>CM056050.1:336170960-337370960 GCA_029574335.1 Rana kukunoris
AGCTGCAGCTGAACTAGTTTGGGCCTAAACCATCACGTGTGATTTGTCTCTAAGCTCTTTCCTGGTGTGTATGCATGAAATGTGTAGTCACCAGAAAAGAAGGACAAAGCGGTAAGTATTGTTTCCTAGAACGGATGTCCAGACTGACATTTTAAAGCACATGTGCAAGATTTAGGAAAAGCTGCAAACATGGCCTGTTGGAGGGGGGGTGGTGTATTGGTGGACAGGCTTGAAGTGCTGATTTACAGCGCTGTGCTTGAAACTACACAAGACAATCCTATTCTAATTGTGGGTTGTTTGAGGGAAGCCAATTGAGTGTTAGAACCCCTGCTAGTGTTTTTAGGCTGGGCTTTGTGTCCCTTCCTAAAATTGGCTTCACTTCCTGTCACACAGCTGAACAGGAAGGAGGTTAAAACCCTACCAATGGTCTTTTCTTTGGACAACAGGTCAATCTAACTAGTGTCACCATTAAGCAAATTGCACTGCAGTGTACACCCCAAATGATTAGTTATTTTGGGGTTTAGTAAAGGCAAAGCCGCTCTGCAGTAAAGCGTAGGCAATGAAAATCAGAAGGGAAGCACTGATGGTTTTTACTTCCAATCCCGCCAAGTTTTGAGTTTTCTTCCTTGCTTGTCCACTTGTAGTGCAAAGTGGATTTGCCTTTAGTAAATGGACCCCAAAGTCCAAGATTCCTACTAATTTGGGGTGTACACAGCAAAATGCCATTTCCAAAATGGAAACTATTTATATTGATCTGTGTGTCCCCAACAAAACATTACTCAGGTTGTTCCCCTCACTTCCTGTTTGGCTGTGTGGCAGGAAGTGAATGAATTAAGTAGAAAGTGACAACATTTGTGAGGTGTCTTTACCCTATCAGGGGTGCAGGCATCCCCAAAACAAACAAGAAAATAGTTGATTTAACATTGGGTGGTGTTTGTGGGGGTCCCTAACACACATTCATACATATTAGCAACGCTGGATCCTGGCCTATTGGCATGGTTATATTTTCTTAAGCCTCTCAATAAAATGATCTGAAATTTGGGGTTAAACTGGAACAATAATCATCACTTTTATTTTTTGGATTTCTTTCATTTTGGATAGAGTTGGGGGGGGGGGGGTTAGAAGCTCTGTCAGTTTATTTTGTATTATCCCTGTCCGTTTGGGGAGATTGGCCTTCACTTCCTGCCCCATAGCCAAACAGGAAGTGATCGAAAAACTAGGCAAATTTAGGGTCTCCTGTGCCCCCCCCCCCCCACACAGAACTTGTGTGTGTCCCCTGAAAATTCCTGGGTGGGTCATAAAAAAACAGGGTGTGGCCTTGACAGGAAGGGTGGGTCATTTTTCTATTAGGGGGTGCCAAAATTTGGTCAGGCCTAGGGCAGCACAAAACCTAAATATCCTACTGCATATTAGGGCTTATTTAGACAGGATCCAATTTACAGCATGTTTTTAGATTGTGGGAGGAAACCCACACAGGGAGAACATGCAAACTCCAGGCAGATAGTGTCACGGGCGGGATTCGAACCAGCAACCCTTTTGCTGCTAGGTGAACATGCTACACACTACACTACTGTGCTGAACGAACATGATCGCAGCTGAAAGCATGAGATGTTTTTTTTTTTACCAATTCCATGCTTTCCAGCCTGGAGGACAGATGTGGGGTCTAATTGACCCCGCCTTCTCTATAAAGAGGACCTGTCACACACACTAGTCCTATTACAAGGGATGTTTACATTCCTTGTAATAGGAAGAAAAGTGAAAAATAATACAAAAAAAGGGACAAACAAGTGCAAAAATTAAAATATTAAGTTAAAAAAATACAATAAAAAAGGAATTTAAATGCTCGTGTCCCTAATAGCTCGCACTCAGAAGCGAACACGCATGCAAGTCCCACCCACATATGTAAACATCCTTCAAACCCCACATGTGAGGTATCATAGCGTGCGTTAGAGCGAGAGCAATAATTTTAGCACTAGACCTCCTCTGTAACTCAAAAGTGGTAACCTGAG
Organism: Rana kukunoris; assembly: GCA_029574335.1. Taxonomy (NCBI): domain Eukaryota; kingdom Metazoa; phylum Chordata; class Amphibia; order Anura; family Ranidae; genus Rana; species Rana kukunoris. The sequence goes on from CM056050.1 coordinate 336,172,970, forward strand.
AAAAAAAGTCAAGCGTTGCCTATGGAGATTTTTAATAACGAAGTTTAGCGCCATTCCATGAGTGTGCGCAATATGAAAGCGTGACAAGTTAGGTATCTATTTACTCGTGTAACATCATCTTTCACCTTATCCCTAAAAATTGGGCTAGCTTTACTGCTTTCTTATTTTGTCATTCATGAAACAGGTTTTTTTTGAAAGCCAAAAAAAAAAAAAAACGTTTGCAAATTTTTGGCACAAATACTGTTGGAAATGTGTCCGAAAAAAATGGCCGCCACTTTATTCCTAGGTGTTTGTTAATAAAATATATATAATGTTTGGGGGTCCTGAGTAAGTTTCAAGGAAGAAAATATAATTGTTACATGAACGAGAGAAGTGCCAGAATACGCGCGGTATGGAAGTGGTTAAAGTGCAACAATAAAAGTGAAAAATTCCTTGAAATTTCGTACCATGGGGGGGGGGCAATTAGGGCCGCCATCAGGAATTATGGGGCCCCTTACACAGCTTCAGGCATGGGCCCCCTGGAGCAGAGAACAGGGGGGGGTGCCGCCTGATATTAAGAAGGGGGGGGGCTGCCGCAATTTGATAAGCGGGGGGTTCCTTTACTAAAAAAATACATATAGAAAAATATATATTAAAAAGGGTGGTAGCCATCCGGGGGCCCTGGGGACCACTGGCCCCTTTAATAAAAATAAACCTCTGGGCTCTTTAATGAAAAATAAATTACAATATCTATATATATATATCTATATATATAAAATAATAAAAAAGGGGGTTGCCTTGGGAGCTCTGGGCCCTTTAATAAAAAATAACTACCACAAATCTAAAAAAAAAATAACATTGGGTGGGAGCTGCGGTGGCTCAACGTGAATGGCACTGCGCTGACAAGCTGTTCACCTCTGCAGCCAAGGGTTCGGATCCCGGTCTCGGCTACATGTGAATTGAGTTTGGTGGTGTCAGCCCGGCTCCCGGTGGGTGTGCTATGCAAGGTACGCCTGTGCTTTGTACGCCCACCCCCCCCCCCCCCCCACAAAAAACACCACACTTGCACGCACTTTGGCCATGAGGGTCTCGTAAAATAAAGGGAGGCGAAGGACCTACAGGGCTGGCTGGGTGGGCTACACTCCCTCATAGGGGGAGTCCCTCTGTCCCATCGGGCTCCCAAGTGTAGCAGGTGGGGTGAGTGGGAGGCCCCCCTCACACCCACCATTGCCACCGGGGGCATGGAGAAGGATGGCGATTGCAAGTCCAGCTCCTCTCTCTCGACTTCACGCACAAAATACACTTTAAAAAAGAAATTAAAGTAAAAAGTAACAAACCTGGGGAAAATGTTTATAACATTATAACATTGTCATCTGGGGCCCTCTGGGAGCTTTCATAATTATATTATATACAGGGAGTGCAGAATTATTAGGCAAATGAGTATTTTGACCACATCATCCTCTTTATGCATGTTGTCTTACTCCAAGCTGTATAGGCTCGAAAGCCTACTACCAATTAAGCATATTAGGTGATGTGCATCTCTGTAATGAGAAGGGGTGTGGTCTAATGACATCAACACCCTATATCAGGTGTGCATAATTATTAGGCAACTTCCTTTCCTTTGGCAAAATGGGTCAAAAGAAGGACTTGACAGGCTCAGAAAAGTCAAAAATAGTGAGATATCTTGCAGAGGGATGCAGCACTCTTAAAATTGCAAAGCTTCTGAAGCGTGATCATCGAACAATCAAGTGTTTCATTCAAAATAGTCAACAGGGTCGCAAGAAGCGTGTGGAAAAACCAAGGCGCAAAATAACTGCCCATGAACTGAGAAAAGTCAAGCGTGCAGCTGCCAAGATGCCACTTGCCACCAGTTTGGCCATATTTCAGAGCTGCAACATCACTGGAGTGCCCAAAAGCACAAGGTGTGCAATACTCAGGGACATGGCCAAGGTAAGAAAGGCTGAAAGACCACCACCACTGAACAAGACACACAAGCTGAAACGTCAAGACTGGGCCAAGAAATATCTCAAGACTGATTTTTCTAAGGTTTTATGGACTGATGAAATGAGAGTGAGTCTTGATGGGCCAGATGGATGGGCCCGTGGCTGGATTGATAAAGGGCAGAGAGCTCCAGTCCGACTCAGACGCCAGCAAGGTGGAGGGGGAGTACTGGTTTGGGCTGGTATCAAAGATGAGCTTGTGGGGCCTTTTCGGGTTGAGGATGGAGTCAAGCTCAACTCCCAGTCCTACTGCCAGTTTCTGGAAGACACCTTCTTCAAGCAGTGGTACAGGAAGAAGTCTGCATCCTTCAAGAAAAACATGATTTTCATGCAGGACAATGCTCCATCACACGCGTCCAAGTACTCCACGGCGCGGCTGGCAAGAAAGGGTATAAAAGAAGAAAAACGAATGACATGGCCTCCTTGTTCACCTGATCTGAACCCCATTGAGAACCTGTGGTCCATCATCAAATGTGAGATTTACAAGGAGGGAAAACAGTACACCTCTCTGAACAGTGTCTGGGAGGCTGTGGTTGCTGCTGCACGCAATGTTGATGGTGAACAGATCAAAACACTGACAGAATCCATGGGTGGCAGGCTTTTGGGTGTCCTTGCAAAGAAAGGTGGCTATATTGGTCACTGATTTGTTTTTGTTTTGTTTCTGAATGTCAGAAATGTATATTTGTGAATGTTGAGATGTTATATTGGTTTCACTGGTAAAAATAAATAATTGAAATGGGTATATATTTGTTTTTTGTTAAGTTGCCCAATAATTATGCACAGTAATACTCACCTGCACACACAGATATCCCCCTAAAATAGCTAACACTAAAAACAAACTAAAAACTACTTCCAAAAATATTCAGCTTTGATATTAATGAGTTTTTTGGGTTCATTGAGAACATGGTTGTTGTTCAATAATAAAATTAATCCTCAAAAATACAACTTGCCTAATAATTCTGCACTCCCTGTATATATATGTTAAAAAAATAACCAAAAAATATATAATTTTTTTTGTTTTGTTTTTTTTTTTAAAGGTGGGGGGTTGTCATCTGGAGCCCTGGGGATCTCCGGGCCACTGGGGACCTCCAGACCCCTAAAACAAAACATTGGCCCTTTAATAACAAAAAATATGGGGGGTTGCCACCCGGGGCCCTGGGGGCCTCTGGGCCCCTGGGGACCTCCAGACTGCTAAAAAATATTAAATTCCAAAATTGGCCCTTAATAAAAAAATCCTACAAAAACCAACTACCAATATATATACAAAAAAAAAAAAGAGGGGTTACCATCTGGGGCGCTGGGGGGCCTCCAGGCATCTGGCACCTCGGACCCCCGGGCCCCTTACAGGTGTACAGGGCCGCCATCAGGAATTTTGGGGCCCCTTACACAGCTTCAGGCATGGGCCCCTGGAGCAGAGAACCGGGGGGGGGGGTGCTGCCGCATGAAATTGAGAAGCGGGGGGGGGGGGTGGTGCCGCAAATTGAGGAGCGGGGGGGCCCTTTACAAAAATTTTGACAGAAATAAGAAATAAAGAAAAATATATATAAAAAAGGGGGGTAGCCATCCGGGGCCCTGGGACCTCTGTGCTCTTTATAAAATAAAAATAAAAAAAGAGAGAAAATACATATATATATATTTTTTAAATATAACATTTTTCGAAAAAAATTAAAAAAAAAACAAGGGGGTTGCCTTCCAGGGCCCTGGGACCTCTGGTCCCTTTCATAAAAAAAAAAAAAAAAAAATATATTAAAAAATATATATATTTTTTTAAATATATAATTTTATTTAAAAAAAAGGGCTTGCCATCTGGGGCCCTTAGTGGCCTCCGGGCCCCTGGGGACCTTCGGAGCCCTTAAAAAAATAAAACTAAAAAAAAAAGTTTTTTTTTGTTTTAGGGTGGTTCCCATCCGGGCCCCTGGGGGCCCCTGGGACCCCCGGCGGTGTAATCCCTGTAACCCCCTAATGGCGGCCCTGCAGGTGTACTGCCTGTACCCCCCTGATGGCGGCCCTGGGTGTAATGTCAGCATGTGAAAAATGACATTCTGAAGGAAAAAAGCCATTTAAAACTGACTCGCGGCTATATATGAATTGTCAGCTCCTGGAAATTGCAGGAGAATTCATTCATTAAAAACACCAATAAAAAGCGTGGGGGTCCCCCCAAATTCAATAACCAGACCCTTTAGGTCTGGTATGGATATTAAGGGGAACCCCGCCATCAATTTAAAAAAAAAATGACGTGGGGTTCCCCCCAAATATCCATAACCAGACCCTTCGGGTCTGGTGTGGAATTTAAGGGGAACTCCACCCCAAATTAAAAAAAAAATGGCGTGGAGTCCCCCCTAAAATCCACACCAGACCCCTTATCCGAGCACGTTGACCTGGCCGGGCCGCAGAAAAGAGGGGGGACAGAGCGCGGGCCCCCCCCTCTCCTGAACCGCACCAGGCCACATGCCCTCAACATTGGGAGGGTGTTTTGGGGTGCCCCCCAAAACACCTTGTCCCCATGTTGATGAGGACAAGGGTCTCTTCCCCACAACCCTTGCCCGGTGGTTGTGGGGGTCTGCGGGCAGGAGGCTTATCGAAATCTGGAAGACCCCTTTAACAAAGGGGCCCCCCAGATCCCGGCCCCCCCCTGTGTGAAATGGTAATGGGGTACCTTGTACCTCTACCATTTCACGAGAAAAAAAAAGTGTCAGTGTAAAAAAAGACAAGAGCCGGTTTTTGACAAGTCCTTTATTATCTTCTTTTCTTCTTTCCTTCGGGTTCTTCCTCCATCTTCTTCTTCTTCCTCTGCTTCTGTCTTGGGTCTTCTATTCCCGCATCTTGCCCGGCGTGTTCTTCCATCTTCTGTTCTCGCTGTCCTTTTCGTCCGCATCTTCTTCTTGTTCTTCTTCGCCGGAGCGGCCGCTTCCAATTGAAATCCCCGCTGTCTGCCGGACCACGCCCCCCTCTGACGCCACGGACAAGCTCTTAGGAAAGTCCCGTGTGGTGCCTGTGCGTCAGAGGGGGGCGTGGTCACATGTTCCAGAAAGCGGGCAATTCAATTGAAGCGGCGACTCTGGCAAAGAAAAAGCCGCGCACAGCTTCAAATTGAATTGCCCGCCCTCTCACTTGTGACCACGCCCCCCTCTGACGCACTTGCAGCACACTCCTAAGAGCTTGCCCGTGGCGTCAGAGGGGGGGCGTGGTCCGGCAGACAGCGGGGATTTCAATTGAAAGCGGCCGCTCCGGCGAAGAAGAAGAAGGAGAAGAAGATGCGGACGAGAAGGACAGCGGAAGAAGATGGAAGAACACGCCGGGCAAGATGCGGGAATAGAAGACCCAAGACAGAAGCAGAGGAAGAAGAAGATGGAGGAAGAAGAAACCCGAAGGAAAGAAGAAAGAAGATAATAAAGGACTTGTCAAAAACCGGCTCTTGTAGTTTTTAACCCTTTACATTTTTTTTACTCGTGAAATGGTAGAGGTACAAGGTACCCCATTACCATTTCACACAGGGGGGGGCCGGGATCTGGGGGGCCCCTTTGTTAAAGGGGTCTTCCAGATTTCGATAAGCCTCCTGCCCGCAGACCCCCACAACCACCGGGCAAGGGTTGTGGGGAAGAGACCCTTGTCCTCATCAACATGGGGACAAGGTGTTTTGGGGGGCACCCCAAAACACCCTCCCAATGTTGAGGGCATGTGGCCTGGTGCGGTTCAGGAGAGGGGGGGGCCGCGCTCTGTCCCCCCCTCTTTTCTGCGGCCGGCCAGGTCAACGTGCTCGGATAAGGGGTCTGGTGTGGATTTTAGGGGGGACTCCACGCCATTTTTTTTTAATTTGGGGTGGAGTTCCCCTTAAATTCCACACCAGACCCGAAGGGTCTGGTTATGGATATTTGGGGGAACCCCACGTCATTTTTTTTAAAAATTGACGGCGGGGTTCCCCTTAATATCCATATCAGACCTGAAGGGCCTGTAATGGAATTTGGGGGGACCCCCACGTCATTTGAATAATTTTTTTAAATTTCGTACCATGGGGGGGGGGGGATGTCAGCAGGTGAATAAAGTGCACTTTTCCTGTGGTTAGAAATATGTCTTTGCACAAAATGACATTCTGAAAAAAAAAAAAAGCCATTTAAAACTGACTCGCGGCTATAATGAATTGTCAGCTCCTGGAAATTGCAGGAGAATTCATTCATAAAAAAAACAAAAAAATAAAGCGTGGGGGTCCCCCCAAATTCAATAACCAGACCCTTTAGGTCTGGTATGGATATTAAGGGGAACCCCGCCGTCAATTTAAAAAAAAAAATGACGTGGGGTTCCCCCCAAATATCCATAACCAGACCCTTCGGGTCTGGTGTGGAATTTAAGGGGAACTCCACTCCAAATTAAAAAAAAAATGGCGTGGAGTCCCCCCTAAAATCCACACCAGACCCCTTATCCGAGCACGTTGACCTGGCCGGCCGCAGAAAAGAGGGGGGGACAGAGCGCGGCCCCCCCCCTCTCCTGAACCGCACCAGGCCACATGCCCTCAACATTGGGAGGGTGTTTTGGGGTGCCCCCCAAAACACCTTGTCCCCATGTTGATGAGGACAAGGGTCTCTTCCCCACAACCCTTGCCCGGTGGTTGTGGGGGTCTGCGGGCAGGAGGCTTATCGAAATCTGGAAGACCCCTTTTACAAAGGGGCCCCCCAGATCCAGGCCCCCCCCCCTGTGTGAAATGGTAATGGGGTACCTTGTACCTCTACCATTTCACGAGAAAAAAAAAGTGTCAGTGTAAAAAAAGACAAGAGCCGGTTTTTGACAAGTCCTTTATTATCTTCTTTCTTCTTTCCTTCGGGTTTCTTCCTCCTCCTTCTTCTTCCTCTGCTTCTGTCTTGGGTCTTCTATTCCCGCATCTTGCCCGGCGTGTTCTTCCATCTTCTTCCGCTGTCCTTCTCGTCCGCATCTTCTTCTCCTTCTTCTTCTTCGCCGGAGCGGCCGCTTCCAATTGAAATCCCCGCTGTCTGCCGGACCACGCCCCCCCCTCTGACGCCACGGGCAAGCTCTTAGGAAAGTCCCCGTGTGGTGCCTGTGCGTCAGTGGGGGGCGTGGTCACATGTTCCAGAAAGCGGGCAATTCAATTGGACGCGGCGACTCTGGCAAAGAAAAAGCCACGCACGAGCTTCAAATTGAATTGCCCGCCCTCTCACTTGTGACCACGCCCCCCTCTGACGCACTTGCAGCACACTCCTAAGAGCTTGCCCGTGGCGTCAGGGGGGGGGGGCGTGGTCCGGCAGACAGCGGGATTTTCAATTGGAAGCCGCCTCCGGCGAAAACCAAGAAGGAGAAGATGCGGACGAGAAGAACAGCGGAGAACAGAAGATGGAAGAACACGCCGGGCAAGATGCGGGCATAGAAGACCCAAGACAGAAGCAGAGGAAGAAGAAGGAGGAGGAAGAAGCCCGAAGAAAAGAAGAAAGAAGATAATAAAGGACTTGTCCAAAACCGGCTCTTGTCGTTTTTAACCCTTTACATTTTTTTTTACTCGTGAAATGGTAGAGGTACAAGGTACCCCATTACCATTTCACACCGGGGGGGGGCCGGGATCTGGGGGGCCCCTTTGTTAAAGGGGTCTTCCAGATTTTGATAAGCCTCCTGCCCGCAGACCCCCACAACCACCGGGCAAGGGTTGTGGGGAAGAGACCCTTGTCCTCATCAACATGGGGATAAGGTGTTTTGGGGGGCACCCCAAAACACCCTCCCAATGTTGAGGGCATGTGGCCTGGTGCGGTTCAGGAGGGGGGGGGCCGCGCTCTGTCCCCCCCTCTTTTCTGCGGCCGGCCAGGTCAACGTGCTCGGATAAGGGGTCTGGTGTGGATTTTAGGGGGACTCCACGCCATTTTTTTTTTAATTTGGAGTGGAGTTCCCCTTAAATTCCACACCAGACCCGAAGGGTCTGGTTATGGATATTTGGGGGGAACCCCACGTCATTTTTTTTTAAATTGACGGCGGGGTTCCCCTTAATATCCATACCAGACCTAAAGGGTCTGGTTATTGAATTTGGGGGGACCCCCACGCTTTTTTTTTTTCCTTTTTTTAATGAATGAATTCTCCTGCAATTGCCGGGAGCCGACAATTCATTATTGCCGCGAGTCAGTTTTAAATGGCTTTTTTTACTTTGAAAAATGACATTTTGTGCAGAGACAGTTCTAACCACGGGAAACATGCGCTTTTTCACATGCTGACATTAGAGCCCCCCATGCTACGAAATTTAAAGGAAAATTACACTTTTATTATTGCACTTTTAGCATTATTAAAATCACTGCTCCCGAAAAACCGGCCGTTTTAAAAAATAAAAAAAGCATTGGTACATGTCCCCTGGGGCAGGACTGAGGTTCCCAAACACTTTTTAGGACAAAACTTGCAGATTAGCCTTTAAAATTCACTATTAAGATTTCCCCCCATAGACTTATACAGGGAGTTCGGCGGCGGCTTTACTTATCAATCACATCGCGCTGCTGTGCAACGCCGGTTCATGCGCCTAATTAGGGCTTCATCCAGCGCACCTATTAAGGCATGTACCGGCGCAGCGCAGAGTCATTAGTAAATCAGCCCCAATGATTATAAAGGGCTGTGCTCACCTGAGCACAGACCCTGCTGGTCATCCACAAGATCTGGAGACAGGATTGGATATTCCGTACCACCCAAGACACTATGGAATCTCCATACTACAGAGCCCCATGACAAAGTACCAAAACCTGGAGAAAGTTGCAAAAGCAATCTTCTCCAGTCCACATCTACGCTCTGTATTCTTGCACCTCTAAAGGGTGCAAACCCTGTGCCCAGTTTACAGTGACAGTAGCTCCTACTGTTACAATATTATATATATATATATAATATATATATATATATATATAATATGGATCCGCAAGTGATGAAGAGAGGCTACTGGAGAAGAGGCAAGGAGCCCTGAGTTGAATTTCCCCCTTAATGACCAGGCCATTTTTTGCTATACGGCACTGCATTAATGTAACTGACAATTGCGCGGTCCTGCAATGCTGCCCAAAAAAAATGGAGATACTTTTTTCCTACAAATATAGCTTTATTTTGGTGGTATTTAATTACCTCTGTGGTTTTTATTTTTTGCGCTATTAACAAAAAAAGAGAGACAATCTTTTTTAACAAAACTGTATTTTATACTTTTTTCTATAGTAAATATCCCCCCCAAAAAAATAATTCTTCATCAGTTTAGGCCTATATATATTCTTCTACATATTTTTGGTAACAAAAAAAAAACGCAATAAGTGTAAATTGATTGGTTTGTGCAAAAGTTATAGCATCTACAAAATAGGTAATAGATTTATGGCATTGTTATTATTTATTTTTACTAGTGATGGTGGCGAGCTGCAAATTATAGCAGGACTGCGACAGACAGATTGGACACTTTTGACACATTTTTGGGACCATTGACATTTATACAGCGATCAGTGCTATAATAATGCACTGACTACTGTGTAAATGTCATTGATAGGGAAGGGGTTAAAACTAGGGGGCAATCACGGGGTTAAATGTGTTACCTCCTGTGTGTTTCTAACTGTATGAGGAGGAGAGATATTGCTGTTCCAATTAGTAGGAACTGACAATCTGTCTCTCCTCTCTTGAGAGAATGGGAATGTGTGTGTTTACACATGCAAATTCACGTTCTGGTTCTCGCCCCCGCGATCACGCATGGTTGGCGGCCGGTGGTGCTCTCGTGCCTGCTAGAGCTGTTTAAAGGGCCGGCTTACAGCTACGGTGATTTGCGGCAACGTGCCAACCTGCTGCAGTATAATGACGACGGCTGGTCGGCAAGTGGTTAAAGGGTCACTAAAGGAAAAAAAAAATTCCTTTAGTGATCCTTTAATTTCTCTAACAATAAGGTTGGGTTTTTTGCATTACAGGATGGTGAGCGAAGCACTTTTAGGAGATTTCAGCAATGTGACCTCCATATTTTTCCAATGATAGTTTGCTAAAATACAGTATGTAAAACAACTACACTCACTAATCGCAAAATCATTTTCTGTTTGTATATTCCTATCCAGTGTGCCATCATCCAATATTATATTTATTTTAAACTACATAAGCATACAGTTCATATATTGTAAGCCCAAATATTCTGGAGCTCATTCAGGTAAGCCACTGCCAAATACATGTCTGTGATGCCCCATACAAATTACACAATGTTATAATATAGGTTATAAAATGTGTGCAACAACACTGCTTTTCCCCCCTCATTTTAAATACAACTTGCAATACAACTTGCAAAATACAACACACATTTTTTAACTGGTTGTAGTTATTTTAAATAAAATATCTTCATATATTTACATTCCTGTAATTATACTAACAAATTCTTCATTTTGACTACAAACTCAATGTTTCTATAGTGTATTTTTTGTACTGTACAGGAATACAGAAAAACACCAAGATCACTTGGAATAGTGTGTGTGTGTGTTCTGATAACAACTCAATAAAGTTATTAATGCATCAATGTTTGCAAATAACATAAACACTCTAAAGTTATTTTAACATATAAATCAATGCATATTAAAGTACTTTAAAAGGAAGAACCTGATTTCAGTGTAATGACGCCTCTAAGCACTTAAGAAAAAACATGTATTTTCTGTTCTTTGGAAGAGAGAAGCAACGTAACAAGCTGTGACACGGCAAGATTGTTTACAGAGATGTTTTTCAGGACAGCAAAGCAATAGGAGGGAGGAAAATGGATGAGTTAGCACTTTTAAAGATGGCCGATGGCACTGTAAGACACCTGGATGGGATAGCCAAAGGGATTATTGGTTGCGTTATGAAAGCAGGAGAACACGCCAAGCAAAATGTTATTTCTGTGGCAGTTTGCAACTGTTTTTTTTCGAAGCACTCCAGCCCTCCAGCATGCAGAACTGGGATAAAAATAATAGAACATCAAATTTATACACACAAATATGAAGTACATTCAGCAGAGACTGTGTTTCCACATTCTTTATGTTTATCAGTTATTTTATGATTTATTTTTCAGCACAGATTAAAAATGCTGAGTTCTGGAAGCGTCCAGTTACCACAGGCATTTATAGCAGTGCTTTGTAGTACAACATACAAAAAAAATAAAAAACATAACATGTTTCACCTGGCAGACAGATATAAATGTATTCACTTTTTTGTAAAAATCGTATATTATTATAAAGAGTAGGTCTGTTGGTTTATGTGGCTCTTCCTATTCATTGCTTTCAGCAATCTGCAAATTAAAGTCAAACTAAAGGCAACTATATAAACCCTGTGATAGGTTATAACCCCTGTCCGTTTTTGTTCACTACTTGTGTCCTATTGGGAAGAGTTTCCTTTACTTTTCTGTCCCATAGCCAAAACAGGAAGTAACAGTAAATCCCTCTAAAGTGAGAAAATTCCTGGTTGTCCCCATTGAACGATTTATTCTCTATTCATGTTTCAGTGACAGCTTAAAATGTTGTATTTTTTTAGCTTTCGCCATTGGTGATAATGGTACACAATAAAAATAGAGAGGGTAGAGAGAAATAAAAACCAAACAGATGTTCTAACCACTATCTACTCTAAATCTAAGAAAAATGTTTTCTTTTAGTTGTACTTTTAGTTGTACTTTAACATTTGTCATTCACATTGATTTAACCACTTAAGTACATTTACGTTGGCAGGAAGAGGGAAGTGATGTGATCTCTGCTCTCTGCATTTTTTTCAACCACCGCTGAGGAGAGATCACATCACATAGTAAGTCTGCACAACACTACACTGACACCAGGACACGCAGGCACATTAACCCCTTGCGATCGCTGTATTAGTGTCGCTGTTCCCACTAGGTAGCTATTTTTTTTTTATTGCATTTTTTTTTACTAAGGACATGTGGCTGAATAAATGTTGGCCTAAATGTTTGACTAACATTTAGTTTATTTGATTTTTCTTATAACATAAAGTAAAAAATATATATTTTTTTAAAAATGTCGCTCTATTTTTGTATATAGCGCAAAAAATAAAAATCACAGAAGCGATCAAATACCACCAAAAGAAAGCTCTATTTGTGGGAAGAAAAGGACTCAAATTTTGTTTGGGAGCCACGTCGCAAGACCGCGCAATTGTCTGCTAAAGCGACACAGTGCCGAATTGTAAAAACCCCTTGGGTCATTTAGCAGAATATTGGTCCGGTCCTTAAGTGGTTAACTGAGATGGTATCAGGTCTCAAAAGCTGGATAGGGCCAAAAAAACTGCATACTTCGGTCATCTTGCTTTATTAAATAGGATAACAAAGTATTTTATGTTGCAATTATTGGGCAGACCTCTGACAGCACCCACCCCACCATCATAGCATGTTATTACAGTAAAATCTCAATCAAAAATAACAAGATAAAAATGTATATTCTGGTAAAAGATAATAAAACCAGTTCTATTGAACTTCAATTCAGAGAGTTTCCCCAGAGTACACTTTTCTTTCTCGTACATCACGGGACACAGAGCGGCATATTCATTACTATATGGGTTATATGGAGTACCTTCAGGTGTGGACACTGGCAATCTCAAACAGGAAGTCCCCTCCCTATATAACCCCCTCCCCTAGAGGGAGTCCCTCAGTTTTTTCGCCAGTGTCTTAGGTGTTGGTCACGGAATAGCTTTGCTCCACATCCTTGGGATTAAGGGCGGGCTAACCGGATCTGTCCAAGGAGCCTCAGTGCCAAAGTGGACAGTACCCGGGCCCCAAACCGTGGGGTTTTGCCTATAATGCTCCTCTTTGGAGGGCTGGACCCTGGGCCCAGGACTTGGAGTTCCATAAGTTCCTGTTTGCCAGGGTGCTATATAGGTCCAGGACAGTGGGTACCTTCATAGGACCCCAGGGCCTGAAGGTCTACTACGCTACCCACGGAGATGGGAGAAGATTGGATCAGTTTGCTGGACAAACATCCTGCAGCATGGAGCAGGTAAGGGGGAGCCTGCGGGACTTGGTTCGACAGCAGGCTCTCCGGGGTAACCTAAAAGGGGGGATAGCCTAAGTATGCTCTGCATGGGCAACCTTGCTCACTATGTCTGAGAGAGACAGGATGACACCTTTTTCCCCCATCACTAGGTTCCCCTGTCTAAGAATGTGTTGCTAGCTAACCTGCTGCTTTCTTCCTAGGACTAGTAAGGATCCCTAGGGGCCTTTTGGAGAGTCCTACCTGGCCGGGCGTTTGAATCTGCTGCCTGTTTCTGCAGTCCTGGGTCTCCAGCAGCGCGGCTCCTCCATGTTCCTCCTGTTCCGGCATACGCGCGCGCGCGCGTGCGCGCGCACTTCTTATAGACGTTTTTCGCGCCGTTCAGACAGGAGGGCGGGGGGGGCGTGCCTGCGGCGTCATACAGGGGCGCGCCTTGTGCTGTTATAGATCAGCAGGCATTTTCAGTGCTCAGTCTGAGGCTGATTTCAGAAGGAGAGGACGCAGAGGGGCAGAACAGTGACTCCCGGTGGCGGAAGAGGGGGTAGTACATGCTGGACTTTGTTCTAATGCCTTTTTTGTTAAGCCAAGAAATCCCCCTTTTTGCAGCAGGTTGGAGGCTGGCAAACTAAGTTTGGGGTCACTGTATGTTTTAAAAAAGAAAATATATATAATATATATTTAAAAAAAAAAAAAAAAAAAAAAAGAGAAAAACATACGAGATCCCATCAGTTTTTGGGCATTAGTGATCTATTGTCCCCTAAACTCTGGTTTTGTACTCCTGGCCACTACAGTCTGTTGTGTGGGCGGAGTCCCTCGATTTTGTATTATGGCTTCCAAAGGTTCGGGGTCAAAGGGTACAAAAAAGACCAAAAAAACAAAGGGGTTCCCCTTCTGATTCTGATGATATACCGATACTTTCCCCGCAACTTATTAACATAAAGGGTGCCTTGGATGAGCCATTAGGGGGATCTGGTGCGGAGGCTGGCCCAGATCAGCCCAGCCCTGTGTTTATCACAGAGGAGATGCTAGCCGTATCCCTAGGGGGGCTAGAAGAGAGAATAGCAGCATTGATCGCTAGAGCTATTCCTGGTAAGAAACGGGTTAGATCCCCATCACCAAGAGGTGTATCCTCAGATGCTGAGATTCTCTCTCCGGAGGAATTGGAATCACAGGAGGATCAACTAGACCTGAACCAAGAGGGTTCAGGGATTGAGGGGTCTGCCTCTGAGGAACCATTTTCAGACTCCCAGACAGAAAGACTGTGGGTACAGTCTTTGACGGACATGGTCCGCTCGGCATTTAGTTTACCATTGCCAGAGCCTCAGGTTCCTCCGGTATCCTCTCTAGGCTCTTTGAAAGCTCCGTTAAGCAACGCAGTGTTTCCGGTCCATCCTCTCTTGGAGGAATTGATCTTTCGGGATTGGGTACGGCCGGACAGGATTTTTCTGCCACCGAAAAGATTTGCGGTCATTTACCCCATGGAGGAAAGATTCTCCAAGAGGTGGAGGCTCCCAGTAGTGGATGCAGCCATCTCATGTGTGAATAAATCACTAACTTGCCCGGTGGAAAACATACATATGTTTAAAGATCCGGTTGATAAAAGGTTAGAGACACTTTTAAAAGCATCCTTTGCTACGGCAGGAGCAGTGGTACAGCCAGCTGTGGCGGCAATTGGTGTTTGTCAGGCGTTAAAAGACCAGACAAAAGAAATGTTAAAGGACATGCCTACCCAACAAGCAGAAGAGTTTTCTGACATTCCCAGAGCTCTGTGTTTTGCTGTAGATGCTATAAAAGATTCCATCCAGCAAGCCTCTCGTTTATCACTATTTTTGGTGCACATGAGAAGGCTCTTATGGTTGAAGAACTGGGCGGCGGAGCCCCCATGCAAAAAGCTTCTGGCAGGGTTTCCCTTCCATGGAGGACGACTCTTCGGAGAGGATCTGGATAAATATATTCAGACTATTTCAAATGGCAAGAGTACCCTTTTACCGGTCAAAAAGACATTCCGGGGTCCTACATTTAAAAGGCAGCTCTTTCCTGTCTCGGGGCCCTCAAATTCCAGGCAGTATCGACGGCCGCCTGCACGATCCAACGTTAACAGTAGATCGCAGGGACAGGCCCCTGGGGGTAAGAGGCCATGGTATCGCAAGCCGACAAAGACAGCCCCTAAGTCTGCCTTATGAAGGGGCGCCCCCACTCTCGCGGGTGGGGGGAAGGCTTTGTTTCTTCTCAGAAGTTTGGGAAGCCAAGATCCCCGACAAATGCATCTGTAACCACAGGCTACAGACTGGAGTTTCTAAGGTATCCTCCGCCTCATTTTCAAGAATCAAGGCTACCAAGGGATCCAGCAAGGAAGGCCTCATTGCTGGCAGCTTTGGATCACCTGCTCTACCAGGACGTAATAATAGAGGTGCCAGCCCAAGAGCAAGGGCTAGGTTTCTATTCCAATCTCTTTGTCATACCAAAGCCCAACGGCGATGTCAGGCCAATCTTGGACCTAAAGAGGTTAAACGGTTACCTAAGGGTTCGTTCCTTCCGGATGGAATCCATCCGGTCAGCAGCCGCCGCGCTTCAGAAGGACGATTTTCTGGCCTCCATAGACATAAAGGATGCTTACCTTCATGTACCAATCTTTCAGTCGCATCAAAGATTTTTACGCTTCGCGGTGGGGCAGCGACACTTCCAATTCAGGGCGCTCCCCTTCGGGCTGGCCACGGCCCCCCGGGTATTCACGAAGATCCTAGCCCCAGTTCTGGCCAATTTAAGGATCCAAGGGGTCACAGTCCTAGCATACTTGGACGACCTTTTAATCATAGATCACTCACGACCGGGTCTGCAAAAGGCAGTAAACCTCACGGTTCGGTACCTCGAAGAATTCGGCTGGGTCCTAAACCGGGGAAAGTCAGCGTTCCAGCCTACAAAGCAGTTGGAATACCTCGGCATGAGGTTAGACACAGAACAGCAAAGGGTGTTCCTGCCCCTGGTAAAGATCGAGGCTATCAAGGGGTTGGTTCAGTTGGTTCTAAACAAGAAAAAACCAACTATTCGCCTGTGTATGCGAGTACTAGGCAAGCTAGTGGCCACGTTCGAGGCAGTACCATACGCTCAGATCCACACTCGCGTCCTACAGGCAGCCATTCTAGCAGCCTGGGGCAAGAGGGCACATGCCTTAGAGTCCCCTTTGACGCTATCATCAAGGGTCCGACAAAGCCTGGCCTGGTGGTTGAACCCCCAGAATCTTCTAAAGGGAAAATCCTTCAGCCCTGTTGTCTGGAAGGTAGTTACCACAGACGCCAGCCTGGCAGGCTGGGGGGCGGTCTTCGAGGGGTTCTCTCGCCAGGGAACTTGGGTGAAAGCAGAGAGGCAGCTCCCCATCAATATCTTGGAGATCAGAGCTGCTCGCCTAGCCCTTCTGGCATGGACCTCCAGATTAAAGGGGTTCCCGGTGAGAATCCAGTCAGACAATGCCACGGCAGTGGCATACATAAACCACCAAGGGGGAACCAGGAGTCGGGCCGCTCAGAGGGAGGTGAGCTTGATTTTTCAGTGGGCAGAGGTTCATGTACCCTGCATTTCGGCGATATTCATTCCCGGAGTGGACAACCTGCAGGCAGACTTCTTAAGTCGCCAGAGTCTGTCGCCAGGGGAGTGGTCTCTGCATCCCCAGGTCTTTCAGACAATCTGCCAGAGGTGGGGAATGCCAGACGTAGATATGATGGCATCCAGGTTCAACAAGAAACTAGACAGGTTCGTGTCTCGAACGAGGGATCCTATGGCCTGCGGAACCGATGCGTTGGTTTGCCCTTGGCATCAATTCAAACTTCTATATGCATTCCCTCCGCTACAGTTACTCCCTCGCCTGTTGCGCAAGATCAGAGTGGAGCACAAGCCAGTCATTTTAGTAGCTCCGGCTTGGCCCCGGAGGACTTGGTACTCACTAGTCCTGAAGATGGCAGTGGGAGACCCTTGGACTCTTCCTCTACAACCAGACCTACTCTCACAAGGCCCGATCCTCCACCCTACATTACGGCGTCTAAATTTGACGGCCTGGAGGCTGAATCCCTGATTCTCAGGGGTAGAGGTCTGTCTAGGCAGGTAATTCCTACCCTGATTAGGGCTAGAAAGCCGGTCTCCAGGGTGATTTATTACAGGGTGTGGAGGAACTACGTAGGCTGGTGTGAATCCAAAAGATGGAATTCCCGCAAATATACTATTGATAGGGTGTTAAGTTTTCTCCAGCTAGGAGTGGATAAAGGCCTGGCACTAAGCACAATCAAGGGACAGATCTCAGCTCTGTCAGTGTGGTTTCAGAGGCCGCTGGCCACCCACTCGCTGGTAAAGACCTTCTTACAGGGGGTCTTGCGTTTTAATCCTCCTGTCAAGTCACCAATTTGTCCATGGGACTTAAATCTTGTCCTGTCCACTTTACAGAAACAACCCTTTGAGCCGTTGGCTGAGATTCCTTTAGTCTTACTGACAAGAAAGTTGGTTTTCTTGGTCGCCATAGTTTCGGCCAGGAGAGTGTCAGAATTAGCAGCCTTATCGTGTAAGGAACCATATCTCGTTCTGCATAAGGACAGGGCAGTTCTCCGGCCCCATCCTTCCTTTCTACCAAAGGTTATATCCAAATTTCACTTGAACCAGGATTTGGTACTTCCATCCTTCTTTCCAAAACCCACATCTAGAAAGGAGGGGTTGCTGCATACCTTGGATATTGTCCGGGCCATGAAGGCCTATCTTAAAGCTACAGAAAAGATCCGGAAGACATATGTGTTATTCGTTCTACCAGATGGCCCCAAGAAGGGGCAGGCAGCTGCAAAATCCACCATCTCGAGATGGATTAGACAATTAATCATTCAAGCCTACGGTTTGAAGAGGTTGCCTCCTCCTTTGTCGGTAAAGGCCCATTCTACCAGGGCCATGGGCGCCTCCTGGGCAGCACACCATCAGATCTCTATGGCTCAGATATGCAAGGCAGCGACGTGGTCATCAGTCCACACGTTTACAAAGTTTTATCAACTAGACGTGAGAAGGAATGCAGATTCTGCCTTTGGACAGGCAGTACTACAGGCTGCAGTTTGAGATCCTCGGGATCAGAAGCACCCTTGGTTGTAAAAAGAAAAAAAAAAAAAAAAGAAAAAAGTTTTTTCTTGACTAAGTTGGAATTATTATTATTATTTGAGTTTACCTCTAAATTGAATCCTTCTTTGGAAGATGTCTCCCTCCCCTCATTAAAGCATTGCTTTCGGACATCCCATATAGTAATGAATATGCCGCTCTGTGTCCCGTGATGTACGAGAAAGAAAAAGGGATTTTTAAATACAGCTTACCTGTAAAATCCTTTTCTTGGAGTACATCACGGGACACAGAGCTCCCACCCCTCTTTTGGGTGACCATTTTGGGAGGCATACTGCTTGCTACAAAACTGAGGGACTCCCTCTAGGGGAGGGGGTTATATAGGGAGGGGACTTCCTGTTTGAGATTGCCAGTGTCCACACCTGAAGGTACTCCATATAACCCATATAGTAATGAATATGCCGCTCTGTGTCCCGTGAAGTACTCCAAGAAAAGGATTTTACAGGTAAGCTGTATTTAAAAATCCCTTTTTCCTGCCACTAGATGTCATTGGTATGCGGTCTTCATTATTTAACTCACTTCCTCTGATCTCAGGTTGTCCTGGAACTGCCCCAGCCTGTAACTTAAAGGAGTTGTAAAGAAATATTATTTTCCTGACCTGTTAGGCTTGTTAGGGTCTCAAGAAATGAGATAGGCAGGCCGTCAGTACATCAGGTAATTGTTATTCAAAATGTGAGAGCACTGAAAGCTGAAAATTGGTCTGATTACGAAGGGGGCTTAAGTGCCCAGTGGGCAATTGGTTAAAAACAATCATGTAATGGTGTATAATGATTGCAGATCTATGGTAATTCTTGTCCTATTTATTTGCCTAGAGTTCAGCTATAACACTTAGAGGCTCAAGTAAGTAATGGCACTATCCCAAATTTAGAATTGCACTATGCCTAGGATGATGTCATTACATTACAAAAGCCAACTAAACAAAGTTATGCATATGCTCTTGTGTCCAAAGAGGAAACTGGAATGCTTCAGATTACATAACTACTGTATGCCATTGTTACTACTACAACTACTACTACTATCAATAATAATAATAATACATTTAGTATTACAATACACTTTCTAATTTTCTGGTGCATATTCCACAGTGGGAGTAAAGCCATGGTCACTATTCATTTTATAATTTCATATTCATATGTCATCTACTTTCTAGCTACTCTCACCACTGTTGGATGGGGAAAGTTCAAGCTCCATATTCCCATAGTTTATTTGTGTATGGAAACAAATCTGTTTTTCCATTTAGACTGATAGTTTGTGATGTGCCTGGCTGCAATGGGGCTGCTTGTATCAGCTCAGGAAGACACAAGGTCATGGCCCCTATAGCTTGCTGTTCAGCATGTTTATGACTTACATCACACCAGAGGACACAAGGTGCCAGACTAACAGATGGCTCATGTTTTCTGTGTGCCAAGACAGCCTGGCTACCTCTGCCCCTCATTAAAAGGCAGGAGCTCTTTCCAATGGGAAGGCCCAGTCCATAATTCTAGGGAAAAGCATACACATCTACAATGCTACACAGATAAAAGTGTATTTGATTCATGTCACAGAATAGCTTTGAAGTAAGTAAAAATTACATACCATGAACCCCAAACCACGATGGCTAGAGTATCACTAATTAAGTAAAAAAGAGAGATTGGAATAAAAATAAGGCGCACTGGGATGGATACATTGCATACAACTTTAGTCTTTTTTTTTTGTTGTAGACTGTAATCTGTTTGTGATCTGAGACTGACGCCTGCATTTTAAGCACTTTCTCCATTCTGTGTGTTTAGTCAGAGGATCTGCCTGCTGCCAGGATCAGACCCATGACTAGGATATTCAAAGTGATTTGTTTCCAATACGGCTTGACCACCCCTCCACCATTTATTCATACCTAAGTAACCACACATGACATAAATTGGAGTTTAAAGACCATAGCAGTCCTTTATTAACAGCTTGTAGAAATAACATATTAAAAGAGAAGTATGGGAATTAAAAAATATATATATATACTTACATCTGTACCCCCGCTGTCTGTAGGACCGAGCACTAACCGGTCACACACCAATGATTGCTTCGTTTTTGGTCTTCAGTGAGCAGAGAGCCGGTGACTGTCAGCGTTTACTGGAGCACTGGGCTGTGAAGGGGTCGGGAGCGGCTGACTTAGTCTCCCAATGGCTTGCTGAGAGGTTGAGCCAGCTGCTGGTTCAGCATCTGGGTGGATCCTGACATTAAAGGCTGTGCTGAAGGCGGTGCTGTATTGGCTGCACCCCGGGCAAAACAATAAATTTGCGCCCCCTAATCTGCTGACTTTTAGCACTCCCTGAGTCCCTTCTGAGTGTGTGCGGCATGCAGGGTTGAGGGGCAGCACTGTGTGTGACATGCAGGGTTGAGGGGCAGCACTGTGTGTGACGTGCAGGGTTAAGGGGCAGCACTGTGTGTGACGTGCAGGGTTAAGGGGGTGTGCTGTATGCGGCGTGCAGGGTTGAGGGGGTGCGCTGTGCATGGCGTGCAGAGTTGAAGCGGTGCGCTGTGTATGACGTGCAGGGTTGAGGGGGTGCGCTGTGTGCAGTGTTGAGGGGGTGTGCTGTGTGCGGCGTGCAGAGTTAAGGGGGGGCGATGTGCGCGTTGTGCGGGGTTTAGGGGATGTGCTGTGTGCAGGGTTGAGGGAGTGCGCTGTATGCGGCGTGCAGGGTTAAGGAGGTGTTCTGTGTGCGGCATGCAGGTTTGAGGGGGTTGAAATGTGCGGCGTGCTGGGTTGAGGGGGTACGCTGTGTACAGGGTTGAGGGGGTGTGCGGCGTGGAGGGTTGAGGGGTTACATCTGTGTACATCTCCCCCTCCTCAAAATACAAAGATTTCTTCCCCTCAGCTCAGCTCCCCTCCTAGGCTCGGCTGCCACCATGCAGTACATACAGAGCGAGAAATCACAGTGTCCGTGCAGGCTGATAGTGAGGAGGGGGCCGGGGCTTCTGTCTGTGTGGATACCGCATCTTTTTCCTCCTGGCCTGGGTTTCCTCCAGACAGTCCTGGGGTGTCGGTGCAGAGTCAGAGTAGCAGCACATTGACAAGCAGGAGTCAGACTCGTCACTCAGGAGAAGCAGCGACAGAAGTCCGGGCTGTGGGGCAGTCTAAGAAAACGCGGGCAGAGCAAGCGGGGATCCTGGAGGACTCGGAGTCATGTGTAACAGAGACGGAGGATGCTGACCTCGGCTGCCATAAATTCCCCCCAGCCCCCACTCCGCGCACGCTGCACGGTCACATTTCCTGGCAATGCTGGCATCATCGTCTTTACTCACTCTGCACTGTTCAGTCACTCTCTGCGGACACCGCAGTGAGTGACTGAACAGTTCAGAGGGAGTAAAGACGATGATGCCGAAGATGAAGTGTTCAGTGTTACCGCGGTGCTGGAGCCTAAGCCGCACCGCACCGCAACTGTTTTATTATAGCGCACAGCTGCTCACAGTCTCCTAAACTAATCTCCCGCCTGTCACTGCGCCCCTCCAAATGGTGCGCCCGGGGAAACACATCCCCTGGCCCCCCATGCTACTCCACTGCTGATGTCACCCCATTCCTAGACAGCTAGGGCATAGGGGAAAAGAGAATGCAGGGAGGAGCAGAGGATCAGGTAAGTAAATCTTATTTTTTTGTTCCCCTAGAAAATTAATCTTTGCAATGTGGGCACAACCCCACTGCATGGGATAATTTTTTGATTGCCCAAAGTTGGGGTTTAACAGTACTGGACATACCACTCTATAATTCTCACCCTGCTAGCAATGCACCTTCGTGGAAGTGTGAAGATGTAAGCAGTCCCTGAACATATTTAGCATATTACATGCCTATTAGGGATAATGCTTGGGTTCTGCATGAACTTAGCTTGTTCAGGGATGCTTTGACCTAATGTGCATTTTCACTGTCATAGCCACCAACTACCAATGATGTACATCCTGACCTTTGAACTTTGGTTATATAGCTTGAAAGGACCAATAAGGGGGTCTATGGATAAGCCAGTCATCTCACTTTTAGGAATGAGCTGAACGTGCCTGGGCTTGAATAGTGGCAGGCCTCGCAAACCTTACAGAAGTTCTGATGTCAAAGCCAATCCCCACTTCAGTCAATATTAAAAATAATTTCTGGACATTTTTAGGCACATAGCAAAGGATTGTCAAATAGATGACATAGGGGACTGGACACTGTCTTTGGGAACAAAGTTAATATTCCTTTTTGCGGGGAGCAAGAATTTTAATAATACTGAGGCCCCGTACACACGGCCGAGGTTCTCGCTGAAAATCAGCGAGAACCTCGCTGGAATGCACATTCCAGCGAGGACCTCGGCCGTGTGTACGGTCTCAGCGAGCTTCCCGTCGGGAAGCCCGTCGAGCCGAAATAGAGAGCACGCTCTCTATTTCCTCGACGGCCCGCCTGGAAGAATGGCTGGTTGCCATTCCCGACGGGCGGGTCGCCGAATCCGACGGCCGGGAGAGAACCTCGACGGGCGGAACGATGTGTTCTGCCCGTCGAGGTTCTCTGCCGTGTGTACGGCACCTTAGAAAGGAGACATTAAAAATGCAAAATTCCTTTAACTAACATGCCTGAGGGATGCCCTTAACCTGTCTGTGAAGTGGTGTATTAGTACTATGCTCACAATTTACTGCTGTAAAACTGACAGTTAGAGAGACAAAAGTGCAGTTTAATTTGCTGACAAATGACAGCTTCTGACCATTTTACTGCAGTTGGAACATACTTTCATTTTATCCTAATCCTATAAACAAGTATAAACGAAAATGCCAAGCACCCTAATGTATAACTAATTTTTAGAGCAAGGTGCACATAGAAGGGTATTATATAGCAAACAAAACTAAATATATTTCACCGTAGACTTACCAGCTAGCCAGCACCAAAATTATACTAACAAATTGCATTGAGTTTAGTTATAGCAAATTTGCAAGTATATATTTAAGCAGCACTGCCTTGTCAAGGCCCCTGTGTATAGTGCAGTCCTAACTTATATCTCTGAGGGACTCCATGTTTGAGCAATTAATAAATTAAAACAGTCATGCTTGGAGAGAGTCCATTCCTTCTTGAAGGCTCAGGGAGATGTTAATTAGGAATCCAACACCAAAACATTGATGTGGGGTTCCCCTATAATTCATACCAGGCCCTTCAGATCGCAAATAAATTTTAAGGTGGACAGCCATTGAAAAACCCTCAAAAATCCACACCAGGAAAGGTGGGGGATGAGCCTGTGCCCCCTTTTTCTGATCCATATCAGGCAATGTGCCCTTAGAATGGTATCTTGCTGGGGGGGGGCACCCTGGAAAAGCATCTAGTGCCTGTGTTGATGAGAACAAGGACCTCTTCGCCATGTCCATAGCTCAGAACCTGGAAGCCTTAGTTAACAATAAGGGCGCACCCAGATACTGGTCCCCCATGTGATTATTTTAGCGGTACACAGTACCTCTACTCATTCACAAAAGTGAAACAAATAAAAACACATACACAGTCTTTGAGAAGACCTTTTTATAAAAAAAAAAAAAAAAAGAAAAGGCCCACAAGGAAAACCACTGCCAACCTTGTAGTCAAGCAATGCAGATCCACATTAATCATGATGAATGATGCCCACTGACAAGCAACAAGCAAAGTCTGGTCCAAACCTGTGAGTAGGAGCTCATCTCTATGCACTATAAGGCCCTGTACACACGATCAGACATGTCTGATGAGACTTGTCCGACGGACCGTTTTCATCAGACAACTCTGAACTTGTCTGATGGTCTGATGTGTGTACACACCATCGGACCAAAATCTGATCAGACCAGAACGCGGTGACGTAGAACACAACGACGTGATGAAAAAACGAAGTTCAATGCTTCCAAGCATGCGTTGACTTGATTATGAGCATGCACAGGTTTTTGGTTGATGCTTTTGTGTACTAACCATCGAACCTGTCCGACGGACAGGTTTCCATCGGACAGGTTTTAAAGCATGTTTGAAAACTTTGGTCAGATGGAAAACGGTCCGATAGGCCGTACACACGATTGAACATGTCCGCTGAAACCGGTCTGCGGACCGGTTTCAGCGGACATGTTCGATCGTGTTTACGCGGCCTAAAAGGTTCCCAGGAGCCATTTTTCAAGAATAAGTTTAGTTGTGATAGGGAAAGCATAGGAAGTACTACACTGCCTGCGTGCCTGGTTGTGGCTCCACTGCAGTAAGTGGAGCAGTAATCATTGTTTGTGTCTGGTCTGGGTTTCCTAGCCAGGTGTTTAATTGCTCTCACATGTTTCTGGGAGAAGCTTGCAGGGAGAGTCAAATGTCCAATATGAATACTTATCATACCTTAGCTAATCCCTGGAAGGAGACATCCAGAAGGTAGCTCGGGAGATAATGTTTGGGAGGCCTTTCCAGGGTATTCTTTTCTCTCCAGGGAGGGTTTCAGCTCTCATAGGGCTGCTGCCCTAGGTGATAGCTAGTAAGACAAGAAACTGCAGTCTGGGCCTTAGTAGGTGCTGGGTTGTGGGCCTGGAGAAGATTGCAAAATTATTATTTGCTGGAGGGCATCATCCTGGAGTCCTCACCTGGAGAAGTATATTTTGTCTTCTTCATTGAGAAACTGTGGATGCTGGGTAGCAGACAGCTCCTGGAACATTGTGAGTAAAGACCTTGGTGTGGACTCTTGGGTTTATAAGTGCTAGAAAGGGACTAAATGTCAGAAAATGCTATATGGACTGGGACTTGCTCTTAAAGAACCCTAGATATACTCGCCAACTCGTATTACCTCCAGGAAAGGTTTCTTAGAGAAGATTTATAAGAAGCTGTCCTCCTGGTATTTTTGCCATGTTTGGGGTATCTCGATCCCCGAACCACTTTCCTAATTCTAAAAACACATCCCCTAGAGTAGACTAAGCCCGTGTTGCCAGTGTGCATGAAACTGTGTCTGCGGCAGGCAACCTGTGTATTAGCAAAGGAGACCATATTAATTGGCCTCTCCAGGCTAAAGCTGCATTAGCAGTCCTGAAAAATGGCAGTTGAGCACCCTTGAGGATAAGGAGGAAAAGGGTACATTGGCATGTGCCCTTGAGGAGGAGGCAGAGAAAAAGAGGGCATTAGCAGTCTTAAAAAAAAAAAAAAGGCCTTTTTGTGTTCCCCAACTAGAAAAGTACACATTAGCAGTCTTGAAAAAAAAAACGACTGCTATATGCCTTTAGGCCCGATTCACACCTATGCATTAGTGCAGATTTGCACTACAGTCAACTAAAATGCTTTCCTATTGAATATGCTCTGTAGTGCAAATCAGCAAAATGCAAAACGCACAAAAAATGCATAGGTGTGAATCAGGCCTTAAGGAATAGGAGACATAAAGGGGTGCATTACCAGCCTTAAAAAAAAATGGAAGAGGAAGAAAAGAATGCATTAGCAAGTTGCTTATTAAAGAGCCATTATGTTTAAAAAATGATGCATTAGCAGTTCTCAAAATAAAATGGCTGCTATGCACCCTTCAGGAGGAGGAGGAACAGGAACATTAGCAACACTCTAATGCCGCCTACACACGATCACTTTTTGGCATGAAATAAAACAAAGTTTTTCATCATGAAAAAAACTAAGTTTTTCCAACTTCATCATAAAAAACGACGTTGTTACGTATAGCATGTACAACGGCACTATAAAGGGCCATTTCCATGCGGAAGACGGCCTCTTTTGCTGATATCGTGTTGCTGCGTGTTAGTAAAAGTTTGGTGAGATACGATTCGCGCTTTTCAGTCTTCTTGCTTTAAAGATCGCTTTCTGTCGTACAGTTTGTGCTTTTGGGTTCGTATCTGTCTTACAGTGCTTGTATTCAGTTTGTATCTGTTTTTGCAGTGCGTTCTTGTCTGCTCGTTCCTGTTTTGCAGGTCAATCTTCAGAGGCCTTTCTGTTCTTCAGGGCGTTCTTTTGTAGTCCGATCTGATTAGACGACCGTTTTCGAGCCATGTTGTAGTTATGTTCTCGTCGCAGAGATCGTGCTGTGCTTGGTGCAAGGATTTGTGCTTTATCCCAGCTCCGCTCCATGAACAGGGTGAGGAGGAGTTTGTGGGCCAAGAACTGGTTTCTCCGCAGGGACCAGTTCTCTCATATGCCTCTGCTGCGGGAGATCCAAGAAAACAACCCTGATGATTTCAGGAATTTTCTTAGGATATCTGACCCCGTATTCTAGCAGCTTTTGGCTTCCGTGTCACCATATTTTACCAGGCAGGACACTGTAATGCGGAAAGCCATTACTACTGAGCAGCGGCTAGTTGCTACGTTGCGCTACCTTGCAACAGGGAGAAGTCTGCAGGACTTGAAGTTCTCGACGGGCATCTCCCCCCAGGCTCTGGGCGTCATAATCCCGGATACCTGTTCGGCCATAATCCAGGTTCTGCAGGAGGACTATGTTAAGGTAAATTGTGTCCTTGTAATCTCACAAACTATGTATTTATTGCTTGTTTTTTTTTTTTTAAATCAATCCCTAATTAACCTGTTTGTAATATGCTGTGAATCTTCTCTTTGTCCCCATGCATGCTGTAAGGTTGTTTTTTTTTGGCCTACATGCATATTTCCAATAGCCAACCTCTCCAGTATTCTATTCTGGGCCCAAACACACCTAGCCTAGTCACTTCCCCCTTTTATTTTTGCCTCCATTGTAGTGCTCCATTTGGTGTGTCCCTATATCCCCCTTGTTTTGCCTCCATTGTAGTGCTCCATTTGGTGTGTCCCTATATCCCCCTTTTTTTTTGCCTCCATTGCAGAGTGCATTGCCTCCTTCGCAGAGTGCATTTTTTTGGGGGGGGTTTGAGGTTCCCAACTCATCTTGTAAACCCCATCTTGTAAACCCCCCCTCCCCATAAGCAATATTTTTTTGGGCCATGAGAGGTGGTGATGAATCTGCTTAGTGATCCATAATTATTTCTGGCTCTTAAAATAATACTTTAAATTAATGACCCTTTTTTTTTTTTGCTCCAAGAATGTTTAGTGATATTCTGTTAGCAATGTTTGTTTGAATTTTTTTCTTTCTCTACAGTTCCCTACCATGCCACAGGAATGGCAGACTGTGGCAGCGGACTTCTCACAGCGTTGGGACTTTCCGAACTGCGGAGGAGCCATTGATGGCAAGCACGTCCGCATCGTGCCACCACCCTATTCAGGAACCCATTTTTATAACTACAAGGGGTTCCACAGCGTTGTGCTGATGGCGGTGGTGTCTGCCAACTATGAATTATTATACCTGGATGTTGGGAAAAATGGGCGGATGTCAGATGGCGGTGTCTTTGCTCAGACCGAGTTCGCCCAACTGCTTCAGTCGGAGGACCTCGGATTGCCACCTGCGGAGGAGAACGAAGATGGGCTGCCCTTCGTCTTCATTGCTGATGAGGCGTTTGCCTTGGGTCCCCACCTCATGAGACCATTTCCCCAACGCACACTCACCCCTGAGAGGAGGGTTTTTAATTATCGGCTGGCCAGAGCCAGAAGGGTGGTTGAGAACACCTTTGGCATCATGGCCAGCCAATTCCGTTTATTTATGACAGCCATTAACATGGCAGAATACAAGTGGATCCATATAATTGTGTGTGCTGCATTTTGCACAATTACCTGAAAAGACATTCTTCTACATACTTAACCACTTAAGGACCGCCTACTGCACATATACGTCGGCAGAATGGCACGGCTGGGCACATCAACGTATATATACGTTGATTTTAGTACCCAGCCGTGGGTCACGGGCGCGCGCCCGCAGCGCGCTCCCGTGACCCGGTCCGAAGCTCCAGGACCAGGACCACGGGACTCGCGGACCCGATCGCCGCTGCAGTGCGGCGATCCGTCCCTGGAGCTGAAGAACGGGGAGAGCCGTGTGTAAACACGGCTTCCCCGTGCTTCTCTGTGGCCGCAGCATCGATCGCGTCATCCCTGTTATAGGGGGACGCGATCGATGACGTCACACCTACAGCCACATCTCCGTACAGTTGTAAACACACACACAGGGAACACTCAAAGTCACAGCGCCACCTGTGGTTAACTCCCAAACTGCAACTGTCATTTCCACAGTAAACAATGCAATTTAAATGCATTTTTTGCTGTGAAAATGACAATTGTCCCAAAAATGTGTCAAAATTGTCCGAAGTGTCCGCCATAATGTCGCAGTCACGAAAGAAATCGCTGATCGCCGCTATTAGTAGTAAAAAAAAAAATATTAATAAAAATGCAATAAAACTATCCCTTATTTTGTAAACACTATAAATTTTGCGAAAACCAACCGATAAACGCTTATTGCGTTTTCTTTTACCAAAAATATGTAGAAGAATACGTATCGGCCTAAACTGAGGAAAAAAATATTTTTTTATATATTTTCGGGGGATATTTATTATAGCAAAAAGTACAAAATATTGCATTTTTTTAAAATTGTCGCTCTATTTTTGTTTATAGCGCAAAAAATAAAAACCACAGAGGTGATCAAATACCACCAAAAGAAAGCTCTATTTTTGGGGAAAAAAGGATGCCAATTTTGTTTGGAAAACATGTCGCACGACCGCGCAATTGTCAGTTAAAACAACGCAGTGCCGAATCGCAAAAAGGGGCAAGGTCCTTTACCTGCATTTTGGTCCGGGTCTTAAGTGGTTAAAGGATCACTAAAGAATTTTTTTTTTTTAGCTAAATAGCTTCCTTTACCTTACTGCAGTCCTGGTTTCATGTCCTCATTGTTTGTTTTTGCTTTGAAGTTGCTGTAATTCTGCTCTGATCTCCAAACTTCCTGCTTATCTGGCTCCTTATGAAAAATCTCATGGCAGCTTTTCACTGTGGTCCAAGCTGTCATTACTGTGTGTCTAAAACTCCTCAGAACCAATCAGATTCATTTTAAAAACAAAACACTTCCCTGTATTTGTTTGTTTTTGTTCTGTGTGTCTCTTTAAATCACAGAAACATGAAACCAGTTTAAAAGTGATAATAAACTGCAGGCACATTATATGATTGATTTGTATCTATTTTTAATCATTTTTAAAAGGAATCAGTTGGATATTATGTCTCTATACCCTGTAAACAGTAATTTCAGCAAAAAAAAAAAAAAAAAAACCTTTATTGAACCTTTAACTCTTGTGCCTGATGAGGCCATTGATGGTGCTCCTGTTGCGGCCTGTGAGGCTAGCCATACAGGCTTGGCCCCCCAAAGCGCCCGTGCTGTGCGGCAAAAATATCTTGAATATTTTATGGGGAGGGGGGCCATTCCAATGCCAGATCTTGGCTTAATAAAATCTTTATTTTCTGCAAGAAAAAGTATTTTATTTTTATTTGTTTTATTAATGTGTAATTTGTGTTTATTGTAGCTTTCTCCTAGGTTATCCTAGCACCATGTTTTATTTTCTTTACCAAATACCCAACATTGTCAATGTAAACACCACACATCTAGATTAGTTATTTTAGGCAGCATTGATATAATAACAAGCCACACAATGTATCAAAAAATCTTTTTTTTTAAATATAAAATCTGATTTTATATATATTTTTTTATTAATATACATATAAAATCTAGTTTTATATATATGTTTTTATTAATATACATATACAAACTGTTTATATATATATATATATATATATATATATATATATATATATATATATATATATATATATATTTTAATATACTGTATACATAAAATTGTAAAAATAAAAACATGCATACAAAAAAAATATAAAACACTAAAAACACATTTTAAATCCTCCCCAAAACATCCATCAAATGTTTCAGCCTTTGTTCCACCCAGTTTTCTATCTAATCTGCCTTGAAGAGATATGGATGTCTTCGATGTCAGCCCTGCAGGCCAACACCTCTCCAATCAACAGCTGGGCACTGTAGGTGTCCAATCCGTCACCAGCACGAACAGCTCCTGAAATTTGGAACCAAGACATTTATTAAAATTCTGCTGGCCTACATCTATTACCTGAAGCTGTGGTATATGACACTTTACCTGATGTGGTGGCAGTTTCCATGTCCTTCACATCCTGCGGGGGTGGGGCTTGTGTGTTGTTGCACTGCTCCTGCCTTGTAGCTTGATTGCACCCTACAAGATTGAAGAAAAGGAAACATGATTTAAAAAGATTATAGGCCTGAAAGAGGAATAATATGAATCATTCTTTTTATAACTAGTGGGACTATTGTTGGTTTTAACAAGCCTTCTAAGCTGAACACAGGATTGTATCCATTCCCAAAGCGCATGCAATTCTCTAATTTTGGTCAAGTTTTCTACATGGAAGCAAACCAAGTATCCCCTTGATCCCCTGTGTGTGACACCATAAATAGGTTGTTCTTTCGGCCAACAATTGTGCTACTGAGTCCACATGTGTAACCTACTGCTGAGCATACTCTCCTTTTAGTGAATATTGACTTAATTGTGCTTATTAAAATCTAGTTAAGAACATATCTACATTAATTCCACAATTGATCTCACATAAATATAAAGCAAGATTTTGCAAGTTTCATGTTTGTGGGCACAGAAATTGGTCGTAGGAGTCGTTGTTCATTCGATCACTAATAATAAAAGATGATCTTTTTGTCTGATACCGTGTATAAACTCCCATTTGGCCACGCCTAGAACTAGGCATGATGACATTTTCTAAACATTGTTTCAGACAAAAAGATGGTCTTTTATTATTTAAGTGATCGAATGAACAACGACTTCTATGATCAATTATTGTGCCCACAAACATGAAATACATACAGTAAAACCTGAATGAAAAAGCACAGGGCGCAAAAAAAAAGGATTAGACAGGAAAATTACTTACTAATGAGTCTTTTTATTTTAGCCATTTGCTCCGACTCCCTTAGTTTAAGGTCAGACCACCTTTTCCTTAGTTGCTCTTTTGACCTGCGCACCCCAAATTTCTGGTGGAGACTCCTCACCACTTTCTCCATGATTGCAGACTTTGGGCCAGATTCTCCAATATTTTTGCCGGCGTAGCGTAAGCCAGTTACACTACGCCGCCGCTGCGTACTGGAGCAAGTGCTTTATTCTCTAAGCACTTGCTCCGTAGGTTTCGCTTACGTCGCGTAAATCGCGCAGCGTAAACCCGCGCAATTCAAATGGGGCGGCTTGTATTTAAATTAAGCGCGCCCCCGCGACGAACGAACTGCGCATGCGCCGGCCGGGGAAAAAGCCCAGTGCGCATGCTCCAAAGGACGTCACATTTTCTCAATGTAAACGACGTAATCGCAGCGTACGCCAGCCCCATTGAGAATCGACGTACGCAAACGACGTAAACGACGCACAACACGACGCGGTCCCGAGGCCATACTTAACATGGCATCCGACGGGACACGACGGCATCCGACGGGACCTCGTAAGGTTACTCCACATAGAAGCTGGGGTAACCTTACGCGAACGAAAACGACGTACGCGACGACGGGGCGGCGTAAAAGCGATCGAGAATCGGCGTACTACTTCATTTGCATATGCAAATGAAAAAACAACGTAAAGGCCACCTAGTGGCCGGAGTTGTCATTACACCTACGATCCGAAAGTGTAATTGGATTACACTTGTCGGATGTAGAAGCGTATCTATGCAAAAGTGATGCACAGCATCACACGCATAGATACGACTAAAAAAAAAAGGCGATACGACGGGGTATCTGAGATACTCCGTCGTAACGCCTCTGAGAATCTGGCCCTTTGTTGGGATACCTGTGAGGGCCATGTTTGCCATCATAGTTCTCCCTCCTTAAGATGGTCACCATCTCCACCATCTCCTGAAAGGACATATTCATATTTGAGGCCTTGTACCTCCTTCTCCTGGTTCTTGTGTCTGCTTCCACCTGGCCTGGCTCCTGGCTAGAGTTTGCCATAGTCTGCATGTCCTCCATAGTTGTTCCTCATTAAACTAGAGAGAAGGGGCGGGGAAAGGACTAGACCGTGAGGGGTAGGGAAACGTGCGGAGCATCACGCATGCGCTGTGTATAAAGGGATACCACATGAGTGAAAGCGGCATTCACAGTCTGTGGAAGAAGGTGGAAGTAACGATCGTGTTATACGATGGTGCGTAACTATATTTTAGACATTATTAGTGATCAGTGGATGAGTTGGTGGGCTAGTGTCAGTACTGGATCCCTCTAGGACCCAGCGCACTCACCTGACACAGCCTTGGCTGGGAAACACTGATTGGCCAGCTCTCCTTTAAAACACCTGTGTTTTCACCCAATCAGTGCTCGTGATAGAGTTACTCTGCTTGCCTTGTGTGATCCAGCCTGACCTGTTAATCTGTAAACTTTGTGTATGACCCGGCTTGTTTGACCCTGCTTGTTGCTTCCGATTTGGTACCTTTCGAACTCTGATCCATCCGTTCATGACCCGGCTTGCCTAGACCACGCTTTGCCTGACTCCTGTAAGCAACATCCATTGCAGCGGTGCACTACTAGCACCAGCAACACCACCAATATCCACACCTGCGGTGAACTACAAGTTCCAGCTTTCCTGCTCATCACAACACCTACTTCAGCAGTGAACTACAAGTGCCAGCTGTCCCGCTCGTCTCAACCCTGCATCCGTGGTGAACTACAAGTCCCAGCACTGATCTGCTTCTCAAGACCTGCTCATGGTATGTGCTCTTGTTATTGAACTATAGGCATATTAGCACACCTGAACTGTTGTCTGCTCCTAGCCTGATACTAAACCTGACAGCTAGATATGGTGATAAATAACAACAAAACCTGGGGAATGCCCAACAAAAAAACAGGCCTCCTTACCGACCAGCCTGCAGAACAACCAAATTAACCTGTCTAACAGTATGCATTAAACACAGGGGTTTTTTCCGCACGCATTTGCAAACGCATGTATAAGCCACAGAGCCGCACCAAGGCACCCTGTAATCTGTGGTTCTAACACTAAACAGTGAGTGTCCCCATAGTAGAGGCACATGCATTTTAATGGATAGATGAGGGCAGGTGGACTGAAGGGGAGCCACCCCTCCTAAATGCATGTGCCTCTACTATGGGGACACTCACTGTTTGAAACAAAAAAATAATTCCATTAGGGGCACCTACAAGACCCAACAGGTACAAGTCCAGGCTTATATGAGATCTGGGGCTGCAGCTGACAGCATCTACAAGCCAAACCTGTGGTACTATGGTCAGCTGCATTTGATCGCTCCCGTCTTCCCTGCAGTCAATTCTCCAGTCTTCCCTGCAGGCAAGAGCAGCCAAACTCGGAGGAAGGAGGACCCAGATTGTGACACATGGAGCCAGGTATTGCATTTTGCTAAGAATTTTGGGGAATCAAAGTATAATAATGATGTCAAATTGATGTTACTAGTGTTCCAAATTGAAAAGGATTGAACAAAAAGTGTTGAACATATCAATAGACAGTAGTGGCAAAACATGATGGGGACAAGAATGAAAAATGTTGGGGTCAGAATGATTGTGTGAAATTTTCTGGTACGCCATCAGGGGGGGTACAGGCAATACACCTGTAAGGGGCCCCGGAAGACAACCCCCCTTTTTGATAAGAATGAATTTTGACAAAAATATATTTTTTTCCTAATTTTCTATTTTGGGTAAAGGCCCCCAGCTTCTCTATTTCAGGCGGCAGCAGCCCCCCTGCTCCAGGGGGCCCATGTCTGAAGCTGTGTAAGCGGCCCCATAATTCTGAAGGGGCCCCATAATTCTGGATGGCGGCCCTGTGTGTAATATATATTCGCATTCAATTTGCAAAATGTGTGTGATTTATGAAGACAACAAATATACTATGTACCTTTTTTATACACAGACAGAGCAAAGCCAGGAGGAGGCAGGCCTCACAGGGAGCGAGGGGGAGGCAGGCCCAACTGCAAGACAAGAGGTGGCAGAGCCCACTGGGAGCCAGGAGGAGGCAGGCCTCAGTGGGAGACAGGAGGCACGCTGGCGTGATACGATCTCACGGATCACTCCTCTCCGCACTCCTGCGAAAAGGGCCAGGAGGCTTATGCAAATGGAGGAGGAGACCCAGGCCCTAATTCGCGAGCCAACTGCGGCCATCCGAGAGTAACCCAGAGAAGAAGAGAGTTTTGCAGCGCTCATTGCAGCCAAGCTCCATAATCTGGAGCGGGGCCAACGTGTGCGCTGTGAAACCCTCATCTTTAAGGCCTCACTGGGGCAGCTCGATGACGACACCGACATTGTGTGGATTGCTCCTCCTGTACTTACTGCTCCTCCTGCTCCTGCTCCTTCTCCTGCTCCTCCTCTTCCTGAGCCTGCTCCTGGCACAACCTCGCCTCCAGAAACCCAGCCTCCGAGCACTCGGTCTGCAGGGAAGACTGCAGGGAAGACTGCAGGGAAGAAGACTACCAAGTCCAAGCTTTGAGATGGTGCCCCTAACGGTGTGTTTTTTTGCTCACAGCCTTGATTGTTGGCTTTGGGGGACCCTTGTCTTTACAAATGCAAGCACGCTCTCCAGTGCTGCCTTCCTTGGCTTCTTTGTTTTTATTAAGTTTGTTTTTAGTTTGCCATCAGTGTTTAATTTTATTTTATTTAATTATACCAGAATAAATGTTTTTTTGGTTTGCTGACAAAATTTGACCATGTGTTTTCTTTTTAGAATAGAGAGATCGTTAGTGAGTAGGCAGAGACATTTCAAAACCAATCATTTTCAAATTAACAAGGGACAACAACAAGGGACAACAACCTCCTTGTGGGTAAATTATAATAAATAATTATGTTGTTGTGGTAACTTGACACACTCCAAAAAAATAAATATGTAAGCAGTCTAAAATATTATCAAATTAATTACTCCATTCTGAACGGTAGTTTTACCATGACCATGCGCGGGTTTAAAACGTAGTTTTAGCCCACACACGATTATGCGCGGGTTTAAAACGTAGTTTTAGCCCACACACGATTATTTTTTACAACACAAAAAACAAAATTTTCAAAAACTACATAAAAAATTGAAGCATGTTAGAATTTTTTTTTGTCGTTTTTCAGAAGACAAAAAACTATGTGAAGCCCACACACGATCATTTTAAATGACGTTTTTAAAAATGTCATTTTATTTCATCACAAAAAACGACCGTGTGAACATGGCATCAAAGAAAGTGGCTGCTTTGTGCAAAGAAGGTGTTTGGGACTAATTCTGTTGACTTGAGGTGTTGTCTCATTGAGTTGTTGCTCCCAGGCTTTTACCTAAAACCCTCTCCCAGCTGAACTTTATTTTTGCATTTTTTTTTTTAATTTGTACTTGTCCCCTGTGACAGTTCCCAGCCCCACATAGCCTTTTTTTGTCACTATCTTGGCTATTAGACATGTGCATTCGTTTTTGAATCCAAAATCCAAAAGATCTGACATAAAAAAAATGCGGACAATAACAATCTGTGTCTATCGAACCTGTGGTCGAATGTGCCTAACCTTAACTCTATTAGTCCAAGATTATTGTACATAGAGAGGAAAGATTGGACATAGAGAGAAAAGATAAGACATTATAGACACAGTGTTGGGGTAAACCATTCGACATGAACGACAACGATTCGACAAAGCAGCAAAAAACGTACAAACGTTGAATCTGTCACAAGCTGCCTAATATAATTCTAAAGATATGTAAGGGGAAAATGCAACTTTTGGTAAAGGTAAGAATGGGTGTTTAAGATCCCAAAAATATCAAGGTTTAGCAAATTCGGAAGTAATTTTGTCTACATACTAATGCTCAAATAATGACAATTACTGTCAATAAGATCTAGACCAAATAGTAGAAGACCTGGAGCACATGCCCTGGGTGCCAGGGTCTAGTAATTCTTTAGCATTCTTTAGAGCTAGAAAGATGTTGCTATAAAAATTTAAAATGGTGTGTTTGGTCATGCATAAAAATATTCTCCTACGTTTATTGTTAATATGTCAAGGGTGATGGCAGCAAATTCACTTACCCCAGGCATTGCCTATGGTGGATGTCATTTACCTATTCCATAATAGGTTTAGTATTAAGCTGCCCTCCTAACTCCAAGGTCTTTTTGGATTAGCAGTCCCAAAATGAACATATTCTGACAGAGAAAGCTCAGAATTGTTATGAACTTAATTGAGTGCCAGAAAATTGACATATGACAATTAGATCTTAGTGATAACAAGCAACTGATATATATAGCAAAGACATTCCCTTAAGTTGACAGATGACACACAGAGAAAACAAAAGACGTTGCAAAGTTTTTAAGTGGTCTCACACTTTGAAAAGTAAAATGCATAGCAGGTCTCCATATATGCCTACTATGGTTAACAAATATTGAAATGCAGTAAGAGCTTTATTGCACAATAACCTTGATTCGCTAAGATAGATGAGTTTTTATAACTCCACTACTTTTTTATTTTGTAATAGTTTTCTCTTAAAAATTTTAATTTCACAAACATAAATGTGTAATTATTTTTTTTTAAGTCAACATCAATCTGTCAAAAGGACTATTTTGAAACAAATCCTTATTTTATCTCATGAAGTTACTTGATCGCCATCCCAAACAACTCATGTTATTTGTCTTTTTCATAGTTAATAAATCCCTCAGTTGTGACCACCCTGAAGCTGGTATAATTTTAAGGGGTAATAATCTGTATTGTAATCTTTGCAAATTGACTTTTGCATTACATTTTTCATAAAAGCTGATAAAATAACACTAACAGTGATATTACAGCACTAGTAATAGTAAAACCCCAATACTAAAAAAAAACATGTTAATAAGGAAACAACACCTATAACAACAATGCTAGCAAAGAGCTTAATGTATGCATACAGGAAGAGAGGGCAACAGAATAAGTGTGCTGTTGCTCCTTTGCTGTCCAGTCACAGTCTAGGGTCAGACCTAGTTGTGCTTTCTGGCAGTAAGGATTGTCACACAAGCCTGCTGAATGAAATTAAAAAGCAGTTTAAATATATATATTTTCACTATGTTGTTAGGTGTTGCCTGTTCTGCTTTGAATTGCAAGTACACTTGACAGTTCCCCCAATCAGTGTGTACACCTAATTGTTTTCTGGCTTGTTAGCTACAGTATTAACATTTTCTAGGTCTAAGCAGTGAATGTAATGTTTAAAGACCATGTTGAGGCTCCTCATTGCACTAGTAAAGATACACCAAAACAAGAACATCATGTGTATTGCCAGCAACCCCTTGCAATATATCTCACAAAGGCACAGTAGTTGGTTGTTCACCCCTGTCCTTATTGTGCCCTGTTCTCCAGTATGTTCACTTTGTCATGTCTTGTTAAGCCCAGGTAACAGCTGAAATTTAATTGACACTTCTCCAGCTGCAAGACACCATCCCTATTTGTTTATATCTTGCATCTTTTCCTCCGCTCTCTCAAATTCCATGTGGGCAACATTAATGGCAGAGCATAGATGCATTATATGTGAATAATGTATTATAATGATACAATTTGGGTCTCTTAGCTCGAGCCTAGACCAACGCCGCTCTACATAATTTATCATTTCCACACACCTTCCAGAACCTTTTGTATGTAAATATTTAATACAAGAGGCATGTAAATCCTTTCAACATGATGGAACGTCCAGTATATCGGAAAAGATTATTGTAATTAAAGCATGTGCTCATTCACGTCAAGGAGGAAAGGGAAAACAAAAAGAAAGCTTTTGAATATTAAAGGATTTATAGCTTTGCTATTGTTCTATGGTTGTTAGTGCTGTTATCTAGTCAAGACCCCATGTATGGCAATAATCTACTTTACATCCAGCCAGATTTGGAATACGTAGGGGAGATGCAACTGTACAAAAATGTTAACTACACAATATTTTACTAGTTGTTTTAATACAAATAGGTTGTATGCTCTTAACCCCTTTGTTAAGACAGGATGTGCCATTATGTATCATTTACAGCTAAAGGCTTTGTTTAACTACATATAGAAATTTAAAGAAGAGCTTCAGGTAAAACAACAGTTCATAAATAAACAAAAATGAGCATAATTTGCACTTTGTATTTATTCCTGAGAATTATGACATTACTGATTCACCTGCATAGGCGTGTGCAAGTTTGTCAGATCTGTGGAGAATCACATAATACATGAATTCTAATTGCCTAGATTCACAAATTCTATGATTCACAGATCGGACAAACTTGAATGAATGTATTCAGCTAAACTGCAAATTGGCAAATTACCTGGAAAAGATGAGAATCAATAGCTATTTACCTGTATCTGATATCTGTGTTTGGATACAATATTTTGAGGAAAATAATGTTCTAATTTTGGTCCTGTCTCATAATATGTTTTTTACCTTCTGTAAGCCATTACACATGTAGCACCCTCCTAGTTATGTTGCTAGGTAAATTTAGTTTAGGTTCTTTCTGTAATAAAGGAAGCAGAAAATTGTTTATTTTAGTCTGCTAAGGATTTCACAGGCTGGGAATTTGATTGCTTTCCTTGCCGCTGGAAGAAGCTTCTAGAGTTTAGAGAGGCAGAATTTAAATGATCCGTATTAATCAGAGCCTAGACAATTCCTAGGGAGGTGTGCCCAGAGGCTGGCTAGGGAAGCTATTAGTTTGGAGCCCTAGAGAGGCTGTCTTTTCCCTGAAAGGAGAGTTCCCAGCCTCAGGGAAGCTATTGCACATGAGTCCCC
Source organism: Rana kukunoris (assembly GCA_029574335.1). NCBI lineage: Eukaryota > Metazoa > Chordata > Amphibia > Anura > Ranidae > Rana > Rana kukunoris. The sequence continues at coordinate 336,211,557 of CM056050.1, forward strand.
CTAAGAATCAGATTTCTGTCCTGCAGGGTCTCAGCAGCTGCAGTCCTGGGACCTAGAGTTAGCCTGGATATGTGTGAACTATTTCTTCCAGGGATCTGGTCTGGAGGAGTATCTCCCTTACTGAGTGGTGTCTGGAGGAAGCTGGAAGGAGTCAGCGGTTCTGGAGATTTGCGAGTAAAGACCCTACAAGTTATCCCTGCGATTGTATAGGGTTCTGAAGATTTTACTGGATACCAGCATCTATAGATTGGAGCAAGGTAACAGGATTTATACCATGGTCCCCAGCTGTGAGGGAATAGACTGTTCAGTGTTCAACTTTTCTTTGAGAGAAGATTGCCCTATCACTGTTGTTGCTAATCACTTTTAAATTATCCCATGCCCCAAACCCTCTCCTCTTACAAGTCCTTCAAAGCATTAAATCTTAAAAAGACAACCCCTAGACTGTTTACTGGAGCGAGAGTGCATATACTGCTGCTTTGGTGACTGGTGGCCTCTGTACTGTTAGGGAAAGAGGCAGTTACATTTCAGTGGCCCTTGTGGTGGTAATGCTACATTTGCAATGCAGTTTTGTCCAGTGGTAAAGCCTCTTGCATCCAAATCAGAGACCTAGCTTCATTATCAAAATGGGTGGTAGATAGTAAGGTTGTCCCGATACCGATACTAGTATCGGTATCGGGACCGATACCAAGCATTTTCCCGAGTACTTGTACTTGGGCAAATGCTCCCGATGCTTCACCCGATACTTGTCCTGTGTCCTCCTCCAGCCCCCCCTCCGTTTTGCTGCAGTCTCTCTCCCTCTGTGCCCCCCCGCCATGTTTTCCTTCTCCTCCATGTCCCCCGCTGTTTCCTTCTCCCTCCGTGTTCCCGGCCGGTGTTTTCCTTCTCCTCCGTGTCCCCCGCCAGTGTTTCTTCTCTCCTCCGTTTCCCCCACTGTTTTCTCCTCTCCCCCATGCCCCCGCTATTTCCTTCTCTCCTCCGTGTCCCCTCTGTTTCCTTCTCTCCTCCGTGTCCCCCGCTGTTTCCTTCTCTCCTCCGTGTCCCCTGCTGTTTCCTTCTCTCCTCCATGTCCCCCGCTGTTTCCTTCTCTCCTCCGTGTCCCCCCCACTGTTTCCTTCTCTCCTCCGTGTCCCCCCCGCTGTTTCCTTCTCTCCTCTGTGTCCCCCGCTGTTTCCTTCTCTCCTCCGTGTCCCCCGCTGTTTCCTTCTTTCCTCCGTGTCTCCCCCGCTGGTTCCTTTTCTCCCCCATGCCCCCGCTGTTTCCTTCTCTCCTCCGTGTCCCCCGCTGTTTACTTCTATCCTCCGTGTCCCCTGCTGTTTCCTTCTCTCCTCCGTGTCCCCGCTGTTTCCTTCTCTCCCCCGTGCCCCCCGCTGTTTTCTTCTTTCCTCCTTGTCCCCTGCTGTTTCCTTCTCTCCTCTGTGTCCCCCGCTGTTTGCTTCTATCCCCCGGGCCCCCCTGTTTCCTTTTCTCCCCCGTGTATTCATCTTTTAAAGAGCAGCAGCAACCCTAAATAATATCACATCCTTTGCATGAGTGAGTTTCACTTTTCTTTGATCAAATAAATACTTACATGTATGTTCTAGTCCAGGGGTATAAACATTCTAAACAAAGGGCTGGTTTATTGTCCTTCAGACTCTTGTAGGGCAGGACTTTGGCCAGCGGGGGGGGGGGGAAATTTTCCTGACATCAGTGGAACTAAACATATGGTATTAGGGGGAGAAATAGTGCCCCGTCATTGGTATCATAGGAAGTAGGGTTGTCCCGATACCGATACTAGTATCGGTATCGGGACCGATACCAAGCATTTGCCCGAGTACTTCTACTCGGGCAAATGCTCCCGATGCTTCACCCGATACTTGTCCTGTGTCCTCCTCCAGCCCCCCTCTGTTTTGCTGCAGTCTCTCTCCCTCTGTGCCCCCCGCCATGTTTTCCTTCTCCTCTATGTCCCCCGCTGTTTCCTTCTCCCTCCGTGTCCCCGGCCGGTGTTTTCCTTCTCCTCCGTGTCCCCCGCAAGTGTTTCCTTCTCTCCTCCGTTTCCCCCGCTGTTTTCTCCTCTCCCCCATGCCCCCTGCTGTTTCCTTCTCTCCTCCGTGCCCCCGCTGTTTCCTTCTCTCCTCCGTGTCCCCTGCTGTTTCCTTCTCTCCTCCGTGTCCCCCGCTGTTTCCTTCTCTCCTCCGTGTCCCCCGCTGTTTCCTTCTCTCCTCCATGTCCCCCCGCTGTTTCCTTCTCTCCTCCGTGTCCCCCCCGCTGTTTCCTTCTCTCCTCTGTGTCCCCCGCTGTTTCCTTCTCTCCTCCGTGTCCCCCGCTGTTTCCTTCTCTCCTCCATGTCCCCCCTCTGTTTCCTTCTTTCCTCCATGTCTCCCCCGCTGGTTCCTTTTCTCCCCCGTGCCCCCGCTGTTTCCTTCTCTCCTCCGTGTCCCCCGCTGTTTCCTTCTATCCTCTGTGTCCCCTGCTGTTTCCTTCTCTCCTCCGTGTCCCCCGCTGTTTCCTTCTCTCCCCCGTGCCCCCGCTGTTTTCTTCTCTCCTCCTTGTCCCCTGCTGTTTCCTTCTCTCCTCTGTGTCCCCCGCTGTTTGCTTCTATCCCCCGTGCCCCCCCTGTTTCCTTTTCTCCCCCGTGTATTCATCTTTTAAAGAGCAGCAGCAACCCTAAATAATATCACATCCTTTGCATGAGTGAGTTTCACTTTTCTTTGATCAAATAAATACTTACCTGTATGTTCTAGTCCAGGGGTATAAACATTCTAAACAAAGGGCTGGTTTATTGTCCTTCAGACTCTTGTAGGGCAGGACTTTGGCAAGCGGGGGGTGGAAATTTTCCTGGCATCAGTGGAACTAAACATATGGTATTAGGGGGAGAAATAGTGCCCCGTCATTGGTATCATAGGAAGTAGGGTTGTCCCGATACCGATACTAGTATCGGTATCGGGACCGATACCAAGCATTTGCCCGAGTACTACTCGGGCAAATGCTCCCGATGCTTCACCCGATGCTTCACCCGATACTTGTCCTGTGTCCTCCTCCAGCCCCCCTCTGTTTTGCTGCAGTCTCTCTCCCTCTGTGCCCCCCGCCGTGTTTTCCTTCTCCTCTGTGTCCCCCGCTGTTTCCTTCTCCCTCCGTGTCCACCGCCGGTGTTTTCCTTCTCCTCCGTGTCCCCTGCCAGTGTTTCCTTCTCTCCTCCGTGTCCCCCGCTGTTTCCTCCTCTCCCCTGTGCCCCCCGCTGTTTCCTTCTCTCCTCCGTGTTTCCCGCTGTTTCCTTCTCTCCCCTGTGCCCCCCACTGTTTCCTTCTCTCCTCCGTGTCCCCCACTGTTTCCTTCTCTCCTCCCTGTCCCCCACTGTTTCCTTCTCTAATGTAACTGAAAACTTTCATTCCAAGGCTGCTTAGCTCAACGTGGTTCAAATGTTAGATAGCATTTCATCAACTGCTTGCCGACCAGCTGCCATCATTTTACGGCGGCAGTAGCTATACGTCGGCTCTTCTGCGGCCACTAGGGGGTGTGCACCCCCCGCTCGCCCCCGAGTCCTGTGCGCGTGCCTGGCGGGCACACGCGATCGCTCATTACAGAGCAAGGACCAGGAGCTATGTGTGTAAACACACAGCTCCCGGTCCTGTCAGCGGGGGAAACGCTGATCTTCTGTTCATACAATGTATAAACGGAAGATCAGTGATTTCCCCTAGTGAGTCCACCCCTCCATACAGTTAGAACACACCCAGGAACACACACTTAACCCCTTCCCTGCCCCCTGGTGTTAACCCCTTCACTGCCAATGGCATTTTTATAGTAATCCAATGCATTTTTATAGCATTGATCGCTAAAAAAATGCCAATGGTCCCAAAAATGTGTCAAAAGTGTCCGAAGTGTCCGCCATATTATCGCAGTACTGAAAAAAAAACGCTGATTGCCGCCATTACTAGTAAAAAAAATAAAAAATTAATAAAAATGCCATAAAACTACCCCCTATTTTGTAAACGCTATAACTTTTGCACAAACCAATCAATAAACGCTTATTGCGATTTTTTTATGAAAAATATGTAGAAGAATACGTATCGGCCTAAACTGAGAAAAAATAATGTTTTTTTTTATATATTTTTGGGGGATATTTATTACAGCAAAAAGTAAAAAATATTGCATTTTTTTCAAAATAGTCGCTCTATTTTTGTTTATAGTACAAAAAATAAAAACCGCATAGATAATAAAATAGCACCAAAAGAAAGCTCTATTTGTGGGAAAAAAAGGACGCCAATGTTGTTTGGGAGCCACGTCGCATGACCGCGCAATTGTCAGTTAAAGCGACGCAGTGCCGAATCGCAAAAAGTGCTCTGGTCATTGGGCAGTAATATGGTCCGGGGGTTAAGTGGTTAACACCATGAATGCACATTGCTGCTAGCCTTACTACCAACAAAAATTAGGATCTTAAGTTCATAAAAACATGCTACCTTTCTTAACTGCTAAAATATGAAAAAAAAAAAAAAAAAAACATCTTTCAGTGCTTATCCTCGGTGACTCAGCAATCTGCACCATAGAGACATTTAAATTTTTGGTCCTGTTGGTGTTTTTATCTATGCAAATGTTTAGGATTTAAACAGTTCACATTTTAAAAAGTGTGTTTGCATAAAAGAAGACAAAATCCTATGTGGGAGTTGATGGATGTACAAGGTGAACACGTCAACATAAGACACTTTACTGTTCAGCCACAGCCAGTATATAAGCACTGTAACCTTGCAATCTGAATGTGCAAACTGTAGTCAATCTTCTTTAGATGTATCAAAAATATGTAGACGTTCTACCTAAACAATTATTTCAATTTGTATCAAGTCAGGCAGGCTTATTTACTATATCATTTTTTAACCACTTGACCACTGGGCACTTAAACCCCCTTCCTAACCAGACCAATTTTCAGCTTTCGGTGCTCTCACAATTTGAATGACAATTACTCAATCATACAACATTGTACCCATTTGAAATTTGTGTCCTTTTTTCACACAAATAGAGCTTTCTTATGGTGGTATTTGATCACTTCTGGGTTTTTTATTTTTTTGCGCTATAAAAGAAAAACGACTGAAAATTCTGTAAAAATAAAAATAAAAATCTTGTTTCTGTCATATTAGCAGGTTATTTCTCACACACATCATATGCATACCACAAATTACACCCCAAAACACATTCTGCTATTCCTCCCGAGTATGGCGATACCCCATGTGTGAGACTTTTACACAGCGTGGCCACATACAGAGGCCCAACATGCAGGGAACGCCATCAGGCGTTCTGGAACACCCAGACCAATTCTGACATTCCTCTCCTACATGGAAAAATCATCATTTATTTGCTAGAAAATTACATAGAACCCCAAAACATTATATATGCTTTTATACCCTAGAGAATACAATGGCGGCCATTACAACTTTTTATCTCGCACGGTATTTTCGTAGAAATTTTTTTTACGCGTGTTTTTTAAAAAAAAACGATTTGTGCTAAAAAAAAAAAAAAAACAGTAAAGTTAGACCAATTTTGTTTCATAATGTGAAAGATGACGTTACGCCGAGTAAATAGATACCCAACATGTCACACTTCAAAATTGCGCACACTCGTGGAATGGCGCCAAACTTCGCTACCTAAAAATCCCCATAGGCGATAGTATTTGGGTATTGCAGAGTATTTGGGTATTTCAGGGTATCGCACAGGGTATTGCGGTATTGGGGTACTGAGGTATTGGGGTATTGGGGTACTGGAGTATTGGGGCACTGGAGTACTGCAGAGTATTGGGGTACTGGAGTACTGCAGAGTATTGGGGTACTGGAGTATTGCAGAGTATTGGGGTACTGGAGTACTGCAGAGTATTGGGGTACTGGAGTACTGCAGAGTATTGGGGTACTGGAGTACTGCAGAGTATTGGGGTACTGGGGTATTGCAGAGTATTGGGGTACTGGGGTATTGCAGAGTATTGGGGTACTGGGGTATTTCAGAGTATTGGGGTACTGGGGTACTGCAGAGTATTGGGGTATTGGGGTACTGGGGTATTGGGGTACTGGGGTATTGCAGAGTATTGGGGTACTGGGGTATTGCAGCGTATTGGGGTACTGGGGTATTGTGGGGTACTGGGGTATTGTGGGGTACTGGGGTATTGTGGGGTACTGGGGTATTGTGGGGTACTGGGGTATTGTATTGTGGGGTACTGGGGTATTGTGGGGTACTGGGGTATTGTGGGGTACTGGGGTAATCAGGGTACTGGGGTATTGTGGGGTACTGGGGTAATGCAGGGTACTGGGGTATTGTGGGGTACTGGGGTAATGCAGGGTACTGGGGTAATGCAGGGTACTGGGGTATTGCAGAGTACTGGGGGATTGCAGAGCTGGGATGTTTTGAGGGATGGCTGGATCTGTGACTGCATTTGTCACAGATCCAGCCACAGCTCAGCTGCTGACACCCCGCTCCCCCCCTCTCCTCGCACACTGTACCGAACGGTACAGAGAGCAGAGGGAGGAGAGGGAGGAACCGGCGTCATCAAATGACGCCGGTTTGTTTACAAGTGATCGCGCTATCAGCGGCAATTTACCGTGATCCGTGATGCGCCGGGTCTTCTAGACCCGGCGATCACGGACACTTTCGCGAGCGCGTCCCAGGGGACGCGCAATCGCGAAAGTGAAGGACGACGTCCCAGGGACGTCGTGTCAAAACTACTCGACCGCGCTGTAGCAGTATTTTCGCTATAGCGCGGTCGGCAAGTGGTTAATTAGATTTCAAAGTGTATGGCCCTCTTAAAAAATTACACATTCTTAGCTAAAATGAAGGCATATAGAATTTATGATATGATTTATGATATGACTTTGTTATATGACGGTATTTTAATGCATGTAAGTAATGTTATGTAAAAAACAGATAACCAGATTCAAAATTTTGTAGATCATAGTAAATTTTAGGAATAAAAAGAAGCCTGTCAAGTTAAAGGGGAACTTTTTTAAATTTTAGAATGCATGAAAGGAGATTATTTTATTTTCTTAAGGTTGAGGGTTCTAGAAATGTATTAAGGGTAGAAGTAAAAAAGGAAATTAATTTAAAGCAGTATTAAAAATAAAACCATCAATGTGGTAGGCTTTTTCCCTCTGTTTTCTTATGATGATATAGTCAGTAACACACCTCCTGTATTAGAGTGCCCCCACTCGCCATGAATGGGCACATGGGTCACATTTGGACAGCAGCATTGTCAGTCTGGGTGGAGGGTAGTGTTAGATGTGCTAGCAGATTTAAATACGTAAACAAATTGAAGCCAAACTCCAGCTAATATTTTACAAGCAGTTACCGTATTTATCGTCGTATAACACGCACAGGCGTATAACACGCACCCTAACTTTAAGAGTGAGGTTTCAGGGAAAAAACTTTCCACAGCCCCCTGCCTTTAACACGCAGGCACAGTTTACCCTCTATTTTCAGGGTAAAAGAGTGAGTGTTATACTCCAATAAATGCAGTAGTTTTCTTTTGGGATAATAATTTTACAATAATAAAAAAAATCACACGTACCCCTGCCAGTGTTAACTGATTTGTCTCATCCCTGTAATTGATACATCTGCAAGACATACGCTTGTTCTTTTGAAAAACAGACTTACTGGCTGGATCCCCGGATGAAAACAGAAGTAAAGTGGGTTTAAAGTGGTTGTAAACCCTCTCTGCCAAGTTACACCTACAGGTAAGCCTAGATTAAGGCTTACCTGTAGGTGTTTGCAATATCTTCTAAACCTACATGGTTTCGAAAATATTTGCCAAAAAGAATTCACCGTTGTCTAAGGCACATGCTTCCTGTAGACAAAGGCACAGGAGCACTGGGAATGCCGGTTTTCACAATGGGATCTGCCAGCTTTGACGGCTCTCGCGCGCATGTGCGGAGTGACGTCATCGCCGCTTCAGCCAATCAGAGTGCCAGAGTGGCGATACCTGGAAGTAACCTTTCAGAGAGATGTTTGTGGCTGGAGGAGGAGACGAGGATGGCTTTGGGGGCTTCGATCTAAGGTAAGTAATGCATATTGAGCTAGTATGCTAGTCATACTAGCTCATTATGCCTTTGTCTTGCAGCTTTTTTTTATTTCATTGGGTTTACACCCGCTTTAATACTGCTTTAAGTTATCAGAAATGTGAAGCTAAAAATGGATTGGTAATATATATTAAATCCCCCTAAATTGTTTAAACATATTAATTCCTAGGATAAATGAATATACGACAACAATAAATTAGACAATAATTGTAGAAAAGAAGGGTAAAGCTAAGATTTGTTTAATTTCTTTTCAGAGGCGGGAGACAGATAGAAATGCACAGTGTCTCGGGCAGGCTGAAAACCTGTTTTTTTTCCCTGACTTACGTGTTGACATCACTAAGGTTGGCTAATACTTGAGTGAAAACCACCCAGATTGGTTCACTTAGCCATCAACAAGAAATATTTTAATGTTCTTCTCAGAAAGATGTTAATTTACAGACTGAGGATGGAAAGGGGTTAAAGACCAGCTTTGACTCACAGGTTTAATCGCTTCATGACATGTTTACAAGGCAGATGTGTCATGATAAATGCTAGTGTGCTAATGGGCTCCTATAACTTGTTTTTTTCATATGGATCACCATTCCTCTGATTACACCATCTAGCAAGACCAACCGGTAAAAATCCATGATAGAACCAGGTATATCCTATCAGAAAAGACAAGCCAAATAAACAATAACCTGATTGGATGCTTTGGTTTTAGGTAAACTTTTTATTTATTTTTTAAATTTCATTCTTTATTCTTTTTTTTCTCATTCAAATTTTAACAATTCATTAAAAACAGGAAAACATTATTCCTTATGTGCATCACAATCTTAATAGATATACAAAAAGTGAAACCACCTTGTTTGGCATACTGGGAAGAAGGAGAAAAATGAATAACATTACTGGAGTAGAAGAAACAACCGGGCCAGGAAGTCTATATTTTATTTTACCCAATTTCGATGTTATAATTATACTATTTCTCATTCCTCCCCTCTCTTTATTCCTCCCCACTTAATACTACTCCATTCATCTCTTTACCGTTGGTTTTGTAGAGCAATTCACTTACCCGGTTGTCTCCCCCACCCCAGCTAGGTCTTAAGGCTTAAGGCTACAACATCCATAACTCCATCCATGGCTTCCACATCTCCTCAAAGTCCTTGAGGTTACCTCTTTTTATGTAGACTGCACTTTCTTTGCAAATCGTCTCATTTATTACCCTGAACCATTCCCTTACTGCCGGGGGGCGTTGTCGCCTGCCATCTCATGGCTACTCATTTTCTGTCTCGAAACAGACATCTCAATATTACAACTGTAGTGCTCTTCTTCTCCTCCCATTCTTTCCTGTACCCCAATACACATAGTGCGGCGTCCATCTCCACAGGTGTTCCAAATGTGTCACTCAAGATATTAAGCACTCCCTCCCAGTACCGAAACAGCTTTGGGCAACGCCACACCATGTGTATTAGGTCTCCAGCCCCCTGGCATCTAGGACATTTATCGTCTAGTCTTCGTCCATACTTGAACAGCCACTTGGGCGTATAATACGCTCTATTTATCAACATCAGGTGGGAGACTTTCTGCGGGGGTGAAACTGAAACCTCTGGTTCCATCTCTAGGATTCTCCTCCACTGCTCCTGTGTTATTTCCCCTATATCTTCTTCCCATCTCTCTCTTAGGCCCTGTACACATGAGGAGACATGTCCGATGAAAACGGTCCGCGGTCCGTTTTTTTATCGAACATGTCTCCTACACACCATCAGACCAAAATCCTTGTGGACAGAGAACGCGGTGACCTAGAAGACACCGACGTCCTCTAACCAGGAAGTTCAATGTTTCCACGCATGTGTCGAATCAATTCGACGCATGCGCGGGATTTCGGTCCGCTGGTTAGGTGTACTAACCAGCGAACATGTCCGACGGACAGGTTTCCAGTGGACAAGTTTCTAAGCATGCTTAGAAACTTTTGTCCGCTGGAAACCTGTCCGCTAGGCCGTACAGACGATCGGACATGTCCGCGGAAACTGGTCTGCTCACCAGTTTCAGCAGACATGTCTCCTCGTGTGTACGCGGCCTAACTTTAAGGAGATTAGACCCTGTGTTGAACTTTTTACTTACCTGTCCATATATTTTGGATATAAGGCCCTTAGTTGGGCCTACCTTTAGCAAATTTTGGAAGAGGGGCATTTTATTCCACTACCTGTTTTAGGTAAACTTTAACAACCTAAAAGTGTATCTAAAAAAAATTCAGGAAGCAACAATAGACAATATAAAGGTCTACAGCATAAAGCATGAATATTAAGAAACACTTACCTCCAAATGAAACTGTTGGACATTCCAGTTCTTTTATAATTTATTCTGCAAAATAATAATTATCTGCAAATGTATTTGGCTGTAGGCTGGGTCTATATCTATATGCAGTCTTTCTCTTTCTACTGCCCTCATTTTGTTGCTCAGGAAATTGTAAATGGACATTACTGCACCAAATAATATCATTTGTATCCACTACTTGAGACCCTGTGCAGTACACTTCTGCTCTAATGAGTCAATGGAATTTTAACTTAACCAAACAAAAGAGAGCACAATGTTGGTAACTTAACAAGCCACTGCTCCAACTAACATAAGATAAAACTTTGCAGTTTTCTGTGTGTTTGATGATAGACAGTTGTACTCTGAGGCCTCGTACACACGACCGGTTTCCTCGGCAGAATCCATCAAGAAACTCGGTGGGAGAACTTTTTTGCCAAGGAAACCGGTCGTGTGTACGTTTTACATCGAGGAAAAAAGAGAGCAAGTTCATTTTTTCCTCGATGGGAGTCAAATTGGCTCGTCGTGTTCCTCGTCGGGCTGGTTTTCAACGAGAAACTCGAGCGCGTGTATGCTAAGAAACCTGTGCACCTTCGGTAAAAGTAGCGTTTGTAATGGAAATGGCACATTTTTCACGCTGTAACAGACTGAAAAATGCAAATGTCTCTTACCAAACGTTTTCCTAACACGCAGTAACATGAGATTAGCAAAAGCAGCCCCTGCTCTTGTATGTGTTAAAGTCACCGCGTTTGAGAACGAGGAGATTTGGTCTTTAACGTGTGTACGCAAAGCATGGAACTCGACGATGAAAACAATATGTTTCGCCCGACGAGTTCCTCGGTTGTCTGCACGAGGCCTCAGTCCCAAAAGTCAAAATAGTTTGGAAGAAGTCCCACCAAAACTAAAAGCCACTCTTCCTTCACATTCTGCTGGACTTGTTTTGTTATGTTGAGGTCCTCTTTAACCACTTTAATATTTTTCATTTGTCAGCACTGTCACACTTTGAATGACAATGTCATGCAACACTGTACCCAAATTAAATTTTATTATTTTCCCCCAAAAATATAGCTTTCTTTTGGTTGTATTTGATCACCTCTGTGGTTTTTATTTTTTGCGCTATAAACAAAAGAATAGCGAACATTTTGAAAAAAAAGCAATATTTTTTACTTTTTGCTATAATAAATATCCCACAAAAATATATATATATTTTTTTCCCTCAGTTTTGACCGATAAGTATTTTTCTACATATTTTTGGTAAAAAATCGCAATAAGCCTATACTGATTGGTTTGTGCAAAATTTATAGCAGCTACAAAATAGGGGATAGATCTATAGCATTTTTTTTTACTAGTAATGGTGGTGATCTGCGATTTTTATCGTGACTGCAATATTGTGGCGGACACATAGGACAAGTTTGACTGTAGTTTCTAACTGTAGGGGGAGGGGACTGACTGGGGGAGGTGACTGATCAGTGTCCCTATGTACAAGGGACACACCATCGGTCTCCTTTCCCTGACAGGATGTGGATCTCTGTGTTTACACATACAGATTCACGGTCCTGCTCAGTTACTGTGAAATCACGAGTGCCCGGCAGTAATTGTGGCACGCGGATGTCGTATGACGTCCTCCCAAAATGAGAGGCTTATCGTTCCACTGTCATTTGACGGCGGGAGGTAGCCAAGTGGTTAAACCCAAGAACTTCATTGATGTTGGTCCTTTCAACTGAAAACATCTGTAGCCAGATGTTGGGCTACAACAACATGGAGAATGAGGCAAATAAATAAAAATATACGCTGCGCTTTCCAAAGTCATACACTATACCAGTGTGAAAAGAAACATATAGAAAACCTCCAATAGTGAAAAAAACGTATTTCCTAACAGTGGAAAGTGACAATAGTGCAATAAATAAACACATATATTAAATATAAAAAAAATATATATAAAAAAAATATTTATATAAAAGCATAAACAATGATGATAATTAATATAAAGTGCTACTGTGCAAAGAAGTGCAATTCCAACTTTTATGATCCTGTATAGATTATCAGTGACCCACTGATGCATAAAAAAAGTGCTCCTGTGCATGTGAATAGCATCCAGTATTATATAGTTGATCAACATTGCGATTATAAAGTTCATGCGATTATAAAACTGCTAGGTGCAATAAAGTTCTTGTGATGATAAAACTGCTAAGTGATCCAGAACATGCCGTGGTGTTGCTCACTTTGGTGCTAACCTTAGGTATTTAATGCTCACCTCAGAGCGTGTGACTTTGCGATTAAGCGCAATCAAACCACGCATATGAACCACCTTTGGACTCTTGTAGTTACACCGGAATCCTGGACTCGTCAGTATGGTACCTCGTTAAGTGTATGACATAAAGACTTGATAGTGTAATAGAGTTTTAACGGTTTAATAAACAGAAAGCAAAAAACCCCAACTCGGGTACTCACATAGATTAGGTGCGCTAGTGTACCGCTCTATATCAGATAAAACAATGGTAAATACCGGACTGGTATTGTTCCTCTCTGACAGATCACCTGTGCAAAGTGCCATCCTGTCCGCTTCCCCTCCGTGTTTCGATACAGGGGTTTCCGTATCTTCTTAACTGGTTAAGGACCGCCGCATGTACATTTACGTTGGCAGAATGGCACCGACAGGCACATCAATGTATATATACGTTGGTGCCTTGAGGGGGTTCGGGGGTCCGATCGGACCCCCCCCCATACATACGGCGGTCCCTGTAGCTGGCCGAGCGATCCGGGATGAGGGGGCGGCTATTCGTTTTTGTCCGCCCCCTCCGGATCGCTCCCAGCCAATGCGCGCGCCCGTCCACCCTGTCACTTCCTCCTCCTGTGTAAACACAGGAAGAAGGAAGCAATGTGATCTCTCCTTCAGCATTTTTTTTAACCACCGCTGAGGAGAGATCACATCGCACAGTAAGTCTGCACTAACACTACACTGACACACACTTCACATTAACCCCTTGCGATCGCCCCCCCTTCCCCCTGTCACAGTGTCACTGAATGCAGTAATCATACATGTATGATTACTGTATTTAGTGTCAGTGTGACAGGCAGTGTGACAGTCAGTTAGTGTTAGGTTCAGGGTAGCCCCCGTACCCCCCCCCTAATAAAGTTTTAACCCCTTGATCACCACCCTAGTTAACCCTTTCAATCCCTATTGCCAGCGTCACTAAGCGATCATTTTTCTGATCGCTGTATTAGTGTCGCTGTTCCCGCTAGGTAGCTAATTTTTTTTATTGCAATTTTTTTTTACTAAAGACATGTGGCTAAATACATTTTGGCCTAAATGATTGACTAAAATTTAGTTTATTTGATTTTTCTTATAACAAAAACTAAAAAATATTGTTTTTTTTTCAAAAATGTCGCTCTATTTTTGTATATAGTGCAAAAAATAAAAATCGCAGAGGCGAACAAATACCACCAAAAGAAAGCTCTATTTGTGGGAAGAAAAGGATGCAAATTTTGTTTGGGAGCCACGTCGGACGACCGCGCAATTGTCCGTTAAAGTGACGCAGTGCCGAATCGCAAAATGGGGCAAGGTCATTTACCTGCATTTTGGTCCGGGTCTTAAGTGGTTAAGGGGGAAATCTTTTTTTTATATTTAATATATGTGTTAATTTATTGCACTATTGTCACTTTCCGAAGAGTTTTTTTCACTATTGGAGGTTTTTATATGTTTCTTTTACACTGGTATAGTGTATGACAGTGCAGCGTATATATTTATTTATCAAAATTTGCATGATATATAAGGCATGTTTAACGCTTGCAGCTGATTTTTGATAATTAAGGCAGTTTGGACTAGGCTCACAGGACTTATATTATGGAGAATGAGTCATTGCTCTTTATTTGCCTCTCCCCCTCTACTGTGATATTAACATTATGTTGCACCATCCTCCTCCGGCCAGCGGGGGAGAGCTAAAGCCAAGGAAGCCCATAGTTTTTTTATGCTCAGGAATGCTGGGAGTTGTAGTTTGAGACAGCAGCCATATAATGGCTACACTATAATGGTTACGCTACAGATCTAAATTTGCAATGTGCAGTAGGAGTGGAAAGGTGATTTTTATTAAACTGTGTCGGAAAGTTCTTTCTCTTAGCACTGAGGGAGTTAGAGCGAGAGCACTTCTGTCTGGAGACAAATACCAGCATAGAGCAGATCCTGAATTCGGGAGTGAGTACACCTGGGGGTAGTGCAGCACTGCCCACATCACAGCACCTGCAAGGCTGCAGCAGGGAGACTGGAGTATCTACTCACCCTTTTCTTCCCACCATTGTTCTCCAGAGAGGGCTCGCCTACTACAGTGAAAAGTCTCAAAAACATCCCGGGGACTGGTGAGTTGGCTGTTCGCCATTACGGATACTGATAGCACTGATAGCAGGTACTGAGCCACTAAAAGGAGGACACCAAATGTACACAGTCCATACCGCACCCATACTGCACTCTGTACCAACCTTATTCCAAACCTAGACTGCACCTATACCAACCCTATACCACATTACTATATCATACCTATACTATATACTATTAGTGATGAGCGGAATACGCCATATTCGATTTCGCGATATTTCACGAATATATAGAAGAATATATAGAAGAATATTCGTAATATTTCATCAACAAAATATTCGAAATTTTAATATCGAATATTCGTAATCACGCGAAAACCGAGAGCATTTCATGCCGGCTTGTCGTTTTAGGATTGGGGTGTCAAACCCTTCCTTTTTGGCCCCTCTCAAATAAGCCCCACATTTTTGCATTACAAAATTTCGCATTGGGTAATGTCATCATTACAGATAGGGTATGTAGGAATGCGCTTCTCAAATTTCGCCCCCCCTAGAAGAAGAAAAATCGCGCCCCCCCCCCCCCCCCGCGCGCTGTAAATAGAATGCTATAAAATTGTTATAAAATTGATTGTATCCACATATCCCCCACACGATTGCCCTTCTTCAATTCCCCCCCACACTATTGCCCTTCTTCATCCCCCCCACACACAGTATTGCCCTTCTTCACATATCCCCCCCACACACAGTATTGCCCTTCTTCACAATCCCCCCCAACCGAGCCCTTCTTCACATATCCCCCCCACACATTAGCCCCATCACATATCCCCTCACACATCTATATCCCCCCACACAATGTCCCATCACATATCCCCCCACCGGTCCCATCACTTCCCCCCACACAGTGTCCCATCACATATCCCCCCCCACACATTATTGTTTCCCCCCCACACAGTAGTCCCATCACATATCCCCCCACACAGATTGTCCCATCACATATCCCCCCACACAGGTCCCATCACATATCCCCCCACACAGTGTCCCATCACATATCCCCCCACACAGTCCCATCACTCCCCCCACCATTGTCCCCCTTCCCCCCACCAGTATTTTTTCCCCCCACACAGTATTTCCCCCTTTACATGCCCCTCTCACTTATCATAACCCCCCACAGCAAGCCCCCACTCCCCCACCCATTATTTTTCCTCCCTTCCCTCTATAGGTCAGCATTGAAGCCGCACAGATGGGCGGAGCGGGGAGACTTTTGGGCGGGTATTGGCTGCTAGGACCACCTCCTAGGTCACCTGCCGTCCAACATTGCTACCTCTCTGGTATATCAACAATGTCCCGCCTCCCGCCGGTCATCATTACAGATAGGGTATGTAGGTCAGCATAGGGTATATAGGTCAGCATATGGTATATAGGTCAGCATTACACTTATCTTCTATTTTTTTGCTGTGTTTTTTTTATGTTTTTGGGTTTTGTTTTTTGTTTGTTTTTTGCAACACCTAACACTCTTCTCATCACGCTAACTTAATGCACTCACATAACCACTCCCCCACAAATTAACATTTGGATGTATGCATCAATTCATACGTCTTTCCTGGTTTTTGACCACACACACATATCACATCAGTCAGTCAAGTTCAAGTTCGTTTACCACATTGGCTCCCTGTTTTATTCAAATACACACTTTTCACTGGTCAGTTAATTTTTAATTTCCTTGTCCACATTCCAATGAGCACTAATATCATGTGGTACACAGCACCCTGACTCACATGCAGATATAATTTACTTCTATTTGACCCGGGATCATGGCTATGACCGAACACCCAGGGGCCTCGCGGCTCTGACATCGGCACCCTCCGCACCCACCCGGAAATCGCGACTATGACAGCACCACCCACCCTTTTTTGAAGCCTATTAGACCCTCTGGCTATAATCAGGTGCTTAAAAAAAAAACACCCCCGCCATAGAAATCTATGTGTCCGGCATCCTGAAAGGGGTCAGGCACATGTATAGAGGGGCGGCGGCAGGGATAGGGGGACGCTACTGTACTATATGCAGGTTAACTGGGACTGTCATTAAGAGTTATAATTATTCTGCAAGCCCCCTTTGTTCTCCTGTCCCCTCTGCTACCATCCTCATTTCCTTTTAGACAGTGTATACCCAGTAGGCCTAGGACTAGCAATGCCACCATAAATGCGCTCTGGCAGTGTAGCTCTAGAAATTGCTAGATTAAACTTTACTACTGTTCCCCGCTCCACTTGAGGTGGCCTTGCTACTGTTTATGCAGATCTGGACACCTAATGCCTAGTCCTTACTATCAATCACTTTGTATGGTAAATTAGGTTATTACTAGGGTTGTCCCGATACCACTTTTTTAGGACCGAGTACAAGTACCGATACTTTTTTTCATGTATTTGCCGATACCGAATACCGATACTTTTTTTTAAAATGCAGCCACGTGTCCTCAAATGCAGCCATGTGTCCCCAAATGCAGCCACGTGTCCCCAAATGCAGCCACGTGTCCCTCTGAGTTCAGCCATGGTCCCTCTGAGTTCAGCCATGGTCCCTCTAAGTTCAGCCATGGTCCCTCTAAGACAAAACCAAGTCAATCCTCCCGCCGCTGCTGACATCTACTTACTTTGCACTGGGGGAACACAACAGCTGTCATTGTGTTTCCCCGCTGCGCCGACAAGTATATCCCCTCCCCCTTGCCCAGGCACTTTGATAGACAGGTCACCCGTCTAATCCTGGGGACGAGTGATCTGTCTATCAACGTTTCTGGGCAAGGGGGAGGGGCTATACTTGTCGGCGCGGCGGGGAAACACAGCTATTCAAATGCAAATGACAGCTGTTGTGTTCCCCCAGCGCATAGTAAGTAGATGTCAGCAGCGGCGGGAGGAGGGGCGGGATTGACTTGGTTTTGTCTAAGGCGGCAGCAGCTCTCCTGTCCCCCATACGAGGACTGCTCTGCTCCGCACTCCACCCTGCACTAAAAAAAAAAAAAAAGTATTCTATTTAGGTATCGGGAGTATTTGCGCGAGTACAAGTACTAGCGCAAATACTCGGTATCGGTCCCGATACCGATACTAGTATCGGTATCGGGACAACCCTAGTTATTACCATTTTATGCTTGCCCAGTTACCAACCATACTCGCGATAATATATTAAGTTTGCCTTTACTACCTGGTTTGCTGCCTGTTTTCCTTGATATAGTACTACTGTTGGGTACTAAGTATTACTTTTACTTTTCCTGTGATATTGTATGTTTGAACACTCAACCTGGTGTAGCAGAGTGTGGGCTGGGCTTAAAGCGCCCTAGTGGGGACATTGTGGAACTGCACTCGCTAATGCCTAAACCTTTGGCTAAGGTCATGTGAAGTCATTAAAGGGGTTGTAAAGGACATTTTTTTCCCTAAATAGCTTCCTTTACCTTCACTTACCTCATCCTTCGATTTTGCTTTTAAATGTCCTTGTTTCTTCTGAGAAATGCTCACTTCCTGTTCTTCTGTCTGTAACTCACCACCGTAATGTGAGGCTTTCTTCCTGGTGTGGAGAAAGCCTCTTGAGGGGGGAGGTGGCGAGCAGGAGGGTCAGGACGCCCACTAACACACAGTGACAGCTCCTTTCTCTATTTGCAAAGTAGAGAGTGTCCTGACTTGCCTGCTCGCCCCTTCCCCCCTCAAGAGGCTTTCTCCACACCAGGAAGAAAGTCTCGCATTATGGTGGTGAGTTACAGACAGAAGAACAGGAAGTGAGGATTTCTCAGAAAAAATAAGGACATTTAAAAGCAAAATCGAAGGATGAGGTAAGTGAAGGAGGACTGCACTAAGGTAAAGGAAGCTATTTAGGGAAAAAAATGTTTTTCCTTTACAACCCCTTTAAGGCAGGGCACTAGATTTATTAACAAGCAATACAGTTGAAATCCGTGGCAATACTTCTTACACTGTTGACACCAAAGCACTTTGGACACAACTTCTGTTAGAAAACACCTCTCCAGCGAGGTGTGCAGTGTTTCTAAGATATTACCGTGGCTAGTCTTCACCAACTCAGCAGCCCTGTCACTTCACTCCCATTGGAAATGCTCCCTACTGTAGGTGACCGCGATATTGTGTCAATCTCGCTCCCTTTCTCTGCGAGATTGACCACCTATGAGCCCCATCGTGGGAGCCAGCGCCGACCTGGCTTGCCGCGATGGAGACAAAGCCGTCATAGAAGCGACGGGGATCTAAATTGGATTCCCGCCAAATCTACACACAGCGTTTGGTATGAATCATGAGGGGGAACTCCACGCCAAATTTTTAAATAAAAATCTGGCATGGGTTCCCTCGCAGGAGGCATACCAGGCCCTTAGGTCTGCTATGGATTGTAAGGATAACCCCTCCTACGCCAAAAAAACAGCGTGGGGGTTCCCCCATAATCCATATCAGACCCGTATCCAAAGCACGGTCAGGAAAGGAGAGGGGACGAGCGAGCGCCCCCTCTCCTGAGCCGTACCAGGCCGCATGCCCTCAACATGATGGGTCAGGTGCTCTGGGGCAGGGGGGCACACTGCGGCCCCCCACCCCAGAGCATCCTGTCCCCATGTTGAAAAGGACAGGGCCTCTTCCCGACAACCCTGGCCGTCGGTTGTCAGGGTCTGCGGGCGGGAGGCTTATCGGAATCTGGGAGCCCCCTTTAATAAGGGGGCCCCCAGATACCGACCCCCCACCCTAGGAGGAAAAGTGTAAAAATAAACACAACACAGGGTTTTAAAGTATTTTATTAGTCAGCTCCGGGGGGGCCCCCCTCTTCTTTAGCTCTTTTACCAGGGGGGGCCTTCTTCCGCTCTCTGGTGATCTTCTTCCGCTCTCCGGGGGTCTTCTTCCGCTCCCTGGGGGTCTTCTCCGCTCCCCGGGGGTCTTCTTCCGCTCTCCGGGGGTCTTCTCCACTCTGTGGGGGTCTTCTTCCGTCTTCTACGCTGTTGTCTCGACGCTCTCCGGTGCCTTCTTCTTCAGGACTGGCCGCCGCTATCTTCGTGTTAGCTCAATTACAGACAGTGGGTAGGTACCGGAGCATGATGGGACTGTGACCTCATAAGAGAGACCTATATA
The DNA here is from genome assembly GCA_029574335.1 of Rana kukunoris. Lineage (NCBI taxonomy): Eukaryota > Metazoa > Chordata > Amphibia > Anura > Ranidae > Rana > Rana kukunoris. The sequence goes on from CM056050.1 coordinate 336,231,265, forward strand.
AAACGCTGGGAGCCGCGCATATGTCATAACAGCGGGAAGAAGCGTCGAGTCAACATCTGGAGAAGAGAAGAAGACAGAAGAATGGCACAGAAGAGCAGACTGGCCGCCGCTAGTAATTGAGCTAACACGAAGATAGTGGCGGCCAGTCCTGAAGAAGAAGGCACCGGAGAGCGTCGAGACAACAGCGGAGAAGACGGAAGAAGACCCTCGCAGAATGGAGAAGACCCTCTGAGAGCAGAGAAGACCCCCGCAGAGCGGAGAAGACCCTCACAGAGCGGAAGAAGAAGGCCCCCCCTGGTAAAAGAGCTAAATAATAGGGGGCCCCCCCGGAGCTGACTTATAAAATACTTTAAAAACCCTGTGTTGTGTTTATTTTTACACTTTGCCTCCAGGTGAATGGGTAGGGGTACCCCATATTCATTTATCTAGGGTGGGGGGCCGGTATCTGGGGGGCCCCCTTATTAAAGGGGGCTCCCAGATTCCAATAAGCTGGATTTGCCTTTTGTAAATAACCCCCTGTGTGCCTTATATAAAGTATCACTTACTTTCACCCACCTACCAACAGTCAAAAGGTAGACGACATTGGATTTGGTGCCGTATCCATTATTAAAAACACATGCCTAGATTCTTCAAAGATGTCCCAGAGCACGTGTTCATGTAGCTAGTAAATATCAAATTCCCAATGTGATTTTGACTAATAACCCAAAATCGAATTCCCAAGTACGTATTCAAAAAATTACTAAAAGTTTGCAAGGAAGTTTTCAGACAAACAAGGTAAATAAGGTAAATTATTTAGAGCATACACCTACACCCTGATAATATCAAGTTCAAGACACATCTGAAACATGAGGAAATGGTTTGGCTTTTCATGTTACTTTATGAAGAACTGACTTATAGTAATGTCTAAAGTAATAAATTAGAAGTTTGGTTTTATTTTCTTTCCTGCGCCATAAAAAATTACAGTTTAGATCTTATACAGTAGGCCTCTATAGACATTATTAGTTTTAATAGCTATTTACAATTGTGGCTCTTAAACGTAATGATTATTCATTTCTTTTACCTTTGGCTATGAAGTATGTCTATGGAACCATTGTAAAATTTGAATTCTCTGAGCCTTACTAATGATAACACGGGTGTCTGGAAAATCCATGTAGATATTTAAATCCATTGCAAAGCTAACATATTTTTATGTAAAGGTATTTGAATCTCATCTCCTAAGTGCGCAAGCTGCACTTCATACTGTTGTCTGTAATGTAATATTATTATCGGAGAACAGTATGTAGCTAATAAGAGAGACAATGACATTCCCGTGTTTGAATAGAAAAGCAGTAATTTTTCACAGGTGGAAGAAGAATGTTTAAGGATGATTAGACTTATTGAAATAAATGAATGCACTGTACACTTTAATAACCCTTACACTATACATGGAGGTAGAGTGAAAGGGATTATAATTTAATGCTTATCCAAGCAGCTTCCTGCTACAAGACTCCCTACGGTGCTATAAAACATCTTACAAAAATTCAGTCCATGGAGTGTAGAAACTCTTTAAGCAGGGGTCGCCTTTTCGAAGAATAATGTTTAGTGTACCGGGGGCCAGGTCTCCTTCAAACTCATCAGTGTGAACAGCAGAAGCCTGAACGATGGATCCTGCTAATTTCTGCCTTCTTAAAAGGCAGACTATAAATTTAACTAGCTGACAGAATAGCTATGCTTTCCGATCACATTCACTTAGCTTTATGAGATTTCTATGGGTGTTATTCCTTAGAAACAACATCCTACAACAATAATTTCCTCTGCTGAATCAAATGATCTTCTTCAGATATCCTTTTTTTTTCAAAATTCAAGAGCATTGGTTGTATTTTTCTTTAGTAGGGAAATTTTCGTCAAGGGAGCAAGTTGGGTTTGGTTGTAAGTTTAGGAATATCTTTAAATATAATTACTTATGAAAAGTATACTTGCTTAAAGCCCGACTCCAGAAAGAAATTAGGTAATTAGGAGTGCATTGTGCATCAATGACCTTACTCCTCAGTCTTCATTCTAAACACCTTTTCATAAACCATCCTGCAGTGTAACAGAATAAAGTCAATGGGCCAGATTCACAAAGCACTTACGCTGGAGTATCAGGAGATGCGCCTGCGTAATTGGAAATATGCACCTTCGTCTCTATGCGCCGTATCCTCAAAACGTTATACGCCAGAAATCTAGACTTTTTCGACCGACGTAATTTCGTTAGACCAGTGCATCGTGTGCGCAAAAAATGCGCTAGACACACCATTGATTTGCTAGGTAAATATGCAAATGAGGGAGTTACGACGATCCACAAAAGTATGTTTGTGCAGCGCAGGCTACGTGCTGTGCGCATCAGCTGCACGTCCTTTCTAAAATTAGGCAGTATAAAAGCTTGCTTAAAATTAGACAATCCGTCTACATGTCAGCTAAAGCAACACTATTAGGGATGAGCTGAGCAGCCACACTTGCAGGACAACAATCTGTATGCCAACATGCCAGGGGCATCCTTGCTCATAGCTATACTACTTACTTTGAATGAGCGCAGAAAGAGGAGGGCACGGAGGAGGGCACGGGAGAGGATATATCGCACACGCATAGACATCTTTGGCATGAGTGATTCTGAGGTGTCTCGCTTTTTCAGATTCACCCCTCATGCCATCATGGAATTAACCACAACCCTGCAGGAGGACATCACCAGCCCAACACATGACACCACCCATGACACCCATGACAGCTACATATACAATCATAGCCCCATCCCAATGGAATTCGAACAGAACATGTATGGGGACAGCTGGCTGGTTGGTGAGTGACATGGGGGGCAGGCATGACTGCCCCCCCCATGATGCACACATCACAAGGGGCACATGCACTACTAACATGCTCCTGTCTTTTCCCTTCAAGGTGACTCTGCATATGCACTGGGACCCCATCTCATGACTCCTATCCGGAACCCCCCATGGTACCCTGTTGTATTCCCCAAACTTTGTATGTCAGATCATCGGTGCATGTTGCATGCTGCACAACTTCGCAGTGAGAAAGGGCCTGGAGATTGACATAAGTGATGACCTGACCCCCAAACCAGACAATCCCCTCCCTAACCAAGGCTACCCCGTCTTCTGAGGGAAGAGCAGCCAGGAGACAGCTCACATTAGGCATCTTTGCACGTTAAACACACACATTAATCATGGCACAATGAGAATGCATGCATGCACACCACTGTGGTCCCTAGATCACGCACACCACATCCTCATCACATTGGATTAGCACAAGCCCACCATGCAGGACTTGTGAGCAGCAAGGCCACGCCACGGCTCCAATTATGTCACTGTACATTCATACACCATTCACACGGACCTGGGGATCACTTCTCCCTGGTCCTGGGGAACCCTTCTCCACCACAAATGAGGGTGACACCCCTTTTCCGGCAGAAATGTCACCCCCACATTCCAAAATCATTCACAAACAGGAAAAAAAATTAAAAAAATGACCAGCAAAAATATATATATAAAAAAAAGAACACAGCAAAGAAAACACAGAAAAAAAACAAAAATCACTCTCAAAACCCCAACAAAAACAGTCACCAGATATCTCTTAGACATTTAACAAACCGACAAACGCTAAGAAACAACAGAACAAAAGCACCTTGCTGTATAGGAAGGGATACAAAGGGATGTACTTTTGCAAATGAAGGGCGTTTGTCTCTGTCTATTTAAGCTCTCTGCGTAGCTCACTAAGTTGACCGGGCCTAGTTCAAATTTCACTGATTGCGCCGTTCCCGAGTTGTGAGCATGCGCAGAGAGGTGCTGACCATGGTCTGCTTCATGTGCGCATGCGCCATCCGGCCGGCCCTTCATTTGCATGGGGTCACGGCTCATTTTAATGGAACACGCCCACGTCCTTCCCAATTTGAATTACTCCGCCTTACGCCTCGGAAATTACGCTGCACCGGCGCAAATTTCTGCGCAAATACTACGAGGATACGGTACTTGCGCCTCTACATTGCGCCGGTCTAACGTAAAGGAGGTGCGCTACTCTGGTCAAAATATGGGCCAATGTTCTGGTCATCTTCTTGGGTCCTGGTGCCCTCTCCACTCCTGTGAGTCCTTTTATGGAGGATGCGAAACACCAATGTACATGTGTGAGGTGGCAGGTTCATGATTTGATGTTGCCATTGGGTTGAGAATTCACCTTGGGTATGTACACTTCTTCTATGTGCTGCACAATCCTGCAGCTTATTTTTCCCTGATAGTCATCTTCTTGGGTCCTGGTGCCCTCTCCACTCCTGTGATCTTTTACTAAGAATTCCTTTTACCTGGGGGGGCTGGAGGATGACACAAGAAGTCCCCGGCTTCGGCCTACTCCGGAGCGGCGGCCAAACCCGGCGGCTGCCCTCCTGTCTGTTGTAGCATGTGGTTAGTCTGCACTACTGGGGGTTACTGCTGAGGTTGCACACTGGGGGTTACTGTCTGAGGTCTTTGGGGGTTATGTTGAGGTCTGCCTATTGGGGGTTACTGTCTGAGTCTGCACTATTGGGGGTTACTGTTGGGTTGCACTATTGGGGGTTACTGTCTGAGGTTGCACACTGTCTGAGGTCTGCCTATTGGGGGTATGTCTGAGGTCTGCACTATTGGGGGTTACTGTCTGAGGTCTGCACTATTGGGGGTTACTGTCTAGGTCTGCACTACTGGGGGTTATGTCTGCTGACTACAAAGGGGTTACTGTCTGAGGTCTGCACTATTGGGGGTTACTGTCTGAGGTCTGCACTATTGGGGGTTACTGTCTGAGGTTCACTATTGGGGGTTACTGTTGAGGTCTGCACTATTGGGGGTTACTGTCTGAGGTCTGCACTATTGGGGGTTACTGTCTAGGTCTGCACTATTGGGGGTTCTGTTAGGTCTGCACTATTGGGGGTTACTGTCTGAGGTCTGCACTATTGGGGGTTACTGTCTGAGGTCTGCACTATTGGGGGTTACTGTCTGATTCAGCTTTCACTGGGGGTTAATGTCTGAGCTGCACTACTGGGGGTATGTCTGAGTCTGCACTATTGGGGGTACTGTCTGAGGTCTGCACTACTGGGGGTTACTGTCTGAGGTCTGCACTATTATAGGGGTTCTGTCTGAGGTTGCACATGTGGGGGTTACTGTCTGAGGTTGCACTATTGTGGGGGTTACTGTCTGAGGTCTGCATATTGTGGGGGTTACTCTCTGAGGTCTGCCTATTTGGGGGTTACTGTCTAGGTCTGCCTATTGTGGGGGTTACTGTCTGATTCCAGCTGTATGATACTAGGGGGCTGTTATTTAGGGGGTCAGTCTGTGATGGGGGATCTGTGATTGTGGGGGTCAGTCTGTGATGGGGGATCTTGATTGTGGGGGGGGGGCAGCTATGATGGGGGATCTGTGGTTTGGGGGGGGGGGTACTGTTATCCCTTACGGTGATTAATCCTGCAATAAATTCACTGAAACTGAGAGGGATACACGCCTGCCCCGGGCGCCCATACTCTGGTACGCCACTGCGCCTTAATACTAAAGTCTATTTTGTTAATTATTGCTCATTGTGATTTGGCCAGAGAAGGGAGCTCCAAACTTTTTAAACAAAGGCCCATTTTACTGTTTTTCAGGCTTTGGGGGGGGGGGGGGTGTCTATCAGTGTGGGTAGAAAATGCCCAGTCATCAATGGGGTAAATAATTGGTTTTCATTGTTGTCAGTGGGATGAATAGTGCCCCATCACTGGTGTCAGTGGAATGAATAGTGCCCCATCACTGGTGTCAGTGGGAGGAATAATGTCCCATCATTGGTATCCAGGAAAGGAATAATGCCCCATTATTGGTGTCAGTGGGAAGAATTGTGCACCATTGTTTGTGTCAGCGGTAAAAATAGTGCCCCATCAGTGGGATCAGTGAGAGGATATGTGAATCCTTATTGGCATCACTGGGGGTAATTATTTGTACCAAACAATCCTGTGCCCAACTGGATAAGAAGGAAAGACATACATTTTCCTTGGCTTAAATCGTATAAATTATTATTTGTGCACATGTTTTGAATTCCTGGCCTCTATCATGCCTGCTATGAAACGGTCTACCTTTCATAGCCAATGTCTCCCTTTTACACCAATGGCCTGTTCTTACTGCGCTGGAATCATCAAAAAGCTTGAATAAAATAATATTTGAATAATCTAAGTTGTTATATTTATGGTACCACATATGTTATAATACCATCTATTAAAAATGGAGAATATTTATTTGTGAATATGTATCACATATATCTTATAATTACTGAAGATAGTTGAATTAAGAACTTAAATTACATCTTATTACATCAAGATGTGTTTTCATAAATTAATAACTGATATTGCAGACACTAAAATTATACTTATTTTTCACACACTTTTTCCAGTGCCTACATATATGTGAAGGTCCTGAAGGATGGACAATAAATAGTCTTTATATAAGCATGGTTTTGTTCCAAAGGCCAAATTAAACCTGCCAAGTTTGTAATTTATTTTTTATGAGATTTAAAGGTATTGTTTTGTCAAGGTCAATCAACATGAAGGTAAAGAGTACAAAATGTAATTCTTGAACTAATGGTTATATTAGTCACATATTGGGCAAACATAATAGTTGATGTATTTTGGTATTGTTATTGTTATGCCCCGTACACACGATCACTTTTTGTGATGAAAAAAAATGTAATTTTTCTTCATGAAAAAAAATGACATTTTTCAAACTTCATTTTTAAAAATGACGTTGCGTACACACCATCATTTTTGGAAAATGATGAACAAAGTGATGGCACTCTAAAGGGGAAGTTCTATTTGCCTTGAGGCTGCTTTTAGCTGGTTACTTGTTAGTAAAAGACGATTCCAGCTTTTTTGTCTGTTACAGGGTGATGAATGTGCTTACTCCATTATGAATGGTAGTTTTACCTCCCATCTCCTAACTTGCTTCTGGGCATGTGCGGGTTTAAAACGTCATTTTTTACGTAGTTTTGCCCACACACGATCATTTTTTATGACACAAAAAATGACATTTTGAAAAATGACATAAAAAATTCGAGCATGTTCGAATTTTTTTTTGGTCATTTTTCAGAAGACATAAAATGACATTTTGGCCACACACGATCATTTTAAATGACATTTTTAAAAATGTCATTTTTTTTCATCACAAAAAGTGATGGTGTGTACGGGGCATTAGACATACTGATTTTAATCTTCAACGATTGTTCTTTTTTTATTGTGACCTTGGAGCTTTTGATCCAACGTTTCTTTACAAAATGTGAATGTTCAAAGAGGAATAAATTCAGCTAGGTGTACAAAAATTAGATCAGTACAGTAATTTCAACAAAAATCCAAACCTGTCACATTAGCACGGGTGTTCTTATGTAAGCACAAAAAATCACTACTGCAGTACTCCTCTTCACCTATAGCTGTTCCTAGAAAATGTATGACCCCAGCACATATATGCAAATTATATATATAGATATGTATTTATATATATCTATATATATATATTGTAAAGTTTGGGGGACTATAGTGCATAAACCATTAAACTTTAAACAAAAAGGCTTTTATTTGCAAACAAATCAAAAATAAAGCTTCCTTCAGCACACAGCACAAAAATATAAAATAAAGTCTGATTATCTTCAGCACAAAGAAAATTAAAGAAAAACATATAGGGCGCGTACACACGATCGGTCAAAACCGATGAAAGCGGACTGAAGTTCAGTTTCATCGGTCCAAACTGATCGCGTGTAGGCCCCATTGGTCAATTCTCATTGGATGGACTGATCGTGTGTACGCGGCCATACAGTTCGTGGACGGGTCTTCACCCCTTGAACACTACTGCACCTCACCTCATCTCATATTAAAGCCAAACTCCACCTTTTTTTAATAAATCATAATTAGGTTGACATATACTTATAAAAGAGGGAAAAATGCAACATTCAATATTCACCTTCTCCCAGGATTTGTTCCTAGCAAACACAATTCAGAATGTCCTATTTGGTAGGGATGAGTGACACTCAGGGGTTTATTTACTACAACACCTAGTCAGCAAATTGGTGAACAAATGGTGACAAGCGACTAAAATCCATAGAAGATTACTAAATCTTACTAATTCTTGTTGAAAAAAGTATTCACTATAGCACGCGTCTAATAAATAGTCGCAAAATCAAATTCACTATAGGTTATATAAATCCTTGACTGACTAAAGTCATGGTAGAAGCATTGGAATTGCACATGGAAATAATTTTGGAGCTTACTGTATTTGCCGGTGTATAAGGCAACCGGACGTATAAGGACAACCCCCTAATTTTAGAGATTTTTACTATTTTTTGCCTGTACTTACTGTATAAGACTACCCCCCTTCCGAGGCTTCCAACACTTCAAATTCCTTCCTTCTGGAGCCATATTCTTCTTCCTTCTTGCTGGAGCTGGAGCCAATCATGGCGAGCGATGTATTCTATTAATGAATACAAAGCCTGCTTGGATTGGCAGAAGCTGTAACATCATCAGCCCATGCTTCTCTGACTCTCAAAGCCAATCCGAGCAGGCTACTGTATGTAGCCTGCTCAGATTGGCAGAGGTTGTTACTCCAATCCTAGATGGCTCTGTATTTGAATACATCGCTCACCGGGATTGGCTAAGCAGTATATACTGTATGTAGCCAAAGCTACATACAGTATTTCTGCACATCCAGCAGGCATCCAAGCAGCTGACCCGGCGTATAAGATGACCCCTGCTTTTTGCCCAGTTTTTTAAAGTGTAAAAGGTAGTCTTATACTCCAGCAAATACAGTAATCTCATAGATTAAATGGTTCCTAAACATGTGGTATAATGTTTGGTGATGTAAAAAATATGTGAATACCACGCTATCCTTGATCATCAAACAGCCGCTAGCACAACCAATGACAAACAGCCTAGATAAAATAGTAATACAAAAAGTGCAACAAGTCCTAAACAAGGACAGTAAAGAAAAAAGTATAAAACTTTTTTTAGAGTCTTAAACACATAAAAACATTATATAAATGAATAATAATATTCACTATATAAATAAATATACATATGAATAAAATGCAATAATTGTTGGGCGCCCACGGATGATGTCGAATACGTACAAAACCTGTCTGGATCGGTTGTAGTAGCTGTCAGGTGACATCACGCAGATCGCGATACACGGAAGTTTGTTTGGTGGTTTGGCTGGACTACGGAGGCATGGAAACATCGCCCTGATATGCTCCCACTGCACCAGTGTGATGTGATGTATTGCCTTTGAATTTCTTATATCTTGTAAGTGCAATTTTAAAGGGGAGCAACTTAGAGAGGCAAGTGCTGTATTCACAAAGCACTTGCTCCCTAAGTTACGGCGACGTAGCGTAAATGGTCCGGCGTAAGTCCGCATAATTCAAAGTAGCTAGGCAGTGGGTGTGTTTTAGTATAATGATCCATGACCCCATGCAAATGATGGGCCGAACGAACGGCGCATGCGCCGTCCGTGGACGTATCCCAGTGCGCATGTTCAGAATCACGTTGGATAGAATGCCTAAGTGATGTCGGCGCGCAATGTTTACGACGTGTGAACGTAACCTACGCCCAGCCCTATTCACATACTGTGTAAATGGCGTAAACTACGTAAAATTCTACGGCGTCGTTCCCTGGCCCATACCTTAGCATTAGCTGCACCTCATATAAGCAGGGGTAACTTTACGCCGGACGTAAGTCTTACGCAAAGCGCATATATGAAGCGGCCGGGCGCATCTACGTTCGTGTATCGTACGGCTTCACTGCCGGTTTCCCATAGTGTGAATGGCGGCGCGGGACCCGGAGCGATCGTGGGACCGGCATCGGGGGGCCATCAGCGCGGGCAAGTAGGACAAGGTAAGTGTCCTTTATTAAAGTCAGCAGCTACACTGTTAGTAGCTGCTGACTTTAAAAAAAAAAAAATTGCGGCTGGAACACCCCTTTAACATCACAGACATGGAGGCTACATCCATGTGGCAGCACAGTGGCTAACTGGATAGCATTTCTGCCTTACAGCACAGGATTCATTGGTTCCAATCCCAAGTATACCACTATCTGGTTGGAGGTTTGTATGTTCTTCCTCTGTTGTGGTGTTATAGCTTCTTTTTCACAAGGTACTATATTTCTGACGGGTTTCACATAATGGAAACAAAAGAAATGACATTATAAATAAAGTGAGTGTGGGTTTTATACCAACTCTATAACAGTTTTTTTTGGTTAGATATAGATTTATAAGTATGGTGTGATTGTGCATCCATATTTAAATGTTGGATGCTGATGAAGAATGTGCTTGTCGGGGGGCGTGGCCGACCGGCGATGGAAGCAGCGGCCTGATCACCTCGCTCGTCTGCCCAGGGGAAAGATTAAGCGACTACAGCCTGCTTGGACTCCACAGCCACATCACGGCAGAGAGGCTCCTGGACCATGGCGGCAGCATCGCGGAAAAGATTCTCAGACTACAAACCCCAGAAACTAACGGCCTTTGCCTTCAAGCCGGTGGAGAAGGTTAGTGCCTCCCAAGATGGTGCCGGACATGCCGCGCTGCGGCGCTCATACACAGATCTATCCTCTCCAGAGTCCCCCGAATTACTGGATCACCCGTCAGGGGGTGACCCGCTTATAAGCAGCCCGGCCAAAGAGAAAATGAGGCTGGATACGCCATCACGCCGTGCGGCGCATGTAGAAATCGAGGCCCCGGCTTTTAATCCCCTCACATCGAACCAGGCCTTACATTCCTCTATGGCATCATTCCCTACCTCGGGCCAGCCTGTACTCGATTCCACCCTAAAGGATATGCTACTGTCCTTACAAACCTCACTGGTGTCTGACCTCTCCTCTTTGTTTCACAAAGTTAATGCGGATATTCACTCCCTAGACAACAGAGTGACACACATAGAAGGGAACATGTCTGATTGTGCCTCCACAGTCAATGGGGTTATAGATATGTGTGAAGACATTAAAGAGGATCAGAAATGGATGCATGCTAAGTTAGCAGATTTAGAGGACAGATCTCGTAGAAATAATGTTAAATTGAGAGGTGTCCCTGAATCCATTCTGCCTGCTGATTTGTCTAAATATGCAAGAGAACTCATGCACTTGATTCTGCCTGAGGCATCCCCCAGGGATCTCCTGATAGATTGGATCCACAGAATTGCTAAGCCCTCCCACCTGGCAGCCTCAATTCCTAGAGACATTCTGATGAGAGTGCATTTTTTTCATATTAAAGAAAGTTTAATGATGAGCCTCAAATCCAGGAAACCCCAGCTCGGTGATCAAGGGCTTGCAAAACCACAGGATACAGTATAAATGGAGGTACCCGGCAACACTACTCGTCACCAAACATGACAAGTCCTATGCAATCAATGACCTTGAGAAGGGCCTCAAACTGCTCCAGGCTTGGGGCATTATTACAGATCCGCCTACACCCCTTCCCCAGAACCCCCTCCCGCAATGCTCCAGCGCTGTCTTCTGACGAGATGTCCTAATGTTATAGTATTGGTTATCCTACAGGCTTTTTGCATTGTCCTGCCCATTCCCCTGGGCCTTGATGATCGGTTTTGGATACTTTTCCTTGTTCTTCTTTCAGCTGTTCGTCCGAGTTTGGACTCTCGTAGAGTTTTTTTTTTTTGAGCGTTTTGACTTACCCTCTGTTTTGGTGTACCGCCAGTGTGATACATCTTCAAAACATCGTTTTATCTTTTTGTTTTTTTTTGTTTTTTGGATCGCCTTGTTTCACCTGTCACCTGTCAGTGTGCATTTCTTGAACTACTTATTGTTCCCGTGGCTTCTATATACCCCTTAGTGCTATAAGCTCTACCAGTAATCTGACGCATTGTTTTTGATCCACAGCTCTATAGACTATATAGCAGGACTACTTGAGGCCACCTCTGCCCAACCACTACTTGCTGTTCCTCCGAACCCGGATATCTGAGTGTTACGTCTAACTGTAAGTTTTTGTCTCACTCCAACACACCAGACGCCATCATGCCACTTTCGCTTCTCTCACTAAATGCCAACTGGCTGAATCACCCGGTTAAAAGACACTCACTCTGGGAGACGGTTAAAGATCTTCAGAGTGATCTGTTTTTTATACAGGAGACTCACCTACTTCAGTCTGACTGGAAGTTTCCCACATATCTACCAAGTCTCGTACACCTCCAAAACCAGAGGTGTTATGATTGCGATCAGAGATTCACTGAACTTTCAACAACTAGAAGTGTATGTCGACCCTGAGGGTCATTTCATAATCCTAGTATGCTCAATTAATGACCAAATATTCACGTTGATCAATGTTTACGCCCCAAATGTGCATCAAATACGATTCTTACGGAAGGTCCTGAGAACAGCTCAACCACTCAAGAGGGGTCAACTCATAATATGCGGAGACTTTAACCTGGCCCCGGACATATCCCTAGACTCCACGTCTCCCACCAAATGGAGACCTTCCCCATTACAACACCTCATGGCTATGAGTGACCTATATGATGTCTGGAGATGCCACCATGGCTCAGAGAGAGACTACACCTATTATTCCCCTTGTTTACTTCTTATTCGCGCATTGATTTAATATTAGCGGACAAATGGTTATTACAAAACGTAACAGCCTCGGCAATCCACACTGCCACTTGGTCAGACCACTCTCTAATTTCAATCTCCATTGGCGATACACGTAAAAAACATAATTCGTTCTTATGGAGAGTGAATAATTTTATACTACAACACAAGGAGTACTCTTCCATTATCGCTAACCATATCGAAGATTTTTTTTAAATCGACATGGGATCAGTGGCTGACCCTGCGGTAGTGTGGAGAGCCCACAAGGCGTTTATGCGAGGAATTCTAATGAAAATATCTGCTGTGCATAAAAAAAGAGGACGCAGCATATAGAGGACATTACAACCAAGATCCAGGCCCTTGACTCACTCCACAAATCTTCCCCACACTTACCTGTCTCTGACCAACTTTTCTCTCTGCGACAAGAACTCTGTTCTCTGTTGCTCCAATCTCACGACTATTTACATCGTAAGCTTCAAGCTACCCTGTACTCCACCTCTAATAAGGCGGGTAAGCGCCTTGCTCAACACCTAAAAGGCAGACGTGTTAAGTCCAAGATCCATAAATTATTCCACCCCCACACCCAATCCCTATTGACTAATCCCCAAGACATCGCCGACGCCTTTAGTGACTACTATGGCGACTTGTACAATCTGAACAATGATCAGCTGACACCCTGACCCACTCAGGATGACATTAATGGCTTTCTAGACAAAGTACGCCTCCCACGACCAACTTCTAGCACTGAATGCCCCCTTCTCAGAACAAGAGATACGGAAAGCAATATAGACCCTCCCCATAAACAAAGCCCCCAGCCCTGATGGCTATTCCGGGGAATACTTAGTACATCATCTAGTAGCAGTATTTAACCACGCTGCCTCCTCTTCATGTTTTGATCCAGACATGCTCAAGGCACTTATTGTTACCATACCGAAGCCAGGGAAGGACCCGACCATTGCCCAAAAATTTCGCCCAATCTCACTCCTTAATTTAGATGTCAAAATATACTCTAAAGCTATTGCACTGAGGCTTTTAGAAATCATGCCCTCTCTCATTCATAGAGATAAGTCTGGATTTACTACGGGCCGGCAGGCGTACGACGCCACTAGACGACTGATTGATTTAATTTACTACTCCGAATCCACAGGAACGCCTTCTCTGCTTCTCTCTTTAGATGCGGAGAAGGCGTTCGATAGGGTCCACTGGACTTACCTTGCCTCAGTGCTACAGAAATTTGGATTTACTGGCCATATCTTTAATGCTATTATGGCACTTTACTCCACCCCGTAATACTGATCCTCACGGACCCGGCTTCTTCCCTGACAGAGGTGCATAGACTACTTACCTGGTTTAGCAGAGTGTCCTACTATAAGGTCAATGTGGCTAAATCGTTCATTCTGGACTTACATTTAGATGCTACTACTAAGAATTTACTTCAAATGCAATATGACTTTCAATGGTCTGAGAGAGAAATCTCCTACTTGGGCATCAAATTAACCAGATCTACAAAGCTATTGTTCTCATCCAACTTCCTCCCACTACTCCACAAAATACGTCAGGATTCTTTACAAATAGCAAAACATGAACTCTCCTGGTCTGGCAGATTAGCGGCCTTTAAAATGATGTGTCTCCCGCAGATTCTCTACCTATTTAGAACATTGCCTATCCCGATCCCTTTATCGTACTTTAAGTCCCTCCAAACGATCCTTAATGCCTTTTTATGGAAAGGTAAAAAACCCAGATGCGCCCACTCTAATCTCATTAAGAATAAATTCTCAGGAGGTGTCGGCTCCATTGATTTTGGTGACTATTACCTAGTTTCCCGTCTTGCCCAGCTGGCGAATTGGTTTCATCCCTATCCTAATACCCTTGGGGGGCAAATAGAACTTTCCTTTCTCCACTACAAAAACTAGAAGGCTCGGATACTGAGCTTGCCATTAACTCCGGGGGTCCCCTCGTCCCTCCCACCAACCATGAAAGCCACGGCGTTGGCTTGGAACAAGTTTACCGCCTGTACAAAAACTGACTCCTCCTTTACCCTGTCCCAAATATCCTTAGAGTCCCTTCAATTTTTCTCTCCAGACTTATCCGTCTCCAGATGGATCACAAGAGGAATACACCTCTTGCAGAACATCCTACAGGGAGCATACCTCAAACCTTTCACACAACTCCAGCTAGAGTTCCAGCTCCCTCCATCGGAATTATTTACTTACTTGAGCATCTCCCATTGCCTGAAAACAGTCCCTCTCCCTCTCTATGTCGTTCCGTCTAAGATGTGGGAATTCCTCTTAGCTGAGAAACCTAAACCTAAAGGAATATCACATTTCTATAATGCCCTCCAGAACAAATTGCAATTCACCAAACTACCTGCTCATACCCGCTGGGAATCCGAGCTTTCTCGCTCTTTTTCCGCAGACCAATGGTCCTCCACTCTAGGTGCCTCCTATAAGTTCACTAAATGCTCCGCCCTCTGGGAAATCACACAAAAAATCACACTCCGTTGGTACATCACCCCAGCCAGAATAGCTGCTTTTGACCCCAAAACATCCAATCTCTGTTGGCTTTGCACTTCCACCACAGGTAACCTTCTCCATATTCTTTGGGCCTGCCATAAGATCCAGTCGTTTTGGACGGATGTTTTTCGTCTCCTGTCCACTACTATTGGAACTACGATCGCTCCTACTCCTGAATTGGCATTGTTGAGTTTAACTATAGATAACAAACCTTACAGGTGTGTAGCGTCCCATATTCTATTGGCATCCAGACTGTGCATAACTCGGAAGTGGCATTCGGAGGAGGCCCCGGTAGTTGCCCAAGTAATAGACCTGGTTAACCTGCACTTCTCCTATGAGCACATCATGGCGGTCAATACAGGCCAGACTAATAATATTAGGCAGGCCTGGCTTCCATGGTCATCCAGTCCCAGAGCTGTCCCTCTAATGTGAATCATCTTTCGCTCTTTTTGTTATGTGTTGATTTCATATGTGAACTTGATATTCTACCTATTTGGTGGTACATGTTTATTGAATGCTCTCTCCTGCTGGGCCACAAAAGTTCTCCCGATAAGGGGTGGCCTTCCAGGTGAGTGTACGCTAATGTTGCGCATTTAATATATTTTTCATGTACCCCCCAGATTTACACTCCATTGGGTTATTTTATGTTATCGTCTACCTTGCACACTGTCATATTTCTTACACGGTTGATCCTATCTGTACTGTCTACAGTATTTACTTCCTGTATTCTACTGCAACTTGTATGCTTTTGCTAAATCCAATAAAAATGATTGAAGAAAAAAAAAAAAAGAATGTGCTTGTCAACAATTTGTGTGAAGCAGCCCTTTTACAAAGTTGACATTTCCTTCTTTGTATTCTCCACAAGCCCAACAACTTACAACTTAAATGTTATATAAAGAAAGCCTCCGCGCTATCAGTGAACTAGTGTAATCAGATCAAACGTCCACCGTGTAAATATAAATAAATAAATAAATATATAAATATATGGAGGGAAGCAGCCAAATCTAAAAGTGTTTACAGTACACAAGTGACAATAGAAAAATGTGAAAGTGATCCAGCGCTACCCAAAAACAAACACTCCGTGATTATATATATATATATTTGTTTCTGATCACGGAATGTTTGTTTTTGGGTAGCGCTGGATCACTTTCACATTTTTCTATTTTACAACTTAAATTGTTTTGTTTTTGGTATCAATGATGGCCAGATACTTGGACATTTGGGGCCAGATCCACAGACATTTACGGCGGTGTATCTCCGGATACGCCGCCATAAATTCAAATCTGCGCCGGCGTATTAAAGTTGCATATTTACGCTGGCCGCTAGGGGCGCTTACGTTGTTTGTCCACGTAAAAAATGCAAATGAGCTAGATACGCCGATCCACGAACGTACGTACGGCCGGCGCAGTGTTTTTATGTCGTTTGCGTAAGCGTATGTCTGGCGTAAAGTTACCCCTGCTGTACAGAGGCGTACGAAATGTTAAGTATGGACGTCGGGCCAGCGTTGAATTTTCCGTTGTTCACGTCGTTTGCTTAAACCGTTCGCGAATAGGGTTTTGCGTAAGTTACGTTTACGTCGTTTTCATTGACTATTTTCTACGTGATTTCACGCATGCACACTGGGAAATCTCCACCGACGGTGCATGCGCCGTTAAAAAAAAACGTCAAATATGTGGGGTCAAGCTGATTTACATTAAATCACGCCCACATCTAGCTTATTTGAATTGCGCGGCCTTACACCAAAACAATTACACTACGCCGAATTGTTTGAGGATATGGATACGCCGCTGTAACTTACAGCGGGGTAGTGTAACTCATTTAAGCTACGCCAGCGGGAGATCTTTGTGGATCTGGCCCCTGATCTTCATTATACACTGCACAGGTATATATGCTTATATAGCTGATACAGTCTTTCATTTGCCAAGAGTGTGTGTTCCTGATCAACAGGTGTGAGACAGAATTAATTACACTGGTGGGTGTGTCCTTTACTCAGTGGGTGTAGGTGTGCTATCAATCCAACCTATGTTATATAAAGGCCTGCACTAGTTTGGTTTGCTTTGCCTGAAAAGAGGCCAGATTATTTGCGGCAGGGTGCTATAGTGTGCAAAATGACCCACACCGGCTGTGGTTTGATGAATGTTTTGTCTGCTTGCTGTAATTGCTTTGCATTTTGGGACCCAAAAGTGGATTTTTGTGTGTCTTTGTCCAGTGTGACCATGCGTTTCCTGTTTGTGAGCATCAGCTCAGCCCTCTCCTTTGATTGTTACTTACAAATCTCATGTGTTAGACAACTCCTAGTTTCCTAAATTGCTTTTATAAAAATGAAGCTTCCTGCTAACTCTAACCAGAAATGTATGTGTGTGTGAATTTGGAGGGCTGTAGTTATTTTGTTAATTGTTACAGTATATCTTGTCTGTTTAGTTTAATACTGCACTTACACTTTTGATTGGGGGGGGGGGGGGGGGGGGTGGTGAGAGTTGTTGTACCCTAAAATGTTTGACATGGTTAATGCTCACCTTATTTTTGTCCCTTCTGTACATTATGAAATTGAAGGTATGTCCAATTTAAGTGTTTCTTTTAGATTTTAAGCTCTTAGGCCGCGTACACACGATGAGACATGCCCGCTCAAACTTGTCCGATGGACCGTTTAGAGCGGACATGTCTCATCGGATTTTGGTCCGATGGTGTGTACCAGCGAGCAGACAGCACAGTGACGTGGTGGTGACGTTGACACCGCCACGTCACCGCACCAGGAAGTAAAAAACTTCCACGCATGCGTCGAATCCATTCGGCGCATGTGCGAGCAGATATGTCCGCTAGTTAGTGTACTAACCAGCGGACATATCCGACGGACATGTCTCCGGCGGACACATTTTAACCGCTTGCCGACCGCCCACCGTCATATTACTGCGGGACGGCGGCACACCTGGGCGAGAGCCTGTAGCTATACGTCCACTTTTTAAGCGGCCACTAGGGGGCGTGTCCCCGCTCGCCCCCGAGTCCCGCGCGTGTGCCCGGCGGGTACGATTGCCGCCGGGCACCCGCGATTGCTCGTTACAGAGCGGGGAACGGGAGCTGTGTATGTAAGCTCTCGTTCCTGTCAGCGGGGGAAACGCTGATTTTCTGTTCATACAATGTAGAAGATCTTTGATTTCCCCTAGTGAGTCCACCCCCCCATACAGTCATAACACACCCAGGAACACACTTAACCCCTTCCCTACCCCCTAGTGTTAACCCCTTCACTGCCAATGTCATTTTTATAGTAATACAATGCATTTTTATAGCATTGATCGCTATAAAAATGCCAATGGCCCCAAAAATGTGTCAAAGTGTCCGAAGTGCCCGCCATAATGTCGCAGTACTGAAAAAAAATGCTGATCGCCGCCATTACTAGTAAAAAAAAATAATAATAAAAATGCCATAAAACGACCCCCTATTTTGTAAACGCTATAACTTTTGCGCAAACCAATCAATAAACGCTTATTGTTTTTTTTTTTTTTTACGAAAAATATGTCGAAGAATACGTATCGGCCTAAACTGAGGAAAAAAATTTTTTTTTTTTATATATTTTTGGTGGATATTTATTATAGCAAAATGTAAAAAATATTGAATTTTTTTCAAAATTGTCGCTCTATTTTTGTTTATAGCGCAAACAATAAAAACCGCAGAGATGGTCAAATACCACCAAAAGAAAGCTCTATTTGTGGGAAAAAAAGGACGCCAATTTTGTTTGGGAGCCAAGTCGCACAACCGCGCAATTGTCGGGTAAAGCGATCATAAACATGACGTCGGACTAATTTCAGCGGACAAATTCGATCGTGTGTACGTGGCCTTATGCCGCGTACACACGATCATTTTTTGTGATAAAAAAAACGACGTTTTCAAAAACGTCATTTAAAATCACTGTGTGGGCAAAACGTTGTTTTATGTCTTCAAAAAAACAACCAAAAAAAAAAATCCAACATGCTTGAATTTTTTGTGTCGTTTTTCAAAACGTCGTTTTTTGTGTCATAAAAAGTGATGGTGTGTGGGCAAAACGATGTTGAAAACGTCGTTTTTAAAGCCGCTCATGCTCAGAGGCAAGTTATGAGACGGAGCTTCAATGGAACAGAGTGCCGTCGAACGTGGTGTACGTCACCACGCTTTGCTAGAGCATTTTGGAAAAACGATGGTGTGTATGCAACGTCGTTTTGGAAAATGAAGTTTAAAAAACATCGTTTTGTTTCATCGCTTGAAACGTCGTTTTTTTTCATCACAAAAAGTGATCGTGTGTACGCGCCATCAGAGTAACCATGTTGTAAAGTGTTATGAAAAATGTGGTAACTTTAAATGCCAGTCAATTTTTGGGGTAAAGTAAATAAATAAACAAAACAGTGTTCATATTGTTCAAATAAGATGTAGAATTGGGTTTAAAAAATGTTTTTGTTTGTTTTTGAGGATTAAAGAATATTTTATAAGTGGAATGTATTGTTGGCACACCTTCCAATCTCTATTAAATCTTCTTTGCTACAAAATAATTTTATTCTGCACACATGCAAGTCATTAATCAGAGAAAAAAGTGTAAATCATAAACTAAAAGAGCAAGCTTTTAACAGCTCCAATGCTGATTTTCAGGTTCCAATGATTTTTGCTATGGCCTAGGTAAACTATTGAACATGTCAAATTAAGTATTAATTTTCTCTAATCACTAGTTGCTCACCCCTTAAACACCATTTTTTAAATAATTATTTTGCGAAATAAGCACATTGAACACATGTGAAAAGATGTTAGCGAAGGTGATTTTTTTGTGATAGCGCGTATCTTTTCACAATTTCACACAACTGGTTGCCCAGGCCAGCTCCTGGCCTGGAAATGCATCCCATTGTGTGTGGAAGGATGTTCGGATACACTTGCAAGTGTTAGTATTGAAAACTGGAGAAGTGTTTGCTGGGTTCTGTAAAGCTCAGCATACACTATAGAATCTGATTGTACAATCTCCTTTAGATCTATCAATTATGTAGTGCAAGGGCCTGCCTGATTGGATACAGAGTGACCGGATAGCTGGTGTGTCCTCCCATTATATAGTTTTGGTAAATCTAGAGAGAGCTTGTACAATCAGATGGTATAGCGTATGGCCACCTAAAATGAACTAGTTGCCAACTACCGTACTTCTAATTCTTGTTTGCTTTGAAAAAACATTTTCAAAATACAAATTGACTTCAGTAACATTTAGAAACCTAGGGGTAGCTCTTAATTGTGTCCAGGGAACTCTAAGGCCCTGTACACACGATCAGACATGTCTGATGAGACTTGTCCGACGGACCGTTTTCATCAGACAACTCTGAAGTTGTCTGATGGTCTAATGTGCGTACACACAATCGGACCAAAATCTGATCACACCAGAACGCGGTGACGTAGAACACAACGACATGATGAAAAAACTAAGTTCAATGCTTCCAAGCATGCGTCGACTTGATTCTGAGCATGCGCAGGTTTTTGGTCCGATGTTTTTAAAGCATGTTTTAAAACTTTTGTCCGACGGACAACGGTCCGATAGGCCGTACACACGATCAAACATGTCCGATGAAACTGGTCTGCAGACCAGTTTCATCAGACATGTTCGATCGTGTGTACGCGGCCTAAGTAGCTTTGTGGAGTGGAGTGGAGTGGAGTTGTGCTGCCTGCCACAAGTGGGTGTAACAACACGAATTTGATCAGAAGGAAAATCAGCGTGGGGGTCCCCCCAATCCAAACCAGTAGGGATGAGCCGAGCATCCCCTGGTTCGGTTCTCAGCAGAACATGCGAACATGCAAAAAATTTGTTTCAACACCGTTAAAGTCTATGGGACCCGGACATGAAAAATCAAAAGTGCTAATTTTAAAATCTAATATGCAAGTTATTGTCATAAAAAGTTTGGGGACCTGGGTCCTGCTCCAAAGGGACATATCGATGCAAAAGAAAGTTTTAAAAACTGAAGTTTTTTTGGGAGCAGTGATTTTAATAATGCTTAAAGTGAAACAATAAAAGTTAACCACTATACTACCGGCCACCGTCAATTGACGGCAGCACGATAGATCTATTGTTCTGACAGGACGTCGTATGATGTCCTCGTCTTTCACAGCCACTAGGGGGCGTTACTGGGAACATGATGCGCGTGTCCGGCGGCCCGCGATGGCTGCCGGGCACCCACGATTGCCCAGTAACTGAGCAGGACCGTGGATCTCTGTGTGTATGGTTAAGGTTTTTTATCAGCTACAATTATAATGTTATAGCAGTCAGGCAATATCTTTAAAATTGTTATTGTAGCCAAAGCAGAGTGCAAGTTGTTATCTATTACAACCACAGATCCCATGTTTAGGCTTTGTTCATACTAGAATGATTTCAGATTAGAGTTGGGACGCACAAAATTGAATGACAACAGAAATCACGTTGGTGCCTGTTCACATTAATGCAACATTTGGAAAGGTTTTCTGTACTACTTTGGTGTATTTCCAACACAATTTTGGCTCCTTAGGATATGCAAACGACTTCAAAGTTGTATCAAAGTTGCATTCTAGGTACATCCAAGTTGCACTGCATAATCACACTCAAAGTTGGATCAAAATCAGAAGGAAGCAGCGTGAACCTAGTCCTTGTCTTTCTCCCATCATTGCAAAGCATCATAGAGACATAATGCCCTTTCCTACTGAACCAATCTTTTTTTTTATTTCCCTGAGCAAATATACTTGAGATTTATCTAAATATAGTTTATTTAATACTCCTATGGGGACAAAGGATTGCTTCAGTGGTCGAACAAATGTACTTTTACATCTACAGTTTTATTGCCACTTAAAAGATAGCAATTCTTCAGAGTGGAGATATACTGTAGGTTATGACTGACTAAACACATAATCAATTTTTTCGAAATGCTGAAATGCCTCCTTGCGATTATTATAACAGCTGAAACTTCAAATCAACCAAAAAAATTGTGGGTTTGATCAACCAATTAAAAAACTCTTACCCTAGCCTGTCCTCACTTAAAATTACAAATTCAAGTCCAGGGGATTTTTTAAGTAATTTTACATTTTTCAAGGAAACACAGGCTAATGTGAAAATGTATTTTTTTATACTTCAATAAAATTAATGACAGGGTAGATGCTTGTATTATTACAGTGAAATGCTTTGTTATCGGGGCTAGCTAATGAATATGATAGATTGGGTTGGTCATAGATTGGCTGATCTGTGAGTCCAGTAGGATACCTGCCTGTTCTGATCAACTGTACACTGAGACTTCTTGCCATCAATGAATAGCTCACTCTGGCTAAGTGACATGTTTCCATATTAATCTATGGCGCAAATTCCTTATACAAGAGGATTTTGTTCACCATTACAAATTACTCAGCACATTTAAGTGCTCATTAAGGGCACCTTCAGCACAAAAAAAAAATATCTATTATGAATGTTTCTCTCTCTCTTTGCAAAATCTATTTACATCCATTATAAATGTATGCAGTAATGTACATATAAAATGAGCATATGCATGGGTGGGAACTAATCATACTGGTGGGGCATAAACCGCCCCAAAAAAATAGGCTAAATTTATAATTTATGTGCCAATGGAATGCTTCTGATCTTTCTCAGGGGGAACCATAGGCGTGCGCACAGGGTGTGCCAGGTGTGCCCAGGCACACCCTAATCACCCTGTGGAGCACAGATACCCCCTACTGCTCTGGCTCCCACCTTTCCCCCCGCAGCGCTGCCAGCTTCCCTCCTCTCCTATTGACTGTTGCTGCTGGGATGTTTTAGGAGTGGGGAAAGGGCCACTAAATATGTAATTTACAGGCCCCTTCCCTTTCAGAATGAACATCGTATGTGATCGTTAGTGTGTTTGGGCTTTGGGGTGCACACCCAAATGCAATAGGCTGCGCACACCTATGGGGGGAACCTATTGGTGAGCTAGATCTATTTGTTAAATGTGTTTGTTAAATATTGCTGTGAGTCTCAGTGCCCTGATGACTTGTTTGAGAAACCAGGAGACTTGTCTTTGCCAATCAGTCTTGGGGAGATATCTGCCCATCTACGAGCAGGCCTACATTTGCTCTTGTCCCTGCAGACTCCCTAGGCAACCATTTTAATGACCTATCAGCCACGATACTCTGTTAAATCTATAACCCCTCCCCCCCCCCTATATTTGGTAGCTGAATTTGTCTATTTGGAGTCTGAATATAACTATTATTACCCTTTCCATTGCTTGCTAGTGCTACTACCAAATATCATCTTATGCCCATATTTAATTGAAATTCTAGTAGTTATTGCTGAGAAAAGGCGACAAAACCAGTATCTAAGTATGTCTACCTTTTCTCACAATAATCCTGCATTTCTAACAAATAAAACTGGAACCATAAAAGAAACATATGCCTATATACTTTTGTATTCCATGCATTGACAGCTTATGTGTTTGCCAAAGGGGTGTAGATCACTGCAGTTATTGATTGGTCAATCAGCCTCTATTGTCTTAGAGGTCAAGGAAACAAAGTGTAAAGCAGCTGTACACGCTGATAAACCAGATAAAGTGTTTATTGTATATCATACAAGAGCAAATGGGCTTCAGAATAGATGTACACAGCTATACTTGCTTTGCTTTTTTCTTTAACATGTCTTTTTCTTCCATTGCATGCCATTATGTGCTATCTGTTGTCTATTGCCCCCCTTGACAACGAACAGTCACAACAATGTGTTGGTTTATTGAAATTTGTGTAGGTCTTCTTAACATGTTTATTTCAGATGAGTTTTCTTTCAAATAAAAAAAATTAAAATAAGTCTGAATAACCTATTAAATGGATAGTTATAGTGTACACTGAAAAATTGTAATTGTGTGTAAGCAGTACCCTGAAAAATTTCTCTTGAGCATCATAACTGTTACATAGTTAGTTAAATTAAAATTTGCAGCATGTAGAAAAATGCAAATGTATGCAATTCCCTCACTGCTGCTTCGGGTGCCTGGCCGCTGGTGTTCCTACTCTCCTTTCTCTGCAGCAAGCAACTAAGTCTCAGCATCAGCAGGCAGCCGTCACTCTGTTAACACCTGGTGTCAGAGGCGCAGCGGCGGCGGAGGACCAGGACTGTGTCTGTGTCCCAACTCCTGAATGAATGGAAGCAAGGAAACATCCCCTGCAGCACTGCTGCGCGCCTCAGATCAGTCATCAGTGACCTCTGCACCAGCCCTGCGGGCCACGCTATGATGTGATCTGTCACTGGTTGTGTGCCACCCAGTGTTAAGGGGGGCTTCCAGTTTCTGATAAGCTCCCTGTCCGCAGGCCCCCACAACCACTGCCCAGGGTTTTGGGGTGTTAAGTACAGAGCGTACCTCAAAGTAGAGCCTGAATTGTAGGAGGAGACCTCTCTTACAGCCCTGGCTCAGGAGTCACTGGAGTGGGGACAGTGAGCTCAAGAGCGCAGCAAGGTAGGAGTGCCTGGAGTAGTTGTAGTAGGTAAGGGGAAACTTTTCTACAGATGCCAATATGGTGGAACACCACACTTTTCACTGTCTGCATTTCTTTTCTCAACATTATATTATTATTAATGATATTTTTTTGTTATAGAGCAGGCCCAGATGTCCAATTCTTTAAGGATGATACATCCCTCATTTTTGTATTTATGTTTTATGTCACAACTTACTGTTCAGGTCAATGTCCCCTAAGCTCTAGATATAGTCATTATTACAAGGGTTTAGCAAAGTATAGTGTAGTAGTTTTGAGACATTTATTAGAAAAATAACCTGATAAAAACATAACAGCACATGGCGGCATAGCAAAAGCAGCTGGGAAGGATTGGGTGTTACAACAGAAGATCTCCATTCCTGGCCAGGGGGAGAGTCAGCGCACCATAGATACCCTCAGGGTGGATGGGCTTTACGTGTTTATTCAGGAGGCCCCATTCCTCTTCACACCAACTGGTTGCATAAGTCAGCGCGACCAGTAGATACCACTCAGGGTTTTTTGGATGAAGGGCTTTATGTGTTTATTCAGGAGGCCCCATTCCTCTTCACACCAACTGGTTGCATAAGACTCTGTTAGTGTGAGGATCTACTGATTGCTGTTTAGTTATTAGGAGTACCTCTAATTCATATTCTGTAAATGAATGATCTTTAGGTCCTGTAAAATCAGTATTTCATGCTTGTTTATGTATTATTTTCATTTTATTGTACTGTTTTTTTTTTTTTTTTGTTTGTTTACCTTCATTTTTATGGTTGAGCACATGGGATTTTTTTTGTTTCATTTGTGATCTGTTTGGGACTAGCATGAGTCTACATAAAGCATTTAAAATGTACCTGAAATCAAAAAGCAAAGATTTGCTGTCCTACAGGGAACATCTAGAATTGTTATTTGTGTTTACGCCGTAACCTGAAAGATTTACCTTTTGTCCTGAATTCAAAATGAAAACAGCAGTGCAAATTCTGTGCCTAGAGAGGCATAGCTGTATATTTGTAGTATCAGTGCATTTAAGGCATTGTGCCTCTGACTGCCGGCATCACAAGATTTGGAGATGTCAGTACTGTGCTGCTTATTGTTCTCTTTGCTGGAGAGGAATCTCTACCTCTAACACCAGAAATGCCAGGATCTCCCCACTTCTTCTTTGCCCACTCAGTGCATTTGTGCTTTATGCACATTTCCTGCTACTTCATTAATATTTCTCTGTCAATAAAGAGATCCCAAACATCAAAGGGGCAGCTCTGACATGAGAAAGAAAAGCATTACCTACTCCTCTCCACTAAGACAGCTCAGTTATTCATTGTTTTTTTTTCCTAGTTAGTACTGTATATGTATAAAAGTGATTGCTACATTATAATCAGTGTATAGTTCAGTTCAGCATTGGGTATGCCATCAGGCAATGTGGCTTTAAGCAATGCTCATTGTTCTGTTGCGTGTCCTTGAATTAGGTCAGCACAAAAAAGATCAGAAATATGAAACGATGAGGTAAAGACAAAGAGAAGCAGAGGACCACTTTCGACATTATAGCATCTTTAATTGATGCCTGGAATTAAACAACACTAAAGCCAAATAAATACTGGCCACTTAGTTTGAAGAGCATTGATTTTTTTATGAGACCACAAATGAATGACACACCTTTCTGCCCTGAGAAGACTGCTATGAAAGGATGGATTCAGATGCGTCTAGAAAGCATTTCTTTAAAAATCGAAAGATCTTGGCTGTAGTTTTGACCCATTCACAGCCAAATTGAATTGAAATTTAGTCAATTACATTTGAAGGTCTACGTTTCCTAAAGTATTTCTTTTTATATTTTTTCCACCAAATTTTTTATGAAATTATATCACATGACAGCAGAAATGTAGATACAAAAATCAAGAAAAAATAGTGATTCATTTAGTAGGTGCTATGTTCTGCAATAGGCTTTCAATTTATTTTATTTTTTCCAAGAACTTTATTTAGGACATAGAACATAATAAAACGACAATGGCATTATGTAGAAATTGGCAAACATTGTAAAATAGGTGCCACCTATGAAAACAAGACAAAGTAAACAAAAACAAATCTCTGTAAATAAGTTTTTTTTTTCCTTACAATAGTACCTGTAATTGTACATAACAAGTACAGTATATAGCAAAATAAAAAACATTAACCAAAAAGGTATAAATGTAAAACAACTCAGGGGCTTTAAAAGTATACAAACAAAATAGGTTTGTTGTTCAGTCAACATGGTGGGATGGAACGAAAATACCTAGGTGCCATAAGGATATTGGAACCCCAAATATCTAGGTAAACTTCAGAGAGGGGAAAATGCTTAGTCCGGAAAGAGAGCAAGGGTAGGGTAGAGTTGGTATCTATATATAGGCGGACAAGGTATGTGCAACTGTTGTTGTGACATTGTAAAACAAAAAAAGGGGAGGGGGGAACAGCATAGGTAAAGGAGAAAGTAGGGTGGAAGAAGGGGGGTGGGAAGAGATGGCATAAGAAAGGTATAGAAGAGAGTGGAATCCTGATTGAGAGTATATGAAGGACAATAATTAACAAAATAAAGGATGGGAGAAGGGGGGTGGGGTCCCTCTGCCAACAGGTAGTGTAGTAAAAGTACACTGGATTATGTCATGAGCTGAGTATAATTATCCGTTGTTATACAATTTTGACAGGGCGTTTATCTAACTTGATGTGCAAGCTCCTCCATTTCAGTAGTCTTGCTCACATGTGCAATAAGCTTTTTAACTGCTTCCCCTGGTTTGTGTTTCCAAGAGAGAGTTCAGAGGCATAGGGCAGGCTGATAATAGGTTTTTGTGGTGTTATAACTTCTACATTGCAGATGCCACTATTTACAGTATAATGCATTCTGTACTCTGAGAAGTTAGTTGCAGTTCCTGTTAAGATATTCTTATCTATGCCTAAACATGATAATCAAGCATTCAATAACTACTCTGCCACTTAATTTACAGGACAAGCAAGATTGGTGACAAGTATGTCCTTACTATCGCTACCACAGCCTTTTCTTCTACAGCCTGGGGACCCTGCAATTACTTTTACTACTTGGATTTGTATGTTTTAGAATTACATACCTGCTGCTAATCAGGCGTACTTACCTAATTTTGAGCGGGGCCTGGATTTATGGTACCCAATAGCAGGAGAGCACTCACACAGAGACCAACTGTAGGAAAAAGTTCTTGTATTTAAAAAAATAGTATAATTCCTGAGTTAGAGGAATACTTCAGTTAGTGTTGAGCGGAATACACCATATTCGATTTCGCGACTTTTCACGAATATATAGAAGAATATTCATGAATATTCGTGAAATATTCGCTAATATCGAATATTCGTGATATTTTATCAAAAAAACAATATTGCGAAATTTCGCTAATGCGAATGCGAAATTTCGCTAATGCGAATGCGAAATTGATTGCGAAATTCTCGTCAACACGCGAAAACGGAGATCATTTCCTGGATTACTAAACTAATATGCACTAAACACTAACTCTACTTACACAAACTTATATTTTTTTTTTTTATACACAAAACACAGAAGGGCAGAGAAAGTATTTGCGAATATTCGTAATACGAATATTCGCATTGCGAATATTCGGCAACATAAAAGGAACATAAAAGGATCGCCTCAGCTACTCGGCCCAGGGTCTCTAATCATACCAGCAATGCTTTTAGACGTCGATGGAGATCACTAGGATGTGATCTGTTTTAAAAATAAATTTGAAAAAATACGAATATTCGCAATATCAAATATTCACCGCGATATTCGATTTATTCGCGAATACTCGAATATGCAACATTCGTAACGAATATTCGCAATGCGAATATTCGTGAGCAACACTATACTTCAGTAAGGATTCTTTTAGGCAGGCATTGAAATTTTAACACATTTAATCAACACATGTTTGCAATGCATTTGCGCTGTATTAATATTTTTTTTTTTTTAGTGCTACAGTATTGGGTGCATCCAATAGATTGTCAAAGATTTTCTAAGGGTAACTTTCACACCCTCTACCATGAGGTACATGTCTTCCCCCATTAATTATTTGAGTATACCCGCATGAAAGTATCCAGTTTTGATGCCCTGCTGAAGATTCTGAGACCAAGCTTGGTGTGATGCACAACGAATATTAAGCATTCACTTTCCTCAGAAGAACGCCTTCTTGTAACACTTTAGTAGGTATCTTTTTTTTTGTAAACTTACAGCTAGTCAACATTAGTGAACTGCCCTGAGTTTGGTCAGAGCGTTGTTTTGTAAACCTTAAGGTAATTCAGGTGCCAAACCCTATTGAAATCAATAGAAGCAAAATAAGTAAAAAAAAATAAAAATGGGCTACTAGGCAAAAAAGTGACGATCGGCAGCAACATACAATCCTGCCTTGGATGAACACCAACTTACATTTGGTAATGTACAGAGCCTTTACTACGTACAACTGTGCATGACTTTGAGATGTTGTTTTGATCATTGCGTGCCATCCTTATGTTAATCAACAGCATGTTGCCAGCATACTATGCAACCTAGTGCTTTAACCGCTATACATGTGCTCAGGATAACGGGACACTTCACTGCTCAACACTGTGAGCACACTTTGGATCTATACCAAGCTCTCATCTCCCAATATCATAACCTGACATAACCTTGAGGATCGGTTCCACTAATAAGGCATCCCTTTACAATATCTCACTATTTATATTGCTCTATTATTTGGACTATATGGGAATCAATTTATTACTTACATATGGGTCCAATGATTTATCACGGACCTAATTTATAAGTAATTCCACAATTGCCAAGAACCTTTACCTTGCTGCAGCAGGATAATTAATATCATTGCACCTTTCCACCTCTCTCTCTCTTTACACACAGAGCTCTGTTACCAGATACTATACCAATTTGGTACTATTCGACTGGAAATCAGGTGATACATTGTTTTCCCTGACCATATTATTATTCATTATTTACATTATTATACCCAATCGAAATTGAACCTTCCATTCTTGAGAATAATCTTGAGATACTGATAACAGAACTCATTTGGTCCGGACTAGTGTCGTGTCTTTATGTTGTTTATTGTGCGTCCTGTTTGTAAATTAATGTTCATGGTAAGATATCAATTCCAGGAAATTTGATATGTCTTTTAAGACCCAATCCCCCCCTTCCCTTTTTGTAATAACTATGTTCTGATACTTTAATAATAATAAAATTCTCTTTTTTTGTATCAAACATAAATTTCAGATCATTTACATTGTTGCCATTAGTAACCACTTCTTTCTTTGATCTCCTTTGAGACCACTATTTTTCCCCGCTCTTTCCCCCAACCTTGGTCCCCCCTTTTGTTTTTCACATATTTATTACCAATGATTACAGGTTACGGCAACATAATCATCACTTGATGACAGGTCTGAGGTAGTAGCAAATATCCATGCTCCTACCAATAGTTAAAACTTGCGATTCCCCCTTCCCCCACCAACCCCCTCTTAATTTACTAGGCAAAGAAGGGAGAACAAAAAAATCATGGGGTTGCCAATGCCCTGGGAAAATTCTTGTAAAAAAATGTATTTAGCCAAATTTGGGGGGGTTTATGCGCGGCATGATGAGAGACGGACACTTCCTGTAAGACAGTGAAATTAAAACGACTCCCACATGGCTATAAAGCCACTATTTCTCACTTATTACCTTTTGCACCCCTGTGGGACTACAAGGTGCATGTTGTCCGGCAAGAAGTCAAAATGGAAAAGCAAGCCACAGCGACCCCTCATCACCTTCCTCTCCTACCGCCGCAAGCCAGCAATCAGAGATCCATGAGTACTCCACCCAGCTTACTAAGGCTGATTTGGAAGACAGCCTGTCAGCAATGTATGAAAAATTAGTCTGAGTTACATAAAACTACTAGCACGCTGACACAGGAAAATCACATCATTGGGCACCTGCACCAATCTGTTAGAAACAAAGTATGATGAGCTGGCCCTTGTTCATACTGATCTTTGTAAGGATTTTGAATCCCCTGGCAGAGAACTATTCTTTCATGCATACTAGGGATGTCCCGATACCGATACTAGTATCGGTATCGGTACCGATACCGAACATTTCCCCGAGTACTTGTACTTGGGGGAAATGCTCCAATGCTTCACCCGATACTTAGGCATTTCAGGGTGATCGTGCACCAGGGAAGTTGCAAGTCTTCCCCCCCGTGTACCCTGCCGTCTTCTCCCCCGTGTACCGTGCTGCCTTCTCCCCCTTGTACCGTGCCGTCTTCTCACCCGTGTACCGTGCTGCCTTCTCCCCCTTGTACCGTGCCGTCTTCTCCCCCATGTACCATGCTGTCTTCTCCCCTGTGTACCGTGCCATCTTCTCCCCCACGTACCGTGCTGTCTTCTCTCCTGTGTACCGCGTTGTCTTCTCCCCCTTGTACCGTGCCGTCTTCTCCCCAATGTACGTGCCGTCTTCTCCCCAGTGTACCGTGCCATTTTCCCCCCGTGTACCGTGCTGCCTTCTCCCCCTCCGTGACGCTCTCCCCCCTCAATTTGTCAGGATGGAGAGCGGAGGTAGGAGCCGCTAAACCCGGCTCCTTCCTTTTGAAAATGAACAGAGTCAGTAATCACTGACCCTGTCCATTCACAAAACTGAGCATCATAACCTGTGTTTAAGATGCTTCAGTTTATGAATGGAGAGAAGCTTCTCTCCATTCAGTTTAGCTGAAGCTGCAGAGAAAGAGATGGGGGAATCGGTGTCCCTAGTCCCCTTCTCTGTCTTAAAGGGGATATGTAAGAGGTCTGTAAAGACCCCTGATATCTCTCCAAGGACCCCCAACAGGGCTAATAAAAAAAATAAAATAAATTGCAATAAATAATTAAAAAATAAAAATGTAAATATTAAAAAAAAAAACACACTCACAATCCACCCTCCCCCAAAAAATATAAATAAATAAATAAATCACTGTAAAAAAAAAATTGTAAAAAAAAAAAATTGTAAAAAAAAAAAAAATACTGTCACTTTCACATGACATTAAAAAAAGTATCGGTAATCGGTATCGGCGAGTACTTGAAAAAAAGTATCGGTACTTGTACTCGGTCTCAAAAAAGTGGTATCGGGACAACCCTAATGCAAACCCAAGTCGAGGACTTAGTCGCAGGAACAAACTGCAGCTGAGAGGTCTCTGTGAGTTGGTCACTGATCTTGTGTCAGCAATAACCAAGTTGTTCCATTCCCTTCTCCCAGGCTTTGCGCCCCAAACCTCCAGTGGATAAACCCCCTGTGATGTGATAATCTGCATGAAAGATAACTTAATCAAGGAGGAAATCCTGAGGGCCTCGAGGAACAGCAATCATATTGAATTGGATGGTGTCAAAATCCAAATCTACTCCGACACTTCCCAAGCTACCCTCTATCGCAGATGCAAAATTAAGAAAGTCACTTCAGTTCTTCAAACTGCCCATATAAGATACCATTGGGGTATCCCTTTTAAGCTCACAGTGCCTCATAACGTTACCCCATACACTGTCTATAGCACCACTGAATGAATGAATGAATGAAAACTTATATAGCGCAGCACATGCAAACTTAATCGCCTCTGGGCACTGAAGGCAAGGAACTCCTGCTCAAGCTTGGACTGATGGAATTGGATGCTATGTCCGGCCATTCCTCTACTCTGCCTAACCCTTTTTCGGCAATGCCTTCCCCTCACCGTAACCAGAGAAGATGGTGCCAACCATTTTGTGACCTTCCAGCCTGGTAAGCCTGTGCCATGTTTTACCACTTACATGTATCACTGGGAAAATGCATGCAAGTTCTTTTATCATGGTGCAACTGGATTTGTGACGTTGCGACGTTAAGAAGATGGACTTTGTAATGCACAGATCCCTTTAGTGAATTTTTTCCTTTATCAACCACAAGTTACTATTGATCTGCATGTGAGAAGCCATCCTGATGGACCCCAAGTAATTATTATAAAAGTGCCTGACTCACTTAAGGTTCGGATGATGTCTTAATAATGATACATTGTCTCATAGAGACTCTCACTATCTGGCATGAAGTCTCCTCGCCTGCACAGTTATTCTCCCTACTTACTCATTGATCCGACCCAGGGTGATGTTCAGTACAGTGTGTTCTATTGGGTTGCTCTGTTTGCCATTACAGATTACCTTGGCTCTTGTGGTAGGTATCGGATACCTAGTCCGAAATATTTTTTACTCCCCTGACCCCCTTACTCATTGTTGGTTTGTGAGTGAAGTTCTGTTTATTTTGTTTCATGTTTTTACCTTTTTTGGGTACAGAAGATTTATTATCACAGCTCTACTGTACTGTATGCATTTTCATCGAGATTTTGATGATGACAGGTGTTTGACACTGCTATATAGGTATAGTGCACCCACTTTCACCTATCCACTCCTTCTAATGGTTCGTTATGGTACTTAAAATAATCTCTCAATGTTCAGGGTTTCAACCTCCCCAAAAGCGCAAAAAGGCTTTCTGCCACTATAAAAGTGTAGGAGCTGATGTCCTGCTATTACAAGAGACCCATTTCTCTGTTTTCAATCATCCTCATTATTTTTGATAAAGCCTTTAATCACTTAAAGTGCTCATTAGACCTAAAAAAGAAAAAAAGAAAAAAAACTTTTTTTTTTTTACTCATCTGGAAATGCCTGTTGCTATGCGGTCCCACAAAATCTGCCTAAGGAATCACCTAGGATTCTGACATCATCTCCCTTTAATGCTCCTGGGAAATGTGTGTCATTATTTCCCAGGATGCAGTGCGCTGTCCAATTATCACTCCCCATCCAAGACTTTCAGGAAGTAAGTGCTTGTTGGCTTCACAATGCCCACAAGCAAAATGACAACCGTGTGGACATAGTTTTATAAACTATCTTTTTTGAATAACTATGCGGAGCGGCGGCGGATTGTAAAATAGTAAGTGACCGTATTAATATTATAAAAACGCATGATGAAAGGACATACATTTAAAAAATGCTAATTGTGGTTGGAACCCCACTTTAAGAACTCCCTACCGATGATATGTGTCGGCAGAATGGCACAGCTGTGCACAATCACGTACCTGTACGTGTCTCTTTAAGGCCCAGCCATTGGGGCTGCGAGCGCGCCTCCGATGGCGCACTTGACACTGCCACAATGAATGATGGCGCACTTGCGACCCGGTCCGAAGCCCTGTGACCGGACCCACGGACCTGATCGCCGCCGATGTCCCACGATTGCTCACCGGAGCTGAAGAGCGGGAAGAGGTGTGTGTAAACACACCTTCCCGTTCTTCATTGTGGCAGTGTAAGTAATCATCTGTTCCCTGATATAGGGAAAGATGATCACTGACACCACACGTCCAGCCCCGCCCCCTACAGTTAGAAACACATACAGTAGGTGACTGGGATATTGTGTCAATCTCGCTCCCTTTCTCGGCGAGATTGAGCACTTGCGAGCCCCATCGCGAGAGCCAGCGCCGAGCTGGCTTGCCGCGATGGAGACAAAGCCGTCATAGAAGCGACGGGGATCCGACGCGGATTCCCGCCAATTCTACACGTGGGCGGAGTTTGTTATGAATCCTGAAGGAGAAATCCCCGCCGGATTTTTAAAAAAAATCCGGCATGGGTTCCCCCCTCAGGAGCATAACGGGCCCTTAGGTCTGTTATGGGTTGTAAGGAGACCCCCTACGCCGAAAAAACGGCGTGGGGGTCCCCCCACAATCCATAACAGACCCGTATCCAAAGCACGCCGGCCGGCCGGTCAGGAAGGGAGTGGGGGCGAGCGAGCGCCCCCCCCCTCCTGAGCCGTACCGGGCAGCATGCCCTCAACATGGGGGGGTTAGGTGCTCTGGGGCAGGGGGCGCACTGCGGCCCCCCACCCCAGAGCACCCTGTCCCCATGTTGATGAGGACAGGGCCCCTTCCCGACAACCCTGGCCGTTGGTTGTCGGGGTATGCGGGCGGGAATCCGCGTTGGATCCCCGTCGCTTCTATGACGCACTCGCTGGAATGTGCTTTTACTATTCCAGCGAGTGCGAGATATCGGCAGCCTGTCGCCGAGATTCAGCGCGATGCTGTCGTGCTAAAAACACATTCTCGGCGGCAGGCACTGTATGAGCTCACACTTAACCCCTACAGTGCCCCCTATTGGTTACCTCCTAAACTGCAATTGCCATTTTCACAGTCATCAGTGCATTTGTATAGCACTTTTTGCTTTGAAAATGACAATGGTCTAAAAAACGTGTAATTTTTTAATCAAAAATAGGTAGAAGAATACGTATCTGCCTAAACTGAGGGAAAAAAAGTTTTTTGTATTTATTTTTGGGGGATATTTATTATAGGAAAAAGAAAAAAATATATAGATTTTTTTCAAAATTGTTGCTTCATTTTTGTTTATAGCACAAAAAATAAAAACCGCAGAGGTGATCAAATACCACCAAATGAAAGCTCTATTTGTGGGGAAAAAAGGACGACAATTTTGTTTGGGAGCCACGTCGCACTACCGCGCAATGGTCAGTTAAAATGACGCAGTGCCGAATCACAAAAAGGGACAAGGTCCTTAACCTGCATAATGGTCCGGGTCTTAAGTGGTTAAACAATTTTATTGCACTACTCTTACAGCCAAGCGCCGTGGAGTAGCTATATTCATAAGCAACACCCTGATGTTTGATATTAGCCATGTTCCATATTTATCGGCGTATAACACGCACAGGTGTATAACACGCACCCTAACTTTAAGGCGGCGTACACACGATCGGATATATCCGATGAAAACGGTCCGCGGACCATTTCCATCGGATATGTCCGATCGGGAGTTTGATCCGATGGCGTGTACACACCATCGGATCAAATTCTCCGCCGCCGGACGGCGCGGTGACGTAGTGGTGACGCGGCGGTGACGTTGACGCCGCCGCGTCACCGCCACGTCACCGCACCAGGAAGTAAAACACTTCCGTGCATGCGCCGAATCCATTCGGCAGCAGCGCGGTGTCGGCGGTGGGGGCCGACATGTCTGCTGGTAAGTGTACTAACCAGCAGACATGTCGGGCGGACAGATTCCCACCGGATAGATTTCAAAGCATGCTTTGAAATCTGTCGGGTGGAGAAATCTGTCCGCTAGCCCATACACACGAGCGGAGATGTCTGCTGAAACGGTCCATCGGACCGTTTTCATCGGACATATCCCCTCGTGTGTACGCGGCCTAAGAGGGAAGTTTCAGAAAAAAATCTTTCCACAGCACCCTGCGTATAACATGCAGGCACATCTTACCCTCTATTTTCAGGGTAAAAAAGTGAGTGTTATACACCAATAAATACAGTATATAAATATACACCCTGAAAACTGATTTATAATACTCCAAGGCACCATAGAGGGCCATGTCATCACCATAGCATCTATTTATGCTCTTAACAAGGCCCAGGTTTTTTTTTAAGCTTTTTTGACACCTTGGATTGATATCTCTCCCCACATTTGATTGTGGGGGTAATTTCAATCTTACAGCACAACCATTGTTGGACAGAAGCAGAGTCACCCCATCCACTAAAGCCTTTCCTAAATCGGCATTTAGGCATTTCTTTGAATGTTTTACAGCTCATTGATGCCTAGCGACTGCATAATGTTGGCTCCAGGTCATATACCTTTCACTCCAACCTGCATGAGAGCTACGCTCACATGGACTACATTTTTTGCACCCCTGTCGTCCTTGCCAACTCCTCTGCTGCAGGGATTCATGTATGCCCATGGTCTGATCACCACATGGTAGCTCAAATAGGCCTCAAACCATCAACATATACATGGAGACTTATTGAATCACTGCTTACTGATCCTGCAATTATGGAATCTCTCTAACCATAGGTAGCTATTTCACAGAGCATTCATTACCGGACACTTCTCCCACCAAATTATGGTCAGCCCATAAGGCGGTCATGCGGAGTCATCGCATTATTTAGTGACCAAAAAGCATAGAACTAAATTGGCGAATCTACATTCCCTTACAAAGATGCTAGATCGTTTGTACCACCGCTATAATCAATCTCCCACCCCCAAACTTCTCGGACAAATTAGTTCCAAAAAAAGAACTTTAGACTTACTGTATACTGAATAGACTTTACGTTGGTCCAGGGCAAAATTATTGCTGTTTATGAACTCTGCTTCTACTACTGTTTGCAAAGAAACTCAACCACATGGTTAAACCACCTCATTTGTATAAATGATGTAATCTACTGACTCCTTGGTGTCTCATCCTAATGACATTCTTGGTATTTTTGTTGACTACTACCAAAGGTTATTGTCGAAACCAACTGTGGCCTCTGACCTAGCCTCCCAAGACTAGTTTGTGACATTAGCTAACTAAAAACCTTAAACACTCCATGCACTACCTCAGAAATTGCAGACATTATTAAGTCCCTCAAATTGTCCATAGCCCCTGGCCCTGATGTCTACACTACCACATACTATAAAATGTTCTCATCTACATTGACCCCAAAATGAGTAACCCTCTATAATCATATCCTGAAAGACCATAACCTTCCACCGGAAATGCTTTTGGTCAATATGTCCCTCATTCCAAAACCACACAACGATCATTCTGTCCCCCAAAACTTCCATCCTATTTCGGTAATCAATGATGATTTAAAAATATTTGTCAGGTTGCTGGCAGAAAGACTGGCCTTAGTGATTACCACACTTATCTCCCCATACCAAACTAGTTTTATACCGGGCAGACAAATCACAGATAACATACGTTTGGTGGCCAAACATTATCCAGGATGCCAATCTACGCCCAATCAGGTACTTCTCCTTAGCCTTGATGAACACAAGGCGTTTGATAGCGTGAGCTGGTTGTACTTAGATCACCTACTGCCTAAATTTGGTATCACGGAAGCTTTCATAGAAGGTTTTCTTTTCAAATATTTTTTATTAGCACAAAAGAAAAGCAATTACAATCTTGCACATAGTATTATATATACAATAAGTGCTGATTCAAATCTTACCAGTATTAGTGCACAACAGAAGTGGAAATAACTTCATAGAAGGTTTTCATGAACGGTATCAAGCCCCCCAAACACGTAATAAATTACCTGGTAACAATTCCCAATTCTTCCCACTTCATAGAAGTATGAGACAGGGTTGTCCTCTTCACACTCTCCTATTTGCCCTGGAAATAGAACCTTTGTCTAGAACCATTGCAAATAATGTTGATTTCAAATGCTATAGTAAGGGGCCTTTACACATGTTCTCCTGTTTCTGACAAACCCCTTAATTGCACTTCCAAATGTAACATCTCTGTTAGACTCTTTTCAATCTTTTTTGGGTCTAGGAGTAAATATGTCCAAATGCACTGCTATGTCAATGAATATATCCAATAATTTGGTCATTACTTTACAACAGAATAGGTATCCAACTCACACCCACATTCTAGGATCTCTTCCATTTTAATTATAACCCAATAGTTGCTCACATACCAACCCTCCTGAAAACTTGGACTACATACTGCATTTCCTTCTTGGGCAAAGTTACTTTATTTATTTTTTAGGACCTTACCCATTTATGTCTCTAAATCGTATATTGAATCCCTCCAAAGAGACATTAATAGATTTATATGGCATTCTAAACAACCAAGATTTAATAAAATCACTGTTGTGCAAACCCCAACCTCTCGGAGGTCTAGGCCTTATGGAGTTATTATCTGGCAGTCAGACTCAACCAGACCTCCCAGCAACATACTCCAATATCGTAAATCCCATGGTTACAATTTGAAATGCACGCGGTATATCCATACCATCTCCCTGGTCTATTGTGGTTCAAATCTATATGTGTAAGTAATATAGCTCACCTAAAAAGTATCATATCTCAATCCCTTTACCTTTGGTCTCTATACCAGAGCAAATTTAAATTAACCTCTCCACTCGCACCTCTTTACTCTTTTATAGGAGATCCTGATTTTCCCTCAGCCTTTCAACATAGAGACATTGCCCGGATTCACGTAGCACTTACACCGACGTATCTACAGATACGCCGCGTAAGTACAAATGTGCGCCATCGTATCTAT
Source organism: Rana kukunoris (assembly GCA_029574335.1). Taxonomy (NCBI): domain Eukaryota; kingdom Metazoa; phylum Chordata; class Amphibia; order Anura; family Ranidae; genus Rana; species Rana kukunoris. The sequence continues at coordinate 336,269,828 of CM056050.1, forward strand.
GCGCCGGACCCACAAACTAAGTTAATGTCGAAAAATAGGCTTCTTCCGACCGACGTAACTTTCCTACGTATCGTGGGCGCATATTTACGATGGATGCAATTGGAAGTTTTGATTCAGATATGCAAATGAGGGAGATACGCCGATTCACAAACGTAGATGCGCCCGACGCATGTTTTAAGCGATTTGCGTAAGGGTTACGTCCGGTGTAAAGTTATTCCTCATATAGGAGGCACAACCCATGCAAAGGTATGGACCAGGGAACGGACGCCGTCGAATTTTACATTGTGTACGCCGTTTACGTAGTATGTGAATAGGGCTGGGCGTAGGTTACGTTCACGTCGTAGGCAGTGTTTCGACGTATCTTAGGCAGTTATTTCGACGTGACTGTGAGCATGCGCACTGGGATGCGTCCAAGATATGATGCATGCGCTGTTCGTTTTTTGAAGCTCAGCCCATCATTTGCATGGGGTCACCCTTCATTTTAATATATCATGCCCACTTCCAGCCCACTTCCACCTACTTTGACTTACGTTGGCTTACGCCGACAACTATACGCTACAATGTTAATCGCATTTTCTTTGTGAATACCATGCTTGTCTCTCAACGTTGCGCCAGTGTAGGGTAAAGAAGATATGCTACGCCCGCACAAAGATGCGCCGAGGTACGTGAATCTACCCCATTGTTTTTAGGTGGAGCTCCAATGGCTTAACTACCTTTGCATCCCTTAAGTCTGGTACACAATTTAAATATTTTACCCAAATCCGTGCGGAACATGATTTACCTTCCTCTGAACATTTTTGATATCTCCAGATTAGGCACTTCTATCATAGCAGAGGTACATTATCGTCCCATATTCACAGTACTCAATTTTAACTTATTTGTGAACACACTTCTAGGGATAGAGGAGTAATCTCACGCATATACAGGTTCCTTAACAAATCCTTTCTTCACCAAATAACTTAACCAATGACCAGTTGGGAGATGGAGACAGAGCTCACTTTTTTTACCTCCTGAATGGGAAGAAATGCTGGAAAATATGTATAAAAACACAAAATCTTTGTCTACCTGTGAAACTGTAATTAAACTCCATACCAGATGGTACTTGACACCTATCAAGCTCCATATCATATTTCCCGCTGTATCTCCCCATTGCTTTTGTGGCTGTCCTGAAACAATTTTTTTTCTCCACAATTTTTGGAGTAATAAACACCTTAAAGCGGAGTTCCTATTAAAATAAAAATATTGGGGGAGCTGCGGTGGCTCAATGCGATTGGCACTGCGCTGACAAGCCGTTCACCTCTGCAGCTAAGGGTTCGGATCCCGGTCTCGGCTGCATGTGAATTGAGTTTGGTGGCCTCAGCCTGGCTCCCGGTGGGTGTGCTATGCGAGGTAAGCCTGTGCTTAGTACAACCACCCCCCTCCCACAAAACCATCACACTTACACGCACTTGAAATTGAGTTAACATGCATACACTTTGGCCATGCGGTCTCTAAAAGAGAGGCGAAGGACTAACGGGGCTGGCTGAGCGGGCTAGATCCTCTCACTCCCTCATAGGGGAGTCCCTCTGCCCCGTTGGGCTTCACAGCGGAGCAGGTAGGGCGGGCTGTGTGGGAGGACCCCCTCACACCCACCATTGCCATCCAGGGGCATGGAGAAAGATGGCAGATTGCCTCTGGGGGAGGTCTGCCTACTCCCAACTCCTGCAGTTATTTTAAAGTGTACACGCACAAAATACACTTTAAAATAAAAAAAATAAAAAAAATATTAAAAGTCAGCAGCTACAAATACTGCAGCTGCTGACACTCACCTCTCCCAGGGTCCAGCGTTGTGGGTGAAAAAAGCCCTGCTCGTCTCCTCCTCTTCTCTGTGGCTCTGGCATCACTACTGTGTTCTCCCGACTGTGGCTGCACACTTTGGGCCAGATTCAGGAACACTTGCGCTGGAGTATTTCGATATGCGCCGCGTAACTGTGATGATGCGCCGTCGTTTCTATGTGCCCGTACCCACCAAACTAGATGCGCCCAATAACGGGTCATTTGCGACCGGCGGAACGTTCCGACGCCAGAGTATCGTCAGCGCTTATTTTCGCTGGGCGCATCAGTCGCGCCCATTGATTTCCCATGCAAATATGCAAATGAGGTATTTTTCCCAATTCACGATCGGATTAGCACCATACGCTGGCTACATGCGCCGCGCGTATCTGGTCCGTCCGGCGCAAAGTTATTTCTACAAAAGGCTGCTTTATCTTTACTCCAGACGGTCACAGGTCAGCAGGAGAGCAGCTACAGCAGCGTTACCGACGAAACTAGCAAGCTGAACAACAACACTTGCAAGGACAACACCTCTGTGTGCCAACATGCCAGGGGCACTCGTGGTCCTAAGACTAGTACTGGGTCCCTCGCTACGGAGGAGGCGGGCACGTGAGAGGATATACCGCACTCGTATGAACCTCTTTGGCATGGGGGATGAGGAGGTGTATCGCCTCTTCAGATTCAGCCCTGATGTAATACTTGAACTAACCACAACCCTGCAGGATGACATCACCAGCCCAACACACCGCTCACAAGCAGTGCAGCCACTGGTGAAGGTCCTGGCAACACTTCATTTCCTTGCCAGTGGATCATTCCAGCGTACAAGTGGAGTGGTGGCTGGGATGTCACAGTCCTCCATAAGCAGATGTGTGCACCAGGTTGTCCCTGCAATCCTCAGACGCATGTCCAACCAGTTCATCAGACCCACCACTGAGGAGCTGCGGCTGAAGGCAATGACAGATTTCTACAACATTGCCAGATTCCCACGCACCATCGGGGCCATTGATTGCACACATGTGGCACTACAGCCCCCCAGTGCCACAGAGCACATATACCGCAATCGGAAGCATTGGCATTCCATCAACGTACAGGTGATAGCTGATGCCCAGCGCCTCATATGGCACGTCCGTGCCAAACACCCCGGGTCCAGCCATGACAGCTTCATATACCGTCAGAGCCCCATCCCTACAGAATTCGAACAGAACATGTATGGGGACAGCTGGCTGGTTGGTGAGTGACATGGGTGGCAGGCATGACTATCCCCTCCCGTGATGCACAACAGAAGTCGCACATGCATGACTAACATTCTCCTGTCTTTTACCTTACAGGTGACTCTGCATATGCACTGGGACCCCATCTAATGACTCCTTTCCGGAACCCCCAAACCAGAGGAGAGAGAAAATACAATGAAGCCCACATCAAAACCCGTGCAGTGGTGGAGCAAACATTTGGGCTCCTGAAGTCCCGTTTCCGCTGCCTGGATAAGTCCGGGGGGACCCTATTGTATTCCCCTACCTTTGTGTGTCAGATCATCGCTGCATGTTGTATTCTGCACAACTTTGCCATGAGAAAAGGCCTGCAGATTGACATACGTGATGACCTGACCCCCGACCCACACAGTCCCCACCTGCCAGAGGACACCCAGTCTGCTGATGGAAGAGCAGTCAGGAGGGTCCTCGCCGTAGGCATCTTTGGACACTAAACCAAAACATTAATAACACAGACAATGCACGCGTGTACACCACTGATGTCCCTAGATCACACACACCACATGCACATCGCATTGGATTAGCCCAAGTCCAGCATGTAGGAGTTGGGAGCAGCAACGCCAGCGTCAAGGCCCCAATGATGTTACTGTCCATTCACACACCTTTCACACGTCATTCATTCAGCCGTGGGGTTAACTTCACCACCACGGCCGAGGGTGACACCCCTTACTGTCAGGAGTGCCACCCTCTCACATTCACACACCATTCACACTGTCCCCTGCACTCCTGACCGTGTGCAGTTCAAAATAAATAAAAAATCTCATCACCTGAGCATGAAAATAAAATATAAACTCATAACCTGAGTATAAAAATAACAAAAAACTCATAACCTGAGTACAAAAAAAAGCACAAATATAAACCAAATCAAAAATAACCCTCATCTAGGATGACGGGGGCTCCTCCTTGGGGGCACTCTCGGGCTCCTCATCTGCCTGGAGGGAGTGGGTGGTGGTGGGGGTGTGGGGGCATCTTGAGGAGGCTGTTCCCCGGATGGGCCACTCCGGCCAGCTGTTGGCTGCATGCCCTCCAAGGCCACTGCAATCCTGCTCAGATAGAGGTTCGTCTGGGCCTGCATCCTCAACTGGCGGGTGATATTGTGCCGCTGGTCACGCTGCCGTTGCCTCCCCTCTTCCCGAATGGCAGCAGTGTTGGCATGTACAGCTGCTGTCAGGTGCCGGACATCAGCCTGCACCTCCCCCAGGCTGGTAACAATGTTCTGAACACCACTGGGCATGGAGCCCAGGCTGTCAGCGACCCGGTCCAGGTGGCCAGCAATCTCCCCCATCTGCTGGGTCTGCTTGGCGTGGTCCAACAGCACCTGGTCCTCGACCAAATCACACACCCCCCTGGTCTTCCGGGTGGCCTTCCTGGGGGCAGAGGAAGGTTGTCCCCGTGGGGATGGAGTCGCCCTTGAGGGGCTACCTAGGATGGGGGAGGGGATCACAGAGGGCCCTGCAGAGGAGGAGGACTCCTCCAACATTAAAATAAACTCCTGTTCAGGGACAGGCTCCTCCACAACCACCTCTGCTGAAGTGGTGTGGGCACTCTCCTCCTCCACCTCGGTGTCTCCAGCACCCAGGGCCTCGTCAGCAGCATCCCGTTGGGGGGTTGGGGTGGACTGGCCGGCACGAGATGATGGCCCAGCACCGTCATCTGTGGATGACACAAAGCAGACACATGTTGGTGGTCCCACACACTTGGCACATGTAACCACCCCCCCCACATGCAACACACCAAAAAGGGGGTAAAAATCACTTACCTGTCCTGGAGCCTTCCTCTACGGAGTCATAGCCAGGGACCCCCTCCAACTGCTCCCTGTCCAGGCAGCGGGCGACCACCTCCTCCTCCGCGGTCAGGGTGACAGGACATGGGGGACCACCACCTGTGCCCCTCTCATGGCTCCTAATGGTGGACACCTTGCCCCTCACCTTGCGCCGCAGGTCATTGATTTTTTTTTGAATGTCTGAAGCACTCCGGGTGGAGTACCCCAGCACATTGACCCTGGCAGCAATGGTGGCCAGGATACCCTGCTTCCTTTCCCGGCTGGTCTTCCTGCTTTTTTTCCCATGGAGAAAATCATTAAATGCCTCCATAGCCGAGATTATCACAGTGACCTCCTGGGCATTATAGTTTAGGTTCCTCCTCTCTTTGGGGGTAGCGGGAGCAGCCATTACAGGGCAAAAGTATCTTCCCTGGGGTGGGGGGAAATGGAACTACTTTTGCGCCGGAATGGCGTTTCCGCCAGCGCTTTTAAGCGCCCAGCGGAACGCATTGCGCTGACGTTTCCCAGGAAGTGGTGCCGACGGAAGTTGTGAGCATGCGCACAAGGGGGGCGAGTGGAGCCGCACTCACTGCGCATGCTCCGTGGATGATGCGCTGAACGTAAGCCTCTGCGCTGGGCTCCGCCCATCATTTACATATGATCACACCCAGTTCCACTTGCGTCGGGTTACGCCAGCGCATTATCGTTACTCTGGCGCAAGTTTACGCGCAACTGCTATGTGAATTACAGGACTTGCGCTGAAAGGGTCTTCAGAGTAACGTAAATGAGAAGCGTTACTCCAGAGGAAAGATACTCTCATCTACCTGAATCTGGCCCTTTGATTCCAGCGCCGCGGTGCCCAGGGAGGAAGTGGGAGCTGAAACCTTCTAAAAACCCTCAATTTTTTTAAACAGTGATTTTGATTTACCATCAAGAAAAAAGTTAACGTGGATGTAAACCCTCACATATACCTAGTGAAATGAACAACCTCAGATGATACACAGAGATGAAACAAATCTCCCTACATACATTTTACATGCATATTTGCTGTCTTCCCCTGTCTATATTCTTTAGAACTCTTACAGTGTGTTAGAATTTTTACTTTCTCATTCTTCACTGGGTTAAAAACTTGTGGCCAGATTCACAGAGCCCTTACTCCGGTCTATCTCCTGTTAGACCGGAGTACTTTCAAATTACCCGCGTCGTATCATTAGTTTGAATCCTCAAACCATGATACGACGGCTTCGGGCTTCGATCCGACAGGCTTACGTCTTCGTACACCTTCGGATCTACGCTGCAATCTTTTTGCGGCCGCTGGGTGGAGTTCGGGTCATTTTCCGTGTCGGGGTATGCAAATGAGCTTTTTCCGGCGATCCACAAAGTTACGATCGTCCTTCGCAATCTCTTATGGCATCTGTAGTCATCTTTTTTCTGCGTAAAGTTATACCAGCTATTAACTGGTCTATAGTTAGACGGTCCATGTTAAGTATGGCCGTCGTTCCCGCGTCGAATTTCAATTTTTTTTTTGCGTAAGTCGTCCGAGAATAGGAATGTACGTAAACGACACTACTCAAAAAAAAATAACGTAATGACGTTATTTCGCGCAATGCACGGCGGGAAATTTCAGAATGGAGCATGCGCAGTTCGATCGCCGTGGGGAAGCGCCTAATTTAAAAGCTTCACGCCCCCTAATCGCGTATTTCGATTCCGCCGCGAGAAATTAACTACGCCGCCGTACCTTACGGGCCGGAATCTACCTGAATTCGTCTTAGAGCCAGGTAAAATATGGCGGCGTAGTGTATCTCTGATACTCTGCGCCAGGGCAATTGTACCTGAATCTGGCCCTTGGTTTTCAATGGAAGGCATCTGATTGGAGGAAATGTACACACCCCCTTCTCACATAGACAGAGATTTTCAGAGCTGTTTTGTGACAAGACAAGCTCTCTGCTAATCTATTTATAGCAACCTCCCTCAACATAAAATTCAAGCTGCTTTTATCTTCTGTCTCTGGGAATTTGTCAGAAGTTATAATGCTGATAACAGAAGAACTGAGCAGCACAAAAACACAAGACTTAGTGCTTTGGAGAGAGATAAGAAAACAGCATATATGTGTGCCTAGGTCATATTTCATGAATAGGGTTTACATATATTATAACATAGCACACGAAGAGCCAACACTAATATACTGTATATCATTGCTGAAAGATATTAAAGTGGTTCTAAGGGGAAAGGTTTTTGACCCTTCTTCATTTTATGCATTAAGTGAAAAAAACTTCTGCAAGCAGCTCCTCCCCAGTCCCCTCTTATACTTACCTAAGCCTGATCTTTATCCAGCAATGTACAAAACAGCACTCTCTGCTTTTTCTCCTCATTGGCTCAGACGCATCAGACACCATGCTGTGTCAGTCTTATGGAAGGACCTGAGAAGAGGAGAACCGGGGCTTCTTTGTGCAAAACCACCTAACAGAGCAGGGAAGAATAACATGTTGGTTATTTAAAAAAAAAAAGTTTGCCTTTAGAATCCCTTTAAATAGCCTCAGGTGTGATTGTTCTCTACAATGTAGGATACCTTTCACATAAGAAGAAACAACACTACAGGGCTCCATTTGCTTTTGAGGAGATAATCTTTTCTTAGAGGTCTTGACAGGTCATAAAAGAGTCAGCAAAATATTTAGATCAAGCCAAGAGAGCGTTGAAAACAGGGAACACTAGTGTTGGGTTTAGGGTTGAGTTTGGGATTAGGGTTACAGTTGGCATTAGGGTAAGAGTTGGAAGTACAGTTGGAATTAGGGCTAGGATTAAGGTTAGCCCCAATCCCAATGATAATCCCAACTTTAATCCCAACTCTAACCCTAATCCCAAACCTAATCTCAACATTGATCCCAACTTTAACCCTAATGCAAAACTTAATCTCAACCCTAATCCTACACTTAATCCCAAACCTAACCCTAATCCCAACCCTCATTTTCACCCCAATCCCAACCCTAACCCTATTCCCAATACCAACTCTATTCCTAATCATACCCTAATCCAAGTTGCAAAATTAAAATAGTTCTCCAAAACTGTTTCAGTCATAAAACACGGTTGCAGCATCCAAAGTGAACGTTTTTTCGCTATCCTGTGTTTACAGCATGAAAAGTGAGAATTGTGGGAAAAAAATGCATTTGACGTTGAGGATTTAAAATATAAAATAGATCTTAGAAAGTGGAGGGGCTCTTTGATTCCTAATGTTTCGGATTTGAAGACCAGGATAAATCTTACGGTGACCTATGAGCATTGTTTAGCACTCCAGCTTGGGAAACTAAGACAGTTTTATAGAGCCTCTGACCAGTGGATTGTTATTCAGAAGCCACACATGAATACATGTTTTCTTCTGGTTTGAGGATTGACCATTGTACTGTTACTTATGAGACGTTGTATTTAAGTCTCAGGAAACCGACCCCACGGGAGTCTTCTCCCAAGAGACTAGTGCCCCACTGTAATTCTCAAGGTCGTCTCCTATCTATTTATATAAAGTAGCTGAACATGTATATTCAGTAAACCCACTTTGACTTTCTGTTCCTGATTTAGTGTAACTATTCCTCATGTTTAACAACTACATGGCCACTCATTGACTTTCTGTAAGTCGCTTTTGCTTACGAAATGTCTAATCTACTTTGTACTGCTTGTTAAAAATGTAATAAATATTATGTTTGAAAAAAAAAAAAAAAAATATATATATATATATATATATATATATATATATATATATATATATATAAAAACATAAATGGAGGCTTATATAAATAAATAACAGTGTACATTAAGTACATCCTTTTGATGCTGTAACTACAGGGAAGCAAAAGAGTAGTTTTTGATGCTGCATTGTACTTAAGCAAGTTAGCAACAGGAACTAAAATTAGCAATAGGATTAGCAGCTAAACAAACAATATTACAGACGGAGCCTGAAAAATATACACTACTTTGTTAAAGTTTCAGGTAGTGCTTCAAAACAAAAAATCTAATGAAATGCTAACAAGAATAAAGTAATATTTCAAGGAGACTGTCCTATAATTCTTTTTGCACAACAGTGCTGAGAGCAGCCAAACTCACAAGTGTCTGTGTGCTCCTGTGAGGACGATGGATTGACACATAGGAAATGATCACAAAGCTTGGGTTCACCTGAACCTGTGGTGTATGTGTAATGTTGTGTTGATGTAGAAAATGTGTTGCATGTTGAATATTTTTGTAAGTGTTCTTTCTGTGGCCTTAGCTGGCTGTCGGTTTCTAAAGTTTGCTGTGAGTAGGAGTATGGCTGCTGCAGCAGTTGAAGTGTGCACGTATGGTTTCGATATAGCTGGTGCAGGGGACATACGCATATAGCGTTCAACAACATGTGGAATATTAGGGCATGAAACTCATGATGTGGAATTTGCCTCAAGTCATACTCTAATGACCAGAGAAAGACAGACTTCATTGTCTCTGACTTCCGATTTCTTTCTCTGGGTAACTTTATCCTTCTTTATTTCTAGCAATTTCATTACATTGATTGTTCTGGGTCACATGTTGTTGTTGTCTTTTCTTTTTGAGAAGTTCTGGTTGTGAAGCAATCAGTTTGCCCCTACTTTTTGAGAGAGCACAAGAGGTGGTTTGTAGCAGGGAGGACTAGCCAGAGGATATTTATTGACTTTCCTCCTGTACAGTGGCACCATCTTCACCACTGGAGTCTTGCTCACCCTCACTTAAGTTTCCAGAGGTTCTAAGGCAAATAAAACATGATGAAGGTTTGGATAATGACCCCCACTGCACAGAAAGTGAGATTTTTTTTTTATCATACCACAAATAATACTCAAAATGTATGAGTAACTCTGATAGGCTTCATGTGATTACAGTCCTTAGGAAATAAAGGTCTTCAAAGAAAACATGTTTTACTTTTTTGGGCACCAGAACACCTGGGTCGTTTTGAGACTGAAGCAAAGTCCTTATTACATAGTTACATTGTAGGTGAAGTTTTAAAAAGACAAAAGTCCATCAAGTCCTATGTGTGTGGTTATATGCCAGTATTACATTGTATATCCCTATATGTTGTGGTTGTTCAGGTGCTTATCTAATTGTTTTTTGAAACTATCAATGCTGAGACCACTGCCTGTGGAAGGGTATTCCACATCCTTGCCGCTCTTACAGTAAAGAACCCTCTATGTAGTTTAAGGTTAAACCTATTTTCTTCTAATTTTAATGAATGGTCATTTGTCTTGTTAAACTCTCTTGCGCAAAAAAGTTTTATCCCTATTGTGGGGTCACCAGTACGGTATTTGTATATTGAAATAATATCCCCTCTCAAGCGTCTCTTCTCCAGAAAGAATAAGTTCAGTGTTCACAATCTTTCTTCATAACTAATATCCTCCAGACCCTTTATTAGCTTTGTTGCCATTTTTTTTACTCGCTCCATTTCCAGTACATCTTTTGAGGACTGGTGCCCAGAACAGGACAGCATACTCTAGGTGTGGCAGAACCAGAGTCTTGTAGAGCTGGAGAATTATCGTTTTATCTCTGGAGTTGATCTCCTTTTTAATGCATGCCAATATTCTGTTTGCTTTGTTAGCAGCAGCTTGGCATGCCATTGCTGAGCCTATCGTCTACTAGGACCCCCACGTCCTTTTCCATCCTAGATTCCCCAGAGTCCCCCCCCCCCCCCCAGTGTATAGATTGCATTCATATTTTTGCCACTCAAATGCATTATTTTAAATTGTTCTATAATAAACCTAATTTGCCATGTAGTTGCCCACCCCATTAATATGTTCAGATCTTTTTGCAAGGTTTCCACATCCTGCAGAGAAGTTATTGCCCTGCTTAACTTAGTATTGTCCGCAAATATAGAGATTGAACTGTTTACCCCATCCTCCAGGTTGTTTATGAACAAATTAAATAGTATTGGTCCCAGCACCCCACTACCCACCCCTGACCATTCCGAGTACTCCCCATCCATCACCACCCTCTGAACTCGCCCTTGTTAAAATGCTGAGGGATGAGTGATTTACATCTTGTCTTTATCCATTTAACTGGAAAAGAGCATTTTTAAAAATCTATGAAAACCCACAAATAGGGCACACATTCTTGGTAAGATCTTGGTTTTTGTAGGTGCACAGCATATTTCTTTCTAAAGCTTTTCAAATCAAAACAACAACATAGGAAAAGGTCATTTGTAAAATCTGTAACATTATATAATAAATGTTAATTCATTACTGTATACCATTGGTACAGAGCAGGATGCAATTAGGTAACAAATATAAAATTATTTTGATTCAATTTCTCCTTAGGAGACTTGCTCTCAAAATCCCTGCACAAACACATTTGGTTATTTCTTCCCAGGTTTTTTTTTTTTTTCTGTACGCATCATTGTACAGTATAGTATTTTAATAAAATAATTAATTTAATCCATTTTGGAATAAGGCTGTAACATAACAAAATGTGGAAAAAGTAAAGCGCTGAGAATACTTTCCAGATGCAATGTATATAGGCATAATGTGGCCATATACAGTAGCTCAGGATGTTGTTTAATTTCATGGATTAAATTCATTATTTTGCAAATTCATTATTTTGGAGAATTTTGAAGAAAATAATTAATTTAATCCATTTTGGAATAAGGCTGTAAGATAACAAAATGTGGAAAAGGTGAAGCCCTGTGAATACTTTCCAGATGCACTGTATATATGCAGTAAGTGGTCATATCGCTCAGGATGTTGTTTAATTTCATTGGATTATTGGAGCCACATATATTTGCAGACATCTTGCCAGCAACACTCATTAAAATGAGAAGAAACAGGTTTAACATTTAACTGCGTAGAGGGTTATTTACCGTAAGAGCGGCAAGGATGTGGAATTCCCTTCCACAGGCGGTGGTTTTAGCAGGGAGCATCGATGGTTTCAAAAAACTATTAGATAAGCACCTGAATGACCATAACATACAGGGATATACAAGGTAATACTGACATATAATCACACACATAGGTTGAACTTGATGGACTTTTGTCTTTTTTCAACCTCACCTACTATGTAACTATGTAACACCACATGCAATCTTTACAGTACCTCCTCTATCTTACAGGGAATTCTGGCATTGAAACAATGCATGCTGGTATACCTATTCTTCCAAGGTTTTCACCCCAACACAACGCTCTGTAAACACACTGAAAACCTTGTATAAACACACTGCAAACACTATAGGTTTCATAGACTTTAATGGATATGGTTGCTTAGCATCAACACATCTTAAACTCAGCAAGCCGAGTTAAAATCATAGCAGCACAACGTGACGGTAGCACAGCTGTGTGAACTCTGCTGTGCGGTCACATTTGAATGTTTTTTGAGCTGTAGAAAAGCCTTAAAAGTGTGGCTCAAATGCCTGTTTTTAACAATCCAATACCACATTTGTGAAATGGCCCTAACAGCATGCTTCGAACATTTGTCCGCTGGAGACATGTCCGTCGGATATGTCCGCTGGTTAGTACACTAACCAGTGGAGAGAAATCTCTGCGCATGCGTCGAATGGATTCGACGCATGCGTGGAAGTATTTTACTTCCTGGAGTGGTGACGTGGCGGCGTCAACGTCACCGCCACGTCACCGTGTCCTCAGCCCGAGGGAATTTCCGTCCGATGGTGTGTACACGCCATCAGACCAAAATCCGATGAGACATGTCTGCTGGAAACGGTCCGTCGGACATGTTTGAGCGGACATGTCTCATCGTGTGTACGCGGCCTGATAATAGCACTTTCAATAACAGTTGTGGTAACACTTGCAATACCACTTGTGGTAATAATTGAAGTAATATTGGTAATGACTGTTACTGTAGGTTGGTTTAGCAGGAACGGGATGACTTTTGGCCCATTTGTACAGCTCCCTGTCCTATAGAAGCCAGGATCACGACCAGTTCTGTCAGTTAAGCATGCTCACAAATCAGCATCCGATGACTGCCAGCGCTGATCAGTGTGTCCTGGCAGGGGGGAAGTCCCTCTGTCAGAACACAGTAACTTAGTGGAGGAGATTTATGCACTAACTAGGCTTATGTTATAATCATTTATTTTTTATTTTTTTCAATACATTCTATACAGCATTATACATTCTTATGCTCTATCATTTGCTAATTACACAATTGCGTTAATCTCGCATGGAAGATCTGGAGTTCCCATCTCCAAAAACGTACCATTCTTTCTACCCCCCCCCCCCCAAGAAAAAAGAAGAAAGAAGAGAAAGAAAAAAAAAGAAAGAAAATACAATAAATAAATAAAAAACACTTTTTTTTTTATTCAGCCCATTGGGTTTAGCGGAATTTTTTATTATAGTGTGTACCCCGCATAACACAGCATTGGGTAGATAGGCCAGATAGGCTAATAGGCCAAGCATTAAGAGCACATGTTGAAGCCTAAGTCACACAGGCAATAACAGGCTTGTAACAGCATGTCACACAAAATTGGCACAGGAATGCTGTGGTGACTCCCACAGGTACACAAGAAAGGCATTGTTTCAATCAGGACTTACAGTACAGGACTCTCTGCTGGAGAGTTGGCTGTCTGGCAAAACCCAGATATTGGCTCTTATAGGATGACAAGGAGGATGCGGCAGCAGCATCAGTGACTGGAATGCATCAGAGGAATACATTGATGTCCTTATTCTGTCCCTCCTCCAGCAGGAATCTTTCCCTTGGCTTCTCTCTTGCACCCTAATGAGCAGGGAACCTGTCCCTATCCTCACCATTCACCAAAACCCTGGCAAGGTGCCCTTTTAAATTAAGTCTGCCCCACCTAAGATGGCCACTAAAGGTCACTGGGAATTGCAACATCCAATCAGACAGCTGCCCTTCCTGTGCCGCCTATGGAGTTTACAGAGGAATACTATTCTTCTAAACCTCCGCTCCATCTATACAGCAGCAAGATGCCATGTACTGGATGGAGTGAAAGTTACACCTGCCTACATAATATTAGAAATGGCACTACCAGCAGCAGATTAAATGCCATCTATCTATCTGTTATTATGCATGTGCTTCCACTGTGGAGGCTCTCAAAATTTTGAAAATGTGTGCAAACTAAACCCCTGTTTTTAACACAAACTGCTAGACAGGATAAATTGGTAACAAAACACATAAAAGCACCATGGGTAAAGTCATAAGTCATGTAAGGTAGTGATGCTTTTTTGTGTTTTGTTGCTAGTCTTCCATTTTTTAAGCAGCTACACTGGGTTATTGTCTTGTTTATCCGGGTACTTTACCTACATATTGGACTGACAGCTCTTAGCACTTGAGAACTTGGTGTATATTTAGGATAATTTGGTATTTTGTAGGCTGGTTGATGAACAATTTACAGCAGTTTTGAGAGCGTTGGTCGTTACCTGTGAGATTGGAGCTCTAAAAGATGAAAAGAGACTGACTGGTAGAAAAACAAAGTCAGTCCACATTAGAGAAAGATTGCTCTTGGACAATGATCTAACTTAAGCAAAGGCTATAATGGTTTCAAGCCAAAGTGAAACTGCTGTTGAAGCAAAAATCCTCACTTATAGTATTACTGGCACCATTCAGGCTGCAAACTCAGAACATGCTTCTTAGGCCGGTTACACACAATCGGTCAAAACAGATGAAAATGGACTGAAGGACCGTTTCATCGGTCCAAACCGATCGTGTGTGGGCCCCATCAGTCAGTTATCCTTCAGTCTAAAAAACGATGGGTCAAAACTGATCGTTAGTATGCAAAAGCATCGGTTAAAAGGCAGCGCATTCTCAAAATCAAGTCGACGCATGCTTGGAAGCATTGAACTTCGTTTTTTTCAGCACTTAGTTGTGTTAAAACACGTAAACGTCACCGCGTTCTAACACGATCGCTTTTTTTAACCGATGGTATGTAGGCATATCAGACCATCAGTCAGCTTTATCGGTTAACTGATGACAACGGTCCTTCAGACCATTCTCATCAGATGGACTGAACGTGTGTACGCGGCCTTAGACAGCGCAAATTCAGGTACAACAAGATACTCATCTAACTGCTTTGGAGAGCTTCACATACACAGAACAAGTACTGCCTTGCAATAAACGCAAAGTGTCATAAATAAAAGAAACGTCTCTTGTTCTGGAACTGGTTTGTCATCTAAGGCCACGTACACATGATCAGACATGTCCTATGAAACAGGTCCGACGGACCGTTTTCATCGGACATGTCTGAAGGGATCTTTTGGTCTGATGTGTGTACACACCATCAGACCAAAATCCCCGCGGACGAGAACGCGGTGACGTAGAATTCATTGACGTGCTGGAAAAGGGAAGTTCAATGCTTCCACGCATGCATCGAATCTATTTGACGCATGCGCGGGATTTCGGTCCGATGTTTGGGCGTACTAACCATCGGACATGTCAGACGGACAGGTTTCCAGCGGACAAGTTTCTAAGCATGTTTAGAAACTTTTGTCCGCTGGAAACCTGTCTGTGGACCAGTTTCAGCGTACATGTTTGATCGTGTGTACGCGGCCTTAGAGACCCCATTCCTGTGCTTGGTTGCCTGCCAACGACCATAGCATTTCAATCAATCAATTGCTAGATGAATTGTAAATTGAAAAGAAATTGTAAAGAAAGGTAGAACTATACTGAGCAGGACTCCACTTAATCTACAATTAGTGGATGGTCTCATAACAGTAGCTACAGTTACCCCTATGCTAGTTATCCAAAGTTTCACCACTCAGTTACACCTCTCTGATTTATGCAAGAAACACTATACACAAAATTAAGAGACACTAAAGCCGTGTACACACGATCGGTTCAAACCAATGAAAACGGACTGAAGTTTGTTTTCATCGGTCCAAACCGATCATGTGTAAGCCCCATCAGTCCGTTATCCTTCGGTCCAAAAGCAGATGGCTTGCTTTATAATGGAACCGATGGACGGCTAACCGATAGGTCAAAACCGATCGTTAGTACGCACGAGCATCGGTTAAAAATCCACGCATGCTCCGAATCAAGTGGACGAATGCTTGGAAGCATTCAACTTTGTTTTTTTCATCACGTCGTGTTTTACATCACCGCGTTCTGACACGATTGGTTCATGAACCGATGGTGTGTAGGCACATCAGTCCATCAGTCAGCTTCATCGGTGAACCGTCGGACCGTTCTCATCAGATGGACCGATCGTGTGTACAGGGCTTAACTCTTCCCACACTATTAAAATAGAAAATGTGGCGCTATAAAGACACACCCATTGCACACGAATGCGGGAGTATGTCTCTTAACCAAAATATATAAATTGTGATATACAATATATTGTGAAACATAAACATATAGCAATGAATGTAGGTAGATAAACCTCAAACAATAGTCCTAAGAAAGACCATATGTAGTGAAGGTGGGACACCTTAAAGCTTGCAAAGACCTAAAGTAAGTCCAATGTAGCAATGTAATTCTAAAAGGAGTCCGATGAGGGCATTCACGGTGGGAGCTGACAATCCAATGGAGGAGAGCAGAGGATCAAACATACATTCCAGGGTAATCAGGAGAATTAGACACTCTTACCGGATTCGGTGGTAGTATGTCAAAAGGGCAAAAGATAGATCCTCAGCCTGGTATGGTTCATGTAAGACACATCCGGAGACATCTACAGGAATCCCAAGATTCTTTGGTCTCACCCTTCCAGGATAGCAGGGAAGTTCCTCATGAAGTTTAGAGTCATATGGAAGCACATGGAAAAAATAAAGGGAGGCTCCACATAGTTTGGTTAAAACCCAAGTGATAGGGTATGGTGGCTTTAATAATAAAAGCAGGTATATAACAATACCATAAAAAATAATAAAAATAATGTACAAAGTACAAGCCAGATGAGAGAGCAGGTACAGGTGATCACATAAATGAAGTGTGGTGAATGGATATGTGGCTTCAGGCCATGTACCCTACATGTTTCGAGCTATAGGGCTCTTCAATTGCCCCTCGAAACATGTAGGGTACATGGCCTGCAGCCACATATCCATTCACCACGCTTCATTTATGTGATCACCTGTACCTGCTCTCTCATCTGGCTTGTACTTTGTACATTATTTTAATTATTTTTTATGGTATTGTTATATACCTGCTTTTATTATTAAAGCCGCCATACCCTATCACTTGGGTTTTAACTGCACTATGTGGAGCCTGTACCTGTGATAACATCTTTAAATAGCACAATCACCTGCCTGCCAGTAAATTAGGAAGAACTGATCTATCTAAGCTATACAGTGTATAAATATATGTACAACTCCTAGGGATGTATATATATCCTCTACACACTGTAAATTAAGCTAAACTGACTAGCCTGCCTGCCTGCTCTATCTAGCTATCTAAAAAGACTATCTCTCTGTCTCTCTGACTGCTCTCATTAACAAGCCGGAACACACTACACGAGGCCGCCCAGCAGGTGGCCTTATATAGTGTGGGGCGTGTGCTAAAGCCCTGAACCATAATTGGCCAAAGCCACCCAGGATTTGGCCAATTATGGCTCTTTGTTTTTTGTGCGCTTTGATTGGCCAAGCATGCGGGACATACAGCATGCTTGGCCAATCATCAGCGCGCAATGCCGCAGTGAATTATGGGCCGTTTTGCGTCACTCAAATTTGGCGCAAACGACCGCTTTTGTTTGAATTTCGTCAAACGTGCAAACAGACAATGTTAGGATCGAACATACGTTCGTATCGAACGCGAAGCTCATCCCTAGTCTCTACTAACTTTTCACATCTAGAGAGTGAAATGTTTGCCCAGTCTTCTTTGTAAAGTAGCTCAAGCTCTGTCCGATTGGATGGAGAGTGTCTGTGAACACCAATTTTCAGGTTTTGCCACAGATTCTCAATTGGATGTAGGTCTGGAATTTGACTGGGCCATTCTACCAGATGAATATGCTTTGATCTATATCATTGCATTGTAGCTCTGACTGTATGTTTAGGGCCGTTGTCCTGCTGGAAGGTGACCCTCCGCCCAGTCTCAAGTCTTTTGCAAACTCCAACAGGTTTACTTCTCAGATTGTCCTGTATTTGGCTCCATCATCTCTTCATCAACTTTGACCATCTTCCCCACAACATGATACTGCCACCACCATGTTTCATGGTGGGGATGATGTGTTCAGGGTGATGTGCATTGTTAGTTTTCTGCCACACATACTGTAGTGTTTTGCTTTAAAGCCAAAATGTTCAATTTTGGTCTCATCTGACCACAGCATCTTCTTCCACATGTTTGCTATGTTCCCCACATTGCTTCTCGCAAACTGAAAACAAGACTTCTCGTGGCTTTCTTTTCTTCTTCCCACTCTTCCATAAATGCCAGATTTGTGGAGTGCACAACTAATCCTGTGGACATATTCTCCCACCTGAGCTGTGGATCTCTGCAGCTCCTCCAGAGTTACCATCTTGACTGCTTCTCTGGTTAATGCTTTCCTTGCCAGACCTGTCAGTTTAGGTGGACGGCCATGTCTTAGTAGGTTTGCAGTTGTGTCAAACTTTCAGGTGATGGATTGAACAGTGCGTTTTGAGATGTTCAAAGCTTGGGATATTTAAAAAAAAAAAAACGAACCCTGCTTTAAACTTCTGCACAACTTTATCCCTGACCTGTCTGGTGTGTTCCTTGGCCTTCATGATGCTGTTTGTTCACTAAGATTCTCTAATAAACTTCTGAGGGCTTCACAGAACAGCTGTTCAATTACACACAGGTGGACTCTATTTACTAATTAGGTGACTTCTGAAGGCAATTGTTCCACTAGAATTTAGTTAGGGGTATCAGAGTAAAAGGGGCAGAATGCATGCCACACTTTAGATATTTATTTGTAAAAAAAAAAATGAAAACCATTTATCAATTTCCTTCAACTTCACATCTATTTTGCGACTTTGTGTTGGTCTATCACAAGAAATCCCAATTAAATACATTTATGTTTTTGGTAACAGGACAAAATGTGGAAAATGTCAAGGGGTGTGAATACTTTTTTAAGGCACTGTACTTGTAATGAAGTGTACATGTCCTGCTAACGACTCCATACTATAGAACTCCAGTGAAACAGGGTCCTCTTTACAGCATTGAACTTCTTGATTGCATGGGTAATCTAACATTGAAGTATGTTGAATAAGTCCCTGACAGCCATGACCCCTTACTGTTCTCTCCTTCATTCATAACAGGGTCGTAGATAATGTTTTGCTCAGGGAGGGGGCTATAGCAGCAGGTACTAAGTAAAAGTATAGAAAAAAATATATATTACGCCAAAATTATAAAGATTGGAAAAAGGAGAAACTATATGTGTTGCCCCAGTAAGCAATCACATCCTTAATTCTATTTTATCAGGTCCTTTACTAAATCGAACCTGATTTAATTTTTTTCCTTCGTCCAGTTTTTATGAACTCTGCCCAGTAAGGTTGAATATTGTCCAGTATTAGTGTCCAAATGAAATAGGTGCAAAGTGTGCTGCCTACCTACAAGGAGATGATGCCCTTTGCGCCTCCTCAGTAAGGTTGGCTATTATGGTGCAAAGTGCACCATGTTGTATCAGACAGCACACTCACTGGCTTTTTTAACATTTAGGCCCCCTAATCTGAGGGAGGAGGGGGAGAAAGATCTCCTATCACAATTTGGATTAGAAGCAAGGATGGGGATATAATAATGTTATCATAATGGGGGATTTTAATTATCCAGACATGGACTGGGCAGAGGGAATCACACATTCACCTAAGGCTCACCAGTTCCTATATATCTTTACAGGACAATTTTATGGGTCATATGGTAGACGCACCAACTAAAGCATTACTGGATCTACTGATTACCAACAATACAGATCTGATCACGGATGTGAAAATACGGGGCAATTTAGGTAACAGCGATAAATCCATACCAGACCTGAAGGGTCTGAAGGGTGTTTCATGTTGCTCTGAGTCTGGAAATTCCACAGCCGCAGCAGGTTTAGTTGACAGCCTGCTATCATGTAATAGTTTCCTGCAGGTTTAAGGCAAACTGAGTTTAGCGTGAACCCTATTGGATATATATTTTTCCATACAATTTTCTGTGATCCCATTGGGCTGTCTACATGCACAGTGCCTCAAAAAGGGAAAAACTTTAAAAATGCCCCTTTTTTTAAAAACTATTGGCAGAAGAACAAAAAAAAATATATAAATACATATATTTGTTTTTTCCCATGCTAGATGTAAAGGTAGGAATATGTTTGCCCAAAAGTTGGAGTTAAATTTTAAACAGAAAACCCATTATTTCGAATGAAAAAAGAGCATAAGCTACAACTTCTTGAAATTGGCCTTGGGTGCTTAAATATTTAAAAAAAAGAAGCAGCAAAATTGACTCGAAAGGAGATACCATTTCTTGTAGTTAACAAAAAAAAAAGAAGGCAACAAAAATTACATGGAAAAATTCTGCTTTTTGGCAATAACTATAAAGACACCAGTTCAACAACATATTGTTTTAATTAGCTAGCAATAATAACCACTGCCTTTTAACAGTTATAAAAAAGCAGTTGGATTTTTATTAAAATTACCAATTGATATCCACCATCCTTTCCCACAGATAAAACGGTGTTTCCAACTAGATGAAATTCAAAATTAATGAACAGAGCAATCCAAGTTTGTATTTAAGAGGTTCTTAAAAATACATCATAAACAGCACATTGAATTCAATTAACTAGAAGCAAAAATATTATGCTCTAGGGAGAAAATGTTGGATTTCATTCAAGGATAAATCAGCGTGGCTTTAATTAGTCCAGGAGTGAAAAAAAAATGTCAGCTTTGTGTCTTAAAAATGAAGGGAAATAAGAGAGAATAAAACACTGTGGTTATTAGGTTAATGACGACAATTTACAGAAAATTGGAATTTTAAAAGTTGTTGAGATTTAAAGACGAGTGTTTACATCATCATTTTGTGGTATTAAAAACAGATTTAAGGAAGCAGGCAGTGATTAGTTGGATCAAACTCTGTTGTAATGGTGGTCAATATTTTTAATTATTTGCTGCTTTAACAAAAAACGTAATTGTTTTATCTTTAATTGTCTGTGCAAGGGTAAATGTTAATTATATTTTTTAATATTCCTTGTCAAAAAATAAAAATAAAGGTGCCTACAGACATAAGGGAGCCTTTATATGAATCTTCATGTTATGGATGGATAAAGCATCCTCTTTCTCTATGGATGATCTAGCCTCTCCAAACATGCCCAACCAATCCTTTTCATGGTTAGAATCAATCTGTTGGGTTAGGTATTCATTTTTTGGGTTGTTTCAGAACAGTAATTGCTCAAATTTTACTCTTAAGCTGGGAACAGGAGGCCTTAGGAATAAGCATACACATACAGCTAATCCAAACATGCATGTTATTGTAAAGATCATTCAAGGGTTGGATTGGACATGCTTATTTCACCAACATCTGATGTCTGTAATGTATACTAACAATATATTGAATCCAAAACTTTTTTTTAAATTAAAGACAAAGAGAGGGGTTTTTAAAGCCTGGGTCAGAAAGCCTGGGTCAGAAAGCAATCCAGGAGGTTAATCGGAGCTTAAAGTGCTAGAAATAGGATAACAGACTCTAGAAGTTAATGGATTCACCTGTAAACAGGGCCGCCATCAGGGGGGTAGAGGCATTACACCTGTAAGGGGCCCAGGGGTCCCCAGGGGCCTGGATGGGAACCACCCTAAAAAAAAAACAACATTTTTTTAATATATTTTTCTTTTATTTTTTATTAAAGGGCCAATTTTTTTTCTTTTATTTTTTTTAGAGGTCCGGAGGTCCACAGGGGCCCGGAGGCCCCCAGGGCACTGGATGGCAACCCCCCTTTTTTTATTTATTTTATATAAAAAAATATATATATTTTTTAATATATTTTTATTTAATTTTTTTATTAAAGGGCCAATTTTTTTTATTTTTATTTTTTAGAGGTCCGGAGGTCCACAGGGACCTAGAGATCCCCAGGGCCCCAGATGACAACCCCCCTTTTTTTATAAAAAAAAATATATTTTTTATATATTTTTTTATTTCTTTTATTTTTATATTAATATTAATATATATATATATATATATATATATATATATATATATATATATATATATATATATATATATATATATTTATATATATATATATATATATATATTTATATATATATATATATATATATATATATATATATATATATATATATTAGGGCTGTGCAAATTAACTTTTAATTAATCGATTAATCTTTAATTTTTTTAAACGATCAAAATCTTTTTGATCGATTTAAAATTCTTTTGATTGGTACTCACCTCTCCACCAGCTTCTGGGCCTTCGGAGAGTTCCGTTGGAGATCCGGTAACGTCACGGACATGGCGGGGCTTGCCGTGTCCATCTAAAGGGCTCCTTTGCTGTGCCTTAATATCTGCATGCCAGCGGGACCTTACTATCTGCCACACGCAAGGGCTGTTACACTTCCCTCTATCAACCTGGGATTCTACAACCATCCACTGGGAATTGTGATAGTTCCCGTCACGGGACATCTACATGCCGACAGACTGATGTTAACCTCTCCTCATCTGGATTCAGCAGTGGCATCGCTGTACACATTTTTATACCAGTATCATACTTGACTACATGTTTTTATGACTGCTTTTGGTACCGTTTGGTATTACTCGCACCATTTTTACAGTTTATGTAGCTACATCGATTTTATCATGTGCCTGTTGATGACCTATCGGGTGATACCTTACATCTGATAACCAGGCTGTATGCAGTGGAACTCCCCTGTGACCATCACCCAGCATCATAGATCGTATCAGGCTTATATTTCATGTCTTTTTGGTAAGAGGCTACATATGATTTCGGTGGAGGTTTCATCTATACCACACTTTTCCAAGTTGATTTGTTGGCACCTGTGGGATCACTGGATTATGAACTCTTTCATATGCTGATGGACTTATATATGTTGGAATTATTTACCTGTGCACATGCTTAATCAGCATTTCTAGTCACTTATATGCATTATTTAGCGCAATCTCATTTTTTTGTCACATCGATTTTATCTTCAGTGCAATATTTATTTGGTTACCTAATTGAAGACTATAAAAGTTTTAATACTATTCCCATCGAGCGCTGCCTTTGTGTGTTTATTGTATCCTGCTAATTATTCTGTATGTGCGTTATTAATCGATTAAAAAAAAAAACGATTAATCGAACACAAATTTTTTAATCAGTAACAGCCCTAATACATATATATATATATATATATATATATATATATATATATATATATATATATATATATATATTATTATTATTATTAAAGGGCCCAGAGGTCCCCAGGGCCCCCGGATAACAATCCTCCTTTTTTATAATTTTTTTTTACTTTTATATATTATTGTATTTCTTTTTTTTAATATATAGATGTATTTTTATTAAAGGGCTCAGAGGTCCCCAGGGCCCCATATGTCAAACCCCCTTATTTTATAATTGTATTTTTTATTTTTGTTTATATATTTTTTTTATATTTTTATTTTTTATTAAAGGGCCCAGAGGTCCCCAGGGCCCTGGAAGGCAACCCCCTTGTTTGTTTTTTTTCATATAAATGTTTATTTCTTTTATATATATATTTTTTTTATTTCTTTCTTTTTTTTAAAGGGCCCAGAGGATTCTTTTCATTAAAGGGCCCAGAGGTCCCGAATGGAAAGCCCCCTTTTTTTGTAATTTCCTTTTTATAAAAAAAAAAAATAAGGTCCCCGGGGGCCCCAGTTGGCAACCACCCTTTAAAAAAAAAAAAAATATATATATATATATATATATATATATATATATTCTCTTTTTTCCTTTTTTTTTAAAGGGCACAGAGGTCCCCAGGGCCCCGGATGGCTACCCCCCTTTTTTATATATATTTTTCTTTATTTCCTCTTTTTGTAAAGGGCCCCCTGCTTCTCATTTCCCGGCAGCAGCCTCCCCCCCCGGTCCTCAATTTCATGCGGCAGCACCCCCCCCCCCGGTTCTCTGCTCCAGGGGGCCCATGCCTGAAGCTGTGTAAGGGGCTCCAAAATTTCTGATGGCGGCCCTGCCTGTAAACAAATTGTTATAAAGTGTGCGTCAGCTTCTGGCTGCAGAATTAACTTATTCCTATTATCACTTTAAGCCCTGATGAAGGGATTACCCTATAAATCCTGAAAGGAGTTGGCTTGTTAGCTTGAATGTTTTAAGAACATATAAAATATCTTTAAAGCCTTGTACACACGATCAGTCCATCCGATGAGAACGGTCTGAAGGACCGTTGTCATAGGTTAACCGATGAAGCTGACTGATGGTCTGCTGTGCCTACACACCATCAGTTAAAAAAACGATCGTATCAGAACACGGTGATGTAAAACACAACGACGTGCTGAAAAAAATGAAGTTCAATGCTTCCAAGCGTGCATCGACTTGATTCTGAGCATGCGTGGGTTTTTAACCGATGGTCGTGCCTACTAACGATCGGTTTTGACCTATCGGTTAGGAGTCCATAGGTTAATTTTAAAGCAAGTTTGCTTTTTTTAACCTAAGGTTAAATAACCTATGGGGCCCCCACATGATCAGTTTTGACTGATGAAAACGGTACATCAGACCGTTGTCCTCTGGCTATCCTATCGTGTGTACGAGGCCTAAGGCAACTAAATAATTGGTGTAATGCTCATGCCGCGTACACACCATCGGACATATCCGATGAAAACGGTCCGCGGACCATTTCCATCGGATATGTCCGATCGGGAGTTTGATCCGATGGCGTGTACACACCATCGGATCAAATTCCCCGCCGGCGGACGGCACGGTGACGTGGCGGTGACGCGGCGGTGAAGTTGGCGCCGCCGCGTCACCGCCACGTCACCGCACCAGGAAGTAAAACACTTCCGCGCATGCGCCGAATCCATTCGGCGGCGGCGGTGGGGGACGACATGTCTGCTGGTAAGTGTACTAACCAGCAGACATGTCGGGCGGACAGATTCCCACCGGATAGATTTCAAAGCATGCTTTGAAATCTGTCGGGTGGAGAAATCTGTCCGCTAGCCCATACACACGAGCGGAGATGTCTGCTGAAACGGTCCATCGGACCGTTTTCAGCGGACATATCCCCTCGTGTGTACGAGGCCTTAAAGGTAATTCCCTCCCTTTGAGAGATGCATTTTTCCTTTCTCTGAACTAATTAACACATAGGGGTTGATTTACTAAAGGCTAGTAGACACTAGTCTACTGCTAGTGCAGTTGCTCCGGGCTTTAAATGAGGTAAAATGTCCCTTTGCAAACAATACCCAATCACGTGCAACGAAAATAAAATAAACTCATTCACTGAGCTCTGGAACAACTGCACTTTGCAAAGTGCACAGTCTATTTGCCTTTAGCAAATCAACCCCATAGTTTGCATTGTAAAGTGCCTGTCTCTGCAAGAACACACAGAAAACATTTGTTTTCTGCGTGTCCCATTCCTACTGCATCTCAGCCCAAAGTTGTGATGCAGCACGTGGCACTAAAATGCAGACATGCTGCATTTTATTTCAGCAAACTGTACAGAATAGCAGACAAGGATTCTGGAACAACAAGATTGATAACCAGACAGATTAGAGCACACGGCAAGCAGGAGACAGGAAACCAAACACAGGCCTAGCAAAGCTACGCCTGTGTAAATGTTGTTCTGGAGTAATTTCACTTGGCATAGTCAAGAGATAAGCCAAAGGTTGGAACAACTAGCAGACAAGGCACCTTTATATCTTTTTTTTCCGTTTCACTATAAGGGTCTAATATTAGACAGCCCAGATGGCCGTCGTTCCCGCGTAACAAGCAAGCGGGAATAGGAATGTTCAACGCCGTCAAAGAACAATTTCGCCATGCACGGCGGGAAATCCTGAACAGAGATGCGCAGTTCGATCGTCCGGGGACGCGCTTAATTTAAATGCTTCAGATATATTGCGCGGCGGAAAAAAAATACGACACACGTACGCGCAAAAAAACTACCTGAATTCGGTGTAGAGACTGGTGAAATACGGCAGCGTACCGTATTTCGATTACGCAGCGGAATATTACGTCTTTGTGAATCTGCCCCATATTGCTTGGCAAGATAGGCTTGGAAAACACAGTGTTAAATAGTGGTTCCTATTTAGGCTAGGGTGGATCCACACTTAGGAAAAATACTTAACCATGCAGGTGTGAGAGTGCAAGCCCAGAGTCTGATACACAGACCAGGTAAGCGACAGACAGGGCATGAAAGAATTAGTGCAAAGTCATGACACAGAGCCACTCTGGCTGTAAGCAATTTGCCTCTGATCTGTGCTTTCAATTGATTGTGTGATTGCAGGCATTGCATGCTGCTGGTGCACACCAGTAGTAAATAGAGCACTGTGTATTAAATGTTATTCTGAAATCTCTACACTGTTATTTTCACAATATGACGGGATTGAGTTTTTTTTTTTTTTCGTGACTGTTAGGGAAATTTTCCCTCACCTGTTCCTGTAAGGACCAAACAGGACATGGAGGGTGCATTCATCACATGAACATGAAAACGCGGACAGCAATGAAGACATTGTCAGAAGTTCTATCCCATTCCCACACCACAAAAAAAATTGTTTTTGTCACTGTCCAAATAGCTTTTTCATCCTATCCTCCTTAATGGGTAGGATAAACAGACAGCAACAAACAGACAGCAATAAACACCTATGTTTTAGAAAGTAATTAAGTGCCGTACCAAGCATGAAGAGTCCAAATAATGTATTGCATGCCTTTAAAGGTGTTGTCAATATAAAAGACAAGCCAGTACATTTGGGGGGGGGGGTGCTATTGAGTGTCTCCTAGTAACTCCATACATCATAGAATGCACAGCAAGCATAGGCGTGCACACAGGGTGTCCCGGGGTGCCTGGGCACACCCAAATCATCCCATTTGCGAGTTCCCTACAGACGAACATAATTCCTGATAGAAATGTTTTCCATCGGAAAAAAAAGAGAACATGTTCTCTTTCTAAATTCTGATGGAAGAAAGTCAGATGGGGCACACACACGGTCGAAATATCCGATGAAAGAATTCCATCTAAATTTTCCATCGGAAATTCCGATTGTGTGTACAAGGCATTAGAGACCACTTTGACCCACAGGTAAGCCTAGATTAAGACTTACTTGTAGGTACAAGAAATATCTCCTAAACCTATAAGGTTTAGGAGATATTTGCAGAAAAGACAGTACCGATGTCTATGGTGCACACGCGCCGTAGACAATGGTGCAGGCGCACTTAGCCTGCCGTTAGTGACAGCGATCGTGCCGCTACTAGCGGCTCCCACGCGCATGCGCGGGAGTGACGTCATTGCGGTTCCAGCCAGTCACAGCGTCTGAAACGTAATACCCAGAAGAGAGATGACGCGACGGAGGAGGTGAACGAGGGCCTCTGCAGGGGCTTCGATCTCAGATAAGTACTTTATAATGAGCTAGAATGCTATGCATACTAGCTCATTATGCCTTTGTCTTGCAGGGTGTATTTTTCTTTTTTTTTTTTTTTTATGGAGGCTTTACTTCTTAGTGAAAAACATTTTATTGCGCTCATTAATGTGACAAAAGAAAATAAAGCTGCAATCCAAAAGTGTTATACTACACAGAAACCATATGAACAAAAAATAGAGATTGCGCTAAATATTATATATAGGTGATTTGGAATGCTGATTAAGCATGTGCACAGATAAATAAGTCCATCAACATATATAAAAGTTTATAATCCAGTGATCCCACGGGTGCTGACAAATCAACTTGGAAAAGTGTGGTATAGATGAAACCTCCACCGAAATCATATATAGCCTCTTACCAGAAAGACATGATATATAAGCCTGATACGATCTATGATGCCGGGTGATGGTCACAAGGAAGCTCCACTGCATACAGCCTGGTTTACAGATGTAAAGTGTCTCCCGACGGGTCATCAACAGGCACATATAAAACACAAGGCCTCACATAGCATAAAACCCTTTTTATTAAGAATAAAAAGAGACGACTTGCACTTACATCAAGAGTGAAAAAGCAGCGCATAAAACACAGCAGCCGGCTGGCTTAGAACAAACAGCCCGTATTCCGGGTAGAGCGAATGGAGCACGCGGTGACGTCAGAACGTCTCCTCCCTACGTTTCGTCTGAAAGACTTGGTCCCGTGACCAAGTCTTTCAGACGAAACGTAGGGAGGAGACGTTCTGACGTCACCGCGTGCTCCATTCGCTCTACCCGGAATACGGGCTGTTTGTTCTAAGCCAGCCGGCTGCTGTGTTTTATGCGCTGCTTTTTCACTCTTGATGTAAGTGCAAGTCGTCTCTTTTTATTCTTAATAAAAAGGGTTTTATGCTATGTGAGGCCTTGTGTTTTATATGTGCCTGTTGATGACCCGTCGGGAGACACTTTACATCTGTAAACCAGGCTGTATGCAGTGGAGCTTCCTTGTGACCATCACCCGGCATCATAGATCGTATCAGGCTTATATATCATGTCTCTCTGGTAAGAGGCTATATATGATTTCGGTGGAGGTTTCATCTATACCACACTTTTCCAAGTTGATTTGTCAGCACCCGTGGGATCACTGGATTATAAACTTTTATATATGTTGATGGACTTATTTATCTGTGCACATGCTTAATCAGCATTCCAAATCACCTATATATAATATTTAGCGCAATCTCTATTTTTTGTTCATTTACTTCTTAGTGCACAATATGAAACTATCACTAAATATTATCAATCAATGCTTTTGTCTATGTTTTATGCAACTGGACAGCAGCTAATATGCAGTTCTAATGTCAAATACTGTGGCCCTCTCTTTCACTACATTCACTGACTATCAGCTTAGTTCATCTGGGAGTAAAGCAGGAAAGGCTAAAATGACCTCATGGACATCTGTGAGGTTTTTCTCGTGTGTGTTTCAGGCATACTCGGCTATGCAGGGAAAAAGAGATTTCTCAATCAGAAATCAAAATTCAAGTTCGCCCTCATGAACTTGATGTGGGGACGCAATAAAAATTGTTATTTTCTCACAGAAACAGATGTCGTTCTTCGAAAATTATAATAGGACTGTGCCATGTGGCATTTTGAAGCACAAACAGTGTAAACTGGTGTTATTTAATTAGAACAATCAACATTTTATATTTAAATCTGCCTTTACTATCCTATAATAAAAATAACTTATTGTACCAAAATTTGATCTTGCATGCTTGTTTAAATGGAGTATTTGGTCCTGATTTACTAAAGGATGCACATATGCTGGTGCATTGATCATGCGCATACAGGGGAGGGCTGGCAGGGGGGGCAGGGTGGAAATCTCCCCCCGGGCTGGTGACACTATGCACAGCCACCGGCCACCACTACCAAATGCTGTTTTCACAGAGCAGGAATATGCCTGCTGGAGCTCTGTTAACACAGTTCACGGCCGCTGTTCACCTCCCAACTGTGCAATCGTGCCTGCTCCAAGGTAGATGGCTGCAGAGCTGAGCTATGTCTCACACATAGCTCAGCCTCATCGCACACCAGTGCTGACATCCCCTTCTCTTTTTGCACAGACAAGAGGACTCTGATGTAAGGGGAGGCTCTGGGCAGACTCTGATGTAAGGGGGGCCTCTGTGCGGACTCTGATGTAAGGGGGGCCTCTGTGCAGACTCTAATGTAAGGGGAGCCTCTGTGCGGACTCTAAAGTAAGGGGGGCCTCTGTGCAGACTCTAATGTAAGGGGGGCCTCTGTGCGGACTCTAATGTAAGGGGGGCTTCTGTGCGGACTCTAATGTAAGGGGGCCTCTGTGCGGACTCTTGTGATCATGAAAAATCTTAGACTGTTTTCCTCGATCCATCACTTTTCCACGCTCTATGGGCCACTTGACTGGACTTGCCCCCCAGGCCTAAGGCTGCCAGCCCTCCCCTGTGCGCATACGAACAAATCATATGCTCAGGGAATTTTTAATGAGTCCGCAACAAACATGTGTGCAAGGAATACAGTGACTGTATGTGGAATTTACTAACAAGTGTGGTTTGCTATGGAAAGTATGCTCTAACATTGAAACACAAGTCAGCTAAACCACAGCATGCCTAAAAAATAAAAAAAATAATGTTTCCTGCTGTTTTTGGATTTATCCAACTCTTTGGCTTATTCCCAAGAAAGCACTCATACCTGTCATGCTTTTTTGTTTTATAGGACTACAAACATTGCCTGAAGGCTCACACAAAACATAGCTCTCTTTCTTCCAAAATCATAACAATCTTTCTTTTTTTTCTGTAGTTTGGTTTCCATTTCCTCGAGTTCAGGTCTGTGTTATATTATGGTACTTACTAATGCTCAGTCACATACTATTTTACTATGTAAAAGTTGCAAATTACATCACTGTGGCAAATACGTGACCATGGAGAACACATATACCAAGATGCAATATGACTCCTTACATCATAATCAAGTGGAAAATGCATAATACATACTACATAAAGAAGATAAGAGATAACAGGTTTTTAGGCAGGTGCAATCTATTGTGTCCTCTGTAGGTGGCCACTCATCCATAGTGGCAATGCAGGTGGAGGAGGAAGTTGAGAGGAGTCTCATTTCTCTCTGATCCACTTGTCACAGGAGGCAGTATCCAATTGGATGCTGGCATTCCATGTAACTTTGGTGGCCATCTTGGGTCAGGCAGAGTCTATTTAAGTGTCCACAATACTCTCTGCGCTGTAGAGGAAAGAACCTCCAGAGAAAAATAAAAAATAATGATAATGATGTCTATCTATACTAAAAAAAACTTCCTAAATTCTGTGTTAATTACTGTGCATGTGTACAAATATACAGTATGTCTCACTGCTGCCACCATAAAATTATTTGAAATACCAATTCTCAAAGTATAAAGATTCCACTTCAAAGTGGTGCTTTGTCCATAAATGAAAAATCCACCAAGTAGTGCAAAATAAACAGTGATTAAATCTTCTCCGGTTGAAAGTAATTTAAAAACACACACCACTTTGCTTGCACTTGTGATCCCTCTCCTGAGCAGGTACGCATCCACAAAATTGATTCCCCGGTAGCCAGCATTATTAGACCCTCCAGCAACCAGAAACAAAGACGCCTTCTTCAACAGTAAATTTCTTCCAGCAACATAAGACTCATCCAACAGCAATAGATTCTCCATGAACAACAGAAGATCAACCCAGCAAAAATGGCCCCCCATCCTCAGCAAATAGATTTCCTCCAGCAACAACAGATTCCCCAGTACCAGCATCAATAGATCCTCCAGCACCCCTTGCCATTACATATATTCAGTTCTGGGGGTGCCGGAACTGTGTTCCCCTGCGTTCCCGCTGAAAAAAAGCCCTACCTTCCACAGTCCCACTCACATGGTTGGCACAATACACTTGTGTGAAATGTATCCAGATGATCAGATCAGAAGAGCATCACCATTTATTGAAAAGTAAAAGCCACTCACACATTAACCACTTCCTTACTGGGCACATATACCCCCTTCCTGACCAGGTGAAATTTCAGCTTGCGGCACTGCGTCGCTTTAACTGACAATTGCGCGGTCGTGCGATATGGCTCCCAAACAAAATTGGCGTCCTTTTTTCCCCACAAGTAGAGCTTTCTTTTGGTGGTATTTGGTCACCTCTGCGGTTTTTATTTTTTGCGCTATAAACAAAAAAGGACGACAATTTTGAAAAGAAATACAATATTTTTTACCTGATGCTATAAAAAATAGCCCAATTAAAAAAAATAATTCAGTTTAGGCCGATACGTATTCTTTTACATATTTTCGGTAAAAAAAAAAAAAAAATCGGAATGAGCGACTGGTTTGCGCAAAAGTTATAGCGCCTAGAAAATAAGGGACAGAATTATTATTTTTTATTATTTATTTTTTTACTAGTAATGGCGGCGATCTGCGATTTTTATTGCGACTGCGACATCATGGCGGACACATTGGACACTTTTGACACATTTTTGGCACCATTCACATTTATACTGCAATCAGTGCTATAAATATGCACTAATTACTGTATAAATGTGACTGTCAGGGAAGGGGTTAACACTAGGGGTTAAGGAAGGGGTGAATGGGGGTGACCGATCTGTGTCCCTATGTACAAGGAACACAGATCGGTCTGCTCTCTCAGGTGACAGGACGCTGTCATTGTGAGAGCCGGCAATGAGAGATGATCTCATATGTTTACATATGAGATCATCTCTCATTCGCCGCACAGATCACATTGCAAACGGCCACTCTGATTGGCCGTTTGCGGCGATCTGTGATTGGCTGTGTCCAAGGGACACGGCCAGTACACAAGTTCCCCGATGCGTGCTCTGGAGCGCGCACTGGGAACAAAGAAAGGGGCTGCCGTGAAAACACGGCGGCCCGGAGATTTAGAGCCACCCTGCGACCGCATATAGTCGTACGGCCGTAGGGAAGTGGTTAAAAACAAAGTAAGCGCATGCTGGTATAACGTCTATGTGATAGACTATGAAAGTCTCACCACCTCCAGTCTCACCACCTCCGGACACCACAGACGGATCTCTGCGTCCATTTCTGGTTCTGGTCCTCACTCAATTGGTGTAGAGAGCAGCTCAGAAGTCTGTAATATAATTTCCCCTTCTTCTAATTGCCAACTCATTGGGACCCAAATATTACACCAGAGCACTTAGGTTTGTGTCCCTTTAAGATGTGGAAAAGGTTGCAGGTACTGACTCTATGTTAATTGCAGACAACACTGTTTTTTTTGGACAACATTTTAAAAATATGCAGGTATATACCTGTTTACAGAGCACTGATCTCCGCGTACGTGACCTGCCACCTCTCTTCTCACTCGCATTATAGCTGCAACAGGCAGGGCCACCTTTCTCCTCCTCCCCTCCTGACTGTTGTCAGCGGGGGATCCTCAGCTCCACCTGCTGCAGCTGTCAGCCAATAGAGGAGAGAACCGGCGGGTCACGCAAGCCCCAATAGGCGCTCTGTAAACAGGTATATAGCTACATTAATTTATAAAGCTCAGGGGGACATTACATAATTCAACTGATGATAATGTTAAAAATTGGCCTGGTCATGAAGGGGCGGTAAATCTTAAAGAAGTCAAGTGGTTAAAGTACTGCTAAAGGCCCTGTATGACAGCGTAAGCAAGTACCGAATCCGCAGTGATGTTTTTTGGAGGGGCGGCAAACAATCCACGCGTTGCCACCCCCCTTGCCACAGAGGGCCCAGAAGCCCCACCCGGTCAGCCGGCCAGGTCACGAGCAGCACCTCCCATCAGTCAGTCAGTCAGGGCCCCGTACTTACCCCATCTCATGGGTAACGCTCTGTGCGGCGAGCTGCACCAGCTTCTCTCTGGGCTGCGGTCTTGGTTCCCCAGCGTCTCCTCCTTCCTCCTTCTGGCAGCCAATCTGAATGGATCTCCTTTCAGGCAATAGGGTGATGGGTCCCACTCCTGATAGGCTGGGAGGAGAATCAGTGTTACACATATGAGTGGGTTCGGAGCGCAGTACTCTGCAGCCCGAGCCCACCCTTTTTCGAAGCCTCTAGCTCTAATCACGTACTTTAAAAAAATAAAAAACCCTATTGGAATGCAGGCGCCAGTACCCTGCATCTAGATCAAGTGGCCGGATGTATGGATGGAGGGGCGGAGCCTGTGCGCCCCCAATGGATGGGCTGCCACTGAAAATGCGATTACTACGTGATGCTAAAGCCTTATAAAATGAACACAGAACTTCCTTGAGTCAAATTATCCTTTTTTTTTTTATCCTCACATGCCCCTTTTTCTAGATCATACAGCCTATGGTGGAAAGATTTGAATGACAGAAGCAGTGATTCCAATACAAAAATCCAGTGGGCAGGACTGGGTGTAGCCCAGTACTAATTGACAAGCTATAGACTTGTGAATAAAAATAAGGTAATAGACCCACCCCCTTGTAACATTTTTTGTAGCCCTAGCTTACATTAGAGTTCCATCTCTGTTCTGAATTCAGTTGTAGTGCAGCATTGCATTAGCTGGGCTTTACTAGCAGGCTGAATTGCTTTTGTGGGAACTCTTTTGTTGGGTCTTTTGGGGATGGTTTGCAAAAATAAAAAGACTGTTCACTTTGGAAATTAAAATAGAAAATTAAGTGAGCAGACACTACTCCTTTAGTAAATCCACAGCCTTCACTTTAGCAAAGCATTAGTGTTTGCTAAATAGCATACACAGTTCGGTGACTGGCATGAAATTGCTCTTTAATAGTAGAAGCACTTTCTGCAGTGACTCAATATGATCTTTCCTCATATGACACAGATTCGTTTAAGAATCATTATATGCGGCTCAATCTCTCCTATTTCTGCTGTTTCATTTAATTCCTCCTATTCCTTTACCTCCTCTTGTGTATTCTTTTTTGCAATATGCAACTTCCATGACTGATTGGACTTTTTAGATTTAGTTTGCTGGAAACCCACATGTGGGGAGAATACCTCTGTTGATCAATGTGCAATCTGAAATAATAAGATAGTGATAAAAGCAGCAGCTGACCAGTTTACGTATTCTTTTCATGTGTATGGACTTTTAAAGAATCTATTTCTACAAGAGTTTGAAGTTGCATGTATGTAATGTACTGTAGCCATTGTCAGTCTTTTTACCATGGAGGCACAACTTTCGGGGGAACCCCTTCTAAAAACTATTATATCTATAGCTCACAATACATTAGCATGGTAAGTAAGTTGTAGATATAATAAAAATATCAATATTAAATATAAAAAAATTGTAATTTGACATACTTTGTGCATTTACACCCACAGTGGATAATTGCTTTTTAACATCTCCCTTGCTGTATCAGACATTTTTATACTAATATAG
This sequence comes from Rana kukunoris, assembly GCA_029574335.1. Taxonomy (NCBI): domain Eukaryota; kingdom Metazoa; phylum Chordata; class Amphibia; order Anura; family Ranidae; genus Rana; species Rana kukunoris. Next base: position 336,304,446 of record CM056050.1, read on the forward strand.
TACAGTATTTTTTTCCCCATTTTTATGTATGCATTATTATCATTTGTAATTATTACTGTTTACTATCAAATAACCTTCAAACTCGTCTTTGTAGTTTTTTGGTTACTAGCATAATTACTTTGATTTATGTATGTGTTCTACTTTTTGTTTTTTGTTTTGTGACTCATTATCACCATCCAGTGCGTATTATACTGTATACTCATAGATGTTTGTAGATAATGTTGTATACCCAATGTTGACAAAACTATAATGAATTGATATATATTCTAACGCTATTATACATGTATCCTTTTTCTGTTTTTGTATTATAGAAACATTTTTTTTCAAATTAGAGATCACCATCTACTTATGTATTTTAAATGATCTTATTGGGTTCCAGCAGCCTCTGCACGTTTCGCAGAGGTTCTTGCGTCATCAGGAAGCCAAGAACCTACCACCAAAAGAAAGCTCTATTTGTGGGAAAAAAAGGACGCCAATTTTGTTTGGTGGTCACATTGCACGACCGCGCAATTGTCAGTTAAAGCGACGCAGTGCCGAATCGCAAAAAGTGGCCTGGTCTTTGACCAGCAATATGGTCTGGGGTGTAAGTGGTTAACTTGTAAAAAAGGTATTTTTTAGGTAGTTTTGTGAATATTATTTTTTTATCTAGCAGTAATAGTCACAACTGGGCGATTTAAGCAGAAAACAGAACAGATGTGAAAGCTGTTGAACAGTTTTCACATCAAATTAAGAAAAATCCCTCAACATATTAATAATTGCCAAACAATTACAAAACATATTTCATAGCATAGCATAGCTTGTAAATTTATTTTAGGGCTGGTTCACATGAGAGCACAGTGCAGGAAAGGTGCGTTCTATGCATATTTCCTGTACTGTGCTGAAAAGGCACTGCCTTTGCTATCTGCTGTGGGTGCCAATGCATTGTTTTTTTTTAAAGGGTACATTTTTTATTTATTTGCAATACACAACAAACATACAAATATGCATGTGGAGCGAACATCGCTCAATCCTTGACAGAATACATGTATCTGGCATACAGTCAATAGGTACAGAGTGACATAGAAATCAGTATTCTATTCTACACAATTTATACCATTGAGAATTCGGGAGCGTACCTCTATACAACTTTATTGAGAGGTCTAGCTTACATAGTTACATAGTTACATAGTTACATAGTTAGTCAGGTTGAAAAAAGACACAAGTCCATCCAGTTCAACCATAAAAAAAAAAAAAAAATAAAACAAAGTAAAGCACAGTACATCCTCCCATACACCCAACTCCATACCCACAGTTGATCCAGAGGAAGGCAAAAAACCCCAGCAGAGCGATGATCCAATTTGCTACCGGAGGGGAAAAAATTCCTTCCTGATCCCCCGAAAGGCAATCGGATTTACCCCGGATCAACTTTACCTACAAAACTTAGTACTCAGTTATATTATGTGCATTTAGGAAAGAATCCAGGCCTCTCTTAAAGCAATCTACTGAGCTGGCCAGAACCACCTCTGGAGGGAGTCTGTTCCACATTTTCACAGCTCTTACTGTGAAGAAACCTTTCCGTATTTGGAGGTGAAATCTCTTTTCCTCCAGACGTAAAGAGTGCCCCCTTGTCCTCAGTGTTGACCTTAAAGTGAATAACTCAACACCAAGTTCACTATATGGACCTCTTATGTATTTGTACATGTTGATCATATTCCCCCTTATTCTCCTCTTCTCAAGAGTGAATACATTCAGTTCCTCTAATCTTTCCTCATAGCTGAGCTCCTCCATGCCTCTTATCAGTTTGGTTGCCCTTCTCTGCACTTTCTCCAGTTCTCCGATATCCTTTTTGAGAACTGGTGCCCAAAACTGGACTGCATATTCCAGATGAGGTCTTACTAATGATTTGTACAGGGGCAAAATGATATCTCTATCTCTGGAGTCCATACCTCTCTTAATACAAGAAAGGACTTTGCTCGCTTTGGAAACCGCAGCTTGGCATTGCATGCCATTATTGAGCTTATGATCAACTAAAACACCCAGATCCTTCTCCACTACAGATCCCCCCAGTTGTACTCCCCCTAGCATGTATGATGCATGAATATTCTTAGCCCCCAAGTGCATAACTTTACATTTATCAACATTAAACCTCATCTGCCACTTAGTCGCCCAATTAGACAGAGCATTGAGGTCGGCTTGTAAATTGGAGACATCCTGCAAGGACATTATTCCACTGCATAGCTTGGTGTCATCTGCAAAAACAGAAATGTTACTTTTGATCTCAGACCCAATATCATTTATAAATATATTGAAAAGTAAGGGACCCAACACTGAACCTTGGGGTACACCGCTGATAACCTTCAATCAGTATATCAAGAAGCAGGTGGTATGGTACTCTCAAAGCTGACCCTAGTATCCCAAACCTTTGACAACATTTTCAGACACCCTCTGGCTTTATATGTCAACTTGTATAATGGTATATGATTGATAAGGGAGAGCCAAAAAACTATGGTGGTTGAAGATTGAGATTTCCAGTGTATGGTTATTGATTTTTTTGCATAGAACAGTAATATACATTTAAAGGTTCGTACATTTTTAGATATTCCTTCATCATCAATATATCCCGATAAGCAACACAAGGGGTTGCAAATATTAGGTATCTGGGCTATGGAGCTGATAAAGGCTGTGACCTCTGACCAGAACTTCCTAATCGGAGTACACTCCCACATCAGATGAAAGAATGTACCATCAGCCATGCCGCATCGAGTGCACACTGCAGAGAGTAATTTATGTAGTTTATATAGTAAACACGGTGTAAAGTAGGACATGTATAACAATTTAGTCTAGATCACCTTCTCACGGGAAGAGATGACAGCGGGAACCTGGAGGGAAAGAACTTCCTGACAGATATCCCCTGTCAGCTCAGGTATGTCAGCATGCCATCTATTTGCTGTGTTGTTGAGCCTATTAGTTGTGGAGTGTAATGCCATGTACACACGATCGGTCCATACGATGAGAACGGTCTGGTATACCATTTTTTATCGCTTAACCGATGAATCTGACTGATGGTCCGTCTCGCCTACACACCATCGGTTAAAAAAATTATCGTGTCAGAACTCGGTGAGGTAAAACACAACGACGTGCTGAAAAAAATGAAGTTCAATGCTTCCAAGCATGCGTCGTCTTGATTCTGAGCATGCATGGATTTTTAACCAATGGTCGTGCCTATAAACGATCGTTTTTTTGCTATCCGTTAGGTATCTATTGGTTAAATTTAAAACAAGTTGGCTTTTTTTTTTAACCGATTGTTAAATACCCGATGGTGCCCACACACGATCAGTTTGGACTGATGAAAACGATTGTGTGTACGCGGCATAAGAGGAACCTGTGGTATGTAGAAACAAGCTTGGTATGAGAAGAATCAGTCAGTAGTCATTCTAGCAGAGAAAGTTGAACCACTATCTTACAAAGACCGAACTGCGTTGCAGCAGTGTGACGTATCTGTAAGTGCAGAAAGTAGGCCGTGTGTGGTAGTCTCTATGAAATTCCGCCAAAGGTTGGAACATATTATCCGAAAATAAGTGCATAATTGTTTTCACCCCCGGTTTAGACAAGAACCTCCCGTCAGTCCTACGAAAAAATTCTCGTAGACCTGGGTTCCCCCATAGTGTAGTATCCGGTGAGTATGTAGTGTGTGTGTTGGATGGTAACATCTTGGAGAGCCTAAAAATCCATAGGGTAATTGCTAGGACATTAGTACCCTCTCTCCCCTTAAGAGACATTAGATGTATCAGGTTCTGGAGGGACTCATAGAAGGTAAGGATGGCTCCAGAGCAGTGGTCGCATTGTTGGCTTCAGGGTAAAACCACCAATGCGCATGTGCCAACTGTGAGGCGATATAATAGGTATGATGACATAGTAGAGCCAGACCTCCCTCCACAACCGGTAGTTGTAGGGTATTTCTAGCAATCCAAACTGCTCCATTTGAATCTATCTCCCTAAATTTGGCTTTTGTAACAGTGGTGAATTACTTAGAATATACAAGAAGCGTGGTAGGAAAATCATTTTAAAAATGTTTATCCTACCTCTTAATGTCAGAGGAAGATTGTTCCACATCTTTAGTGTGTTTCTCATTCTACCGATAAGGGGATCCAGGTTGATCTCAATATAAGAGGAGATTGGATGTTGTATTTCAACCCCTAGATATCGAAAAGTGGTGACTGTCAGCAGTGGCAGGAGGGAGGTAATACTATCGATTGTTGCCTGGTCTATCATAAATAAGAGAGATTTGTCCCAATTGACTTGAAACCCCCAAGAAGTGACCAAACCTCCGAATAATATCCAGCATGGCCGGGAGAGATGACTGGGGGTCTGACAAGTAGATTAACATGTCGTTAGCATAAAGAGATACCTTGTCTTCCAGACCCCCCAATCGTCAATCCCACAATCTCCCCACTGGACCTTATCAGCGCAGCCAGAGGTTCTATCTCAAACAGCAGCGGCGATAGGGGACATCCCTGTCTGGTGCCTCTCCTTATCAGAAAGGAATCAGACACAGATGCGTTCACTCGCAATCTGGCGGTAGGCCTCAGAAACAGCAGTTGCACCCATCTGATAAAAGTGTTGCCAAAACCAAACTTTGCTAAGACTTCTAGAACATATGGCCATTCGACCAAGTCAAGGGCCTTGTGGGCATCCAAGGCCAAGACAGCCCGAGAACCCACGTTATCACGAGTAGTTTGCATATTGGTAAAAAGTCTACGCAATTTGATGGAAGTTGATCTCCAGAGATGAACCCAGTCTAGTCTGCTCCGATAACAGTGGTAATGACTGTGTTCAATTGAAGGGGGAGCACCTTGGCCAGAATTTTAACATCCGAGTTAATGGGTGAGATCGGTCTATTTGATTCACAGAGTAGGTGATCCTAATGGGGTTTAGGAATTAGGACAATCAACGCCTCTGACATAGAGGGCGGCAACTGTCCCGTCTTCATAGCAAATGCATGTACCATTCTATGGGGAATCGGTCTAATCCTGGCCGCTTCCGCATCCCTAAGATCCCCCTCTGCATCCACCAATCTGGACTGATATGCCTTGCGAGATTGCCCAATCGCAACAGCAAAGGAGCCACAGATGGTGGCCTTAAAGGCATCACATACCATCAGGATGGAGGCACTCTGCCTGTTGTCTGTCCAGTAGGATTTCATTTTGGCCGTATTCTGATCAACAACAGCCTAGTCAGCCAACCATAATGGGCTTAATCGCCATACACGGTAGGAGGAGGGGGTGCCCAGGGCGAGGTCCACCATCAAGGGGGAATGGTCGGACACCAACCTAGGGAGATATTTAACCTCAGTCACCAGTCACAAGCAAATCGGACTAGACCAGACAGAGATCAATATGAGACAATGTACCGTGTGATTCAGACTGGCATGAGTACTCCCTCTCATTTGCATGTTTCCACCTCCAGGCCTCCCCTAGTTCAAATTGGGTCAGAAAGAACCCTAAGGGTGTGGGGGGTAGTGTAGAACAGCGAAGCCTGTCAATGGAATTATCAAGTACTGTATTATAATCACCAGCTATCAATAATGGGCCCTCAGCAATTGTCAATTTCGAGCCCATCACTCGCTCAAATAATTGTTTAGTGAAGGGTGGTGGAACGTATAGGCTAGTCACGTTTATGGTTTACCAAGGAGTAGAACAATTACAAAGCAACCATTTGGATCTAGTTTGATATGTTTATTAGTGATGGGCATTAATTTAACTATGAGGATATAGGTGTCCCTGGCATATGTGGAGTGAATGGCATATGCAATTTTTGCTATCTTAAGGGCCATGACCCTGGAGCCTTATAAATGGGTTTCCTGAAGAAGGATCACATGTGGATTATGTCACGCCAGATATTAAAACATTAGTGACTGTTTCACTTTGGAGCCCCCGAACATTCCATGAAATTAAGAGTAGTCTAGTCATGAATAAACATTAAGTATAATCAGTGGAGCCCGGTTCTCATAGCGCACTGGAAGCAACCATGGCATGGAGCTCAGCACGCCCTGAGAAGTATATGGGAACATGGATGAATTATACATGTGAGAAAGCATTGTGTCTCCTGCAGATATCAGCTGCAGACTAGACAGGCCAACCAGACCAATAACCAGATAAACAAGGATTAGTGGATAAAAACAAAGCAAAAAAAAAGAATAAATCCCAGAACATTCAAACCACCCTAAAACTCCCAGGTCCCAAACCCAAACACATGAGATCTTTGTTTCCAAAACCAATACTGCAGAGCAGGGGGGCCATGGCACAGTCCCTCAACCAACAAACCCTGAGAAGCGGAGAGAAGTCTGTAGCCGTGGCCTTCCATCCACGCCCGCACAAAACAAATATGTGTAGTAACCCAAAGTCTAGAAAAAACATTTTCAAAATTAGTAGGAGAAACGATCAAAGGAAAAAAAAAACCAGGAGCATGGAGATGACAGTCACCCATAATAACCTTTATGTATGCAGCCCACAGCATATGGTTGAAAATTGTCCCCAGTATCTAGTGGGTAGAAGAAATTTAGAGGGCCATAAGGAATGTGGCATCCTTTCCTACTCCCTCCCCCTTTCACCCTCAACCAAGTGGGGTGGGGTGGGGGTTGCAGGCCAGCGGTAGTCAAATGTGTCACACACTAGGCAATTTCAGTGAGGAGGGGACCTCCAGTTTTGATTCCTTGTGATCAGTGTATCCACTCAATGTGACGCCTCCTTAGGATCTATGAAAAGTAGGCCTTGCCCTGGTAAATAATCCTTAATTGTGCAGGATAAAGCATGCCATAGGGTAAAAATAAAACAAGCCACCGAAAAATAAAAGGGAATGCAGCAGCAGCTAAACAGCAACATAAGTTATTGCTGACACATAAAATAATAGTCCTAAAAAGAACTGTGTGGTATATTCAAAATTGGTGGTACACAATGCAGCTCACAGTAATGGAGCACAAATGGAACCGAACAGCAAAGTGAATAAAAGGGAAACACACTCCAGTTTCTGTAGCCCACCACACTGAAATTCATTGCAAAGTACTGTATTCATGGCACTACAATGCACTGCATATTGCACTTTATAGGTTTATGGTAGCGCATTAATACTGTAAAATACAGTATAATGGTAGCACAAAGTGTCTCACCTTCATTTTCAGCCAACTCCAACACATGGTGAGTGGTGACAAAAGTATTCTGGGAGAGCTGACTTTTAGGCCCCATACACACGAGCGGACAGATTTGTTCAAATCTGTCCGTCCGACAGATTTGAACAAATCTGTCTGCTGGGATTTTGGTTTGCTCGCGTGTACACACGAGCAAACCAAAATCCCCGCCAGCAGAGAGCGCGCTGACGTGTCGGTGACGTGGCGGTGAAGTTGACGCCGCTACGTCACCGCACCAGGAAGTAAAACACTTCCGCGCATGCGCCGAATCCATTCGGCGGCGGTGCGGCGGCGGAGCGGGACGACATGTCTGCCGGTAAGTGTACTAACCAGCAGACATGTCGGGCGGACAGATTCCCACCGGATAGATTTCAAAGCATGCTTTGAAATCTGTCGGGTGGACAAATCTGTCCGCTAGCCCATACACACGATCGGAGATGTCTGCTGAAACGGTCCATCGGACCGTTTTCAGCGGACAAATTCGATCGTGTGTACGAGGCCTTATAGGGAGCACAATCTCCAAATCTCTATTATTGGCCATAATGTTTTACCTAATGAGAGTTAATAGGTCAGACAAAGGAATATGGGGTTTGCTTTTGGTGTCTGGGGAAATATGTCCATACACCAACATTCTGTACAATATTTTTCACAAATGCAACCCGATGGCGAATGCAAACATCATCCCTACAGAGGACACTATACAGTGCACATAGTTCCAAATAATAATTTCCCATGCATCCTCGGATCACCTAATTTTGACCTGGCATCAAAGTTTGTGCTTGATGACATCATGTTTTTTTCTATCCAACACTTCAACATCCAGTATAGAGTCTTCCATTGGATAATGGGAGTGTGGAAAAGTTGTGAAGTTAGAGCCAAGCTAAGCCTTAATTGTTCTTATGCCGCGTACACCCGATAATTTTTTCAGGTTGTAATTTTTTTTTTTAATGTCATTAAAAGGATCCTGTGTGGGCTCCAGAGCATTTTCTGAAAAACGGCCCAAAAAAATTCGAACATGCCCTATTTTTCAATGAGGCTTTTAACGTTGTCGTTTTTCGGGTTGTAAAAAATGGTCGTGTGTGGGCTTTAACGACGTGAAAAATCCGCGCATGCTCCGAAGCAAGTTATGAGACAGGAGCGCCCGTTCTGGTAAAACTACCATTCGTAATGGAGTAAGCACATTCATCACGCTGTAACAGACAGAAAAGCGCAAATCGTCTTTTACTAACACAAAATCAGCTAAAGCAGCCCAAAGGGTGGCGTCATCCAAATGAAACTTCTCCTTTATAGTGCTGTTGTATGTGTTGTACGTCACCGCGCTTTGCTAGAGCATTTTTTATTTTTTTTACGATCATGTGTAGGCAAGGCCATTTTAATGATCAAGTTGAAAAAAACTTTGTTTTTTCTAAAGCCTGAAAAACTTTGTTTTTTACAACCCGAAAAACGATTGTGTGTACGCGACATTAGTGTTGCCTGAGCAGTACAGAGGACAGATTAGGAGCAGTATGTGTAAGCACTGTATATTTACTGGGTTCTTTATTCTTTTTTTATGACAGGTTCTCTTTAAGTGATTTCATAATTGCTATTGTAAAATGTGTGCAACTGCCTGGCTGGCTTCTTTAAAGTGTATGTTACTTTAACATTTCATATTCTTGACATGTGTCTGTGTTACCACGTACTGTAATTCATATCCTACACTTGCATCAAAAACTGTTTTCTTTGTATTGCTTCCTTTGTATGAAATACCTGGTGATCGTACCAATCCTCCTGTATGTGTGTGATGTGTGTGTGTATGTATGTGGTGTGTGTGTGTTTGTGTGGGGCATGGGTGTGGTGTATGTGTGTGTGTGGATGTATGTGTTTGGTGTGTGTGTGTATGTATGTGTGTGTGTGATGTGCGTGTATGTGTAGGGGTGTATATGTGTGGTGTGTGTGTGTATGTATGTGTGGGGGTGGTATAGGTGTGGTGTGTGTGTGTGGGGGTGGTATAGATGTGGTGTGTGTGTGTGTGTGTGTGTGGTGTGTGTGTGTGGTGTGTATGTGTTTGTGTGGTGTGTGGTGTGGTGTGTGTGTATGTATGTGTGGGGGTGGTATAGGTGTGGTGTGTGTGTGGGGGGGGGGGTGGTATAGATGTGGTGTGTGTGTATGTATGTATGTGTATGTGTGGTGTGTGTGTATGTGTGTAGTGGGTGGTGTGTGGGTGTGTGTATGCATGTGTGTGTGGTGTGTGTATATATGTGTTTGTGTGGTGTGTGGTGTGGTGGGTGTTTGTGTGTGTGTGGTGGGTGGTGTGGTGTGTGTATTGTGTGTCGGGAGAAAGGGGGGTGCAGAGCATATAGTCGAGGAGAAGGGCAATAGTGAGATGAGGATGTATGACTGGACTATGTACCTAGCTCTCTTGAATCATTGCACTCTGTACATAACACACTCCAGAACCATGCACTGTACCTAATACTCTCCTGCACTCTCTACATAACACACGCCAAAACCCTGCACCAAAACCATGTTACACCAGAACCCTGCACCCTGTGCATAACATGCTCCAGAACCCTGCACCATGTGCATAACGAACCCTGCACTCTGTATCTATCACTCTCCTGAACCCTTCACTGTGTGCGTAACACAGTCCAGAACGTATGCAAAAGGCACTCCAGAAACCTGGAGTCTGTGAGACTCCCATAAGTGTCCCTCATTCTGAAGTTCAGAAGTTGGGAGGTATGCTTTTCAAATTTTTACCGTTCACAATTATGTATCACTTTGTGACGGCTTATCACATAAAATCCCAATAAAATACATTTATGTTTTTGGTGGTAACGTGACAAAATGTGGAAAATGTCCAGGGGTATGAATTCTTCTTCAAGTCACTGTAAGCGTACACATATGCATTAATAAGTGCAATGAGCAGTGATGATTGTTTTTTTCATAAGTATAAAGTAGTTAAATAAAGGCTGGCTTCTTTTTGCAGCTCGTATAAAGCAGTAAATACAGCACATTTTTACAAAGCATATGCAAGGCTTTCAGAAAGTTTCCAGTAGCTTTCTTAAAGCCTTTAGGACCCCTTTTTACATACTCGTTGCTTTAAGGTTTGGAAAAATGCTTGCCACTTCGTGCGATTTGCTGTTGTGCCATTTTTTGTAGGAGCTGATAAATTGACCTGCAGTGCAATGCATTGCAATGCCAATTCCTATCATAAAGTACAATACTTGCTGAATTATTGCTATGATCTGATAAATTACAGGATGGACATCCTATCAGTTGCATGTCATTCAAGGAATATGAGCTGACCCATTGACTATTGAGAAAAATTGGGAACAATAAATAACAATCACTGGTCTTCACTAATGAGCCATGCATGTATATGTAATCAACAGCATTGGTCAGTCTATTAGGGGTGCAGGGGCGCCGCCCCCCCCCCCTAGTTTGCATGCGGCTTGCTTGCAGGGTGCCAGACTCATAGCTTTCTATGAGATTTTTATTCAAGCACATGATTTAAGACTCTAATTAACTTGAAAAATGCAGGGCTCTGCCCTCCGAACCCACCATTTGTGACACTTGCGAATTAATATTCGCTATTGGTTTCCAGATTCTCCTCCCAGGGCAATCAGGGCAGATGCAGGGTTGGCTGGGAGGAGAAGCCAGGGAAGCCACAGCGGTGGAGAAATGAGTGCGGAGTGGGGGGTTTGTTTGCCCCCCAAAAAAAAAGTTTAGCACCAGCCCCCACTGGTAATGAATAAATATTGGCATTGTGTGTATTTGAAACCTGATTAAACTTTTTAAAATCTATTTGTATAGACCTATAGTTATATTTACATAAACATAGCTAAGGCTGTACATTCCTTTAAATTGCTCTCAATGATTTTCTTAGCCTTTCTATGTAACCTATGCTGAAATTACAATTATAAAAAAGTGTCATAACAACAACCCAAAACCAAATGAGTGTTGAATACTAGATCGTGTCACTACGAAGACGTTGAGCCGCTAATATGGTCAATAACATAAAACAGGAGCGTGTGGGCAATCATGTGGGCAATCGTGGTGTTCTTTTTGGCTCCTGTTCCTGTGCATATCCCAGAACACGCGAGCTGGGGCAAGGTTTTTCAATTACCATCTGCTAAAGCAAACGAGTAGATGGTTTGTTCTTTAATCCATGTGTCGAAACCAGGAAGGTGCTACAGCGAGACATCTGGCACTCTGCCCAAACTATTTATAATTGATTTGCAAAGGGAGCAGTAGGAGGATGGGTTTTGCATGCATAACATTGAAAATTATACAAAGAATGAATACAGTGCAGGCAATAAGACAGCAACGAGTGTCCAGGAGCAGCACGTTGCTCAAGTATCTCTAATTAGCTAACGGTTCCTGAGACCTGGCCAAAAGGACGAGATAGGTGTGAAAATAATAGATTAGAACAGAACTGCAGTCAGTCTAACTGATATTTAGCCCCGTTTCATGCTGTATTACCATCATTTTCCACTCCAAGTCCCTTTTTTTCCTTCCTGTCTGCAGATATCTGTCATTTGAATACAGTGTAAAATCGAAAAATAACAGCTACCTCCTTATCAGGAAAATTTGCATCTCGCGGCACAAGGAAAGGGTTAATTTCTCTCCGTGCCATGTCTCCTGAAGTATTTTATCATGTCTAATCCATTATTGTACATGACAACAATGCAACCATATACAATACGCTGAAAACCGAGAGAGGGAAATGCAGAATTTCAGTATGTCTGTGAACCATTAATGCCATCCTCCCCTGATCCGTCCCCCTCCCCCACCCAACCTTATAAATTAAGCAGCCTGTGCGAGAAAAAATAAAATAAATAAAACCCATAGAACAACCGCTTGCAACTTTTTTATGGATGTTTGGGAAGTTTAATCATTTTGCAAAATGCAATTCTTGGTCGTAAATTCTGCCACCAGCGCGGATTTAGGAAGATGTAAAGGACTGGAGCTGGTTGATAGGTAAGTTTTAATCTGACAAGGCCAAAAAGCCTGCTAGATTTATACCCAGCTGGTTTCTTCCGAGTAATTACCATAGGACATACGCTTACTCTATCTAAGCAGAGAGGAGACGGTTTGATACACAAGAAAGAGGCAAAGTCATCTTTGTAATATTTGCTTCTCAGAACATTGGAAACATTCTAAAGTGTCCACAATTACACTTTGTGTAACGTATTGGTTTACATATATATCCAGGGTGCAATATGTCAGTCTAAGAGGAAAGTAAAAGCTTAGAATATGGTGGGGAAAAAAAAAAACACTTTTTGATATTTATGATGTTTCAACCAAGTTTATTTTTCCAAAACTAACTTAGAGATTATTACATGCTATGTTGTACATATACAGTAATGGAAATACTTGCTGGTCAGCGACTTTGTGTTCCAGATTGTCATAACGTTGATGGAGGCCTAAAAACGAAATGCTGCTTTGGATAGCTTTCAGGAACTGAATTTAGGACAAGGACTTAGATAAGGGTTCATTGTAGAATATTTGTAAACTGAATTTGTTTCTGTAGGCTTTTTCTTCAATGCCTAATGCCTTGTTCATATGGGTGCTGAGGCCCATTTACTATGAATGGGCCATTTGTCTATGTGTCTATAGCCGAAAGATGCTGCATGCAGACAGATCATTCAAGTATATAAGGATGCAAGATTGACATGGCCGCTCATCCTAATGTGACAGACTAGGGATGAGCCGAACACCCCCGGGTTCGGTTCGCACCAGAACGTTCGAACAGACAGCGGGTTCGCGCGAACATTTCGAACCCCATTGAAGTCTATGGGACCCGAACGTTCGAATTCAAAAACGGTCATTTTAAAGACCAAAATTCAATTAAATGTTGGAAAACGTCATTCAGAACCCGGGTCTTGCCCCAAGGAACATGTATCAATGGAAATTTTGTTTTTTAAAACGGACGTTTTTTGTGGAGCAGCCATTTTAATGATGCTTAAAGTGAAAAAAATAAAATAAAAATTCCTTTAAATATCACACCTGCTGGGTGTCTATAGTAGTGGCACGTGTTTAGAAATGTCCCTGCACAACATGAAAGGACCAAAAAAAAAAAAAGTAATTAATGCTACTTGCGCAAGTTCTGTGTGGCAACATTATGTCGAATATTTTAGTGGTGGTGGGGGGCCATTATTGTTGTGTGAAAGAAATTTTTTAGAAAAAAGGGCACCCCTCAAACATACTGTAATTGGAGCGCAACAAGGAGCCACGTGCAAAGTATTGCATCAAAAATTGTTATTAGGCGCCCCTGTTAAACAGGGGCAGAAAAATTGTGCATTGGGCACAACACAACACTTGCAACCCCTCCCAATAACTCCAATTGGAGCGCAACAAGGAGCCACGTGCAAATTATTGCATCAAAAATTGTCATTAGGCACCCCTGTTAAACAGGGGCAGAAAAATTGTGCATTGGCACAACACAACACTTGCAACCCCTCCCACATTGGACACAACACGTGCAAATTATTGCAAAAATTGTTAAGGCGCCCCTGTTAAACCAGAAAAATTGTCCATTGGGCACAACACAAGCAACCCCTCCCAATAACTCCAATTGGAGCGCAACAAGGAGCCACGTGCAAATTATTGCATCAAAAATTGTTATTAGGCGCCCCTGTTAAACAGGGGCTGGAAAATTGTGCCTTGGGCACAACACAACACTTGCAACCCCTCTCAATAACTGCAATTGGAGCGCAACAAGGAGCCACGTGCAAAGTATTGCAACAAAAATTGTTATTAGGCGCCCAGAAACACAACATTTCTTACTAGCTATCAGCAAGAAAAGTGAGGAGGAGAAGGATATTCCATCAGCAGCATAAAAGGACAGTCACTCAGCATCAGCAGTCTAAAAGAGATCCGACATTTCAACAAAAAATATATTATTCATTAATATCAGCATCAGGTGCTTGATAGCTGGTGTTGATCCAAGCCTGATTCATTTTGATGAAGGTCAGTCGATCAACAGAGCTGGTGGAGAGGCGCACCCTGTGATCAGTGACAAAGCCTCCAGCAGCACTGAATGTCCGTTCTGAAAGAACACTGGATGCAGGGCAAGCCAGTAGCTCAATTGTGTACTGGGCAAGCTCTGGCCAGTGATCCATCCTCAAGACCCAGTAAGCCAGAGGATTTTCGGTGGGGAAGGTGTCCAAGTCGGATCTTGCCCCTAGGTATTCCGGGACCATGTAAAGCAGACGCTGGCAATGGTTTCTGGAACTGGTCAGACCTTGGGGCTGCGGACTAAAAAACTGCCTGAACGCATCGGTCAGACGACCACCTTCTCCACCGCCCCTCCTGTGACTCACCGAAGCCTCAGCAAGACGTTGTCCAGAGCCAGGTTTTGGTAATCCCCCCGGTTCTGGGAACGCATTGCACAGACCCTTCTGCAAGGCCTCCCGCAGAAGTTTCATCTTCTGCTCCCTCTGCGATGGCAACATAAGGTCCACAACCTTACTCTTGTAATGTGGATGAAGGAGAGTCGTCAGCCAGTAATGATCCCTCTCCTTAATAGCACGTACACGAGGATCCTTACGCAGGCTTTGCAGAATCAGGGAGGCCATGCAGCGTAGGTTTGCTGAGGCATTCGGGCCACAGTCCTCTGGGTCACTGAGAACGACAGGATCCACAGGCACCTCATCCCAGCCACATAAAACTCCACGTGCTCCTTGGGACTGTAAATGATCCCTTGAAGACTGCTGCTGCTGGGTGCTAGGCTCCACCTCCATGCTGCTGATACAATCCTCCTCCTCCTCCTCCTCATCCTCTTCCTGTGTGCTAGGTGGGAAAGGTATATACCACCTGAGCGCAGTTAGTGCCACTGTACGTGTGCTGGTATATACCACCTGAGCACAGATAGTGCCACTGTACGTGTGCTCCTATATACCACCTGAGCACAGATAGTGCCACTGTACGTGTGCTGCTATATACCACCTGAGCACAGATAGTGCCACTGTACGTGTGCTCCTATTGACCACCTGAGCACAGATAGTGCCACTGTACGTGTGCTCCTATATACCACCTGAGCACAGATAGTGCCACTGTACGTGTGCTCCTATATACCACCAGAGCACAGATAGTGCCACTGTACGTGTGCTCCTATATACCACCTGAGCACAGATAGTGCCACTGTATGTGTGCTCCTATATACGACCTGAGCACAGATAGTGCCACTGTACGTGTGCTCCTATATACCACCTGAGCACAGATAGTGCCACTGTACGTGTGCTCCTATATACCACCTGAGCACAGATAGTGCCACTGTACGTGTGCTCCTATATACCACCTGAGCACAGATAGTGCCACTGTACGTGTGCTGCTATATACCACCTGAGCACAGATAGTGCCACTGTACATGTGCTGCTATATACCACCTGAGCACAGATAGTGCCACTGTACGTGTGCTCCTATATACCACCTGAGCACAGATAGTGCCACTGTACGTGTGCTCCTATATACCACCTGAGCACAGTTAGTGCCACTGTACCTGTGCTGCTATATACCACCTGAGCGCAGGTAGTGCCACTGTACGTGTGCTCCTATATACCACCTGAGCACAGATAGTGCCACTGTACGTGTGCTCCTATATCCCACCTGAGCGCAGTTAGTGCCACTGTACCTGTGCTGCTATATACCACCTGAGCGCAGGTAGTGCCACTGTACGTGTGCTGTTATATATCACCTGAGCGCATTTGGTGTCACTCCGCTTGTGCTGTTACATACCACCTGAGCACTTCAATATGTCTGGAAGGAGAACAAAGAGAGGCAGAGAGTCAGAAGGGCAAGCAGGCTCTGCATGTAGAGGTAACGCTGGTAGTGAATGTGGTGCATCCTCTTCAGCCCGTGGCCGTGGCCGCTCGTCATTCTTTTCGGTAGCTGGCCGTGTTGAACCTCAACATGCAGAGGAATTAGTAGAGTGGATGACCAAGCCGTCCTCATCCTCCTCATCCTCTCTCACACAGACAGATCAAAGTTTATCTGGCAAAGCAGCTGCCAAGGCGTCCTCTTCCCTCTGCACAATGGCTTCACACAATACTTCCCTAGTACCACCATGTCCTCCTGAGGAGTCCCCCGAACTGTTTCAACACAGTGTGGGGTACATGCTGCAGGAAGATGCGCAGCGTTTTGTAGACTCCGATGACGGAACACTGATAGAGGAAGGTATTTATGTGAGCCCAGGGAGAGGGGGTGGCCGAGAGGGACAGCAATTTGTCAGTGATGATGTTCCCCCAGCTGGAGCATACTGCCAGGTTGTTGACAGTGATGAGGAGGGAGGGGATGATGAGGTCACTGACTCTACCTGGGAGCCTGATAGGAGAGAGGAGGAGGAGGAGGAGGTGGAGGAGGAGGAGGAGGACGACGAGGCACAGGC
Organism: Rana kukunoris; assembly: GCA_029574335.1. Taxonomy (NCBI): domain Eukaryota; kingdom Metazoa; phylum Chordata; class Amphibia; order Anura; family Ranidae; genus Rana; species Rana kukunoris. The sequence goes on from CM056050.1 coordinate 336,320,975, forward strand.
ACATCTCCAAAGAGGCCCTCAACACCCTGGCACCTGGAGGAATGAATGTGGATTTCGATCTGAATTGCTTTTTAAACAACTTCTAACACATTTTGCCAATATTAGCAATTCATCCACTATTGCATAACACATACCACTGTGGTCCTGATCACATATTTGTGTGATTGACCAGTCTTACTATAATCTCTAATTTTGACATATTAAGGATCATACATGCACAAAACATGTCACCCTATTGTTTCTGTATCTGGTAGTTTCGGGTATGGGTGGGTGTTGGTAGTACACCTTCCTCCAACTACCCCCTCCCCCACACACCTTTGATACAGAGCTATAGGTTTCCATCAGAACCCTTATCTATAGGGAATTAGTCATACTATGAGGGAGCCAAGGTCATGAACAATGAGCTACGATCTAGTTGCCTACACTTCTCAGTAGGACACTTGCTCATACACCATTATAAACATAGTTTTAAAACTTTTAATATATATTGTTTACCTTTACTTGTTGTCCATAACTATCTACTATACCCAGCATATGTAGATATCTCTGGGTCATCCTAGTAACATTCCATATTCTATGAAGTTTCTATATATATTTATTATATTTTTATGTATTGAGTTTTAGACATGTACATTTGTATATTAGTTTATTACTTATTATTAGTCTATTAATTAAATCTGCAGGGGTTGTAACTAGATCCATATTCCCCACATGTATGTATCACTCTGATACATCAGGACCCTCGCCGGTACTACACACTGAGCGTTGCACTATTCATTCAGCTATTTGTAATGTAGACCTACACCAGGGGTGTCAAACAGGCGGCCCTCCAAGCTGTTGCAAAACTACAAGTCCCATGAGGCATTGCAAGGCTAACAGTTACAAGCATGACTCCCACAGGCAGAGGCATGATGGGACTTGTAGTTTCGGAACAGCTGGAGGGCCGCCAGTTTGACACCCCTGACCTACACCTTTTAACTAATTTATAAAGCAGGTCTGTTTCTTTTAACCCCTTCCTTACCAACCCATAGGGGAATCGCGTCATGGCGATCCCCTCGCCGATGAGACTGGACGTTGCACAACGTCCAGTCTTCACGGCGTTCTAGGGCGCGCGCCGCGCGCGTGCCCGACGGCCGTGATTGCCGCCGGGCACCCGCGATTTCCGGAAAACACGTCAGGAGTGTGGATCTGTGTGTGTAAACACACAGATCCACCTCCTGTCAGCGGTGAGGAGACTGATGTGTGTTCCCAGTACAGAGGAACACACATCGATCTCCTCCCCCTGTGAGTCCCCCTCCCCCTACAGTTAGAACATACTTTAGGACACATTTTAACCCCTTCAGCGCCCCCTAGTGTTAACCCCTTCCCTGCCAGTCACATTTACACAGTAATCAGTGCAGTTTTATAGCACTAATCGTTGTGTAAATGTGAACGGTCCCAAAAATGTGTCAAAAGTGTCCGATATGTCCGCTGCAACGTCACGGTCACAAAAAAAAAACGCAGATCCCCGCCATTACTAGTAAAAAAAAAAAAAAAAAATGCCATAAATCTATCACCTATTTTGTAGACGCTATAACTTTTGCGCAAACCAATCAATATACGATTATTGCGGGTTTTTTTTTACCAAAAATACGTAGAATACGTATCGGTCTAAACTGAGGGGAAAAAACGTTTTTTTTAAAAAAAATATTGTGATATGTATTAAATAAAAAGGAAAAAATATTGTGTTTTTTTTTAATTGTCGCTCTTCTTTTGTTTATAGCGCAAAAAATAAAAACCGCAGAGATGATCAAATACCACCAAACGAAAGCTCTATTTGTGTGGGGAAAAAAACATAATGATTTAATTTGGGTACAGTGTTGCCTGACCACGCAATTGTCATTCAAAGTGCAACAGCGCTAAAAACTAAAAATTGGTCTGGGCAGGAAGGGGGTGAAAATGCCCTGTATGGAAGGGGTTAAGCTTAGCCCCATTATAATGCATTATGTCCCCAGACCGGGACTTCAAGAAAATGGTGGCATGTTTACATCCGGTTCTAAGCATTTTTAAGCCGTGACCCGACAACCAATAGGCATCCCCTGATGAAGTCACGAGGTACGTGACGTAACGCTGTAGGGAAAGTCGAGATCACGTGACATACGCATTAGCCGGAGACCATTGGAATACAGGCGGTGGTACGATCGCTCTGTCTCTATTTTTTATTGTTGAATTTTTTACTTTCATTTTTATTTTTATTTCTATTTTTGCCTATTTCAATTTGTTGGACTGTACTCTGTTTTAATAAACCCACGCTGGTTATACTTACTTCACGATTGGAGATTCTCTCTTTTACACCCTACATCCACCACATCCACTATGCATTATAATGGGGCTAAGCTTAAAAGAAACAGACCTGCTTTATAAATTAGTTAAAAGGTGTAGGTCTACATTACAAATAGCTGAATGAATAGTGCAACGCTCAGTGTGTAGTACCGGCGAGGGTCCTGATGTATCAGAGTGATACATACATGTGGGGAATATGGATCTAGTTACAACCCCTGCAGACTTAATTAATAGACTAATAATAAGTAATAAACTAATATACAAATGTACATGTCTAAAACTCAATACATAAAAATATAATAAATATATATAGAAACTTCATAGAATATGGAATGTTACTAGGATGACCCAGAGATATCTACATATGCTGGGAATAGTAGATAGTTATGGACAACAAGTAAAGGTAAACAATATAAATTAAAAGTTTTAAAACTATGTTTATAATGGTGTATGAGCAAGTGTCCTACTGAGAAGTGTAGGCAACTAGATCGTAGCTCATTGTTCATGACCTTGGCTCCCTCATAGTATGACTTATTCCCTATAGATAAGGGTTCTGATGGAAACCTATAGCTCTGTATCAAAGGTGTGTGGGGGAGGGGGTAGTTGGAGGAAGGTGTACTACCAACACCCACCCATACCCGAAACTACCAGATACAGAAACAATAGGGTGACATGTTTTGTGCATGTATGATCCTTAATATGTCAAAATTAGAGATTATAGTAAGACTGGTCAATCACACAAATATGTGATCAGGACCACAGTGGTATGTGTTATGCAATAGTGGATGAATTGCTAATATTGGCAAAATGTGTTAGAAGTTGTTTAAAAAGCAATTCAGATCGAAATCCACATTCATTCCTCCAGGTGCCAGGGTGTTGAGGGCATGTATCCAACGAGATTCTTTCTGACTAATGACTCGTATTTTGTGGCTACCTCTCCAAGATGCCTTAAACTTCTCAATGCCCCAAAATTGTAATGAAGTGGGGTCTTCGTTATGTACCTTTGAGAAGTGGCGTGAGACGCTATGTTTGGGATAGCCATTTGATATATTGCGTATGTGTTCTTCTATTCTCTTTTTTAACTTACTTTTTGTTCTGCCAACATACTGCAATTTGCAGTCACACTGTAGAACATAAATAACACCCTCTGTATGACATCCAATGAAGTCTTTAATTGGATATGTGTCACCTGTATTGGTGCTGGCAAACTGCAGCCTTTTGCCTTGAAATAATAGCATGCCTAGCAAAACAATTCCTACATGATAAAATCCTTTCCCTCAAAAAAGGAAAACATTGGTTTTGGGGGTGGAGCAATTATCGATTTCACCAATACATCTCAATGCCAACAACGGTCGTTTTTTCCGAAGTTTTTTACGTCATTTAAAATTGATCGTGTGTGGCAAAACGTCGTTTTTTGTCTTCAAAAAAACGACCAAAAAAAATTCCAAATCTTGAATTTTTTGTGTCGTTTTTCAAAACGTCGTTTTTTGTTTCCAAAAATCACCGTGTGTAGCAAAAAGGTTCAAAACACGTTTTTCAACCCGCGCATGCCCAGAAGGTTTTGGGGGTGAACGTAACCTTGCTTTTTGTGAAAAAAATGGTGTTATCAATTTCTTTGAAAAGTGACGTTTCAAAAACTTCGTTTTTTATCACAGAAAACGTCGTTTTTTTTCATCGTGTGTACGCGGCTTAGAGTGGGAGCCCTCCTAAAGATGATTCTGGGTTTAGTGGGGAGTATGGTTTTGAGATCTTTATCTCCCAGTAATATATGCCAATGTCATTGGATAAGTTTGTTTAGATCTTTATGTTGGACATTATAGTCCAATATCAGGCTGGGTGCTGTTTCCTTGATGATATCCTTTTCTTTTGTCTTGCTAGCTAACATCAGTTTTCTATCTAAGGATTGTACTTTTTCGGATTTGTTCTTCATCAGGGAATTTTGTACCCTTTTTCTACCTTTTCTAAGTGGGCCTGTTTGTTAAAGTCTTCTTCCTTTGTGCAATTTCTTGAGTCTAATAAGTTGACCTTTCGGAATGTTGTATAGCCATGGTTTATGGTGGCAGCTCTCAACTGGCAGCTCTCAACTGACAGGTAGCTATTGGTGTCTACTGTTTTAAAAATTTAAAAGTCTTAGTTATGATTTTATTACCTTCCAATGTTATATTCAGGTCTAGAAAATCCACTGTTTTTACATCTGTCTTCCAGATGAGTTGGATGTTTTTATCATTGTCGTTTAAGCCCTCCATGAATTTCTCCAAATACTCTTGGCTGCCATTCCATAGGATAATCACATCGTCTATATACCTTTTATACAATATGAGTTCTTCTGGCATGTGGGCATAAATAGCCGATTCTTCCCATTGGGCCATAAAGGCGTTGGCCACACTGGGGGCAAATTTAGCGCCCATGGCGATGCCTATGGCCTGTTTAAAGTAATTCTGATCATGCCAAAAATAATTGTACTTGAGGCAGAACTCTAAACATTTTATGAGGTATTTGCGTTGTTTACAGCTCATGCTGCTATGCATCCGCAATAGCCACTTGGTGGCATGGCAGGCATCATGGTGGCCCACTATTGTGTATAGTGACGAAACGTCAGCTGTGGCAAGTATAGTATGTCCCTCTTGTGCCTGAGCCGTATCTAATAGTTGGAGAATGTGTTTGGTATCTTTCAAATAGGCTCTTGTATTCTGTACCGCCGGTTGGATAAAAAAATCTATATATTGGCCCATCCTAGCTGTCAACGATTCGATGCCGTTGACGATGGGTCGTCCGGGAGGGTTATCCTTAGACTTATGAATTTTAGGCACCGTGTAAATGATGGGGATCCTACAACATTCCGGTATGAGGTATTTGGCCTCTTTTTTATTAAGGATATCTCTTTTTACTCCCAGGTTAACAACTAGTTTTAATTCCTTTTTATAGGTATTGGTGGGATTTCCTGCAAGTTTAATATAGGTGTTCTCATCTGATAGTTGACGATCTATTTCTCCCAGATATTGCTCTTTAGTTTGAATGACAATTGCTCCCCCTTTGTCTGCCGGGCGAATGACAATGTCATTTCTATCTGGTTAATGATTTAATACCCTTTTTAATGTGTATTGGATCAAATTTCTTCTTTAATTCGAGAGATCCAAGATCTTCCAGGACTAGTTTTTTAAAAACTTCTATGTGTTGGTTATCCGATACCTGTGGATTGAAAGTGGAATTGTTCCGTAATGTACTTCGGATGATTGAGGGGTTGTTGTTGTTGTACAAAGTGTGAGAATTTCTCATTCAGAAAATATTTTTTCATGTTTAATTTTCTGATATATTTACGAATGCCAATATATGTGTCAAATTTGTTAAGATTTTTGGTTTGTGCATGCTTCAGTCCTTTGTCTAGGACTGCAAGCTCTTCAGTGGTTAGTTGGATAGAAGTGAGATTTACCACGTTTCTCCTCCTCGTATTTTCTTTTTCTTTTGTTGTCTCTTTCCTGCTCTGTTTCCTCTCTTATTTCTGGACTTGGCCTTGTTGCTATTTCCTGTGTAATTCAGAGCGACTGCGTTTCTGTGCAATTCAATAGCCCACTTGCATTAACAGCAACTGCCTTTCTGTGCAAATAAATAGCACACGTGCAGTAACAGTTAATGCGTCTATGTGCAATGAACTAACACGTGTACACTAACACGTTAGAGCATCAAGCACAATCTCCTGCCTGACAGATACTAATAGCAGAACTAGCTAAGCTATACAGTTTATAAATATATTGACAACTCCTAGGGATGTCAATATATTCTCTACAAACTGTACATTTAACTATCCTAACTAGTAGCCTCCCTGATCTATCTATCTATCTATCTATCTATCTATCTATCTATCTATCTATCTATCTATCTATCTATCTATCTATCTATCTATCTATCTATCTATCTATCTATCTGAAAAGACACTGTGGCCCAGATTCATAGAGCAATTACGCCTGTCTAACTGGTGTTAGACAGGAGTAATTTCAAATTTTGTGCGCCGTATCACTAGTTTGAATACTCAAACCATGACACGGCGGCTTCGGGCTTCGATCCGAGAGGCTTACGTCTTCGTAAGCCTTCGGATCTACGATGCAATATTTTTGCGGCCGCTGGGAGGAGTTCGCGTCGTTTTGATGCATCGGGATATGCAAATGAGTTTTTACGGCGATCCACGAAGATACGAGCGGTCTTCGCAATCGCTTACGTCTATTTTTTTTTACGTACTGTTAGACCAGCTTTTTGCTGGTCTAACGGTGCGTAGCCCATGTTAAGTATGGCCGTCGTTCCCGCGTCGAATTTAATTTTTATTTTATTTTTTTACGTAAGTCGTTCAGGAATAGAAATGTCCGTAAACGACGCTACTCAAACAACGAATGACGTAACGACGTGATTTCGCGCAATGCACGGCGTGAAATTTGCGAACGGAGCATGCGCAGTTCGATCGCCGCGGGAACGCGCCTATTTTAAATGCTTCACGCCCCCTACTCGCATAGATGGATTGCGACGGGAGAAATACACTACGCCGCCGTCGTTTACTGGACAACATCTACCTGGATTCCACGTAGAGCCAGGTAAAAAACGGCGGCGTAGTGTATTTCTGATACGCTACGATAATCTAATTCTCTCTGAATCTGGGCCTGTGTCTCTATCTATCTATCTCTCTCTCTCTCTCTGTCTGTCTGACTTCTCTCTCTGAAAGCAAGCCGGAACACACTACACAAGGCCGCCCGGGAGGCGGCCTTTTATAGTGTGGGGCGTGTGCTAAAGCCCTGAGCCCTAATTGGCCAAAGCATCCAGGCTTTGGCCAATTAGGTCTCTTCGTTTTTTGGGCGCTGTGACTGGCCAAGCATGCGGGGTCATGGTGCATGCTTGGCCAATCATCAGCGCGCAACGCCGCAGTGAATTATGGGCCGTTGCGCGTCATTCGAATTTGGCGCGAATAACCCGATTTGTTCGTTTTCGACGAACAATCGAACGGCCGATGTTCGATGCGAACATGTGTTCGCATCGAACGCGAAGCTCATCCCTATGACAGACATATGGCTACGAGTGAGCAGTCCCAATTGCAGACAAGTGTCCATTCCGGAGCTGGTTACTCATACCTGCACACCAGTCACATTAGGACAAGTAGTTGTATGTGTGAAGATGCTGCATCCTCATAGACTTGAATGGGCTGCCGGCACACAACATCTGCCAGCTGGGGTACATAAACAAATGGCTTGTTCATGGTTGTAGCACTCTACTATGTAGGTTGCTAGGATGATTGGTAAATGTAGTTCTTTTTATCTCCTCTGTAATCATTGGAGCAGCTATTAATTCCTTTGGACTGTTCTAGATTGCACAGGATGGAGGTAGAGTTGTCCCCCCTGCATCCTGAAGGTTTCCAGAACATAGAGGGCTGAGAGAGACAAATAGGCAGCTTGAATCACCCTGGGGAGGTGTGCCCAGTAGATGGCTGGGGAGAACATAAATAGCCTGGGTCCGGAGAAGCTCTTGTTTTATCCTGCTGGAGAAGTTCCAGCCTTAGGGGCTCTGCCCCACTGAAGCAGTTTTAATAATTTAATAATTTAATAATTTTCTGATGTTTATTGAGGTCCCGGCTGTTGTATGCTGCAGAGGGGGGGGGGGGTTGGGAGGGCTTTCTTATTGGAGCTAACTAAGCAGTCTTACCTAAGGAACTAGAAACCTCACTAAAGAGTAGTGTTGAGCAGAATATGCCATATTCGATTTCGCGATATATCTCGAATATATAGTCGAATATTCGAGATATATTCGCTAAATACGAATATTCGTGATATTTTTTGGAAATTAAATTATTGCGAATTTTCGCTATTGCGATTTTTCGCTATTGCGATTTTTCGCTATTGCGAATATTCGAGAAATGCGGAAGGAGCACTCTGATTGGCTCAGAATATTCGTGATATATTACAATATAAAATAATTGCGAATATTCGAGAAATGCGGACGGAGCACTCTGATTGGCTCAGAATATTCGTGATATATTACAATATAAAATAATTGCGAATATTCGAGAAATGCGGAAGGAGCACTCTGATTGGCTCAGAATATTCGTGATATATTACAATATAAAATAATTGCGAATATTCGAGAAATGCGGAAGGAGCACTCTGATTGGCTCAGAATATTGTGATATATTACAATACACAATAATTGCGAATATTCGAGAAATGCGGAAGGAGCACTCTGATTGGCTCAGAATATTCGTGATATATTACAATACACAATAATTGCGAATATTCGAGAAATGCGGAAGGAGCACTCTGATTGGCTCAGAATATTCGTGATATATTACAATACACAATAATTGCGAATATTCGAGAAATGCGGAAGGAGCACTCTGATTGGCTCAGAATATTCGTGATATATTACAATACACAATAATTGCGAATATTCGAGAAATGCGGAAGGAGCACTCTGATTGGCTCAGAATATTCGTGATATATTACAATATAAAATAATTGCGAAATTTCGAGAAATGCGGAATGGAGCACTCTGATTGGCTCAGAATATTCGTGATATATTACAATATAAAATAATTGCGAAATTTCGAGAAATGCGGAATGGAGCACTCTGATTGGCTCAGAATATTCGTGATATATTACAATATAAAATAATCGCGCGATATCGCTATTGCCGAATAATCGCATTGCGATTTCTCGGCAATATAAAATGAGCGCTGCAGCTACTCGGCCCAAGGTCTCTAATCATACCAGCAATGCTTTTAGACGTCGATGGGGATCTCTAGGATGTGATCTGTTCTAAAAAAAAAATTGAAAAAATTCGAATATTCGAAATAGCGAATATTCGCCGCGATATTCGTGTTATTCGCGAATACTCGAATATGCAATATTCGTAGCGAATATTCGCAATGCGAATATTCGTGAGCAACACTACTAAAGAGTACTGAGTGGAAGGTGAATAGTATGTAGCTGTCCTGTCACATTGTGAGTAATAACCCTTTCCTCACTAAAGACTGTCTTCTGCAAGCTAGGAACTAGGCAGTTGTCCTGAGGCATAGAGATGGGTGGAGAAAACTGGGAGAAATCAGCTGTCCTGGAGAGAAATTGTTAGCATAGATCTGACCTCAAAATCCAGATGACTCTGACTGGCTATTTTGAAGGATAAGTGCCAGCAGTAACTCTTTTTGAGAGCTCCTACAGGGTGTCTGCCCATTCCTTTTAACCCTTGGTAGAAATACTGCTCAAAGAAATTTAGCCTGGCCAAGAGTGTCCTCTTGTTACAAGTCAACATTTTTGGAGTATCTCATACCACCTAAATCACTCCCCTGTTACAACTTTAAAAAGACATCCCCTAAACTGTTAACTGGAGCCAGAGTGAATGGACTGCTGTCTGTGTGAATGATTGCCTCAGCGCTGTTTTGGGAAGAATCGGTTAAATCCAGCAGCTCCTCTGTGGATTGTACGGCCTCTCCTCCGTTTAAAATGAGGCTTAATACGTGTTGATAATGCAGCTGGCCTACAGTGCCATACATGGTTGCAATGTCGTCTATACATTATCTCTCCTCTAAGCTAACACTCTGCAGGCACCTATGCAAACCTTTACATTTCTATGGTAGAGCGTGTTTTAATAGGTAAGTGCATCAAGTAGGGAATCCCAAACTATTTGCCAAACAAGCTGCCAATCCATAACTCCTATAGCAGTAGTAAACCATTTTTTTTTGTTTTTTGTTTTGTTTTTTAAACCTGCAAGGCAATGGCATATTGTGCTAGTATGTATCGCATACTAGCACATTATCTGAAACGTACCTTAGAACAAAGCCCTCCAGCGATGCACTGTAACCATTGAAGGTGTTTACATCTTCCAGCTGTGTGAGTGGCCGGAGCCACGATGTTGTCACTCCTGCAAATGCATGCAGGAGCAAACGTTTACGGCACAGGACTCTGAAGAAATTACATGGGTATGCCGTTCCTTCGTGGCGCATGCACTGGTGATGTCAACAGCTGCATCTACAGTAAGTATCTTCTAAATGGTGCACGTTTAGGAGATATTAACAGTACCTATAGGTAAGCCTTATTATGGGCTTACCTACAGATAAAAATTATGCATGGGAGTTTACTCCCACTCTAACTCTCTAAGGGATATACTGTAAGGACACCCTTTAGATAAGTAAACATGTCCACTGTGGAAAAAAATTGGGCATGTAATGGGGTCTTAGTCTCCCATTGTCTTGCTCAAATTAGATTTTGCCTGTGTGAGCAATGACAGCTCATCACCCACAGAGGCAAGTATAGTGGGGGCTGGGGAGTAGAGAAGGTATATGGTGTTAGTTCACCTTTCCATTTTTCTGAAAAGTTGAACTAATCAAAATCAAAAATGTAAAATATTGCACAACTTTTCTATCCTTAGATGTTGTAGTTATGTTGACTTTCTTTTTTACTTTTTTTTCCCGCTGTATTTTCAGAAGGTAACTCTGAAAATAACACACATCCTGTCCCTGGCTATGCACACTCCTACACTTTCTATGAAGAGAGCCATGGTAGTCACCCAAGCTGCTCTCATGATTTGGACTACAAATATGTCTTCCCCTATTCATCTCTATTACATGGGGTAAAGGAATTTCTCATATAAAAAAAAACAGCTTATAAGACACCAATGATTTTTTCAGTTCAGCAGGTGGCAAGGACACTGCATTTCTGGCAAGTTTAGAGGGCATTTTCTATACTTGCTGGAAATGTTCTTAAAAATTAAAACAAATGCAGCCACCAAATCTAAAGTTTTTTATACTGCAATATATTACACATTTGTTCTTGGGTCTAGATAAAGTTTAGGAAAATTGTATGCAGAGAGGTATGATGCCAAATATAAAAAAATACATTTTGGGTTTACATACACATTAACATATAGGGCCAGATTCACGTACATCGGCGCATTTTTGGACTGGCGTAGTGCAACTCCTTTAAGTTAGACCGGCTTAATTTCGAGGCGCAAGTGCCGTATGCTCGTAGTATTTTCGTCCAAATTTGCACCAATGCAATGTAAATTCCGAGGCATAAGGCGGTGTAATTCAAAGTAGGAAGGACGTGGGCATGTTCCATTGAAATGAGCCGTGACCCCATGCAAATGAAGGGCCGGCCAGACTGGGCATGTGCACATGAAGCAGACTATGGTCAGCACCTCTCTGAGCATGCTCAGAACTCGGCACGGCGCAATCAGTTAGATACGAACTAGGCCCCTCAGACTTAGTGAGCTATGCACAGTGCTTAAATAGACCGAGAGAAATGCCCTTCCATTGCAAAAGTACATCCAATTTTTTTCCCTTCCTACAGCAAGGTGCTTTTGTTCTGTTGTTTGTTAGTGTTTGTTGGTTTGTGACGTGTCTTTGAGATTTTTGGAGAGTGATTTGGAGAGTGTTTTTTGCTGAGTTTTTTTTTTTTTTGCTGTGTTTTTTTTTTTTTATTTTGCTGTTTTTTTTTTATTTTGCTGGGCATTTTTTTTTTTTTGCTGGGCATTTTTTTTTCTGTTTGTGAATGATTTTTGAATGTGGGGGTGACATTCCTGCCACCACTCCACTTGTACGCTGAAAAGAGCCACTGGCAAGGAAATGGAGTGTTGCCAGGACCTTGCCCAGTGGCTGCACTGCATGTGAGCAGTGTGTTGGGCTGGTGATGTCCTCCTGCAGGGTTGTGGTTAATTCCAGGATGGCATGAGGGGTGAATCTGAAGATGCGATACACCTCAGAATCACTCATGCCAAAGATGTCTATGCGTGTGCGGTATCCTCTCCCGTGCCCTCCTCCGTGCCCTCCTCTGTGCCCTCCTCCCTTCTGTGCTCATCTAAAGTCAGTAGTATAGCTATGAGCAAGGATGCCCCTGGCATGTTGGCAGGGCCGCCATCAGGAATTATGGGGCCCCTTACACAGCTTCAGGCATGGGCCCCCTGGAGCAGAGAACTGGGGGGGGGTGCTGCCGCCTGAAATTGAGAAGCGGGGGGCTGCTGCGAATTGAGAAGCGGGGGGGGGGGCCTTTACAAAAAAAAGAAGAAATAAAAAAAAATAGATATAAAAAAGGGGGGTAGACATCCAGGGACCTCGGGGCCCTTTAATAAAAACTAAAATAAAAATATCTAAAAAAAGTTTTTTTTTTTTTTAAAAAAAAAAAAGAGGGGGTTGCCATTTTTTTTTAGGGGGTTCCCATCCGGGCCCCTGGGGACCCCCGGGCCCCTTACAGGTGTAATGCCTGTACCCCCCTGATGGCAGCCCTGTATGTTGGCATATAGATTGTTGTCCTGCAAGTGTGGGTGCTCAGCTCGTCCCTAACGGTATTGCTTTAGCTGACATGTAGACGGATTGTCTAATTTTAAACCTGCTTTTATATGGTCTAATTTTAGACTTTCCGTGCAGCTGATAAGCACATCGTGTAGACTGCACCGCACAAACTTACTTTTGTGGATCGGCGTATCTCCCTCATTTGCATATTTGCATAGGAAATCAATGGTGTGGACGGAGTAAATGTGCACCTAGGATGTGCAGGAGTAGGCAAGTTAGGCAGGTCGGAAATAGCCTATTTTGGTGCGTATCTAGTTCTGTGGGTACGGTTCAAAAAATATTCCAGAGCAAATTTAGACTTAGGCCTCGTACACACGATCAAATCTGTCTGCTGGAAACGGTCTGCTAGACCGTCCCAGCAGACAGATTCGATCGTGTGTACGGGCGAGCCGACGGATTTGGCCACCCGACAGATTTCAAAGCATGCTTTGAAATCTATCGGGTGGGAATCGGTCCGCCCGACATGTCTGCTGGTTAGTACACTTACCAGCAGACATGTCGTCTCGCACCGGCGCCGAATGGATTCGGCGCATGCGCGGAAGTGTTTTACTTCCTGGTGCGGTGACGTGGCGGCGTCAACGTCACCGCCACGTCACCGACATGTCAGCGCGCCGCCTGCTGGCGGGATTTTGGTTTGCTCGTGTGTACACGCGAGCAAACCAAAATCCTAGCAAACAGATTTGTTCAAATCGGTCGGTCCGACCGATTTGAACAAATAGATTGCCTCGTGTGTACGAGGCCTTAGACGGCACATCTCAAGATACTCTGGCTTAAGTGCTTTGTGAATCTGGCCCATAATTTCTAAGTGGGCAGCTTCTACTCTTTTGTTAAAGGCTAAGTTCACCTTTTGTAAAAAATAAATAAATAAATGCACATTTTTGCAGGTGAAAAATGTGTATGTCTGGATCCTGCAGACGCTCAGTACACTGTCTGCCCATACCTCTGTATGGGCAGACAGCTATTAAAGCTATTGAATGGCAGTTATTGAATGGCAGGAAGAATCAATGAACTACAAGAGCGCTCATCAGGGCCCTTGCAGTTCATTGAGAACTACAAGCCATCAGCTCCAATGGATGATGGTACTTGTAGCTTAGGAAATTGTGAATGAATGACGCAGCCATGTAGGTGGAGCCCTGCACAGCCATGCTATTTTCAAATTGTGACAGCAGATGAGGGGAAAAGATCCCCCACCCACTGTCACAGAGCAGGGTGCACTGGCGGCGGAAGGTGGATAAATAGGAGCATGTTACACCATAAATATGGGTGGAATGTTTAACATACTCATAAAGATGAATTTATCTTTTAACATAACCACAATGAGTTAAGAAAACATTAATCACTTTAGCCCCGGAAGGTTTGCCCCCTTAACCACTTAATGACCGCCTAACGCCGATTTACGTCAGCAGAATGGCACGGCTGGGCACAATCACGTAAGGGTACGTCCCCTTTAAATGCCTAGACATGGGTCACGCGCGAGCCCGTGACCCAGTCCGAAGCTTCATGACTGCGGCCATGGGATCGCCGCCGGTGTCCCGCAATCAGTCACAGGAGCTGAAGAACGGGGAGAGGTGTGTGTAAACACACCTTTCCCATTCTTCACAGTGGCAGTGTCACTGATCTTCTGTTCCCTGATATAGGGAAAGACGATCAATGATATCACAAGTCCAGCCCTGCCCTCCCTACAGCGCCCCCTAGTAGTTAACTCCTAAACTACAATTGTCATTTTCACAGTAATCAATATATTTTTATAGCACTTTTGCTGTGAAAAATACAATGGTCCTAAAAATGTGTCAAAATTGTCTGTGTCCGCCATAATGTCGCAGTCACGAAAAAAATTGCAAGATCGCCGCCATTAGTAGTAAAAAAAAAAAATATTAATAAAAATGCCATAAAACTATCCCCTATTTTGTAAACGCTATAAATTTTGCGCAAACCAAACATTAAACGCTTATTGTGATTTTTTTTTACCAAAAATAGGTAGACGAATACATATCGGCCTAAACTGAGGAAAAAGTTTTTTTTTATATCTTTTTTGGGGATATTTATTATAGCAAAAAGTAAAAAAATATTGAATTTCTTTTTAAAATGTTGCTCTATTTTTGTTCATAGCGCAAAAAATAAAAACCGCAGAGGTGATCAAATACCACCAAAAGAAGCTCTATTTGTGGGAAAAAAAGGACGCCAATTTTGTTTGGGAATCACGTCGCACGACTGCGCAATTGTCACTGCGACGCAATGCCGAATCGCAAAAAGGAGCAAGGTCCTTTAGCTGCATAATGGTCCGGGTCTTAAGTGGTTAATGAACAGGCCATTTTTTTGCAATACGGTACTGTGTTACTTTAACTGACAGTTGCACGGACGTGCAATACTGTACCCAAATAAATAATATGTAAAAAAAAAATTCCCTACAAATAGAGCCTTCTTTTGGTGGTATTTGATCACCTGTGTTTTTCTTTTTTTTTGCTCTATAAACAAAAAAAGAGTGTAAATTTTGAAAATAAATAAATATATTTTTTACTTTGTGGTAAAATAACACATCCAATAAAAAAAAATCCAAAAATTGAATGTATTCATCAATTTAGACCAATATGTATACATATTTTTGGTTAAAAAAAATCCCAGTAAGCATCTACAAACTATGGTATAGATTTATGGCATTTTTTGATTATTTTTACTAGTAATGGTGGCGATCAACGATTTTTAGCGGGACTACGACATTGCGGTGGATAAATTGGACACCTTACTGACACGTTTGACAGTTTTTTGGGAACCAGTGACATTAATACAGTGATCAGTGCTAAAAATATGCACTGTTACTGTACTATTGACATGCAGGTAAGGGATTAACATCAGGGGGATCAAAGGGTTAATTGTGCCCCTAGTCGGTGCTTTCTAACTGTGTGGGGGGTGGTCTGACTGGATGAAGGCAGATATCGGTGTTCCTGCTAAGCAGGAACACCAATGTCTATCTTCTTTCTTGTCAGAACAGATTCTGCCTCTCTAGAGAGCGATTGCAGGTGACCGGCAGACATGGGTTCCGCCAGACCCGCTGATTGGGGTGATTGTGCCCCCAGTGTGAATGTGCCCCCAGTGTCTATTGCACAAAATGACGTAGAGGTATGTATTTTCACGCAACAGAGCTGCCCTGCTGCAGTATATCTGCAGTAGGCAGTCCTTAAGTTGTTAACTGAACTTCTCCTTTTACATTTCAAATCACTTCAACAGGTGAGCTTCGATTTGACTAACCAGAGTATGTATATTAAGATGTAGCACGGATGGGGTGGCTACATTTAGTATATGACTTTGCTATAACTGATTTAGCTGCAGGTTATTTTTTAGGTCTGATCCAGTTTATCCATAAACCTGGTGGCTTCTGAAAGAATGTTCCTGAAATAAGGTGAGAGGATCCGTCACTGGGGTTATGAATAGTTATCCTATCCAATCCCTGATACTCTGATTCAAAGGTAGGATCTGGAGAGAATAAACATATTGAGGTGGAACTTATCAGGGTTCTCTTCCACTGAGGCTTCTCCTCTGGTGAGAGGGCATGTGTGTGATTTCCAGAGAAGCTGCTGCTACTAGGCCTCATCATATTCTATTGGCTGAGAACTGAAAAGAAGACTGAAGAAAACTTGCCTGTGGAAGAATTGGATGCCTTTCGCCTGAAGCTCCAGGTATTATTATTATTATAATACTGGAATTATTTGGCGCCAACAGTTTGTGTAGCGCTTTCCAACATTAGGAAAGACAGTACAATTACAATACAAATCAATACAGGGGGAATCAGAGAGCCCTACTCGTTAGAGCTTACAATCTAGGAGGGAGGTCAATTTATACAAATAGGTAATAGCTGTGGGGGATGAGCTGAGAAAATAGAAGTACAGTTGTTAGATGGAAGCAAGATAGGCTTCTCTGAAGAAGAAAGTTTTCAGGGATCGCCTAAAGTGGATAGATTTGGAGACAGTCTGACATATTGGGGTAGGGTAATATAGAGGATGGATGAGGCTCAAGAGAAGGCAGATATGGGAGGAGGTGATCAGAGAGCTAGAGAGCAGGGGGTCTTGGGAGGAATGAAGAGCCAAAAAAATAACCCAACAGAAGGTGGGGCTATGGTAGGGGAAGGAAAAATACAATTTTATTGTTTTCCTTCCCCAATGCCAAGGTATGGAAGTACTTCCAGATGATGAGGTTCCAGAAGTTGCTGCTGACTGTGACTGCTCTCATAAGGTTTCAGATATACTGGCTATCCCCTCTTTCTTCCACAACATGTTGAGGCTTCTACTATAGGGCCGAAAACAAGGGTTTTTCAGGAAGCTGTACTTTAGGATCTTAGCAAGAATCTTTGGGTATCCTGCACCCTAAACCCTCCTCCGTGTGTTTTCCTCAAGTTCTGCAATAAAGGGTAAAAAGATCCCTGAGACGGTGAATAGATTTGTCAGTGTCCTTTTGGAACTGCAAAAAGGGTTAGTCATCTCTGAACATGTCATTTCCAGGGACCCCTCCAGGGGTTATCGTTACAAAAACATACAGTAGCTTGAATTAATAAAATAAAGAACAGAAGGGCACATCTTTCTAGATTTTTGTAAGTGTACCAGCTGTATGTAAGTGGTGTCTCATTGTAAGAATGGTACTCTACCATACTATAGCACGTCCAAGACTGGCAACTGACAGTCAGTAACTCCACATCACACGTGCATACCTGCTGATGAGGCCCCAAGTGTTAAAGGGTCAGAGGTGCATACAGATATTCCTAAAGCATTACTATTAATGCCAATGCTGACAAAGAGCATACCACAAAAAACTAAGAACTGGTCTAGACGCAGTATCCTTAACTTTAATGGTTTAACAGTACTGACGAGCAGCATACATTTAATACAATTATTAAGAGTTTAAAAATGTTACTCACTGAGACATACCACACAAAGTATATCTGAGTATGAACACACAACTGTTAAATGAAGAGATCCAAAGACATTGATGTTATTTGAGTTTTAATTGGAGTGTGAGAATTTTTTTGTGACCTCATAGTCTTCCAGGGTCAAGAAATCCCTATACAGCTTTAATCCAGCAGGTTCAGTAGGAGGTCAGAGGTGCAGACCAGGAGGTCTTGATGTTTTTTTTTTTTTAATCAATAAGAGGGTACAGTTATTATTCAGTACAGCTCATACCGCTAGATCCCAGAGCACATCTGCCGGTCACCAAAATATCAGAAGAACACAGCGAAATGTAATAAAGAAATAACTCAATTGCAAAATACTTCAAACCTCTACACAGATCTAAACGGTGTATCTCAATATAAATGAAAAGCAGAAATTCTGTTTAACTGAAAACCATTTTTTTTTTTCAAAGCTGGTGTATTTCAACTATTTTATTTATCATTTTAAAAGGAGTTAACTGTGCTTCACACCAGAGACCACTATTGATGAATACAATAGAGAACAAGGCAATATTTGTATAAACTTATTCTAAATGTACTAGGCTTGCTCATTCAGTGCTGCAGAGTCCATGCCAGTGCTGGTTTTTGGTTTCTAACCTTTGTATTAGTACAAAGGGAAGGAGTAATCTGGTTAACTCTAAGGCCGCGTACACACGATCAGACCAGTCCGATGAAACTGGCCTGAAGACCAGTTTCATCGGACCAAATTGATCGTGTGTACGGCCCAACGGACCGTTGTCCATTGGACCAAAGTTTTAAAACTTGCTTTAAAATCTGTCCGATGGACACCTGTCCATCGGACCAAAACGATTGTTAGTACACAAAAGCATCGGACCAAAAACCCACGCATGCTCAGAATCAAGTTGACGCATGCTTGGAAGCATTGAACTTAGTTTTTTAGGCACCTCGTTGTGTTTTACGTCACCGCGTTCTGGCCCGATGGGATTTTGGACTGATGGTGTGTACGCACATCAGACCACTTCAGCGGTGGTCTGTTGAAAACGGTCCGTCAGACCAGTCTTATCAGTTTGGTCAGTAAGGCAACCCAGAGGCTATCTGTACACTGCTGGTGTACAGAATGTCTCCAGAAATGTCAATTTCTACTTGCTTGAATGGCTCACTGATTTTCCTAAAGGTCTGTGCTAAAATACAAATTCAAATTTTTGGCATCCTCTGCAGTAGAAATGTTAGATTTGATGAAATACTCTGCAAGGGTTACAAATGACTCACTGATTTCCCTAAAAGGTCTGCGCTAAGATAAAAATTAAAATTTTTGGCATCCTCTGCAGTAGAAATGTTAGATTTGGTGAAATACTCTGCAATGGTTACGAATGGCTCGCTGATTTCCCTAAAGGTCTGTGCTAAGATACAAATTTAATTGTTTGACATCCTCTGAAATAGAAATGTTAGTTTTGGTGAAATACTCTGAAAGGGTTACGAATGGCTCACTGATTTTCCTAAGGGTCTGCGCTAAGATCCAAATTCAAATTTTTGACATCCGCTGGAATAGAAATTTTAGTTTTGGTGAAATACTCTGCAAGGGTTATGTTCTTACAAAGTGATGCAGACACTGCAAGTTTTCTCATCAGAACAAAAAGTGCATCAACTGGACCTTCCTATTCAGACTCAGTATCCAAAGAACATAGTGGAACAGACAGCTTTTCTGTCAGAGCAGAAACAGGTAGGACTGTGCAACAAAATTTGTTCAAATTCCTGCAATGTACATTGATTGCCCAAAAGGGATAATTTGATCTCAACCAAAGTGGAATTACTCTTTAGGTTCTCAAACTAAGTTAAAAATAAAATAAGTAAATCCGATTGCAATATTCACCCTATCTCCAATGTTGTCCTCTGCACATGGACACTGATCCAGCACAATTACTTTTGCTTGTTGAAAGATACCCAGCATCATTCACTCCACTTCCTGAGACCAATCTTGATGTATTAAAAACAGAGGCAAATGCTTCTGTAATGTAATTTAGTAGCAAGTCCGAAGCACTACTCTACTAATTCACCTTGTGGAGAAAGTTTTTAAATATTTTTTGAAACATATTAAACATGTTATGTTTCAAGCACCACCTTATGCAATAACATACCTCCTTTAGGCCTCGATCCACCTTCTGAATAAGCGCCCTCCACAGACAGCTCAAAATGACAATAACTTTTTAACCGCTTATGGACCGCGGCATGTACATTTACGTCGGCAGAATGGCACCGACAGGCACATCAACGTATATATACGTTGGTGCCTTAAGGTGGGTCGGGGGTCCGATCGGGACCCCCCCGGTACATGCGGTGGTCCCCGCGGCTGTTCGAGCGATCCGGGACAAGAGGGCGGCTATTCGTTTTTGTCCGCCCCCTCCGGGTCGCTCCAAGCCAATCCGCGAGCTCCCCTGCTCTGCACTTCCTCCTCCTGTGTAAACACAGGAAGGGGGAAGTGATGTGATCTCTCCTCTCAGTGTTTTTTTCAACCGCCGCTGAGGAGAGATCACATCGCACTGTAAGTCTGCACAACACTACACTGACACACACTACACATAGGCAGATTAACCCCTTGCGATCACCCCCCCCCCCTCCCCCTGTCACAGTGTCACTGAATGCGGTAATCATACATGTATGATTACTGTATTTAGTGTCAGTGTGACAGTCAGTTAGTGTTAGGTTCAGGGTAGCCCCCGTACCCCCCCTAATAAAGTTGTTAACCCCTTGATCACCGCCCTAGTTAACCCTTTCACTCCCTATTGCTAGCATCACTAAGCGATCATTTTTCTGATCGCTGTATTAGTGTCGCTGTTCCTGCTAGGTAGCTAATTTTTTTTATTGCGATTTTTTTTTTACTAAAGACATGTGGCTAAATAAATGTTGGCCTAAATATTTGACTAAAATTTAGTTTATTTGATTTTTCTTATAACAAAAAGTAAAAAATATTGTTTTTTTTTCAAAAATGTCGCTCTATTTTTGTATATAGCGCAAAAAATAAAAATCGCAGAGGCGATCAAATACCACCAAAAGAAAGCTCTATTTGTGGGAAGAAAAGGACGCAAATTTTGTTTGGGAGCCACGTCGCACGACCACGCAATTGTCAGTTAAAGCGACGCAGTGCCGAATCGCAAAAAGGGGCCTGGTCATTTACCTGCATTTTGGTCCGGGTCTTAAGTGGTTAATAAGACACAGCAGTTTAATCCAACATACTTTTACTTGTGAAAATGCAAAACATGAATGTTAACTGGTTATATCAAAGTATAAATAAACAATGATCCTCTACACCATGTACCCACTATGAAGGCTGGAAACTAACTGAGGGAACAAGAAGAAGGGAAGGTTCTAGCTAAGTACTATACCAGTTAATGTAAACATGCATGTAAACTGGAATATACAATTTTACAGACATTACAGGTTGCATGTACACTAGATTACCACTAGGTGTAACCACAAAGGTGTTATACGGTAATTAAATGCAAAGTGGTGGATACACAAAATGTGTTGCTATTGAAGTACATGTTAAACTTGCTAGAAGTCAAAGAACAAGTTCCATTAAATAAGCAATAGCTATTATATTTATGTTTTAATAAAAAAACAATCAAAAGGAAAAATTATGTTGAAACATTGTAGCTTCCAAAAACAGCTTTTCATTATTTTATAGGGTTATTGGGGCAGATTCACAGAGAATTAGATTCTCGTAGAGTATCAGAAATACACTACGCCGCCGTTTTTTACCTGGCTCTACGTGGAATCCAGGTGGATTTTGTCCAGTAAACGACGGCGGCGTAGTGTATTTCTCCCGTCGCAATCCATCTGCGCGAGTAGGGGGTGTGAAGCATTTAAAATAGGCGCGTTCCCGCGGCGATCGAACTGCGCATGCTCCGTTCGCAAATTTCCCGCCGTGCATTGCGCGAAAACACGTCGTCACGTCGTAGTAGCGTCGTTTACGTACATTCCTATTCCCGAACGAGTTACGTTAAAAAAAAAAATATATTTTCAAATCGACGCGGGAACGACGGCCATACTTTACATGGGTTACGCACTGTTAGACCAGCAAAAAGCTCCTCTAACATTACGTAGCAAAAAAATGACGAAGGCGATTGCGAGGGACACTCGTACCTTCGTGGATCGCCGTAAAAACTCATTTGCATATCCCGACGCATGAAAACGACGCAAACTCCTCCCAGCGGCCGCAAAAATATCGCAGTGTAGATCCGAAGGCTTACGAGGACGTAAGCCTCTCGGATCGAAGCCCGAAGCCGCCGTATCATGGTTTGAGGATTCAAACTAGTGATACGGCTCGCGAAATTTGAAATTACTCCTGTCTAACACCAGTTAGACAGGCGTAATTGCTCTGTGAATCTGGGCCATTGTTTTAAGAAATAGATTTTTTTTGGTAATTTTTTTAATTAATAAGATGTCTTTTACAATCACTGTAAGTCTGTATCCCAACCATGGCACTACTTGTCTGGAGTTGGCATATTATAACTGTGCTAAATGTATTCTAAATGTAAAGCGCTGCATAAATTATAAGTACCTGTAATAATGAATAAATAGTCAGACAATATCTACACTTGGCTTCCAAATATCAGATATTGATGTGAAAAATGTTCTATAAACATGACATTTAACATATTTATAAAAAAAGACTACAGTTTGGTAAAATTAAATACTAATTATCAGATATCAGTTTGATACAGAGTGTAGTATGACGCAGGTGGGGACCCGCCCTGGATCTCAAGTATATCAGCTGGGGATTTGGCCAGGAAATCACTCTTCAATCCTTCACCAATAGAGAGAAACCACATCACTGGTTTCACATTGTTTTTTATACACACAAGGTAGGCAGGAGTCCTTTGTGTCTCCACTTACACTTTTTTCCCATTTCCTGTTCATGGTAATCTTATTTATTTTTATAATATTTTTTTTTTCACACTTACACAACACACATCTTTACAATAACATTTTAAAATTTATACATGCACATACACAGTTTTTCCTATTTTTTTTCCACTTTTTCGCTGTTTATAAATTTCACACATCACTCACCATACAATCATTATCTTCCAGATTGGTGCAGATTGTTATTAGATCATCTATCCTCTCTGGAATTGCATTATGGTGACATGGCCTGCCTATGAGCTGGCCCCCTGACTTGGTTTGTGTTTCTTGCCTAAGCTGGGCATTTGATGGGGACCCCCTCTACCTTCATCCTCACATGAGCCAGTTCAGTTCTTGGGCTGATCTGTAAGTATTAGTATATCTAAATACTCCCTAAGGGAACTTTTTTGTATTGTTCATAAAGCTCCCCCTCCCTCATTTTTATGAAGGGTTTAATATATATATATATATATATATATATATATATATATATATATATATATATATATATATTTATATATATGATTTTTCTGTACTTACAGTGAATGAACTTTTGCATCCATACTTCTGATGAGTGAAAGTGATTCACGAAACGCGTAGAGTTTTTCTATTCATGTGATGCCAAGACAGTTTGGATTTTATACAACATGTACTCATCTATGTATTTGTATAATTATGTATCATCATTGTATACAGTGTATGTGTTTATGGTATATGTTTACCAATATGTCAGCCTTTGTATATGGTTATGTTTTGATCATGCATTTCTAGACCTCGGAATTGTCTTTGATACAATAAAGGTTTTATGATATATTTACTTCATACACTCATTTTTACAGAAATAAGCCTCATTTAAAGTCCCATTTTTTTCTTTTTTTTCTATTTTATATAGCCAGGGATGGAGTCCTTTTACTGTGGACAGGTCAGGTCACACTTTTCTCTTTATACCGTTTTATACATAGGAGTTGATTTACTAAAGACAAATAGACTGTGCAGTTTTCAATGTGTAGTTGCACTCGGCAAGTGCAGTTGCTCCAGAGCTTAGTAAATGAGGTAAAGATTCACTTTGCAAGGAATACCCAATCACTTGCAAGGAAAATAAAAAAACAGAATTTTTGCTTGCTAATTATTTGATTATGAAAGTAAGCAGAGCTTCACCTCTTTTACTAAGCTCTGAAGCAACTGCACCCTGCAAAGTGCCTTTAGTAAATCAACCACATAGTCTTATGTAACATACCTTCAGGGGATGTATCGAACAAAATACAATTATTTATTAAAAGATAACACATTTACAGAAATCATACACAATGCATTTCTACTTACTCCAGGTTACTCTGGTTTTGAAATAAACAGTGCAGCGCAAACCTAAATAGATTAAAACACTCATTGCACAGTGAATAAAAAGAAACACCAAATCAAATCCTGTGATTGCAAGGAAAATCAAATAAAAAACCAGAACTCTTTTGCTTGCTAATTATTTGATTTCAGCTGAAAAGATATAAGCAGACGAATCTTTCTCTTTATAGGTCTCTAAGCTCTAAGCACACCTGCACCCTGGCAAAGTGCTTACTTTAGTTTATAAATCAACCACACCTTTATGCTAACATGAGCCATCTTGCCAGGCGGATGTATCGTAACTTTAAAATACAATTATTTATTAAAAGATAACACATTTACAGAAATCATACACAATGCATTTCTACTTACTCCAGGTTACTCTGGTTTTGAAATAAACAGTGACTTATGTACCTATAAGGGTTCTTAGGTACAATATAACCTTTGCATTCAGTGTGCTTGATTCAAGTTTTTGATGTTCCAGCAAACTCTGGACCATGTAGGAGTAACCAAACACAATAGCACATACTTTTGACATTAGAGATACTCATCATTGCACTTAATTCCCCATCTTCTGCAAAACCTCTGTGACAGTGGCTCTGATTGCTTTATTTTTTGTAAAAAGACAACATGTATTTATTTGAAAACAGGTATAAAACATAGTAAAAGTGATTTTAAAGTCTCTGTTTTTCAAACATGTCATACTTACCTGCTCTGTTGCAGTAAATTTGCACAGAGCAGCCCCAATCCTCTTCTTCTCAGGTCCCTCTTCTGTGTTCTGTCCCCTCCCTTCTGTTCAGTGTCCCCACAGCAAGCAGCTTGCTATGGGGGCACCCAAGCAGAGTCACACTTCCCTGTTTCCATTCAGACACAGAGCATGGCCCCACCCCCTCTCTCTCCTGATTGGCTAGCCTACTTTGATTGACAGCAGCGGCAGCCAATGGCATTGCTGCTGTGTCTCAGCCAATCAGGAGGGAGAACCTCAGACAGCTAAGACACTTGTGGACATCGCTGGACAGTGTGAGGTAGGCTGCTGCACACAGAACTTTTTTTAACCTAATGCATAGAATGCATTACGATAAACAAAAACTTCTGACTTTGCAACCCCTTGAAGCCTTAAGATAGCACAAGGTACAGTATCCGCAAGTTCCACTTGCTTCACTAAAGTGAATGTACAATATGTATCGATAGTAAAAAAATAGATAGTGCAAGGATTATTAAGGTATAGTCTAGATAAATAGTCCAATTAAATGTCCAAAAATCAATATAATAAAAATGTAGTAAAGCACTAGCGGCAGCTACCCATAAAGTAGAAGCAGGTTCTGAAACATATGATGAAGAAAGGAGAAAAGGTGCGCCAATCTAAGTGCAGTATAACTGAATGTTTATCGTGGTATTAGTACAATACAGCCAAATGGCTACTCACAAAATCATGAGAAGTAAAGCGCATATATAATGCAATGGGTGGTCCGGTGTCACTCTGTAATTCGGATGGTTAGAAGTATGGAAAAGGCAGCAGTCCAGTGTCTGCAAGAAAATCCTCGGCATACAAACAAACTGGTGATGATATTACACAACCTCCTGAAAGACAAAGTCGGAACAGGAAGTGAGTAGCCATTTGGCTGTATTGTACTAATGCCACAATAAACATTCAGTTATACTGCACTTAGATTTGCGCACCTTTTCTCCTTTTTTCAATGTACAATATGTAAACTGCTGTGTAAATTGCTGGTGCTATATAAATACAGTACCTATAATAAATAAAATCAAAAATCCAAAAACAAGGAGTTTATTCCTCATATTAGGATATAAGGCAGGCTATACAAATCTATTGTTTGTTTGCCCCTGTGCCAACTATGCATTCAGAACTGCATCCCTGCAAGTAATATAAATCTATTGAGCCATGGAACTTTAGATCATACGTGCTGAGTCTCCAAGTTGGATAGAGCAAAGGCGACTAATCATACAATGTAGTTGACTAGGTAGAGAAGCATACTTGTTAATTATTATTTAAGGTAATTTGTTTGCTTTTGATTCTTTGTATTTAATTGAGCCTGGGTATTCCCAATATGCACTGTTTTCTCTTATAATATCTGAAACTGAATACAGATGATTTAAAATCAGGTCTTGCAAGTTTCTCATCAGCTATTCCACTTACACTGCTTCCTCTCCCACCTTTAGTGCATTTTTTCCATGAATATTAAAAATGCACCACTCCACAGTATCTTCAGCTACATAAGTCAGTTAAGAATTGTCCTAAAGCTCATTTACATCTTGTTATAAATATATAAATACTTGAATGTCCAAAGTGTGGCCAAAGGCTCACTGTAGCACAACCTCCCTGTTGAATTGATTAAGCAAATATTTAGATCAATTAATCATTAACTAGGGTGCTTAAAAAGAAACTGACCCGACATCACCTATAGGGTGAAGTTCATTTTTAATAAAAATTCCTATTTGCTTTAGAAAACTCCTGCAAAAAAAAACATTACTACCATGTTTCCCCTGAAAGTAAGACCTACTCTGAAAATAAGACCTACCCTGATTTTCCAGGAGGGCTGCAATATAAGCCCTACCCCAAAAAAAAGCCCTAGTGTGTGTGTTTCTAATCTGTAGTCAAATACTTTTGGTATACAGCGCCACTCTGCTGATCTTCTCCTCTTCCCCTTCCTGTCAGTGGGGCATCTTGCCCCCTCCCTCTGCAATGCTTGGATTGCGGTGGGCTATGGAAGCGCAGTGGGGCGCTCAGCTGATCTCCTTTTCTCCTGCTTGTCAGCAGGGGATCTCTGCCCCCTCCCTCTGCAATGCTCTGAACGTGGAAGAGAGCTCCGGTGGACTATGGAAGCACCGAGCAGCACTGTAAGAAAATATGTGACACAATTGATTACAGAAACACCCCTTTTTCATTATATTCTAAAATAATAGAGAGGATTCTTGCAGTTTACAACCACTTTTACTTCACTTCACACTGGGTATTTCTGCCATCCAGAAAATGATAGGGGCAAGAAGACAACACATTAAATGGCAAGCCCTACCCCAAAAATAAGCCCTACTGCGTTTTTGGTTGCCAATATTAATATTAGACCCAGGGTTATTTTCAGGCAAACACACCATTTAAACACTGCCATTAAACAAGCAAATTATATTTTTTTAAATTGTAATTCTAGAGGTAGCCTGAGAATACGTTTCCATTGCCATCATATTCCCACCTCCATTTATGTACATTTTACACCACTGTGCACTTGTATGTATGGCACTAGGAATAGAGCAAGAAGGACCATCGTCTAGTATACAAAATATACTATATATACTATAACCTCTTGGTGTCTGCGCTAGTTGAATGATGGCTACAGCGAGGACCTGAATTGCCGGGAGGCTGTCAATAGACAACTTTCCGTGCTCGAGCACTGGCAAAAGATGGCATAATTTTTTCAATTTTTTTGTTTTGTTTTAACAATCCTGAAGGTAACTTTTTTCATAATTCATATGTGACTGTATGAATTCTCCATGAGTTTCTGAGATCTTACTGGCAATTAATTACTTAATTTGATTCAGTTGCACATTTTGGACCGGATAGAAAGTCCAGTAGGAGAAAGCACCAAACCTATTAAGATACCACTGAGGAAAACCTTCTAATATTAATATATAAGGAATATTTTCCAAATTCCCCCATGTGGCTTTTTGAGGAAGCAGCCAATTAATTTCCAGACTGACTCTTGATTTGTGCCTTAGAGATGTGAATTTTGGATTACAGTGTGTCAAAGGTCGTCTTGTAGCAGTAAGACTTCTTGAAACAGATCAATTAGAAGTTCCATTTTTTGTGTCATTAGCTAAACCTATAGTTTTTGTTTTTAATACATATCTTCTGGCACAAGAGAAGAATTTATAAAAGGCATGATCAGGTAAAGTCTAACACTGAACATTATTAAGGGTTAATACATTTTGATAAAAATAAACCTATTAAAGTATATCGAAACTCCAATTTCGTTTTAAGATTTGGATAAAATAGAATTGATATATTTGTTTGTTTGTTTTTTTGCTGCTTGTGAAGAAATCTTTCCAAAGTAAAGAGATATCCCCTATTAGGTAGTTGTCACTCTATTATGTGTTCACATTGGAACATTTCCTATGACCTATTTACATAAGGTACTACCTGTTCCAGGGACAGCCATAAGGTTTTGAATTTTCCATCACTTTCTGCTCCGGTGACAATGGTCACAAGGGGAAATATAGTGGGTGAATTTTCCAAGGGCTGAGACACACTGCAATAAAAATCTGAAAGAGCTTCTAACCCCTCATTACACTAGCCAAAACAAAAAAAATTGGCTCTAGATATATGTATGATAGGGGCAAAGAGGTGCCCAGTGTAGTTCCCCAAATTGATCGCTAGTTGACACCATAGTTATAGTTGGGAATCCTGTACTGAACTGAGTAGTGAGTGAAGTGTACCATAGATTGTTAGGAGATGCCAGCCCTGCTCTTGCAAGTGTGGGGCATCATTGATAAGAGGACTCTGTATAAATAATATAGTGGGAGTTCACCTAATTGCTGGTTAGTCATTGGAAGAAGTGCAAGGATCAAGACAGCAAAGACATAATCTTAGGCCTTGTACACATGATAGGTTAGCCAGAGGACAACGGTCTGATGGACCGTTTGATCGGTCAAAACCGATCGAGTGGGGGCCCCATAGGTTATTTAACCTTAGGTTAAAAAAAAGCAAACTTTCTTTAAAATTAACCTATGGATTCCTAACCCATAGGTCAAAACCGATTGTTAGTAGACACGACCATCGGTTGAAAATCCACGCATGCTCAGAATCAAGTCAACGCATGCTTGGAAGCATTGAACTTCATTTTTTTTTAGCACGTCGTTGTGTTTTACATCATCGCATTCTGATACGATTGTTTTTTTTAACTGATGGTGTGTAGGCACATCAGACCATCAGTCAGCTTCATCGGTTAACCTAAGACAACTGTCCTTCAGACCGTTCTCATCGGATGGACTGATAGTGTGTACAAGGCTTTAGAGCATGGGTCTTCAAACTACGGCCCTCCAGTTGTTCAGGAACTACAATTCCCATAATGCCTAGTCATGTCTGTAAATGTCAGTGTGTTACAATGCCTCATGGGATGTGTAGTTCTACAACATCTGGAGGGCCGTAGTTTGAGGATCCCTGCTTTAGAGGTTCTCACTTCTGGGATCTTCCACTTATAAGGGAAACAAGAATGGAGAAGTGTGGGTCTATGGGACTACTCACATCCCTGGGGCTATGGAATGTAGGACTCTGGCAAAACCACTAAAAGTATAGTCTTCTCTTTGACTTATCTGTTTGCAACTGAAGAAATGTGTTGTCACCATTGGGATGACTGATAGCGTGCAGGAACAGTGACAGTTTTTTTTTTTTTTTTTAAATACAATAGTATTGGAAAACAAAACTAAATACTAAACACACATAGTCAACTAAAATCATGAGCCACCATTTCTTCAGAAAAGCAGCAGCCACTGTGGTTTATTATTCATTAATAACAATGACATATACATGCTCTGCAAAACAGGAAAGCCGTCACTGTTGGCAAAAACACAAATTCCAAAAGATGTCCAAGAAATGCAGTTAGCTGTTTTAGGAACCAGTTCCTTGTTTTGATAAACCACTTAAGCTGCAAGGTAAAGGTTTAAGTTTGACACACCACAATAGAAAAAACATTCACTGATAGCAAACCTATGCTAAAATGATCATTTCTATTGTCACAATACATTCACTGTTTCAGAGCTCAGCTGTTGACAGCCCTTTCGAATCACTCTGATGAGCAGTAATTCTCTGGGACAGCCAGATTCACTTTGACTGCATCTTTTTTAAATCTGAGCACCCTTCAAGTGAAACAGTGGGGACACCTCAGACAAAGGGTTGTGTCACTTAATTTGGAGAAGTTGTTGCCCATAGCGACCAAATATAATTATTTTTTCATAAAATGAAAGACAAATCATAACATGACTGGTTGCACTTACCAACAACATATTGTTCTAATTTTCTATATTGCAATTTGAATGAATTCCTTATCTTCTTATACATAAAATATGCCACTGAGAGGTAACTTAATGATCAAGGGGTGAAGCTTCAAACCTCACCAAATCAGAATTATTAACAACACTTAAATGGAATGATAGATCAGGCAATGCCTCAACACCAGGCCCAGATGCAGCAGGGACAGGAGGAGTGGATGGACTGGAGAGATATGCTGAGAGGGGCTCCATTCAGATGCTGGTAGTTGGAAATATGTCACAGCCAATGTCCTGAGCCTTACCCCCTATCTGTTTAACAGAAACCCTTTTTCAAAAACAGTAAAAAGGCATTCATTTTATACGTTAAACCATCTTTAAGAAGAATTTCCACACACTGAATAAACCCACGGTCCCCAGACCCTTTAAACTTTCTTGCTTTGTAGTTAAAGCTTTATTTCATGGTACTAGGAAAAGACACCTAAAACTGAGGACAGCCTCCCATATGGTTACATTGAGGGACAGAGACATATGAAATATATATTAAGATTAGTCAAATGGAATTAATGTTTCTAATATTGCCTTAAGCTGGCTCATATGCATCAGATCTTTATAATATTGTACTTTATCAAGATGGAATATTGTAGATATATATTAACCACCTGTCTCTCCATCTCCCTGTCTTCTACCAAATAAAGCAAGAACAATCCTCAGCGTTAGCAGGATGTATCTGCTGAAAGTAGATGAAAAGGCCTTGCCCCCTGAAAACATATGAATATTTAAATTGCACTTAATTATTTAACATTCCCATTTTTTATTATTCGATATTGTGTGTGAATTTATAGATATACATTATTTTTTTTAATTTCTTGCATCGTTTCTAGACATGTAATTTAACCTCAGTGAAGCCAGCAAATCTTAGTATTCTGTTTATACACTAAATGTTATTATTGAAATATAGTAGTTTTAAAAGGCTTAGATCAAGGTGAATATGAAACTATTTTCTCATGTTTTTAAAAAAAAAATACACTTTTAACCAATTTGTTTTAGAACAAAGTATCTTGGCAGGAAAAAATAACCTATCCATGTAAATAGTAAGATATTATTGTGTGTTATGTATGTCAGTACTGTATATGCAAATAGTGTCCCTGAAAATTCAAATGTATTTATACTGTATGTACTACATGACATTTAATGTCCGATATTTATTATCACTAAATACTATTTATCATTGTATGCACTATTTATAACCTTACGTTTGTGCAGCCTCATGAAAGATAGTTCATTGTGCACAATGCAAAATCTAGAAATGGCTAACTACACAAATTGCAAATAACATGTATATGTGATTATACCTGAAGCAATTAAAGATCATTTTTTTCTTCATCATTTATATTATAAGCATAAATCTAGTGGACATACAGTAAGTGATTCAACCATCTGGGACAATTAGGATATAATTTCTCATTTGAGAGTTCACTGTTTAATGTAAGACCTAATTGAGCACAGGTACTACCAAAAGAAATCCTAAAGATCCTCTCACATTACGCCCGTGCCCCCTTCCTTGACTTTTCCATTAAAATCAATAATGCAATCATCAATTCCCCCCTCATGCCAGGTTACTAAGTGTAATCCTAGACTCTGACCTGTCCTTTCAGCCCAAAATCCAATCAGTGTCAAAAGCGTGTAGACTTCATCTCCGCAACATCACTAAAATACACCCCTTTCCCCTTCTTAACAAATGAAACCTCCAAGCTACTCATTCACTCCCTTGTTATCTCTTGCATAGACTATTGCAACTCCCTTCTCATTGGCCCAACTCCCTATAGGCTATTTACTCTTCAGTCCACCAGGTTAATCACCTTACCAATCACTCAGTGTCTGCCAACCCTCTCCTCCAATCCCTACTCTGGCTCCTGATCGCCCAGCGAATTAAATTTAAAATACTAACCACAACATACAAAGCCATTCACAACGTTGCCCCGAGCTACATCACCAATCTTGTCTCCAAATATCTAAAGCCTCGTACACACGATCAGTTTATCCAATAAGAACGGTCTATAAGACCATTGTCATCGGTTAACCGATGAAGCTGACTGATGGTCTGATGTGCCTACACACCATCGGTTAAAAAAACGATCATGTTAGAATGCAGTGACGTTTACATGTTTTTACACAACGACGTGCTGAAAAAAACAAAGTTCAATGCTTCCAAGCATGTGTCGACTTGATTCTGAGCATGCGCGGCCTTTTAACTGATGCTTTTGCATACTAACGATCAGTTTTGACCCATCGGTCAGGCGTCCATCTGTTCAATTTTAAAGCAAGTTCTATTTTTTTGGACCGAAGGATAACTGACCGATGGTGCCTACACACGATCGGTTTGGATCGATGAAACGGACCTTCAGTCCGGTTTTATACTGATCGTGTGTACGCGGCTTAACAAACCATCCTCTCTGCTCCTCTCAAGATCTCCTGCTCTCAAGCTCCCTTGCCTTTTCCTCCCATGCTCAGCTCCAGGATTTCTCCATCCTCTGGAATTCTCTACCTCCTATTCTAGCTGCCTTCAGGCAATCCCTGAAAACTCTTCTGGGAAGCTTATCACGCCTCCAACTAAAATATTTTACCACTTCCATCAGCTCATTCCCCACAGTTACAAACTTTTGTATCACCTGCCCCACCCTATTAGATTATAAACTCTTCTATGCAGGGCCCTCTTAATCTTCCTGTATTTTATTGTATTGTAACTGCATTGTCTCTATTTTATATTGTAAAGCGCTGCATGAACTTTTAGCGCTATATAAATCGGTAATAATAATAAGGAGAAAGGCCCATAATCTTGGTTGAGCAGAGAATCAGTTAATTTCATTATCTTGTAGATCAAATAGTACAACAATACCCTGAAAACTGCTCATTGTAATAAGAAGGCTACTCTCAGGCCTCGTACACACGACCGCTTTCCTTGGCAGAATCCATCAAGAAACTCGGTGGGAGAGCTTTTTTGCCAAGGAAACCGGTCGTGTGTATGTTTTTCATCGGGAAAACTGTCGAAGAACTCGGCGAGCAAAAAAGAGAGCAAGTTCTTAATTGCTAAGAGTCTAAATTGGCTCGTCGTGTTTCTCGTCGGGCTGCTTTTCGAGCGTGTGTATGCTAAGAAACCCGTGCACCTTCGGTAAAAGTAGCGTTTGTAATGGAAATAGAACATTTGTCACGCTGTAACAGACTGAAAAGTGCAAATGTCTCTTACCAAACTTTCTCCTAACACGCAGTAACATGAGATTAGCAAAAGCAGCCCCAAGGGTTGTGCCAGTGGAATCGAACTTCCCCTGCCGTAGTATGTGTTGAAGTCACCGCGTTTAAGAACAAGGAGATTTGGTCTTGACAGTGTGTACGCAAAGCAAGCTTGTCGAGTTCCTCGACAAGCCTAACATGGAACTCGACGAGGAAAACGATGTGTTTTGTCCGACGAGTTCCTCGGTCATGTGTACGAGGCCTTAAAGGGGCTGTAAAGGTACAATTTTTTTTCCTAAATAGCTTCCTTTACCTTAGTGCAGTCCTCCTTCACTTACCTCATCCTTCCATTTTGCTTTTAAATGTCCTTATTTCTTCTCAGAAATCCTCACTTCCTGTACTTCTGTCTGTAACTCCACACAGTAATGCAAGGCTTTCTCCCTGATGTGGAGTGTCATGCTCGCCCCCTCCCTTGGACTACAGGAGAGTCAGGGCGCTCTCTACATAGCAGATAGAGAAAAGAGCTGTGTGTTAGTGGGCGTCCTGACTCTCCTGTAGTCCAAGGGAGGGGTTGAGCACTTCACATCAGGGAGAAAGCCTTGAATTACTGTGTGGAGTTACAGACAGGAGAACAGGAAGTTAGGATTTCTCAGAAGAAATAAGGACATTTAAAAGCAAAATGGAAGGATGAGGTAAGTGAAGGAGGACTGCACTAAGGTAAAGGAAGCTATTTAGGAAAAATTGTACCTTTACAACCCCTTTAAGAGGCATCTTCACTTTGCCCCCCGCCTGTACCTAAAGTAGGCAAAGTAATAGTGTCTCTTTAAAGGTTTACATTAGGGGTTTCTCTGCTGCTTGAGGAAAGTGGCACTGCAGGTTTGATTAACTTTATATAGAGAATGTTGCCTTAGAAAACTGGGTGCTCACTTACTTAAAATGCAGCTGCATTCACCTCTACTCTATTTCTAAACAAATCACCCTATTGTAACTTTTGTTAGTTTGAGGCTATTTTCTTTTACCTCTGACATGATTTTTTTTTATCTATTACTCCTACATAGCAGTGAAGATTGCAGCACTTCAAGTGGAAAACTTGTCCCTTTTATTTTTAAGTGGGACTCCAAAAATTGTTACCTGTAAAAAAGTGTAGTTAGCGTTGTACTTCAAGCACTGCAGCTATGAGCGCTGTGGCAAATTCTACATGTCCCTGCTCTATCTTCACTCTTAACGCAACATTCTGCATATTACCACACTCCACACTGTATCAATAATTCAATCATATATCAGTGGTTCTCCAATTTTTACTCAAAATGTACTGATTCTACCCTAAATCTACTGACTCCCCTCCCTTCTATTTTCACAGCCTGACCTATATATGTTAGAATTACAGACCTAGCGAGAACCATGTTAAAACAAGTGAAATGTTTTTTATGGTCACGACCTGTAAAAAAATATAATAAATTCCTGACTGACTATTGAAGTTACTTTTCTTTGATGGCCTTTGTTAATACTGTTTCATACAAACAGTCCTAATAATACAGTGTAATGTTTGATTATTTTTTTTTACAACAAATCTACTTAAAATTTTGGAAGTGTTCCATGCTTTTCATATTGCAGAGTCCTGTGCTGTGTAACTACACGTTGGGAAAAAATATATATTTTGTAATACAAATATGTTAAAAATGCATTTTAAAATGTATATTTTTGCCATAATCTCTCATAATAGTAATATATGGTTAAAAAACAATCAGCAAAAATGTTATGTGGTGGATAATCATTTCTTGTCAATGTGTGTTGGGCTAGTCATCCACGTGAGATGTTCTTTTATTGTAATGTCATTAAACCACACAGGTAGTTTTATTCTTATGTCATTGGCAATTTAACCCATTGTTAAAGGAGTAGTAAAGGAAAAAAATGTTTTTGCTGAAATGTAAGGGCCACGAAATAATAAAATAGAGAAGTGGCCAGATGGGATTGTCGCCCCCTAACGCCCTTTTGTTCAATGAATACATTTTACTCTTAATAGAGGGCTATGATAATTGATAAGTGCATGTCTCTCTATGGCTGCTTTGCTGGTTCTTTCTGTTTTGTGTTTCAGGTGACAAGCTGCCTGCTGCTGTTAGAAAGATTCATCTCAGCTGCAGATCACTGGATTGGTGACAAATCCTTTGGCGGGAAACATCTAGCCAATGAGTGTAACCTTTTACTTATATCCTCTCCTGTCACTGGGAGGAGTCAGCATTTACCTCAGGTCTCTCAGCTGGACTCACCTCTGGATTCTCCTCAGCTTTCCTTCTGGATCTTTTGACCTGCTCTCCCACCCTCCCTCCCCTATAATTCCCCTTGTCGCGGTCCCCCTTTATGTGGGTAGTGTCGCCCACTTTGTGGGTGGACAGTGATTGTACGCTGTTATTTGTTTTATATAAAATATTACTGCTTGAGTCGTAGTGACTAAGCAAGTTGATTAGCTATCTTTTTGAGTTAAAATATTACTGCTTGAGTCGTAGTGACTAAGCAAGTTGATTAGCTATCTTTTTGAGTAATGTCGCCAACTTTGTGGGTGGACAGTGGTTGTACGCTGTTACTTGTTTTATATAAAATATTACTGCTTGAGTCGTAGTATCTAAGCAAGTTGATTTGTTATTCAGTGGTTGTACACTGTTACTTGTTTTATATAAAATATTACTGCTTGAGTCGTAGTGACTAAGCAAGTTGATTTGTTATTGGTTACCAACAGTTTTTTTTGATATTGAAGAGCTATCTTTTTGGGTAATGTCGCCCACTTTGTGGGTGGACAGTGGTTGGTAAACTGGTATTTGGTTGGTATAAGATATTGCTGCTTGAGTCTTAGTGACTAAGCATGTTGGTCTGTTAATGGTTAACAGCGATTCTGTTTGGTGTTAAAGGTTAAAGTTAATTTCATAATTAAAATTGTTTTAAACCCAATAAAGGGGCCGCGGCCTAAACTTCTCCACAATCCTTGTTGTGTTTATTTTATATTTAAGGTATGTTCCTATGGTATGATGGGTGTTGGTGGGGTGTACAATCCCTTGACTGTTTACAGGGTATAGAGACATATTAGTTAACTGATTCCTTTTAAAAATGATTAAAAATAGATAAAAAATCAATCATATAATAAACCTGCAGTTTAGTTTCGTTTTTAGACTAGTTTCAGTTTGTTCTGTGTGTACAGAGACACACAGAACAAAAACAAACAAACACAGAGCAGTGTTTGTTTTTAAAATTGCATCTGAATTATACCACAGTACTGCAGATGTGTCTATTACTTCTCATGTGGTTAAATTACAGATATGATCACTAGAAAACAACAAAGTACGAGTTTTCCTTTCTCCAAAATTTCATCGAAAATTATGAGATTTCTGCGGAATTGTTCCATTTTAGTAAAATGCCCTGTCAATGGTGATGACAAAAAGGTTGTTTTTTGGTAGCTTTTAATGGTGCTAAGGACTTTAAAGGCTAAGTTTACCTTTTACATAAATTGGCTTATGCAGACAAGGTGCTCAGTAGTTTATATTGCTCTGTGCTGTTGGTATTTTTTTATGTAAATGTTATACATGCGGGTCGTTTCCTGTCAACTATGAAGCCTGGCCAAATACTCCCAATATTCCTACATCTTGCTTTATTTCCAGGATCCAGCAGATGTTGGGAACTGATCCTCATTCTTGCAGGGCACTCATCCCCGTTCTTGCTATCTGATTCAAAAGCTGCTCATGGTCTGTCTCTTCCCCTATCCCAGCAACATTAAGCACAGTCACTGCTCAGATGCTAGGGTGAGAGAGACTTACTTACTCTTGCAGGACTGAGGCCAAGTACCCAATGTCTGCTGTATCCTGGAAATAGGTCAGAATGCAGGACTCTATACATTGGAAGTATTTCTCCCATTGTCCTTCATATCATTACAAGATACAACAGTGATGTAGAGATTAACGGCAGGAAACATTAATGTCCCATACACACTATCAGTTTTCCTGACGGTTTTCTCATCAGGTTTACCAAAACCATGTAGTACAAGGGGCTGCCTGATTGCATACAAATTGAAACTCTTGAGGTTTGACCTCATATTAGATGGTTTTGGTAAACCTGAAGAGAAAACCGTCAGGAAAACTGAGAGTTTAGGAGGACCACATAGGACTGACATTTCCAGGAGTGTCAGTTTCCCAGCAGGAGATCAGTTCTCTGTAACCAAGCAGGTACAGAGCCATGGGTATCAAGAGAGGAATGTATTTAGTCTCTTCCTTTCAGATATGTCCTTTTCTGAAATTTTTTATAATGTGACAGCATCCTTCCAAGGACTTCAATAAGCTAAATGTGAAGTTTTAAGCTTTTGGCACTTTTTTGGGGAAACGCAATTTCTCCAAAATCACTCTGCTTATCACCGTTAATCAGTAGAAATTAGCAACTTAAGGAAGGTTCAGTTCACTGGGCATTCACTGAATTTAGTGGGAAATCCATAAACCCCGAACATAGTGTTCAAACCCTAGCTGAATCTTGGAATTATTGTCTGGCCTTGTTTAAGGTCAGTTTGTCAGCTTTTCTTAAATAAAGGGCATGGGCAGCTGGATATTGCCATCAGGGCTGTCCTAATGAGAGGGCACACCTGGGCACTGCCCAGGGGCCCCAGCTGCATGGGGGGCCCCTGCACTTTCCCTAAAGCAGCTGGCCCTTGAACCCACGCTGCCCCGAAATTGGGGGCCCCATGATGGCACTGAGAGTGATGGATACACAGAGGAGGCAGGTTGGCAGCGATGCAGAGGAACCATAGTGCTGGGGAGGCATCAATCTAGCTGATATACTATATGCACAGGACAGTTTTTTTACTTTATATATTTAGTATATGATTGTTTGTGTAGTTAAATGCGGAGCTCCACCCAAAAGGGGGAGCTCCTACCTACTTGATATCTGTTAACATGCACTACATTGTAGGGGCCTCAGAGCATTACTTTGCCCAGGGGTCTATGATGCTATGAAGACTGCCCTGATTGCCATGAGGAACAAGTACCAATGCAAAAAATAAAGAATATAATTTGTAGAAAATACTGTTTAGCAGTGAGAATGTCTTTTATTCCTTTAAAAACTCTCAGGTAAGCCTTAAATCTGCATGTAAAGATGTGCACTTGCAATTCACTCCAGCAAAAACGTTTGCACAAAATAATGTGGGGTTCCTGTTAAAATCCAGTGGATGAGGGTCTGATTCGGATATTTATGGGGACCCAATGCCATTTTGTGAACTCTGCCTTTTGGAACCATGCCAGGCCGCAAGCCTTAAATTTTGGAGGATTCTTTTGAGGGGGATGCAAAGCTCCACCCCCTGTAAAGCACCATGTCTCCATGCTGATGGGGAACAAGGGCTTCTTGCCCACATGTGGATGTGAAAGTCTGGGAGGTTGAATCTTGGTAGCCAGATTCTGCCTGTCTGACTAAACTTTTGGCTTCTCCAGCCAGAAGTCATTCATTTAGTGGTGGTTTAGTCTGCCGGCTTTCAACGCACACTTTTTGCATTATGTGATCCTGTGATAGAGGGGATTCTGGCAGTTTGCAACCACTCGGAACACAGCACATTGCATGGCATGCCTTACCCTAAAAATAAGCCCTAGTGTGTTTTTTGCTGACAAAATTAATACCCAGGCTCATTTTTGGGGAAACACGGTACTAGGTTCATATGTTCAGCAAACTGATTAAAGGCATCCCCTGTAATCCCCACTGGCTTGTTTACAATGTGAAACAAGCCGGTGGACAGAAAGCTTTTATTTAGTGGCTGTAGTGATAACACCACTAAATTAATGACTTCTGGATGAAGCTGTTCACAGTTTGTGTAGGTAAACCAAATCTGGCCATTTGGTTCACCCGCTCAAACTGGGTTTGGGTCAAACTCATGGTCAACATAAACCCAAAGATCATCCCCAGTGATTTCTTCATCAATGCATCATGGTAGCATTATACCGATTAGTGTCTGCTATTTTTTAGATGTCAAAGGATCAAAATGTGCTACTTATGGTGACCCAGTAGAGATAATCTCACTTGTTTTTAGAAAAGAGACTTGTTTCATGTGCTGTTTTATTGCTATAGACTTTTTGAATGTAACGAAATTCAAAAAAGGTACAGTAACCTTAGGGTATAGCTTACTCAGCAAGGTGTTTTGTGAATAATGGCATTGTCAAGAAAGTGATCCCCTATGGTAACTATGCAGAAGGGAAGTCTATTAGCACAATAACTGAAACATCACTGCTATCTCTGTAGTAGCTGGAACTACTACAATGATTTGCAGTTTCCACAGAGACCACATAGGTATAAATATGCGTAATTACAGTGGTTTAAGCTGGGGCAAGGTAGGTATGAAATATAAATCATACAGTACCTGGAGTTCGGTTTTAACCCCAACTTCACTTGGTAGAATTTATATTTCTTAAAAATGTCTATTGTTCAAAGTGTGCAGTCAAACACCTGAGTAGCATATCCAAGTTGAAAAAACAAAAAAGATATTCCTCAAGATATTCAAAGGCCTAAATCCTAATGGTTATTCAAAAATTGTGTTGTAAAAGGGGCCTAAAATTTGTCATATAAGGTTTATAATTGGCTCCTATCCTCTGCCTTTTCAAAAACATCATATACCCAATAACCTTTCCTCTTTTAGAACTCCTCTTCTTCCACTGCTGATGCAGCAATAGTGCACATAACAGGCTGACATGCTAATCCTGGTATTGATGACCTCTCACAAAACACCACTGAGCTAAGACACAAGAACCATTTTTAGTCTTTATTTGCACTCTTTCAATTAACAATGTCATTTAGGCAAAGTTCCAACAAGGAAAGTTCTTTGCACTAGTAAAAAAAAAAATCATCTGAAGATGTTTTGAAAATTGCACATGAATGAGTTTTACAATACACTAGCTGTAACAATGCATTAAATGCAAAATAGAGAAGCATATTAATATGTGTCAATTGGATAATTTGTATAGGGTATATAGGACCCCAGAATTTCTATGTGCTTTTGGCTTAAGAGACGATTCAGCTTGTCCTAGATCCAGCAATTCAGGGTCCCTGATACACTTATTATGGCATTTCCCGAAATTCATGAGGTTGTGGGGACACTCCGTGGGATTTTAGATGTGAATCTTTAAGGCCGCGTACACACGACCAAATAAATCCGATCAAATCGGTCTGTCAGACCGATTTGATCGGATTTGTCTGCGGGGAGAAATTGGTTTGATCGTGTACACACGATCAAACCAAAATCCCCACCGGCAGATAGCGCGGTGACGTGGCGGTGACGTTGATGCCGCCACGTCACCGCACCAGGAAGTACAACACTTCCGCGCATGCGTCAAATCCATTCGACGCATGTGCGAGCAGATATGTCTGCTGGTTAGCTGACTAACCAGCAGACATGTCGGACGGACGGGTTCCCAGCAGACAGATTTTAAAGCATGCTTTAAAATCTGTCTGCTGGAAAAATCTGTCTGTCCGCCCGTACACACTATCGAATTTGTCTGCTGAAACGGTGTGTCGGACCGTTTCCAGCAGATGAATTCGATCGTGTGTACGCGGCCTTAGTGGATCCCCTTACATGTTTACTGGGATAGGTTGATTTTTCATTGTTTAAGCCACCAAAGCGGATTACTGTTATAAATGCGCTGTATGTAGCTGGAAGACAAATCACCCTTAAAGGAGAATTCCATCCAAAATGTAAGCTCCGTTTATCTGCTTCCTCCCCCCGCTTCCGGTATCACATCTCCACTTCCAGGAGACCTGGCTGTGGTTAGCTGTAGCGAGGTCCACATGAAGTTCGGCCCCCTCCTCCTTCACTCGCCACAGGGCCATTCACAAAGCCCAGCATGCTTCGCACACGTGCAGTAAGGAGCCAGCTGTGAAGCCGCAAGGCTTCACTTCCATGTTTTCTTACAGGAAATGATGGCAGCAGCACTCAAGAGCTGAGGTGCTAACATCGCTGGATTCCAGGACAGGTAAGTGTCCTAATATTAAAAGTAAGCAACTACAGTATTTTTTGCTTCTGACTTTTAATTTCTTTGTAGGGGGCTGGACCGCCCCTTTAAGTGGACTTTTCCGCATCCTCCTACCATGTCTGACTGGATATTTGATCTTAATAAGTGCATTTCCTGTGAGAGACATGTTTTCTTTTTTAGACGTTCATCTTAATCTGGTCACCGTGGGTAACCCACATTGGTCCGATATCGAGCTAGGTTACAGGCCTTTTTGGACATAGCAGTATGTACCATGAGCAACGTTTGAAATGTGTTGATTGCTATCATGTGTGTATATATATATATATATATATATATATATATATATATACAGTATACATATTTATTGTTATGATTATATTTAGGCAAGCTTTATATTGGTTTTTTTTTTTCCTCTGTACTTTTGGTTGTTTTTGGCTTGTTATGTTTTTTTTTTAGAAATGTTTTTTTTCGTCTGTTTGTATATGTGCTGATTTAAAAAAAATATAATAATAATCTGATTAAAGAAACTTTTGCTGTGTACATAAAGACAACTAGTCTTTAGCAGAGCACATGTTAAGTATGGGCGCCAGATCCTGTTTTTAATCAAGAATGCAATTGATTTGTACAGTTTCTGGGGTTGCCTGCGTGACTACATGAGATAAACAAAGGAGCCATCATAATGGGCCTAATGTATGAAAATTGGTACATTTTTTCTGATCATCCATCTCAAATCCCTAAATCTAAAGCCTTGCGTACAAGAGATAAGGAGAAGTGGAAAAAAGGGGAACACCCTTCAAAATGTGAAGGACCACTCTATCCTTAGGATGATGATTCAGAAGCTATAAAGTTGTTGATTGTAATTCAGAAAACAAGCCAACCTGTACAGTATAGAGGATTTGCGCCCCTTTCATCAGAGTTAAGCAGCAGTATAAACGGGCATACAGTATATGTGAGATAAAGTACAATACTAGCTGGGATATAAATTGCACATGTGGAATAATAATACTAAATTGGATAGCTTGCAGAGAAAAGTTTTAAATCCTGAGCATGAATCTAAGTTTCCTGCAGAGTGGTGTCCGACACTTGAATTTTGAAGTAGATCCTCAAACTTCAAAAGGTGCTCCCATTTCTTTTGCTTCTCCTAAGATCAGTTTTCAGTTGAAACATTTCTAATTAAAGTAAAAAACTAGTCACCAGAAGTAGTGTCTCTGGAAGATTGGAAGATTTCCCTTCTATTACTTTTATGGGGACAACCCAAAACTTTGGATTTTCTTTTACTTTCACTTTCATTATTAATGGTAAACTGGACAGATAGAGAGGGTTAATCTCCTTCATGGGGGCACAGACAGCACTAATTATCATAGTAGGTGTTCTAATCCCTCTCTGTAAACATAACTATTGCCTTTAGTTATACTTTAAGCTTTGAAAAAAAAATGAATGAAGCAGATTGGTAGCTTTATGGATCAAGAAACTTTCAATCTTGCAGACTATACATGCATCAGGGTCCATATCATTTAGATGCCGTCAATCATTATATGTGCGTCCAATAAAAGGATGATTTAGTGACTTTGTTGTTGATGAAATGCACTTCCATATTATTATTATTATTTTAATACCCTGCTTGTCCTTCCAGAATATTGCTGATTAAAAGAATGTAGTCTTTTGGTCATTCTCAGAGGTAACATCATATTGGCAATGCTAATATTTGTAATCCTTTGCAGTAAGGACAACACGTTTTCTGAGACGTTGGTCTGGTCACAAATCTTGAAAGTGTAATTGTTTCATTTAGCTAAATGCTGAACAGGTTAAGAGATGTCTCTTGTCCATTTCCTAGAAGTCATTAGAGTTTCTATTCACCACTTTCTCCCAGCACTAGCTTGCACGTGGCATGGTTTTTTCATTGCTTGGCAGTTTTGCAGCGCAATCCTATAGGGACAGCTGTGTACACATCTCCCCCAGTCCTCTCCTTACCATTCTTGCCTGCAGCAGTCCCACTGTTGAAAACCAGAGGCAAATAGGACTGCACTTAAACTAGTATATAACACAACACAACCCAGAGAGGCATTTGGCAATTTTAGCTCATTAGACATGTTTTGGGTCTGATGACTGTGCTGGGATGATAAATAAGTATAAATATTATATTTGCCTGTGGGTCATGTTTAAAAATGTATTCTTTTCTCTCTTTCTCTTTTTTTTATTTTATTTCTATCCATTCAGCACCAGGAAAGACGCATTTCAACAGTCAATGTCAAATATCTACTACAGATCACATTACAAGCTTTTTACCAATTTATTTTAGATTCTTTTAATATGTAAGTCGCTATAAACCTAACCAATACATGATATGACAAGAAATATTCACGATAATAGTATTTTAATATTAAGGTGCTTGGCGTTTAATGCCCTTATATCAGCTAGGGAGACACTTACAAAGATAGGATCAAGGAACAATCAGCTTTATGCAGAATATATTTCTTATATAGATGCATCCTAACTTATTATACAGAAAGCTTATGTTCTGTAACTCTCTTTGTAAGCACAGTTTTCTGCCCATTTTGTTGTTATTATGTGATGCTATTTTGTCTTCTTTCTCCTAAGATTGTTTGCAGCACCTTATTATAGACTGCATCTGAGGAGTTGATTCTGTTTCATATGCAATGTTACAACTGAGGACCAATAGAAATAGTACCACCTAATCTTAAAGTGGTTGTGAGTCCCCTCTCAATCCAGCGATGTCCACGAGAGCCTTGTTTCTCCAGGGACTTGCACTTTTGATTTGCCAATGGCCAATGGCTCCCGCTTCTGTCAATCACAGCCAGTGAGCCAATCAGGAGGCAGAGGGGCAGGGCCAAGTCACAGCTCCGTGTGTGAATTGACACACAGAGCTGCAGGTCAGGAGTGTGCTTGCTTAGGTGCCCCCACAGCAAGCTG
Organism: Rana kukunoris; assembly: GCA_029574335.1. Classification (NCBI taxonomy): domain Eukaryota; kingdom Metazoa; phylum Chordata; class Amphibia; order Anura; family Ranidae; genus Rana; species Rana kukunoris. Next base: position 336,364,884 of record CM056050.1, read on the forward strand.
CTTGCTGTGGGGGCACCTGGCAGGAGTGAGGGACAAGGGGCTCCAGTGTGGAACCCTAAATGAGGAGTATCTGGACTGCTCTGTGCAAAACCGCTACAAAGAGTAGGTAAGTAAAACATATGTGTTAAAATAAATCCGTGCAAGTATATTTAAAAACACCAGTGACAGCAAAAGTATTTGGAATTGGACTAGGTATGGTTGAAGGTGATCAATGGACAGCTGCCTCTACTAATTGCTTCCACCTAAGTGGAGCAAGAAAGTGTTGAGAAGAAAAAGAATGTAGAGATAGTGCTGGTCCTTACGGAGCCAAATGCTCCATAAAAGAGGCTCCTCGTGTAAGGTGCAGTGTGCAAAATATACACAAAGTGCTAAACGATCCAAAGTGCCAAGTGCCTACATATGTAAACTACTAGAATGATTCCACAGTATATATCATAAATGCAGCAATGAAAATAAATAAAAAAAATACATAAAAAATATATCACAGTGCTGTGCAAATTAAAGTGCTATTGTGCCTATATAAACACTGCTAGGTAAAGGAAATGTGCAAAACGTGAAAATCCTGTAACCATTAGGGTACCTATGTTAACCCTTTAAAAGATGTGCTGATAAACAATTTTATTTTATTTTTTGTGCAATATAATGTCCTTATTGGAAGTAAACAAATCCAATTGCCAAGTGCTGAGTGATTCTAAAAGTGCTTTGTGCTCTTGTTGTATGCTGTGATCACTGCAATCCGGGTTTTTATACACCCCGCACTCACCAACTTTTTCACCCCTTCTTAGGGTCTGGTGCCTTCACAGTATAGGCCACTGTCTAGCCCTCTGGCCGTTACTTGTCCCCCTGCGCTGATGACGTTAGTCCAGTAATAGCCCATACATAGGAGAGAAAGGAGCCCCAGATTGTGTAGTATCGTTTTATACTTTATTTAAATAAACAAGAAATGGGTACTCACATGTAGACAAAAACAGTATGGCATATAATGCTGACAAAAGTCTGATGCCTGGAAACAATGTGACATTCGTTATTTTAAAGAAGAAAATAAAAACAAGACTTTAATATCTGTTTAAAGCGGATTTCCACCCAAAAATTGAACTTCCTCTGTCCGGATCCCCCCCCCCCCTCTGGTGGCACCTTTTGGGGGGAGCAGATACCTGCCTAATACAGATATTTGCTTCCACTTCCGCCAAAAGATCGCAAATGATCTACGCCATGTCCGGCCCCTCCTCTGTCCCCCCTGCTGTCTTCTGGGAGACACACAGGTCCCAGAAGACAGCAGGGACCACTCAGAATGTGCAGCGTGACTAGCGCATGCGCCGTAGAGAACCAGGCTGTGAAGCCTCAAGGCTTCACTTCCTGATTCCCTTACTAGCAATTCCGGCCCCTACACCCGGAACCGAGGGATAGATTGGATTCGGGTGAGGACATTGTGAGCGCTTTGGGCAGGTAAGTGTCCTTATATTAAAAGTCAGCAGCTGCTGTATTTGTAGCTGCTGATTTTTTTTTTTTAGGCGGAACTTTATACAGAATATAACAGCCTGGTGGTACAAATGCAGAGTGGCTGCAGCTGTAGGAAAGCCATGTACCTGGCCGGACGCTGAAGTGATGAGAAGCCTCCCCTTGTAGTTGAGTGCAAAGCACCCCTGAGAGTGGTGACCGGGATTTCTGAACCCAAATGCGCATTAGTTGCCAGTGATGTAGTTGCCTGGTGATTCTAGATGAAGAGACACTTGTAGAGCAAGAGTTCCAAAAGGGCAGATGACATTCTGGATAAGCAGAGGCAGAGTCAGAAGCTGGAGCCAAGGTCAAAGGAGGTCAATCAGGAACAGAAGCAGGGGCATGGTTAAGATCAAGCCAGATTTAATGCACAGGAAAGCAGGTAGAAACACGTCAATGAAAAAAAGCCAGGGTCAGAGCCAGGAGAGAAGCCAAGACAGGCCCAGGAGAATGGGTAATCCAGTAGTATTGCAAACACAGGAACATAGTATACAAGAGGCTGATGATCATCCACCAACTAATGAGCAAAACTGCTGTCCTTATAAAGGCCATTGGGTGGCAGCAATTAGGTGCGTCGTCGTGCATGTAGTTGCGCCAATGCAAGCTATATGTGCGCCTGTGCACAATGTGCAAATTAGTCCAGCCATGCTGGGAATTGGCCTATCTGGCAGGTCTTCTCTGCTTAGTCTCCTGACAATGATTTTGGAGACCCCTGCTGTATAAGGCATACTAGTTGTGCTAAAGATACCTAGTATAAAACATGTAGCCCCTATGTACCTTACAGTACTGGTGCTAGTGAAATTTAAGGGCAGATCAGAGTGTAGTTAAATTTTGATCCAGATTTGTTAGTAGCAAATTGCGGTCTCTGTCTCAGCTTGGCTGTGCTGTGAGCCAATTCTGCTGTGCTGGGGTGTTTTTCCAACCCCAGTACTGCAGGTGGCAGCAGTGGAGTCGAGGTTTGGGTGCTCTTCCCAGCAGCCAATCACGAGAAATTGTCCTTGCTGTGCATGCTGGGGAGGGGTATTTATGGGACAGACGACATTGGTTCTGGTTCTTCTTCGTTCAGTGTGGCACCCACCTTTAGGGTGGCCACATCACGGCGCCCCGGGGCTATGGCCTTCTTGGCCGTGGGGGTGTGTGCCATGCAGTGTTCCTGGTTTCCGGGGCCATGCTGGCCCATGCTGGCCCGGAGCATCTGAACCAGCGATGGGGATCCAGTGAGCGACTGGGTTCCCTCTTTTGAAGATCCCAAGCAGTGTGCTGTTCGGTGGGGAGTCGGTATGAGGAGCGCCATTGAGAGGCTAGCGGTCCAATAGGGCTTGGATGAAACCACCAGGGATCACAGGTAGCCGGACACAGGACAAGTTGAAGGAGGTCCAGATGTAACTCAACCAAGGAGGCATATCTCCAAGGATTTTACCCAGAGGGGACCTGTGGCAGAGGTATCTTCTGAGGCTCTTTGAGAGGGGTCTGTGGCAGAGACTTTCTCCCAAATTCAAGTTCACCAAGGAGGGTCTGTGGCAGAGACTTATTCCTATAATTGTCCGAGTGATACTCCGGCTGCCAGGTCAGTGAGAGAGGCCTGTCCGGGTACACTAAACCCACTTCGGCGGGAGTGGCGCAGAGAAGTATTACGTTTTTGGGCATAAATGTTTCCTATCATTATGCCTGAATCTGCTATCTTTCCTCCTTTCAACTTTACTTTCCTCACCACAAGTTTTATTGTTTTTACCCGGCTGGGTAATAAAGAGCACAGCAAAAGAGCACCTGTCGTGGACATTCCTTTACTTCTGTCTATGCACATACGCATCACTCGCCGCTAGAGAATTCGGAGGAGCCACGAGGTAACACGCCACCCAAAAATCTAGCAGCTCCAATCGGGATAATGCTACAAACATATAAGAAAAAAAAAATGTTGAATCAGAAAAGGGGATTTATTGTGAGCAAGTATATGGTACCTATTTTACTCATGATATCTCCCACTGTCCTATAACCAAAGGTACTAAACGTTTTTTGAATTTTAGCAATGATCAATGAATTGATTCAACTGGTGTCTGCTACGGGGAACAGTGACAATGACAGTGACACAGTGTAGGTATAATCTATGAGAAGGGGCTGGCAGTGCTGTCCCCAGGAGAGCCCTAGTCTCCTAGTGCGGGAGGTCTGCATGGTGTAATTGTAGGAGTTTGTGGGATGTAAAGGGGGGTCGGTGTAATGTAAAGGGGTCTGTGTAATGTGCAGGGGGGGGCTTTAAAATGTAAAGGGGTCTCTGTAATATGCAGGGGGACTTTGAAATGTAAAGGAGTATCTGTAATGTGCAGGGGGGCATTCAAATGTAAAAATGATCTGTGTAATGTGCAGGGGGGCTTTGAAATGTAAAGGGGTCTAAGTAATGTGCAGAGGGAGCTTTGAAATGTAAAGGGTCTGTGAAATGTTTCCTGAAACCTCCCTCTTACAAATGTTGTGCGTGTTATAGGCCGATAAATATGGTAATTACTATTATAAGGCCTTATACTTTATAGGTTTACCTTATGGGGTTTAGTTATGGACACTTGTATTAACAATAGTTTTTATAAACATTACTTTAAAAAAATTTAAAGATACTTTATTTGAAGATATGTGTGCTGCAAAAAAAGAAAATAAGTCTGAGTTTTTGTTAAGGTGTGATATCCAACTTTAACCTTTAACAGGGGTTACCTGGAAAAGTCAGCAGACACATGTATGGCCTCCAGCAGTAGAAACAGTACAGTCAAACCATCAGTTTTCTTTGTGAGCTATATGTTTCTGTGATCCCAGCTTTTCATCACACTGCTTCAGGTAATACATTGCTCCAGGTAATCAATCTGCACCTGTGCATCAAATAGTCTTGCATACTTTCTGACTCCAGATAACAATTTCTAAGATCACTCTTTTCAGTAAATGAAACACATATGCAGAGTTCTGAATATGAGCAGGAGCTTGCAATAATGCTCCAAGTGTTTATTGGTTATAAGCCTGCACTGTTTAGTGTTTGGACAATGTTAAGCAGCAATAATCTCACAACAAGAGGCTAAAATCCCACTAAGAAGCAATGGATGTGGCCTCAATAGGTAATGTGGTATTATAAAACTGTAGCGCTTCAGAGGACTTTACCAAATTAGGGACAAGTTCACAAATGTCTCTTCCCCATCCCTCATGCATAGCCCCCAATACAATACACTGTGTCAGTTTCTTCAGGTCCATACTTACCTCTGACAACATCTGCGGCACAACTTAATAACGTTGGTATTATTGTGGTAACAGGCTGACCAAGACTTTACACTAACATCACTTATATACCCATCTCGTAACATTTCCTATAGGAAGTACTCGTACTGCAGGAAGCAATGTCCTATTCAAGTCTATAGAATATTAAGCTGTCTATACATGGATCAACATTTTTCCTGATTCAGCAGAGACCAGCTGAATTTCAATCCATGCATGGACAGATTTGTTGTACAGAAGTTGGTCTACAGATATAAAATCACCCATCAGTTATAGCTGGCAGCAATGATCAATGTATTCTGACAGAGGGGAAGTTTCTCCACTATCAGAATTCAATAACCCAGCAGGAGTGATTCCACCTTTCACATTGAGTATGTGGGTGGAGGAAGTGAGTCTTTTTTAATGTATTTATTTTATTTAGGTTAACCTCCCTGGCGGTATGATTATGTCAGATTTTTGAATCTCAAAGCGATAAATTGTTTTGCATGGAAATTTGGCGTTTTATATTGTACGCCTGTAAGTCTTATGCCGCATACACACGATCGGACATTCCGACAACAAAACTGTGGATTTTTCTCCGACAGAACCTTGACTCAAACTTGACATGCATACACACGGTCACACAAATGTTGTCAGAAATTCCAAACGCCAAGAACGCGGTGAAGTACAACACATACGACGAGCCGAGAAAAATGAAGTTCAATAGGCAATGCGGCTCTTCTGCTTGATTCCGAGCATGTGTGGATTTTTGTGCTTCAGAATTGCATATACACGATCAGAATTTCCGACAAAAACTTTTGTTGTCAGAAATTTTGATAGTAAATGTCTGATGGAGCATACACACGGTCAGAATATCTGACCAAAAGCTCACATCAAACATTTGTCGGAAATTCAGATCGCGTGTATGCATACACATTAGTAATAACACATTTAATCTGTTCAAAAAAAGAGTCTAGTAGACATCCTGGGTAAGATAAAGTTTGAAACATGAAATCATAAATTATAAAAAATAAATAACTATAAATAATTATAAAAAAATAAAAATATAATAATAATAATACATTTTATTCAATAAGGGACAAAAGGGAGGTGAAACAATTTGATACAGTAATTTAACCTTACAGATTACAGTGTACTGTACGTGTTTTGTATTTTTCACTTTTTGAATTTGCCGCCGGGCTCCGCCACCTTGTAGGGAACAGAGCTTGGAACAATAAGGCGGCGTACACACGATCGGATATATCCGATGAAAACGGTCCGCGGACCATTTCCATCGGATATGTCCGATCGCCGATGGCGTGTACACACCATCGGCAAATTCCGCCGTAGTGGTGACGGCTGACGTTGTAGTAAAACACATGCGAACATTCGGAACACTGCTGGTAAGTGTACTACATGTCGGGCGGACAGATTGGATAGATTTCAAAGATGCTTTGATCTGTCGGGTGGAGAAATCTGTCCGCTAGCCCATACACACGAGCGGAGACACGGTCCAGTTTTCAGCGGACATATCCCCTCGTGGACATACATTGGGCAGATGATCCGGCGAAGGACACAGCAGGGGGACATCGCAGGATCCTGGGGACAAGGTAAGTACGCTGTACATGGATCCTGCAGTGCAATCCTGAGTGTGGCTCGGGGTTAACCGCTTTTGGTAGTAAAAATTCACCCCGACCCACACTCGGAAATACGGCCAGGAAGGTTAAACGAACAAATAAATGAATAATGTATGGGCTGCATTACTGCGCAGGTACATACACTATATTTTTGCTGGCCAGGCTACACACATGCTTTGCAGAAGGTAAGATCCTCTGGGGAAGGTGGGTGAGGATGATACAGTTTAATGTACTGGTTGATGGTTGAGCTAGAAATGGGGAGGGGGGGGGCTGGGGGAATTCTTTAACATTCAAGAACTTGTCCTTTAATCCACAGCTTTAAAATGTACATTTGTGGAAAAAGGGCACAGTAACATAACACTAAAATTAATTATAAAACACCTACAAGTGTATGCACATATGTGTTAAAACTAGTCAAAACAGGAAGCAGAGACTGTAGCCTTCTACCAAGCTAACAACATTGCAGGTATGGTGGGGTTAAAGCTCTCTTACAACACTTGCTAATACTGGAGTATTTCCATATCTAATTTGGTATATCTCATAATAATTGTTTGTAAGTGTAATGTTGTACTCAAGTACATCTTTATGCATAAATATTTAAAGAGTATCGCAAATGACAAGCTAAACAAATAAAAAGCATGTACAGTATGTTTATATGACTTTCAGGGAGAATAAAGATCATTTAATAGCATATCTTTTCCTCATTAACAAAACGTATTGGATGTCAATGTCAATGACCAACTTAAGCCTGAACTACTAACACAACCCCAGATATTACTTTGCAAAAATATCATCAGTGTACATACAGTGGGGAAAATAATTATTTGATCCCCCACAGATTTTGTAAGTTTGCCCACTTACAAAGAAATGAAGGGTCTATAATTTTTATCATATTTGTATTTTAAATGATAGAGACAGACTATCAACCAAAAATCCAGAAAAAAACACGATACAAATGTTAAAAAAAGAGGTGCATTTTAAAGAGTATAATACTGTAAGTATTTGATCCCCAAGCAAGACATGACTTAGTACTTGGTGGAGAAACCCTTGTTGGCAAGCACAGAGGAAAGACCTTTCTTGTAGTTGGTTACCAGGTTTGCACACATCTCAGGAGGGAATTTTGGGCCTCTCTTCTTTACAGATCTTCTCTAACCACTTAAATTCTGGGCACTTTCACCCCCTTCCTACCCAGGCCAATTTTCAGCTTTCAGCGCTCTCACACTTTGAATGAGAATCACTCAGTCATGCAACGGATGTATGTACCCAAATTAAATTTTTATAATTTTTTTCACACAAGTAGAGCTTTCTTTTGATGGTATTTAACCACATATGGACTGCCCGCCATTGTTGTATGTCGGTACTTTGACGTAGAAACCTGCCATAACCCCGGTATATTCTTAAACGGTGGACGGTCCTCTTTTGGATAAAAGTGGTCTCCGTGGCGAATTTGCTGCAAGATCACTTTTATCGGAGGCGGGAGAGGGCTTCCACTGCGCTCCCCCTCTTACTTGATCCCTCAGTAGCGGCAGAGACGATCACGCCCCCTCCTCTGTGAGGCTGGATGCTGAGTGAGGGAAATACAGTATGTGACCTGTCTTATTGACCTCGTATCTCTCCATAAAGAGGACCTGTCACACACATTTCCTATTACAAGGGATGTCCTTGTAATAGGAATAAAAGTGTTAAAAAAAAGTGTAATAAAATAAATAAATAAGTAAAAAAAATTAAAAATTAAAACGCACCTCTCCCCGGTAGCTCGCGCGCAGAAGCGAATGCACACATATGTAAATGCCGTTCAAATCACATATGTGAGGTATCGCCGCGTGCGTTAGAGTGCCAGCAACAATTCTCGCACTAGACCTCCTCTGTAAAAACCTATACAAATTTTCAAATCGTCGCGTATGGAGATTTTTAAGTATCAAAGTTTGGAGCCATTCCAATAGTGTGCGCAAATTTAAAGTGTGACATGATAGGTATCTATCTACTCGGTGTAACATAGGGCCAGATTCAGTAAGAATTTACGCGGCGTATCTCGAGATACGCCGCGTAAATTCTTACTGAATCTGGCCCTATATAACTTCTTAGATGCGCCGGCGTATCTTTTTTCTGTATTCAGAAAACAAGATACGCCGGGATTGAGCTAAGATACGAGCGGCGTAAGTGTATTACGCCGTCGTATCTTAGTTGCATATTTACACTGGCCGTTAGGTGGCGCTTCCGTCGATTTACGCGTTGAATATGTAAATTAGCTAGATACCCCGATTCACGAACGTACGCCCGGCCGTCGCAGTAAGATACGCCGTTTACGTAAGGCCTTTTTCAGGCGTTAAGATAAACCACCAAAAACATGGCGCTGCCAATGTTAAGTATGGACGTCGGAACAGCCGTCGAATTTCACGTCGTTTACGTCGTTTGTGTAAGCCGATTCAGAATGGGGCTGGGCGTAAGTTACGTTCACGTCGTTTTCATTGAGTATTTGCGACGTGATTTGGAGCATGCGCACTGGAATACGTCCTCGGCCGGCGCATGCACAGTTCGTTTGGCGCGTCATTTACGTGGGGTCACCGTTCATTTCAATACAACACGCCCCCTACATGCCTAATTTGAATTACGCACATTTACAATTTACATTTACGGAGCAAGTGCTTTGTGAATACAACATTTGCCTGTAAAATTTGTGGAGGCGAAACGTAAATAGGATACACTACGCCCGCACAAAGATACGCGCACCTACGTGAATCTAGCCCATAATCTGTCATATTTTACAAAAAAATTGGGCTAACTGTTTTGTTATTTTTTAATTCATGAAACCATTTTTTTCCCCCCAAAAAAAGCGTTTGAAAAATTATTGCGCAAATACTGTGCAAGCTAAAACGTTGCAACGATCGTCATTTTATTCCCTAGGGTGTCTGCTAGCAAAATATAAATAATGTTTGGGGGTTCTGCGTAATTTTCTAGCAAAAGAATGATGATTTGTACATGTAGGAGAGAAGTGCCAGAATAGGCCCCGTATTGAGGTGGGTATAAAAGCCTGGGGCCAGATTCAGATACACTTAATATTGCGCTGCGTAATCGAAATACTCTACACTGCCGTATTTCACCAGGCTCTACACCGAATCCTGGTAGATTTTTGCCCGTACGCTACGGCGACGTAGTCTATTTCTCGCCGCGTAATCGAAATACGCGATTGGGGGCGTGAAGCATTTAAATTAAGCGCGTCCCCGCGGCGATCGAACTGCGCATGCTCCGTTCAGAAATTTCCCGCCGTGCATTGTGCGAAATCACGTCGTTACGTCATTCGTTGTTTGAGTAGCGTCGTTTACGAACATTCCTATTCCCGGACGACTTACGTAAAAAATAATAAAAGACGCCGGAAAACATAGAAATTCGGCGCGGGAACGACGGCCATACTTAAAATGGGCTGTCTAATACTAGACCAGCAAAAAGCTGGTATAGTGTTACGCAAAAAAAAGATGACTAAAGGTGCCGTAAGAGATTGCGAATGAAGATCGTAATTTCGGGGATCGCCGGCAAAAGCTCATTAGCATACCCCGACGCGGAAAACGACGGGAAGTCCACCCAGTGGCCGCAATTTTATTGCAGCGTAGATCCGAAGGCGTACTAACACGTAATCCAGTCGAATTGAAGCCCGCAGCCGTCTATTCATGGTTTGAGGTTTCCGACTAGCTAGAAAACGCGCGTAATTTGAAATTACTCCAGTCTAACACTAGTTAGTCAGGCGTAATGGCTCTGTGAATCTGGCCCCTGGTATTGAAGTGGTTAATAAGTTTTGAACACTGTCTGTGTTTTGGTGGTAATTTTACCAGCTTCTGTGGTATTTCTCCCTTTTCTCTTTCCAGATGACATAGTGCCTAATGATTGATTGGGGTTTTCTCTCCTAGCTTTGTGCCTTTTGCTTACCATTATTATCACTATGTGAAGTTTATGGGAATGATTCCCTTGGTTATTATTATTAATAATTTATCAGGGAAATGGCTGGTGTTGATGCTTCAATCATCACGGCACCATGGTTGTTATGGTGTCAGGATGATTAAAGCACATTATTTCTATTATTACATTGTTATATAAAAAGAAATAGTTCAACTTACAATTATGCAGAATCAGTGGGAGCCCTAAGTGTTTCACTTGCCACCGTCTCCTGCCACCAGATGCAGCTTGTCACTTGCCACGTCACCTGCCTCATGTTGCAGATTGACACTTGCCACACCGCCTGTCACCAGATGCAGATTGTCACTTGCCACGTCACCTGCCACATGTTGCAGATTGTCACTTGCCACGTCACCTGTCACAAGATGCAGATTGTCACTTGCCTCGTCACCTGCCACACGTTGTGGATTGTCACTTGCCACGTTGCCTGCCACACCTTACAGATTGTCACTTGCTGTGTCACTTTTCTATTAAGGTGGTCTCTTGCTGTGTCCCAGAGTAAGGCAGCAGATTACCAGTCAGGCTGCCTGCCTACCTTTTAGGCCGTGTACACACGACCAAATACATCTGTTCAAATCGGTCTGGCAGATCTGTCTGCTGGCTGTTTTGGTTTGAACCCTGTACACGCGATCAAACCAAAATCCCCGCCGGCAGACAGCGCGGTGACGTGCCGGTGACGTTGACGCTGCCACGTCACCGCACCAGGAAGTAAAACACTTCCGTGCATGCGTCAAAAGTGTATTTTTTTTGTGCGTGAACTCGAGAGAGAGGAGCCGGACTGCAGGAGTTGGGAGTAGGCAGACCCTCCCCCCGGAGGCAATCGCCATCCTTCTCCATGCCCCTGGTGGCAATGGCGGGTGTGAAGGGGGGCCTCCCACTCACCCCACCCTACCTGCTCCTCTTGGGAGCCCAACTGGGGCCCAACGGGACCCCAATGGGGCAGAGGGACTCCCCCTATGAGGGAGTGAGGGGGCCTAGCCCACCCAGCCAGCCCCATAGGTCCTTCGCCTCTCTTTATTTTAGGAGACCGCATGGCCAAAGTGCATGTGTTTTAAACCAATTTTGTGTGCGTGCAAGTGTGGTGGTTTTTGTGGGGGGGGGGGGGTGGGCGTACTAAGCACAGGCGTACCTTGCATAGCACACCCACCGGGAGCCGGGCTGAGACCACCAAACTCAATTCACATGTAGCCGAGACCGGGATCCGAACCCTTGGCTGCAGAGGTGAATGGCTTATCAGCGCAGTGCCAATCACGTTGAGCCACCACAGCTCCATTCGACGCATGTGCGAGCAGATATGTCTGCTGGTTAGTGTACTAACCAGCAGACATGTCGGACAGACGGATTCCCAGCCGACAGATTTTAAAGCATGCTTTAAAATCTGTCGGCTGGCCAAATCCGCCCGTACACACGATCGAATCTGTCTGCTGAAACGGTCTGTCAGACCTTTTCCAGCAGACAGATCTGATCGTGTGTACGTGGCCTTAGATTGTAAGCTCTAATGATCAGGGCCCTCTGATTCCTCTTGTACCAAATTGTAATGTAACTGTATTGTCTGCCTTCATTTTGTTAAGCACTGCGTAAACTGTTGGTGCTATATAAACCCTGTATACAAATAATAATAATATATACATATATATATATATATGTATACAATGTTATTTTAATTGTATGATGTAATGCACGCCCCTATAGTTGTTGGTTTGCTCCTCTCACTTGAATTGGGTGCTCACCTTGTGGGTCCATTGGGGTTGGACAATTGAAATATATTTCTACTTAAATTTGCGTGTTCAGCATTTCTATGGTGTTTATATATTGAATGTATTCATTTGTACATATGCTTGCTTATTTTATCTTTCTTTTCATGCATAATAGTTGCCTTAAGCTCCTAAAGAAGTGCTCAGTGCGTAACATGTAGGGCGAGCTACGCCACAACTCTGGAACTAATCCTACCTTATAGAACTAATTATTTTCCTATGTAGTGCACCAAGTTGATGTTAGAGTGGTGATTGTGCACTTTAGAGTACTTTCAGCGTGAATTTTAAGTTCAACTGTCTGTGTCAATTTTTATTATGTATTAACCACTTCAGCCCCGGAAGATTTGGCTGCTCAATGAATAGGCCATTTTTTTTTGCAATTCGGCACTGCATCGCTTTAACTGACAATTGTGCGGTCGTGTGATGCTGTACTCAAACAAAATTGACATAATTTCCCACAAATAATTTTTTTTGGTGGTATTTTGATCACATATGCAGTTTTTATTTTTTGCACTATAAAGAAAGGAAGAGTGACAATTTTGAAAAACACACAATGGGGGTTATTTACAAAAGGCAAATACACTTTGCACTACAAGTGCAAACTACAAGTGTAAAGTGCATATGAAGTCACTGTAGATCCGAGGGGGACATGCAAGGAAAATACTTCAAAAATCGCAATAAGCTTATATTGATTGGTTTGCACAAAAGTCTACAAAATAGGGGATAGATTTATGGCATTTTTATTATTATATTTTTTTTTTTTACTAGTAATGGCGGTGATCAGCGATTTTTATCGGGACTGCGATATTGCGACACTTTGACACATTTTTGGGACCAGTGACAACTATACAATGATCAGTGCTATAAAAATGTACTGATTACTGTATAAATGTCACTGACAGGGAAGGGGTTAACACTAGGTGCGATCAAGGGGTTAACTGTGTTCCCTAGGTGTGGGGCGATTAGACTGACTAGATTAGGAGAGAGATCATACTTAGTATGAACACACCATCTCTCTCCTCTCCCCAGTGTAACAGCTCTGGTGAACGGAGTGAACCACAACTGCAGTTAGCAAGGATTTAAATGCACTTCTATATGTTAGAAATCTGTATTGGACCCCAGGCGTCACTCCACACAAACAGGAGTTTGGAGGTTCTCTACATCATCTGTGTCTTACATAAGAAATGGCACTGAGCTACCAAGGATGGACGCATCACAACATGTGACCAAGGCTCAGCGTCCGAAACTATAGTATACACTTTAAAGATTCCAATGCACCTCTATATGCAAGGGATTATCAGTACGGGACCCTAGGCGTCACTTCTAGCAACCAGGAATTTGGGGATTCTCTATATCATTTCACTTAAACGTAGAGAGATGTATTAGGCCACCAAGGGAGTCGGCATGAAACACCATCAACCTCTAGCATTAAAAAGTTAGAGAGAACATGCTTAGCAAGTCAGGGCAAGGCCCATAAGCAATTTACACTGATGTCAAGCACCTAGTAAATAAGAGTTTTTGAGACAACTAATAGTTGCATTTGAGAGGCAAATATAGCTCATGTAGTTATAGTTGCATATGGGAAGCAATTATAGCTCAGGTAGTTGAGAGTAGATGTCCCTTTAAGATATTCCTTAGCAAACAGGCATAGGCACAACAGTCTATCCCAAGTAGTATGTTATTGGCACAAGCCATAATAAGTATCAGCAATTGTTTTATAAAAGTTTATCCAAATATAATATTTTGGCTGCATTTTTGTGGTGGCTTCTTATAACTTTCAACACAGCAGGTGGATTTGAGGCTCCATACCTGAGAATTTTGTAGCTTTTGTGGCAAGAAACTTTAAAATGCTCAACATGAAAAATCTAATGGTTTTTAAATGCACTTGTTAATATCTGCTTGTTGTTTTATGAGCTACTATCTTCAAGCTACAAGCATTTTTGACTCCAAGAAACTTCAATAGGAGTGCCTATAAAACACGCAAAATGCTTGTGTCTGCAATTTTTTCCCCAGCAACTATCTATTGGCTAAGGCCACTGGGTATAAAAAACACAATTTTTAGATGTGTTTGACCTTTTATTTTCTGGCTCAACAGTGGGCAAAAACGTATTTAGTCACATTGTCTGATTTGGAAAGAATTTATTTGCAAATGATGGTGGAAAATAAGTATTTGGTCACCTACAAACAAGCAAGATTTCTGGCTCTCGCATCTTCTTCTTTAAGAGGCTCCTATGTCCTCCACTCATTACCTGTATTAATGGCCCCTTTTTGAACTTGTTATCAGTATAAAAGACACCTGTCCACAACCTCAAACAGTCACACTCTAAACTCCACTATAGTGAAGACCAAAAAGCTGTCGAAGGACACCAGAAACAAAATTGTAGACCTGCATCAGACTGGGAAGACTGCATCTGCAATAGGCAAGCAGCTGTGTGTGCAGAAATTAACTGTGGGAGCAATAATTAGAAAATGGAAGACATACAAGACCACTGATAATCTCCCTTGATTTGGGGCTTCACGCAATGATCAAAAGAACGGTGAGCAAAAATCCCAGAACCACACAAGGGGACCTAGTGAATGACCTGCAGAGAGCTGGGACCAACGTAACAAAGGCTACCATCAGTAACACACTTCTCCCCCAAGGACTCAGATCCTGCAGTGCCAGACATGTCCATCTACTTAAGCCAGTACATGTCCGGGCCTGTCTGAGGTTTGCTAGAGAGCATTTGGATGATTCAGAAGAGGATTGGGAGAATGTCATATGGTCAGGTGAAACCAAAGTAGAACTATTTGGTAGAAACACAACTTGTCATGTTTGGAGGAGAGAGAATGCTGAGTTGCAACCAAAGAACACCATACCTACTGTGAAGCATGAGGTTGGCAACATCATGCTTTGGGGCTGTTTCTCTGCAAAAGGAACAGGACGACTGATCCGTGTACATGAAAGAAAAATGGGGCCATGTATCGTGAGATTTTGAGTACAAAGCACCTCCCATCATCAATAAGAGCATTGAAGATGAAACGTGGCTGGGTGTTTCCGCATGACAATGATCCCAAACACACCACCCGGGCAACGAAGGAGTGGCTTCAAAAGACGCATTTCAAGGTCCTGGAGTGGCCTAGCCAGTCTCCAGATCTCAACCCCATAGAAAACCTTTGGAGGGAGTTGAAAGTCTGTGTTGCCCAGAGACAGCCCCAAAACATCACTGCTCTAGAGGAGATCTGCATGGAGGAATGAGTCAACATACCAGCAACAGTGTGTGACAACCTTGTGAAGACTTACAGAAAACATTTGACCTCTGTCATTGCCAACAAAGGATGTATAACACAGTATTGAGATGAACTTTTGATATTGACTAAATACTTATTTTCCACCATAATTTGCAAATAAATTCTTTCCAAATCAGACAATGTGATTGTCTGGATTTGTTACCCCGTTTTGTCTCTCATAGTTGAGGTATACCTATAATGACAATTACAGGCCTCATTCATCTTTTTAAGCGGGAGAACTTGCATAATTGGTGGCTGACTAAATACTTGTTTGCCCCACTGTAAATGCCTGTCCATGTTACTCTATGGGGTTGATTTACTTGAACTGGATAGTGCAAAATCTGGTGGCGCTGTGTATAGTAGCCAATCAGCTCCTAACTTCAGCTTGTTCATTAAAGCTTAAGCTTTGACAGAAAAAAAAAAAAACTGGAAGCTGATTGAGTTCTATGCAGAGCTGATTGATTTGTGTGCATGAGACCTTAAAATAATTAAAAATAATTGTATGTACGGTAATAATTTAAAAAAATGAATAATAAAAAAAGTCTCAGATTTCCTGAAAAACACTTGAACGTGAGCTAAGAAAAAGCCTGTAAAGTGACCAAAGATGCTTGGCTCCAGTGTGAATGCAGCCTGAAAGTCTTCTCAAGCACAGAAGAAGAGTGTGGAGAATCCATTTACCTTACCACGGAAGTATAAGTCCAAGCTAAGTCAAATCTCACAAGGTCGGTTGAAGCTGCACCGTCTGCTCTCGGTAGTACTGCCAGTGTTGTGACACTTCAGTAAAAAAAATGTTTTATTCAGCATCAGATTTTCAGCTTGTTGGTCAACAACCAATAGTTTTAAGGCTTATTGAAGAAACAAAACTGGGAAATAAGGTCAGAATCTTAGATCTTGGATCATTCAAAGTTCAGTGCTGTATACACTAAAGTCTGTTGCTACTGACATTCTCGGTAATACTGCTGCATTATCTTTTAAAACCAGAATGCCAAGGAACAGGGGATTTTAAACTCTATGCACTTTGCAGGAGGTCCATTAGCTGGAGACATCAGATGCCAGTAGAGATGAAAACATTCTCTAAAAGCTTCCTTGAAGTGCCACACATTACAGTTTCCAGACTGGCTACACATATAACACACTAAGCCTGTTGCTTTATAGTATTATTAGGGAAGTAATTGCATTGCTGAGCTCCACACTTTGCCATTCCAGCTGTTTCAAAGTTTCAAGCAGCCCCCATCATTTCTCGTCTTTGCGCGACTTTACAACTTGTTGTGTGCGTATTCATCCAACAAAGCAGCATCTTGCAGACCTTTAAGCTGTGCTACTCACCGCGTGAGCTTTCCTGCTCTCTGAGGCTCATCCCATAATGGAAATTGAGCACGACTTTTCCAAATTCGACACTCTTAATTATTTCCAGGCGAGGGTTCGTCATGAAATTGCCAAGTGTTGCTCTACAGAAAAAAAAAGGAGGCATCTCGGGTGAAATGGGTCTCAGCAAGAAGTCAGATCACAAGCCAAAACAGATTTTATCTGGGCTCCTTAAAAGCAAATGTTGCTTGAAACCTATCATAAGAATACATTGAATATTGTCTTATATATATTCCCTTTTAATGATCAATAATACAGAATGTAACTCTTACTGAGATGGTTAAATGTGTATAAGCTTTTATGATAAGGAATTGAATTATAAGAAATATGCAGAAGTCCAGAGCAACCAATACAAATTCATCTGCTGCTGGACGAACTGCAGTAAACTGAAATCTGATGACTTGCTGATACACTCACAGCAGAACTAAATAATAAAACCGCTAGTGTGTCTATCCATTAAGGGTTTTGATTTATCCATGTTATAGCTAGTGGTTAGTACCATTTAATTGAACTTCTTCTGTAACAAGTCCACAAAGCAAATTTGACATAATAAGTTACTACTAGATCCCATTACATTGCCATTGTGGCACATTCAATACCTCCAACATGTCTTCTGGGATGACTTCAGTGTAACAAATCAATTACCTGCGCAATCTGTGAATCAGGATGAACATATCTGTTTTCTATAAATTGACTTTATTGTATTCAAAAGAGATATAAATGTTAGCAGGTGCCCCCTAAGGGCTACAGGCAGAAACTCTTCACACCCGACCAACCCACATTGGACACTTACTGTACCTCAGGTGGCATTAACACTTTCAAGCAGAAGGCTTAATATGGCTATAATAACCCTTGCAGAAGGACAGCACCTTCTTTCAATCCTCAGCCAACAGCTAGGTTTGTTCTACCTATTTTGAGAAAGTATTAATCGTCTCCATCAGCTTGTCTCACATTTCAACTCTGCACCTTTTTTAGCTCTAATCCACCCTTGGGCATACAAGGACATCACTATACTTTACTTTACAAGGTCTTGCACATTGTGACTTCATGCTCAGTTTGTAGGCATGACCTGTTCCACAGCAGGCACCAATATGGAAGCCCTGCCACTAAGTAGGGGGCATAAAGTAATAAACTGTTCCACCACAGGGCCCCATCACTTTCCACCATTACTGCACCCTCTGCCAGCTGGCTGCTCCTCTATTTGGCACTCTTTCACCACATTAGTACATACCTTTACTAGGCTACATTTGTTGCTACTCAACACATTCTTTGTTACAACCCAAAGAATTAAAGCAGTATCAAACCAAAAAAAGCAACTTGTTTTATATTGCAGCTTAGCAAGTCTTAGATGTGAAGGCTGCATTACTTTTCTTTTATATTCCTTCTTTCCTTTATTTTCATCTGGTGATCTAGCCAATAAGCATGTTGTTTTCTAAAAGAACAAGCTTCCTTCCAAATGCATCAGTTTACAGGGATGGGGCGATCCATTTAGCACTGGTAGGGGTGCCTCTGCACTTGCAATGATCAGCTTTTACTTATTTATGTAAAACCTTTATCCCAAAAGGGAGAAAAAAAAAAACGGTTGACTGTTACTGATCATGAAGTGTGAGCTGGAGTTTGGCTTCAATTTCTTAGTATATCTAAATCTGCTTGTACCTTTAACCCCCCCCCCCCTTACCCAACGGACAATGCTGCTGTCTGCTGTGCCTCCTGTTCTCATTCATCCAGAGTGGGGGGATACTGTAATACAGGAGGTGTGCCAAATCACCAGGTTAGAAGCAGAGGGGGAAAAAAGCCTAAGAAAGAAATGTAATACAGCCACCACATTTAAGGATTGGCAAGCTGTAATGTATTGCATTTTTGACTTGGTGTTTAATACTTTAAGTGTAATTTCCCAGTTCCCAGTTCCTTGAGATACACCATGACTACATGTTATTGAATAATAGATCTTCAGTTTGCCAGTAATTGAAACAGACAACTTTGCCTATGAATGAATATTCTGTTTACTGAAGCATTTAGTAATTTACAGTTGAGGTAGAACAATCCAGTTCATAATAACATCCTTCCTCACATACATAGCTGGCAGTGCATAAACTTAGTGATGCATAGATTGGCTAAAGTGCTTCTAATGGTGTTGCCCATACCTTTAGCATAAAGATGTCCTTGCAGCAACATGAGATCCTAATGGGAAGGGGAGAGGGGGAGATGATCACACAATACACAGGTCTTCACCACAAGGCCAGGTTCCCCTGTATATATGCCCTGGAAAAAAGGAAGCAACACATGCAGGGGAAACCATGTCACAAAGTACATTACACCCCTGCATTCACTAGCCAATATTGAAAGGTGCATAACATATTGCTACATAAATACAGTTTAAAGTAGACATTGGTATATATGCATGGCTGGAACAGGGGGAGGGCAGGAGGGATGGTTGTCCCAGGTACTGGATTGTTCCTGCCACCTTAAGCTGAAAGGAACTTCTTTCAGCACAGCATGGGAAATGACAATCCGAATAGGGAGAGCAGAAGAGAGCAAGAAGGAGGTGCAGACTGTACTCTCTCTCCCCTCCAGCTCCTCTGTCTGCCACTGCAGTACTCCTGCATCAGGACTGTGCAGGGTTTGCTTATCCACCCACATCTCATCCCAGCAAAGTCCAAGCAAACTTCGTAAATGTTGGCTTGCAAAGGGAATATATGCTTAAGGGTATAGCGTTCAGATTAGTTCCTGACTTTTTTTGAGGGGGGATTTTTGCTGACACATAATGATCATTTTGGGGGATGCATTTGGCATCTTCACCAGGTAGATTATTTTGTTTTGCCATTGCCTATATCTGCTAATTGTGTTACTGGTTCCACTCCATACTGTTTTCTGCCTGTAATATATGGACTGAAGTTTAATTTCTGTGTTTCTCTGCTGGGTCCTAGTGACCACTGTCACTGGTACTGAAAATTTGGGAAAAATCCAAAACTATGAGTTGTCTGTAGAACAGATGACAGTGACAAGTAAGATTTATCTCACTTTGCAAAGATTTCTTCTTGCATCATATCGTGAAATCACCCAGTTAAAACTGAGATGTCAAAAGGTTTTGGCTTAGACAGTCTTTAAAGCCTATCTTTGGGTAAAATTCTTG
This sequence comes from Rana kukunoris, assembly GCA_029574335.1. NCBI lineage: Eukaryota > Metazoa > Chordata > Amphibia > Anura > Ranidae > Rana > Rana kukunoris. The sequence goes on from CM056050.1 coordinate 336,384,710, forward strand.
CAATCACTGCACTGCAAGCGTAAATGTTCATTTGGGTCTAGGGGACTGAAAAAAACAACACTCCCTGCTCCACAAGCAGCCAGCATTCATGTACACTGTAGCGGTGGACTTTTTCTTGGGGGGGGGGGGCAGCAAACAGTGCCCAGCCAAGCCACCCACCCACTCCCAGTCAGGATTAACCAGTCACCCACAGGTTAGGATAGGGATAGGGTAGCTTCTCTTTTTGGCCAATTGGGAAACGGGTCTCAGGACCTGCTTCCTGATTGGCTGGGAGGCAGAATCAGTGTTACAATAGCAAATATTGATTTGCTATTGTCACACAACTGGGTGGGCCTGGGGCACGGTGCTCTGTGTTCCACCCTTTTTTGAAGCCTATTAGAGTTTCTGACTCTAATCACGTGCTTAAACCCCCCCCCCCCCATTTTAATCCATACATTTGGCACCCTGCATGTAGATGAAGGGGCTGAACATATGGATGAGGGGGCGACGCTCGTGAACCCCTTATGGACTGCCACTGGAGCTTTTAACCCTGACATCAGATGACATCCGAGGACCTGCCACTTCTGGAGATTAGAGAAAAAGAAGCTTAGGGAATTGATCTAGCAGTGTGGAGGGAGCCTGTAGGATCAGAGGGTCATGTAAGTAAAAGTGCTTTTTCTGGTCCCCCTAGACTTACCAAGCTCTTTACTATGTGTGTGTGGGAATAAACCTACTGCAATGGAAGAATTTTGTTTTCCCTGGAGTACAGCTTTAAATTGTATCTATAGCAATAAGTCCCAAAAAGAAACAATTGTCTAAGGCCGTGTACACACGATCAAATCTATCTGCTGGAAATGGTCTGCCAGACCGCCCCAGCAGACAGATTCGATCGTGTGTACGGGCGAGCAGACGGATTTGGCCAGCCGACAGATTTTAAAGCATGCTTTAAAATCTGTCGGCTGGGAATCCGTCCGCCCGACATGTCTGCTGGTTAGTACGCTAACCAGCAGACATATGTTCTCGCACATGCGTCGAATGGATTCGACGCATGGGCGGAAGTAATTTATTTCCTAGTGCGGTGACGTGGCGGCGTCAACGTCACCGCCACGTCACCGCGCTGTCTGCTGGCGGGGATTTTGGTTTGATCGTGTGTACAGCGATCAAACCAAAACGGCCAGCAGACAGATTTGTTCAAATCGGTCTGTCCGACTGATTTAAAGCGGAGCTCTAGCCGCAATTTTTTTTTTTTTAAAGTCGGCAGCTACTAACAGTGTAGCTGCTGACTTTAAATAAGGACACTTACCTTGTCCTACTTGCCCGCGCTGATGGGCCCCCCGATGCCGGTCCCACGATCGCTCCGGGTCCTGCGCCGCCATCCACACTATGGGAAACAGGCAGTGAAGCCGTACGGCTTCACTGCCCATTTCCTACTGCGCCTGCGTGAGTCTCACGCTGGCTTGTGAATGGGCGCGCTGCTCTCTGAGAACACACACAGTTCCCAGAAAGCAGCGCGCCCCATTCATTAGGAGAAGGAGAAGAAGAAATCGGACCACGGTGCAGGTGAGGCAGATTACGGACTTCCGCATAGCAACAGATATTTCGGGTGAGTATTTTTTTTTTTTTCAGGTTTTTTTTTATTATTTTTTTTTAAAGAAGATGGGCAAAAGTGGTTTTCCTGGGTGGAACTCCGCTTTAAACAGATATATTTGCTGGTGTGTACGCGGCCTAACAGGAAGATCCCTCTCTCTGTTTTCCTTCAATTGTTATTGTGTCCCAGCCACAGGAAATTAAAATGAATCTCCCCAACTGGACACATACACCAAAAAACAATCTAAGGGTAAGTTCACACCACGATTTTCTATACAGTTTTTGGATACGTTTTTTTTTTAAAAAAACGTATGCAACCGTACAGAAAACTGTGGCCATAGACTTTACATTAAAAACCGTATTTGCCATAAATCATACGGTTGTATCCGGTTGTATCCGGTTGTATCCGGTTTTCAAACCATACGGTTTTTAACTTTTTTTTTCCTGGAAAAAAAACGTGGTCTACCACGGTTTTTGGTCCGGTTCAAAAACCGTATTTCAACCGTATACCGTTATTTTAACATAGGACTCTATGAGAACTGTATGTCGTTGCGGTTCTGTCCATTTTTTTTCTATACGGTTGTTAACCTTGCTTCCCTTGAAATTTCAATAGAACAACTGAAACTTTATTGAAAAAAAAAAAAATCAGTTTAAAAAACGGTTGAGTACGGTTGGGTCCGTTTTTTATAATACGTTTTTTTTAAAAAAAAAACTGTATCCAAAAACTGTATAGAAAATCGTGGTGTGAACCTACCCTAACAAGAATTTTAAACCTTCTCTATAAAAATTTGGGATTACATGTACTTTAATTCTCCATGCATTCCCTTCATTCAGCTTGCACATTAGGGTCACCGATTGTGGACCTATGTTCTAAAAGACTAAAAACTGGGACTGAGTTGCAGAGACCCAGAGAACAGGGAGGGTCTCTTCATGTCAGCTAATATCTCTAGCTGTACCTAATACATCATGGAGGGGTTTGTATTGGCTTTTGGCTGTTCTAAGTAGTAACAATGATACATTTAAAATGTACTGTATTTTCTCAATGTATTGTACATTTCCTTGCAGAAAATCTTCTGCTTTGTCTATGGTAGTGTTTATAAGGATATACAGTAAGCCAACTGTGTGCCAAATGTATGTTAAATGTATATTTGCACTGACATATGTAAAGTTCTTTATTACCGTATTTATCGGCGTATACCGTGCACTTTTTTGCTCTGAAAATCAGGGCAAAATCATGGGTGCGCGATATACGCCGATACCCGCTTTCCCGGGCCGAGTTTGAATACTGCGCCGACATATACCGAGGTGTATAGTTGGGCAGGCTCGGCTCCTCTCCGCTCCTCTCGCGCTCACGTCCTGGACGTACAGGAAAGCGGGGATCGAGCGGGGAAGACGCCGCAGAAGGACGCCGGACCCGACGAAGAGGACACCCGAAGCCGTGACGGACGCTGGACCCGACGAAGAGGACACCCTAAGCCACAGAAGGACGCCGGACCCGACGAAAGAGGACACCCGAAGCCGCAGACGGACGCCGGACCCGACGAGGCCGCCGATGGACGCTGCGCAAGACACCAAAACTGTAAGTACAAAAATCTTTTTTCCACAGGAATAGGGTCCACTTTAGGGGTGCGCGCCATACGCCGGAGCGTGCAATACCCCGATAAATACGATATATCAGACAGAAAAGGTACAAAAATGGATGTTTATCTATGTTAAGAAAATGCAAGTCAAACATGTCATAGTATGCAACCAGAAGCATGCATACATAATTAGAAATGCATCGTGGGGCAAAATATAAAAGATACATTTGACTTTTCCATATTTTAGTCAGGTAAAATTGATGTTTGATGTCTCTTTGGGAAGGTCCGCAGTGCAATGGGTTATTTTTTTTTAAAACTGAAGAAAAGAGAGTAACGTTGGTTCTATACTAGTAGATTTTGAATTGAACAGTCATATGAAATTCTCATGAGTACATTCAATGATTTCACGAACGTCGTTCGAAAGAACTGAAAAAACATTTGCTTTTACCTTTTCATTGTGGAGTGAATGGACTTTCCTGAAAGCAAACCAAATGTGCCTTTCCTTTCTGGTCCTTTGAAAGTTCTCATCACTGAAGTCAGAAAACAAACATCAATTTGACCATTAATGATAAGAAAAATAAATAAAAATAAAACAATTCTACCAGTGTATAGTATTACACTTGTATTGTTTTAAAATGAAAAAAGCAATTTGTTTGCTATCCAGCTATTCAGGATTTTTTGCTATTCACCACTGCACTACTTTAACTGACAATTGCACAGTAATTTTTTGAAACCTCTGGGTTTTTTATTGTTATTATATAAACGAAAAAAGACCAAAATTTTCAAAAAAATCAAAAAGCAAAATAAATCAAAATGTATTCATAAATTTAGGCCAAAATGTATTCTTTTGTAAAAATAAAAATAAAAATCACAATGAATGCATTTTGATTGGTTTGTGTAAAAGTTATGGTGTATACTAATAATGGCAGTAATCAGTGGCTTATAGTGCGGCAGCCAATCTGACACTAACTGACACTGGGTGGGAACTGATTAACTGACACTGACATAACCAGTAACACTATTACAGTGACCATTGCTAATACGGTCACTGTACTATTAATACTGAACAGGAAGGTGTTCACATTTTCTTACAGCCATATCCATGAAGCCTTCAAGTGCCTTCAGCTCTAAGGAGACAAGAAAGCCAACCAGAAAGCATTGCACATGAGGAGGCGAGGGCTGGAACGCACCATGGACCATGTCTCTAGGGGTGATGATGTCACCGGAATTGATGCAACCCATTTCTGAGCAAGCTTATAGTCTGAAACAGATAGACATGCTCCTTTCTCAAGCTTGAGGGATGCCCTCACCTCTGCATGGGTACGTGGTTGGACACGTTGCTTCAGTTTTTACTGATGAACCTGTGTATTTTTAACACATGTGAGTTGTTTACTTTTATTTTAAATACATTTTTAGTGAATCGAAACTTAGAGGCACTTTTTCTATCTGTTACAGTCTTCACAGGCCAGAGCCAGCTTCTGCTCCAGGAACAAACTTGCCCTTAGTGGATGGACTCCAATTGTTTTTCATATCATATTACAGGACTTGGTGTGATATTCACCATCATTTGTTTTATTAGACTCTGGACTCTAAAGATAAACCATTCCTTTTGCGCCTTGACTCCCACACATTTCTACATGGTCAGGATCCTCTTCTGTTGGCTTCTGATCATTAACGGTAGCTGGTAGTGGCAAATGACAGCTTGGTCAGTTTGCTGGGAGCATATAGTGAGCACACTTTTAGCACACAACAACAGCTCATGGGTATTGAAGCCTACCCGCCCTGCTGCCACACATATTCTGTGAGCAGTTGACAAGAGGTTTACATTTAAAAGCTTATATGAGATTTTAGTGATTGGGTTTACTGCATATATACTTTAAAAACATACTCACTATACTTACAATGCAGTAGTGGTTGAAGAAAGAGGGTACCACCCTCGAAACGTGTAATCCAGTTGGATTCAGGTGATGTCCTCCCAAGCCTAGGAGTATGCGGGGTAGGCAAATTAACCTTGTCATGTTGATGAGATTTGTATGTCTTATCATTTGTGAGCAAATAACTTTTCATTTTTACAATAAATGTTTACTAGGATTATGCACCCTTTCTTTCTTGTGTTTTACAATACAGTAGCTATGGTTTATTTTTTAAAGGATGGAAGATTTAGGTATCACATGAATGTTGGGAATACAACTCGACCCAATGCAAGTCTTAGGCCGCGTACACACGGGGAGACATGTCTGCTGAAACATGTCCGACGGACCGTTTCCAGCGGACATGTCTCCTCGGATTTTGGTCCGATGGCGTGTACACACCATTGGACGAAAATCCCCTTGGATTGAGGACGCGGTGACGTGGCGGTGACGTTGACGCCGCCACGTCACCACTCCAGGAAGTAAAATACTTCCACGCATGCGTCGAATCCATTCGACGCATACGGGAGATTTATGTTCACTGGTTAGGCGTACTAACCAGCGGACATGTCCAACGGACAGGTTTACAGCGGACAAATTTCAAAGCATGCTTTGAAATTTGTCCGCTGGAAAAACCTGTCCACTAGGTCGTACACACGATCGGATATGTCCGCTGAAACTGGTCGGCGGACCAGTTTCAGCGGACATATCCGAGCGTGTGTACGCGGCCTTACAGATGCAACAAAAGATCTGATGGGATCCTGGGAGGTAAATTATTACTATAATTAGTTATTACGTCTTAATTAACATACATGATTTTAGGTTTTAATTATCTTGCCTTGATGATTATTATAATTAACAAAAAATAGCAACTTAAAATACTACTATGATTAATATGTTGTTTTTGCCACCTTTTTACTACAAAGCACTCATAGAATCTTTTAAGATTATATACTTTTTAGTATTACATTTTTGTTATTGTTATCGTTATAATTATTAGTTTGAAGTCCCCTAGCTATTATCTACCACCTCTGCTGGGAAGCCACTCAGTAAAATGAAGCAATGAGAAAATGTTCAGTAAATGATTGATGCTACATCTTGTTCTTCCTTGGGGAGTAAATGACACACTTCCATGCTGCACGCGGCAGACACTGAGCATATTTTCCTATTATTCCAAGAGTAATATACCAAGAGGAGGAGGTGGAGGCGAATGGCTTGTACGTCTCGTCCACCATTTTATTATTTCCTTAAAGAAATCAATGACCTGAAACATTCCCTCTGGACCTATCATAATTTATTTCACTGTTCTGTCAATAAATTTAACAAGGTTTAGGTTTATATCAGCGGCGTCGGAGGATTCAATTGGGGAATTTTATATTTGTTCGGCTCGATTACAGAAAGCAATCAATACATGGAAACAGAGAAAGATCGGACTCTGCTAGAGGAGAGAAATATTGAACCTACCCAACTTATTATGTTGAAAAGACATTACAATGTTTTTATCCTAGCTGTGCTCTATCTGGATTCACTGGCGAAAGCTTTAGAAATATCAATAACATATCTATTACATAATAGAAGTATATTGCTCTCTCATATGCACATATATATATACACACACGCACACACAGTAAGTTTGACATACATAGACAGATAGTAATTGCTATTATCTTTATATCACCATTTTATTCCTTAAAAATGTTTTCTGTAAGGAACACTGAAAACACTGCAAAATGTATGAACCCTAAACTGTATTGAACAGAATGGACCCAGAAAAATCATTTAATCTTATGTAGACGCCAATAAGCCGTTAAATTGATACAAGCAACCCCAAACATTCCATTATTTGATGGGATTGAATAACCAAAGGGGGTTGATGAACTAAACTGGAGATTACAAAATCTGGTTTCCAGTTTTTTTTATAAAGCTTAGTTGAACAAGTTGAAGTTAGAAGCTGATTGGCTACCATGCACAGCTGCATCAGATTTTGCACTCTCCAGTTGTAGTAAATCAACCCCAATGTGTGTGGTTGTATGAATTTTGGGGGTTATATTTTCTTTTCACAATATATTTATCATATAGTGGAATTAACATTTGGCTCCACCAAAAGTCTTTATATCATAGGTTTTTGGTCACTTAAATGGGTTTAATTTACTACAACTGGAGAGTGCAAAATCTGGTGCAGATCTGCATAGAAACCAATCAGCTTCATTTTTTTTTTTTTTTTTGTAAAAGCTTAATTTAACAAGCTGATATTAGAACCATGCACCGCTGCGCCAGCTTTTGCATTCTCCAGTTTTAGTAAAGCAACCTTAAAGTGTAACTATGGTAAAAATAATAAATGGCATATGAGGAGGCAGTGTTTTTTCTTTTCTAAATCCCTCCTGTATATTTACTACCTGACAGTGGATCTGTTTTTTTTTTCTACTTCCTATAAAAGGTCAAGTTGTCCTGTTACCCGTGGTAGTTGGAAGGATTGGGACACACAATATAACACTGCTTGGCACGCTTATAAGCCTTTCATATGGTTTAAACCCGAAAGAACAAAAACCTGTTGCTTTAACTACCTAGAAGTGTTAGCTAGAGATTGACTTTACCTTTTCTGCCTATTACTCAATATAAAATAACATGTCAATTTTTGACTACCCTGGCCAGAGGATGACAATGTTGGTATGCAATTTCACTGTAGAATGAACAGTGTTGTCACCCTATTGCAGAAAGTGGAAAAAAACAGGTCTACAGGCAACATCAACAGGTAATAAGCTGTCTGTGTGTTACAGGGGTTTAGAATTAAGTATGTCATTTTCCATTTTGCCAACAGTTAAAAATAATAAAATAAACCAATCTCTCACAAAAGTCAATTAAAAACTTCTTACTTACTCAATGATCAGTCTTCTTTTAATTTCATTCTAGTAAATGATCTGTGTATGGGATAACTAAATTGTATTATGTTTTACTGAAGCTTTACAATTTTAATAAAAATTGTAACATTTTTAATGGTATTTTTACCAGTAATGAAAATAAAAGGTACACAACACTGAACGCTTTCTAGTGCTTACTAGTTCAACCACATCTGGACTACTATGTTTCATAAATTAGTAGTGTTTCTGTACAGGACATAGACGATAATGTTTTGACTGTGTATGTCAATCACTGTTAGATCAATTGCCAATTACCATGCTTTTTTTCCTAAAATAAGAATCAATTAAATGTTTTTTCAACATCAGGCAGGTAATTTCAGGTCCTTGTGTCTGGGTTGCAAGCTTCTAATTAAAAACATAATTACATGTAAATGATGCAAGGCCGACAATAAAAGAAAAAAAGCTATTACTACTGTGCATTTCAACACAATTCTAAAAAGCAAAATGTAGCATTACAACTGTAAAATGTATTCAAATATGATTGTGATTGATCGGAAAAATAAATGTTCCTGATTTGAAACATTATCTAAGTTATTTCTCAACAATAGAAATTTCAATTGATGCAGGTCGCAAGTGTGCCAACACAGGAGATTCTTTCAGCTTTGTTTTTATGTAGTAGGGTTTCCTCGGATGCATGACTGATATATAACTCAAATACCAAATATACTCAAACATTACAGATCACAGATTCCTATCAATGTGATAATCCCCTCTACTAGAATAATTTTATTTAGGGTAATCTAAACAAAGATATGGAATCTTCTAGCTGGTATATCCCTGTCTTCTGTTTTTTCAAGTCATATCACTGAAATATGTAGAACTAATTATGCCTTAATTATGCCTTACATACATAACATTTATTTTTTTATTCTACAAAAATTGTATTTAAATTTTGGAATATATCCACTTAAGGACCGCCACATGTACATTTACGTCGGCACAATGGCACCGACAGGCACATCAACGTATATATACGTTGGTGCCTTGAGGTGGGTCGGGGGTCTGATCGGGACCCCCCCCCCCCGGTACATGCGGCGGTCCGCGCAGCTGTACGAGCGATCCGACAAGAGGGGGCGGCTATTCGTTTTTGTCCGCCCCCTCCGGATCGCTCCCAGCCAATGCGCACGCTCCCCCGCCCTGTCACTTCCTCCTCCTGTGTAAACACAGGAAGGAGGAAGCGATGTGATCTCTCCCTCTGCGTTTTTTTCAACCACCGCTGAGGAGAGATCACAACACAAGTAAGTCTGCACTAACACTACACTGACACACACTACATATAGGCACATTTAACCCCCCCCCCCCCGATCGCCCCCCCCTCCCCCTGTCACAGTGTCACTGAATGCAGTAATCATACATGTATTATTACTGTATTTAGTGTCAGTGTAACAGGCAGTGTGACAGTCAGTTAGTGTTAGGTCCTGCGTAGCCCCCGTACCCCCCCTAATAAAGTTTTAACCCCTTGATCACCGCCCTAGTTAACCCTTTCACTCCCTATTGCCAGCATCACTAAGCGATCATTTTTCTGATCGCTGTATTAGTGTCGCTGTTCCCGCTAGGTAGCTAATTTTTTTTTATTGCGATTTTTTTTTACTAAAGACATGTGGCTAAATACATTTTGGCCTAAATGTTTGACTAAAATTTAGTTTATTGATTTTTCTTATAACAAAAAGTAAAAAATATTGATTTTTTTTCAAAAATGTCGCTCTATTTTTGTATATAGCGCAAAAAATTGAAATCGCAGAGGCGATCAAATACCACCAAAAGAAAGCTCTATTTGTGGGAAGAAAAGGACAAAAATGTTGTATATAAAGAACCAATGATATAGACCCCTCTGCATGGCTTGTATCAGCAAAGGTATGTCACATAGTTTTGGGGTTTATTTTAAGGGGAACTTTTTTTAAAGAAGGCAGCAAAGTGTGGTGCATTTAAAAAATTAGACCCAAATTTCAATGACATTTTGACATGGACAAAATTGTTAATTTCACTGTTAAATCAATTTAGGTGAGATTGATCGGGCATCCCTCCTCTTTTCCCAATACAAGTCTAAATTAGGAGATTGAATAATGGAGTTTAAGTTAAATTATGAATTTTGTGAGACACTATTTATGCCATTTGAAGATGAATATGGTATATCCAAGCACCCAGTTCAACCTTGTAAAGTGAAGAGACCATACACTGGGCCCCCTCTCAAAAAGACAAGTAAGGGTAATTCTGCTGCAGCTGGTTGGGCTGGATGATCTCCTTTTGAAAATGTAGGCAGGTGAAGTCACAATATAGTCAGAACCTCCTGATTTTCATATGCCTTTCTAGACAACGAGGGGGTCAGCAATAAAGAAACCAGTGTTTTTAGAAGAAGATATCAGGGATTCCACTGCCATTAAGACCCCACCCTGCCATTAATTACATTCACTTGGGTAGGTATCCATACTGATGTATCAGTGATTGCATAATAAAACAATTCCAGTGTATCTGTGTATGGTCTCAGAACATGGAAAAATTATCTTAAATACATTTCAAATTCCTTGTACACTATTTCGTGGTCTAATGAGTATTTATCTGAAGTATTATTTTTCATGAGATGATTATTTTGGAAGGAAAAAATGTTATTGTTCTACAGAAAAAAACATCCAATAATTACAGGCCCCCCAGCCCCCCGGTTTACTTACCTGAGCCCTCGAAAGTTCTGCGTCGAGAACACACTGGCTCTAGGCCCGGTCTTCTCGGCTCTTCATTGTATAGATTGATAGCAGTGCAGCCATTTGCTCCCACTGCTGTCAATCAAATCCAATGAAATGGGCGACGGGAGCGGGGCCAAGTCCGGCATTTGTGTCTATGGACACAAATGCAGAGCTCGGGAGGTAACCCCCTTGGGAAACACTTCCCAGAGGGTGTTATGTGATGTGGGGAGGAGCCGAGACAGCTGCCGATGGACCCCAAAAGACGAGGATCGGGGCCACTCTGTGCAAAACGAGCTGCACAGTGGAGGTAAGTATGACATGTTTGTTATTTTTATTTTTTTATATATTCGAACCTTTACAATCACTTTAAGCTTTGGGAATAAAACCTGGAAGCTGATTGGTTTTTATACAGAGCTGCACAAGATTTTGCAGGCTACAGCTTTAGTAAATCTCCACCTGTAGTCTTCCCTTTATGTTTCCCTCAACTTCCCTTTGGCTACAGAGAGTGATGATTCCAATAGGGAGACAAAGATAGCTGAAAGGTTCCCATGTGAAATTAAACTGGTCATCTTGTTTCTGTAATACGGTTCACAGATTTAAGGTAGCCAGGAACTTTACAAATTAACTATTCATGCAGACAGCTGGAGGTACCTGTGCTGTCATCTAACTAGTGCATGTCTTTAACCAAGTTTTTTTTTAACCACTTGCTTACTGGGCACATATACCCCCCTCCTGCCCATGTGAAATTTCAGCTTCCGGCACTGCGTTGCTTTAACTGACAATTGCGCGGTCATGCGACGTGGCTCCCAAACAAAATTGACGTCCTTTTTTCCCCACAAGTAGAGCTTTCTTTTGGTGGTATTTGATCGCCTGTGCGGTTTTTATTTTTTGCGCTATAAACAAAAAAGTGCGACAATTTTGAAAAAAAATACAATATTTTTTACTATTTATAAAATAGGGGACATAATTATCATTTATTATTTATTTTTTTACTAGAAATGGCGGCGATCTGCGATTTTTATTGTGACTGCGACGTTATGGCGGACACATCGGACACTTTTGACACATTTTTGGCGCCATTTACATTTATACTGCGATCAGTGCTATAAATATGCACTAATTACTGTATAAATGTGACTGGCATTGAAGGGATTAACACTAGGGGGTGAGGAAGGGGTTAAATGTATTCCCTACATAGTGTTCTAACTGTGGGGGGAGGGGGGTGACCGATCTGTGTCCCTATGTACAAGGGACACAGATAGATCGGTCTCCTCCTCTCCAGAGACAGGACGCTGTCTCTGTGTAAAACGGCAATGAGAGATGATCTTGTATGTTTACATATATGATCATCTCTCATTCGCCGCACAGATCGCATCGCAAATGGCCACTCTGATTGGCCGTTCGCGGCGATCTGTGATTGGCTGTGTCCAAGGGACACGGCCAACACAGAATTTCCCCGCGGCGTGCTCTGGAGCGCACGCGGGGAACGTGTTAGTGACAGGCCGTCACTATTGACGGCTTGTTGGCAATTCAGATCCGTGCTGAAGCCGTCATTCGTCTATAGCGTGGATCTCAACAGGTTAAATAGCCTTTAAAATTTAAAAAGCTTGTGTAATTGCTAAATGCCAGTATCTCTTTTTCATTTTTTTTTATATACTTTTTAATCTATAAGATATACCACATCTGTCAGACCCACCTGTGCAGCACATGCCATTCCTTAACACAAAAAGTATATATGTGCTGCTGAATTATTTACTTTAATCTCATATAAAATCTGTACAGTAACTGAAATGTGGTAGGGTGCTTTTGTAATAGGTAAATTATTATTGTTATCAAAACAAACCACTGTAATTCTGTAGGGTTTCCTCTTAAAGTCCCCAACAGCTTAATGAGGACAATTTCAAAATAAAATAGCATGGAAAATAATGCATTTACATCACTAATTACAGGCTAATTAAGTGTGCATACTGAGTTAGTGAAGCAGTAATAGTGGTGATTAGGGCTATGTTACAAAATTGTTATTTATACCCGTTTCCGCAACTGTGGTCTGCAATGAATTTTTCCTCTGGCAACAAGAAGTTGAAAAAAATTAGCTCCTGAGTAGTTCCTCATTTCTGACTGTGTGTAACCTGCTGGGTTGATCATGCAGTCACATGTGTTCACAATAGTAAGCTACATTATAGACTAAGAGGAGTAAATTAAAGGTTTTATCGTGTTAGGCTCTAAAAATACATTTGCCACACAATTCATGTCAATAAAAAAACACTGCATTCTGGTAATATTTTAAACATACCCTCTACTCTGTTTCACCAAACTGTTATCCAGAAATAACCTTGATCCTAAAGTCTAGTCTGTTTCTAATATCAGGAAAGGCACCACACTTTTCAAGCTTTCAGTACCTTGGACAGTGCCATGAAAATATAGGAATTTAAGTGATGTCACATCTCACCCACAAGATTAATTGTACATCTGACAGTGATCTCCACTTGTCTCCCAGCTAAGCTAAGCACTGCCACAAAACATTTATCCTACTAAAGGAGAATTCAGGAGCTGAGATTACCGATAAACGAATCTAGCATTGTATAATGTGCAGTTATTGTGCTAGTTTTGAAGAGTACCCATGCTATTAATTAAAAATTATTTCCCAATATAAGTAGTGTAAATCAGTAGAAATGTTGTGATCCCCTTCTGGATGTAAAAGCATGCTTTTTGATGTTTATCTATGTCTAAATGACACAATAAGTTGGCTAAAGACTGGGCTGCGGAATGCAATCGGTCAAGAAATTCAGCAACATGAACTAAATCATTCAGGGAACCATAGACACAGTTGTATGATAACAATATGCATTACCAGGTGTAAATGAATCCATCATACTTGTGAGTTATATGTTTCATTCATATACAGTATAATCTACACAATCTAAACAATATATATAGTATGTATATACTTAACCACTTGCTTACTGGGCACATATAACCCCTTCCTGCCCAGGCGAAATTTCAGCTTTCAGCACTGCGTCGCTTTAAACTAAAATTGCGCGGTCGTGCGACGTGTCTTACAAACAAAATTGACGTCCTTTTTTTCCCCACAAATAGAGCTTTCTTTTGGTGGTATTTGATCACCTCTGCGCTTTTTTTTTTTTTTTTGCGCTTTAAACAAAAAAGAGCGACAATTTTGAAAAAAAACGCCCAATATTTTTTTCTCTCAGTTTAGGCCGATATGTATTCTACATATTTTTGGTAAAAAAAACAATCGCAATAAGCGTATAGTAATTGGTTTGCGCAAAGGTTATAGTGGCTAGGAAACAAGGGATAGAATTTTTTTTTTTTTTTTACTAGTAATACGGCGATCTGCGAATTTTGTCAGGACTGCGATATTGCGACGGACACATCGGACACTTTTGACACATTTTTGGGACCATTCACATTTATACAGCGATCAGTGCTATAAAAACGCACTAATTACTGTATAAATGTGACTGGCAGTGAAGGAGTTAACACTAGGGGGTGAGGAAGGGGTTAAATGTGAGTCCTGGGTGTGTTCTAACTGTGTGGGGGGAGGGGGGTGACTGGGGGAGGTGACCGATGCTGTCTCCCTATGTACAAGAGAAACAGCATCTGTCTCCTCTCACTGACAGGACGTGGAGCTCTGTGTTTACACACAGAGCTCCACGTCCCTGCTCTAAAACTGCCGATCAGCGAGTACCTGGCGGACATCGCGACCGCCAGGCACGCGCATCGGCATCTCGGTCCCCAGTGGGGACATCTCGCCCCCCAGTGGCCAGAGAACACGATGCCGTCAATTGACGGCAGCTTGGATATTCAGATCCACTAAGCTGCCGTCAATTGACAATAAGCGGGGCCTCAAGTGGTTAATACACAATTGATATGCTGTGTATATCTATCTATCTATAGATATCTATATATATAGATATATATGTTATTATTAAAAGTATAAGGACACCTGTCTTTACACATGAACTTTAATGGCATTCCAGTGTTAGTCCGTAGGGTTCAATATTGAGTTGGCCCACTTTTGCAGCTATAACAGCTTCAACTCTTCTGGGAAGGCTGTCCACAAAGTTTAGGAGTGTGTCTATAGGAGTGTTTGACCATTCTTCCAGAAGTGCATTTGTGAGGTCAGGCACTGATGTTGACGAGAAGTCCTGGCTCTCAGTCTCTGCTCTAATTCATCCCAAAGGTGTTCTATTGGGTAGAGGTCAGGACCATATGCAGGCCAGTCAAGTTCCTCCACCTCAAACTCGCTCATCCATGTCTTTATGGACCTTGCTTTGTGCACTGGTCCTAATCATTTGGTGGAAGGGGGGGAGGTTTTGGGACTTTAAATGAGATGCGTTTTTGGCAGTATGCGCTTAAATATATATATGGAATATAAAAAAATGTTTCCATAATGCCAGGCTCAAAGTTACCAACCAAAAAAACTAAACCAAATGAATCTGTCTAATTAATGCATTGTCATTTTTTGACTAGCTGACCCAGGTTGATGTGGTCCGCCCTTAGTTTGGTGGTATTTTGGTTTGGTAGGCATGTTTGGTTCCACTCTTGCATTTCTTTTGTTTTTCCAGTGCTCTTTTTTGCTAGACCAAACTATAGATAGGGGCATGGTTAGTTAGGACTGCAGCACACGGAGTGCCTTGATGGGGCCTGCAGCTCACACAGGTATTTGCAAATACATGCAACTAAACCTCTGTTTTTAATGCATACAGCTAGACAGATTAATTTGGTTTAGTGCTTTTTTGATTGGTAACTTTGAGCCTGGCTATTATGGAAACATTTTTTTTTATATTCCATATATATATATATATATATATATATATATATAAAATCGCATACTGCCAAAAACGCATCTCATTTAAAATCCCAAACCCCCCCCCCCCTTCTATCCATTTACAGGGGTGGAGGCCTGTGGTAGTTCTATCATATGCCTCATGTAAAGTCCCAACCCTACCCCCCCTTTTTTTAATCATTTAGTGGAGGGGGATTATGGTGTGGGGTTGTTTTTCAGGGGTTGGGCTTGAGACTGAGACTTGGGCTTGAGAATTAGTTCCAGTGAAGGGAACACTTAAGGCGTCAGCATACCAAGACATTTTGGACAATTTCATGCTCCCAACTTTGTGAGAACAGTTTGGGGATGGCCCCTTCCTTTGTATTTGTATTCAGCCCCTCTGAGTCAATGCTTTGTAGAACCACCTTTCGCTGCAATTACAGCTTCAAGTCTTTTTGGGGATGTCTCTACAGGGTTGGCACATCCAGAGAGTGATATTTTTGCCCATTCTTCTTTGCCAAAGCTCTGTCAGATTGGATGGAGAGTGTCTGTGAACAGCAATTTTCAAGTCTTGACACAGATTCTCAATTGGATTTAGGTCTGGACATTGACTGGACCATTCAAACACATGAATATGCTTTGATCTAAAACATTCTATTGTAGCTCTGGCTGTATGTTTATGGTTGTTGTCCTGTAGCAAGTGAACCTCCTCCCCAGGCTCAAGTCTTTTGCAGACTCTAAAAGGTTGTCTTCTAAGATTGCCCTGTATTTGGCTCCATCCATCTTCACATCAACTCTAACCAGCTTCCCTGTCCCTGTTGAAGGAAAGCATCTCCACAAAATGATGCTGCCACCACCATGTTTCACTGTGGGGATCATGTGTTCATGGTTATGTGCAGTGTTAGTTTTCCACCACATATAGCGTTTTGCTTTTAGGCCAAAAAGTTCAATTTTAGTCTCATCTGACCAGAGCATGTTTTCTGTGTCCCTCCACATGGCTTCTCTCAAACTGTAAATGGGACTTCCTAAGGCTTTATTGTAACAATGGCTTTCTTCTTGACACTCTTCCCTAAAGGCCAGATTTGTGAAGTGCACGATTAATAGTTGTCCACTGGACAGATTCTCCCACCTGAGCTGTGGATCTCTGCAGCTCCTCCAGGGTTACCATGGCCCTCTTGATACTTCTCTGATTAATGCTCTCCTTGCCTGGCCTGTTAGTTTAGGTGGACAACCATGTCTTGGTAGGTTTGCAGTTGTGCCATATGTTTTCCATTGTTTGATGATGGATTGAACAGTGATCTGTGAGATGTTCAAAGACTAGTATTTTTTATAACCTAACCTTGCTTTGACCTTCTCCACAATTTTATCGTTGATCTGTCTAGTGTGTTTCTTGACCTTCATGATGCTGTTTGTTCACAAAGGTTCTCTAAAAAACTTCTGAGGGATTCACAGGACAGCTCTATTTATACTGAGATTAAATTACACACAGGTGGATCCTATTTAGTAATTAGGTGACTTCTGGAGGCAATTGTTTCCATTAGATTTTAGTTAGGGGTATCTGAGTAAAGGAGGCTGAATACAAATGCACGCCACACTCTTCAGATATTTATTTGTAAAGAATTTTAAAAAACATTTATCATTTTCCTTCCACTTCACAATTATGTTTCACTTTGGGGTTGATTTACTAAAGGCAAATCCACTTTACACTAAAAGTGCACTTGGGAGTGCAGTCACTTTAGATCTGAGGGGGACATGCAGGAAAAAAAAACAGCATGATTGGATGATAAAATCAGCAGAGCTTCCCCTCGTTTCAGATCTTCCCCTCAGATCTAAAGTGACTGCACTTCAAAGTGCACTTGTAGTGCAAAGTGGATTTGCCTTTAGTAAATCAACTCCATTGTGTTGATCTATCACATAAAATCCCAATAAAATACATAGATATATATTACATTATTATATTTATATTTAAATACATTAACCTGCACCTTATGTACCATACTGGGTAAGGGGCAGAACCAGGCAACAACATTTGCACATTTGTATAATTGGATCTTATTCCGTTTCCCTCTGGATGTTTTTGATAAATTTCAGTAAGAAATCTGTGATTGTAGGTAAATACAGGAGATATTGAGAAGAGTTAAGGCTAACTGCAGTTTAAGTAATATTTAAAAAATCCTCCTTCTCTTTTTTAGTGACAGTACATGTAAAGCAGACATCATGAATGCATTAGGATTTTTACTAAAATAATAGTATGACACAAGGGGTGTGGCTTGAACAAAGGGGTGTAAGGTACATCTAGGGAAGCTGGTCATCTAAATGCAGGTCTTACTACCATCAATATTTGGCACTACATAATCTGTCGCTCACAGAGCTCTCCCAAAGCACATAAATGAGAATCCCCTGTATTAAGGAGCACACAACTGAAGCTTTCATGTAGACCCATTTAAGGGACACAGCACTGACACTGCTGTATGATAACTTTGCATATATGTATGATCTGATGTAAATACAAGCACAATACAAGCTGCTATTGTGTAGCTTTTTCCTTCTGCATAAAACATGATTGAGGTGCACTCTGCATTATATAAACACAGATCATCATTTTGTGTAACAGAGAGATGAATTGCTCTGTGTAAGTAAGAAGCCAACGGCTCTGCAAAAATATAATATCGCTGCTTAACATTATGTAAACCAAATAAAAAATAATTAATTTTAAGGTAGACTTGTCAGCATTGTGTATAAGGTGATTACCATTATTTGCAGGGCATACAAGACTGGAAGTCTATGCACATGCTGTAACCTCTAAGGACAGAGCAGACCGGGGTTGAGCTGTGGAGTAGTATATTTAGATAGCACGTTTTCACATGTATCCCCAAGGAAATGTCCTTGCCATTGAGGTAAATAGCCGGGGAGCACAGATTAATGACTACCACTTGCCACGTTAACAAAGGCCTGAGGAATGCACGTTCTGGGGACACAAATGCATAAACGAACAAAGTGTTTCATAAGTTTTATTTAAACCAAAGTATAAATGTATATATTTTTTCCTTGTTTAATGATTTTTATTTAGCCAAATAGTTCTCTCATAACATTCAGGCTCTGTACACAAGATCAGACATGTCCGAGGCAACATGTCCGACAGACCGTTTTCATCGGACAAGGTTGAAGTGGTCTGTTGGTCTGATGTGCGTACACACCATCGGACCAAAATCCCCTCGGACCAGAACGCGGTGACGTAGAACACAACGACGTGATGAAAAAACAAAGTTTAATGCTTCCAAGCATGCGTCGACTTGATTCTGCGCATGCGGGGAATTTTGGTCCGATGGTTTGTGTACTAACCATCGAACCTGTCCGGCGGACAGGTTTCCAGCGGACATGTTTTCAAGCATGTATGGAAATTTTTGTCCGCTGGAAAACGGTCCGATAGGCCGTACACACAATCGAACATGTCCGCTGAAACTGGTCTGCGGACCAGTTTCAGCAGACATGTTCGATCGTGTGTACGTGGCCTAAGGGTATATGAACAAATATGTGTCACGTGATTTCTAATAGTGTTCACACAGGTACATCTTTATTCCTTAAATTCAAGGGTCCTGTATGACAGCCTAAATGAGCCTTAAATTCAGCTACCATGTGATTCACAGGCCTCATAAAGTAAACGAAAAACATCCTTTCCTTCAGTGAGTCAATGGTTCATTCTTTTGTGTCTCTCACGCTCCCCGTCTCAGACACTGCAGCTCACAGTGGGATTATTTCAGCAACAGAGGTAGTACTGTCAACTCAGAAAGTAGAGGGCAGGACTATATTTAGCCAGGTGCTGACTGACAAGCTACAGACTTGTGAGTAAACAGTGACAATGCTTATAGTGATGCCCCCTGCAACTTCACTTATATCCCACTGTTGTGCAATCAGTCACAGACGACGCAAAAGTGGCAACTCTGCTCTGAATTCAGGAACAGTGCAGCATTGATACTACACCATCACAGGAAGTTGAATTAGGCGGGCTTCACCATCAGTCTTCAAACTAATTTCTGGCACTTTTCAAGGAGAAAACTGTAAATGTAAGTGGAACTGTAAGCACTAGTCACCCCCATACTGCACTAGTCACCTCCATACAAGCCTTCCTTGGACCTCATCAGTCCTTTACATCTATGCCCCATCTCCGTGCTCCCCTTGAATGCCTGGTCCACAACCTACTACGACCTACGACTACCTCATTAAGAATAACCTTCTTAAACCCCTTCGGTCTAGATTTTGCCCTTAACATGTCAGAGCTGCTCTCCTTAAAACTCACAAACGAATTACTAACAGCAAAAACCAATGGACACTACTCTGTACTACTACTTCTGGGTCTTTTGGCTGCCTTTGATACAGTTGACCACCACTTCACAGTTTAGAGCAGGGATATGCAATTAGCGGACCTCCAGCTGTTGCAAAACTATAAGTCCCGTCATGCCTCTGGCTCTGGGTGTCATGCTTGTGGCTGTCAGAGTCTTGCTATGCCTCATAGAACTTGTAGTTCTGTAACAGTTGGAGGTCCGCTAATTGCATATCCCTGGTTCAGAGAATACATCAGTCAGAACATATAGAATAGGGTGTAAGGGTGAGGACTTTGTAATGTAAAACATTGCATGTAGTGTGCAGGGGTCAGTAGCACAATATAGAAAGCCAGCAAGTCAATTTCATTTTACTACATGCAAGCAATGCTGCTGGTGTCCTGAACAAGTAAATACTATAGATCTGTATGTGCAGAAGCACTACTGAATCTCTTGTACAATCACCATTTAGTAATATATATATGCATATTCATAAATTATAAGAAATATTTCACAGCAAAAAACATCTGAAATAGAAGTGATTTGGCAATTCTGTAACCCAGATAACACACAAAAAAAAAAAAAACACGTTGGGAACTAACCTTTTACTTACAGGTTGGTTACACTGAGCAATCTGCTAGTTCATTTAGCTTGCAGTGATCCAAACACTATGACTCACCACTTGGTTTAGCATTAGTCGCCCCACTTACTCAACACCAACTGGTAACCCTTGATGATGCAATATGTATGCATGTGATATAACGGAAGGGGATGAGAAGTGGATGAGTCCAGCATGCCAGAGAGCAGTATGTCACTCACAAAGAGGCTGGAATTATAGGGGCACCAATAGGCAGGAGACCATTCCTCTTGACAGTGTGAATATGGATCCAGTGTTTGTTTTAGCACCCAGCACCAAAAAATCACATGGATTGTACAGGCCATCTATATTTTGTTCAAATCTTAGTACATTCCTATTGGATATGGGCCAGTTGGTAGGTATGGTATAGCTGATACTTTAGAATCTGATTGTGCAATTCCCTTTAAATCTACTAAAAAATATGTAGTGAAATTACCAGCTTGACTGGATGCAAAGCAAATGGATTGTTTAGGTTAGCACTTACATTAACCCTCACATTTTTGTAAATATTTTATTATATCTTTTCATGTGACAAGTAGTGAGTGTACAGCTTGTATAACAGTGTAAATTTGCTGACCAATCAATATAACTCAACAAACATCCATTAATGTCTAAACCACTGGCAATAAAAGTGAGTACACCCCTAAGTGACCAGGTCCAAATTGGGCCCTATTAGCTATTTTCCCTCCCTGGTGTCATATGACTTGTTAGTGTTACAAGGTCTCAGGTGTGAATGGGGAGCAGGTGTGTTTAACTTGGTGTTATCGCACTCACTCTGTCATACTGGTCACTGAAAGTTCAACATAGCACCTTATGGCAAAGAATTCTCTGAGGATGGGAAAAAAAGAATTGTTACTCTACAAAAAGATGGCCAAGGCTATAAAAAGATTGCCAAGACCCTGAAACTGAGCTGCAGCAAGGTGGTCAAGACCATACAGCTGTTTAACAGGACAGGTTCCATTTAGAACAGGCCTCACCATGGTCGACCAAAGAAGTTGAGTGCATGTGCTCAACGTCATATCCCGAGGTTGTCTTTGGGAAATAGACGTATGGATGCTGCCATCGTTGCTGCAGACAGAGGTTGAAGGGGTGGGGGGTCAGCCTGTCAGTGCTCAGACCATACACTGCACACTACATCAAATTGGTCTGCATGGCTGTTGTCCCAGAAGGAAGCATCTTCTAAAGATGATGCACAAGAAAGCCTGCAAACAGCTTGCTGAAGACAAGCAGACTAAGGACATGGACTACTGGAACCATGTCCTGTGGTCTGATGAGACCAAGATAAACTTATTTGGTGTCAAGTGTGTGTGGTGGCAACCAGGGGAGGTGTACAAAGACAAGTGTGTCATGCCTAAAGTCAAGCATGGTGGTGGGAGTGCCATGGTCTGGGGTTGCATGAGTGCTGTCGACACTGGGGAGCTAAGTTCATTAAGGGGACCATGAATTCCAACATATACTGGAACATAATGAAGCAGAGTATGATCCCCTCCCTTCGGAGACTGGGCCGCAGGGCAGTATTCCAACATGATAATGACCCCAAACACACCTCCAAGACGACCACTCCCTTGCTAAAGAAGCTGAGGGTAAAAGTGATGGACTGGCCAAGTATGTCTTCAGACCTAAACCCTATTAAGCATCTGTGGGGAATCCTCAAACGGAAGGTGGAGGAGCGCATATTCTCTAACTTCCACCAGCTCTGTGATTTTGTCATGGAGGAGTGAAAGAGGACTCCAGTCGCAACCTGTGAAGCTCTGGTAAACTTCATGCCCAATAGGGTTAAGGCAGTGCTGGAAAATAATGGTAGCCACACAAAATATTGACACTTTGGGCCCAATTTAGACATTTTCACTAAGGGTGTTCTCACTTTTGTTGTCAGCTGTTTAGACATCAATGACTGTGTGTTGAGTTATTTTAAAGGGGACAACAAATTTACACTGTTATACAAACTGTACAATTATACTACTTTACATTGTAGCAAAGTGTCATTCCTTCAGTGTTGTCACATGAAAAGATATAATAAAATATAAAAAAAAAAATGTGAGGGGTGTACTCACTTTTGTGAGATACCGTATGTATTAAATTGGTATATTAAGTGGTTTGCCTGTGGTTTAGCTTTAAAGGGACCAGTGCACAAGTAAGTTTGACTGTTAGGCCGTGTACACACGATCGGTCAAACCGATGAGAATGGTCTAATGGACCGTTTTCATCAGACCAAACCGATCGTGTGTGGGCGCCATCGGTTATTTATGGTCGTGGCCCTCTGACAGAGTGATGTGGATCACATAAACACGCGACAAGACTTACAACATAAATAGACCTGAAGTGTGCCTTGGTGGTCTGGTCAGTATGCCAAGAAAAGGGGGCATACCCAAAGTAAGTAATGGGTAGTTAATTGAAGAAGGATATGCTGAGAAGTGCCCTGAAAAAGGGAAGGGCGGGAGGGTGTCGAATGCGATTGAATGCGCAGACTCACGGACATGAGGTGAGCTGGGAAGAGTCGGCCCAGTGACGTGTAGTACTGCACACTGAACCGACAAAGAGCATGTGTGAGTGGGCTGCTTAAATACCCTCCGGGCTCCTCCCATAAACTCAGGCCACCATACTGGCCTTCTTATTTATCCATCGGTTAAAAAAAAAGCAAACTTGTTTTAAATTTAACCGATAGAAAAAAACGATCGTTTGTAGGCACGTCCATCGGATAAAAATTCATGCATGCTCAGAATCAAGACGACGCATTCTTGGAAGCATTGAACTTCATTTTTTTCAGCACGTCGTTGTGTTTTTCGTCACCGCGTTCTGACACGATAGTTTTTTTGTAGGCACGACTGACCATCAGTCAGCTTCATCGGTTAACTGATGGAAAAATCCATCGGACCGTTCTCATCAGATGGACCGATCGTGTGTACAGGGCCTTACCCAAAACACATAATGCCATTTGCCAGAGTAGCAAAATCCTACATACTGCCAAAAATCCTACTTAACAGATTAATGTGGCTTGAGGGGTTAGACCTTAAATAACTTTTGGACAGTGTTTTCACACCACTTGATAGCTAGAGATATTTTTGGATTTAAATTTTCCCACTTAATACATATAGCCTTTGGGGTATGCAATCTGTTTGACATCACATCAAGTTCAGGTTTGCTGATTTGCATATATGCCCAACAACAGCAGGAGAATGCATACAGAAGATGGATTAGATGACTGAAAAAAATAAAGTATGTCTGTTCCTGTACCTGAAAGGTAAATAGTCAATCAGCGCTCATTTGTCTTGTAATGTAAATGTATGTTGTTGGTCTTCCAAGAAAGCCTATCAATCTCCCACCAGCTAACAGGCCTGTCTGACTACTATTCACTTACTGTACATGGTTAAAGGGTGTGCTGATCAGAGAAACATATAGCCCCTCTGAGAAAGGAAGTTTGCTTGGTGATTGTCAAAGCAGAAGAGAGTAGGTATAGGTAACTGAGCAAAGGTCAATGTTGGCGGTATACACTTAGTCAGGAATTAAGCCAAAGTTCAAACAAGTGAATGCTCACACATTGGGAGTTGGGCCCCTGAGAGTATGTACGTGCACATAATCCTGGAAAAATGGGGTAGCCAAGAAGAGGCTGCAGGAGCAGAAGTTAAGTGTATCACAGAGTACCAAACAGCACATTTCTTTGACCCAGCAACCAGATGTCCTGGAGGGGGTATTGGCAGGTGAAGTTAGCTTGCTTGTCACTAAATTGCACTGTCCCCAATATAATTTGGTATAGGGAAAGTGGCAATTGGGTGTTAGGCCGCTTTTAGAGAAAACTCTAATGGGTGGAGTTAGTGGCTATATAAGTATCAGTATGGGAGGGGCCGAGTGAGTTGGGACATGAGATCCAAACACCCCACGGCTATTTGGATGTAGTTGGCTACTGCCCCAGGGGACTTAAATAAATTGTAAAGGCTTTTTTTTTTAACAACTTAACCACTGGGCACTTAAACCCCCTTAATAACCAGACCAATGTTCAGCTTTCGATGCCCTCACATTTTGAATGACAATAACTCAAGTCATACAACACTGTAACCAAATGAAATTTGTGTCCTTTTTTTCCCACAAATAGAGCTTTCTTTTGGTGGTATTTGATCACCTCTGCGGTTTTTATTTTTTTCGCTTTAAATGAAAAAAGAATGAAAATTTTGTAAAAAAAAATAATTTTTCTTCGTTTCTATTATAAAATTTTGTAAAAAAAAGTTATTTGTCTTCATAAATATAAATTTGGCCTAAAATGTATACTGCTACATATCTTTGGTAACAAAACAAAATACAATTTTGGTTATTATTTAGTCTGGGTGAAAGTTATAGGGTCTACAAGCTATGGTACCAATTACTTAAAATTGATCAATTTGATTATACCTGATGTACTGACAGCCTCTCTCATTTCTTGAGACCCTAACAAGCCAGAAAAGTACAAATACCCCCCAAATGACCCCTTTTTGGAAAGAAGACATTCCAAGGTATTTAGAAAGAGGCATTGTGAGTTTTTTAAAGCTGTAATTTTTTCCCACAATTCTTTGCAAAATCAAGATTTATTTTATTTTAATTTTTTTCACAACATTTTCAAATTAGCAGGTTATTCCTCACACACAGCATATGCATACCACAAATTACACCCCAAAACACATTCTGCTATTCCTCCCGAGTATGGCGATACCCCATGTGTGAGACTTTTACCCAACGTGACCACACACAGAGGCCCAACATGCAGGGAGCACCATCAGGCGTTCTGGAACACCCAGACCAATTCTGACATTCCTCTCCTACATCATTTATTTGCTAGAAAATTACATAGAATACCTAAACATTATGTATGCTTATTTAGCAAAGACCCTAGAGAATACAATGGCGGTCGTTGCAATTTTTTATCGCGCATGGTACAGTATTTGCACAGCAATTTTTTTAACACGTTTTTTTGGAAATAAAACAGTTTTGTGCTTTAAAAAAAAAAAACATTAAAGTTAGCTCAATGTTTTTGCACAATATGAAAGATGAAGTTACGCTGAGTAAATAGATACCCAACATGTCACCCTTCAAAATTGCACACACTTGTTAAATAGCGCCAAACTTCGCTACTTAAAAATCCCCATAGGCGACGCTTTAAATATTTTTACTGGTTACATCTTTTTAGTTGGAGAAGAGGTCTAGGGCCAAAATGATTGCTCTCGCTTTAGCGTTTGCAGCGATACTTCACATGTGTGGTATGAACACCGGTTTCATATGTGGACGGGACTTACGTGTGCGGTCGCTTCTGTATACGAGCACACGAGTACAGGGGTGCTTTAAAATTGTATTTATTTTTTTCTATTGTTCATTTTACTTTATTTATTTTAGTTTGACACGTTTTTCCCCAAAAATAAATGTTTTGATCACTTGTATTCCTATTACTAATTAATGTAAACATCCCTTGTAATATGAATATAGCATAACAGGTCCTCTTTACAGTGATATGTGGGGTCAATAAGACCCCACATCTTACCTCAAGGCTGGGAAGCCTGAAAAAAAAAACGATCCTGGCTTCGATCGCATCGGTGAGTCGGAAGAAGCACTGGAGGGCGAAGGGAGGGGGGACGTCCCCTTTCACCTCCCGTAAGAACGATCAAGAGGCGGAACAGCCACCATGATCATTCTTATGGTGTGAAAAAGATGATATCTGAAAAAGATGATATCTGAATGATGCTGCAGGCATCATTCAGATAACCCTGCACAAAGTCAAGAGCGTCATATGACGGCGAGTGGGAAGTGGTTAAAACACATTATTTTTCCCCAGAGTATTTTCCGGGTATTGCAGAGTATTGGCCGGGTATTGCAGACTATTGGCCGGGGTATTGCAGAGTATTGGCCGGGGTATTGCAGAGTATTCTGCAGGGGTATTGCAGAGTATTGTGGGGGGGTATTGCAGAATATTGTGAAGGGGTATTGCAGAGTATTATGTGGGGGTATTGCAGAGTATTGTGTGGGGGTATTGCAGAGTATTGTGTGAGGGTATTGCAGAGTATTGTGCGGGGGTATTGCAGAATATTGTGCGGGGGTATTGCAGAATACTGCGCGGGGGTATTGCAGAGTATTGTGCGGGGGTATTGCAGAGTATTGTGCGGGGGTATTGCAGAGTATTGTGCGGGGGTATTGCAGAGTATTGCGCAGGGTGTATTGCAGAGTATTGCGCAGGGGGTATTGCATAGTATTGCGCAGGGGGTATTGCAGAGTATTGCAGCGAGTATTGCGGGGGTAATGCAGAGTATTGCAGGGGGTATTGCAGAGTATTGCAGGGGTAATGCAGAGTATTGCAGGTGGTATTGCAGAGGGTAATGCAGAGTATTGCAGAGGGTAATGCAGAGTATTGCAGGGTGTATTGCAGAGTATTGCAGGGCTAGCTGAGCAGGGATAGATGGATCTGTGACTGCAATAGGCACAGATCCAACCACAGTGCTGCTGCCACCCGCTCTCCCCCTCTCACACTGTACCGATCGGTACAGAGAGAGGAGGGAGGAACCGGCGTCATCAAATGACGCCAGTTTGTTTACATGTGATCGCTCAGTCATTGGACGCAGTGATCACATGGTAAACGGCCGCTATCAGCGGCAATTTACCGCGATCCGTGATCAGTGTCATGGAAATTCCTATGTGCGCGCCCGGGGGGTGCACAGGAGCGTGATTCTGGGAGGACGTCAATAGACGTCCTCCCAGAGTTAAGGAACCACCTTGCACGCCCCCTGAAGATGTAACTACACGAAACGTATGTCAGCGGCGAGCCTGGTCATGCTGTTTGTTCGATTGCCCAACCATCCGGCTTCCTTCAGCAAGGGAACCAGCTGGCGGTGGAACGCACGCGAATTTCCGACACGGAGGTGAAGGACTCCATGTTACACTGACAGGCCTGCAGACCCAGATGTAAGTGGCCATTTGGCCCATGTTTTTAATCCCTTTTTACAATAAATATATCGGTTGCACTATGGAGGTTTTTTTCTGTTTCATGTCCCGTCTCTAATTACCTCTGAATGACGCATGATATGTATGCAGGCATTATCCTGCATAGGCGTAATTGACCATCTTTTTAAGTCCACCATCTCTGGTAAGCGCATTACCAATAAGAGCACATTCGGGGTGTATATCTTTTGGTGAAGGAGCACTCAGAAGCACACATCGATTGAGAAGATTTTTTCTGAATTTTCACAATGATTTTCTACCAATAGAATCGTGACACTTTATCTGCTGTTCAATCAGTTATTAGATATCACTTTTTCTTTGGACTTTTTTGCACAGACATCGAATGTGTCTGTATTGCGATTGTGTTTTTTATTTGATCACTCAATTAATTTAGGTGTGTCAATTCTTATTTATCACTTATTGTTTGTTTTTTCAATACTGTTTAAATGTATTAATGCTATATCCACCACTATCAATTTATTTGTGGCGCAGGATTCTCTCCCTTCTCATGTAGTCATTGTGACTCTTCTACTGTTTTTTGTGAAGCGGTATGCAAACGGCCTTTCAGGCCAGAGTCCTCTGATGTGAGTATTAGTACAACTGGGTGTCAATATGCCTCCAATCTACTCAGTAATGGAAGCTGAATGCTATGGACGTTGTACACATGAGGAATGTGGTCCTAACTTTATGGTGCTCCCAAAGAGAGAGGAGGTTCAGGGGGAAGATGGCTTAAAGATTGAGTGTTTTTCCTATAAGAATAACAAACATGTTATACTTACCTGTTCTGTTGCAGTAAATTTGCACAGAGCACTCCGGATCCTCCTCTTCTCGGGTCCCTCTTTTGTGATCCTGGCCCCTCCCTCCTGTTCAGTGCCCCCACAGCAAGCAGCTTGTTATAGGTGCACCTGAGCTGCCACGGAGCCCAGACACAGAGCCCCAATCTGGCCCTGCCCCTTCTCTCTCTCTTGATTAGCTAGTTGACTTCAGTTGACGCTGCTTCTGTGTTTCAGCCAATCAGGAGGGAGAATAAATTAAGATAAAAAAAAACTTCTGACTTTACAACCCATTTAAGCCCTGGTTCACACTGGGCTGCGGGAGTGAAATCGCGCAATTTCAGCTGAACTCACGCGATTTCACTCCCTCTGGCAGTACCGATTTCGGCGAGATTTAGGAGACATCTGTGCAGGTTTCTGTAAATTGCGTCCTGAAATCGCAAAAGGTAGTACAGGAACTACTTTTTGAAATCGGTGCAGCGCCGCAGATGCGGCGTGGCACCGGTTAGGACGGTGTCATTGCCGGCAGTTGCCGCCAATTTGAGATGCGATTTCACATGTGAAATCGCATCTCAAATCCAACTAAATCGTACCCAGTGTGAACCTGGGCTATGGCCGCGTACACACGTACGAGAACCTCGTCGGGCTAAACTCATCGTTCCGCCCGACGAGGTTCTCGGCCGGCCGTCGAGTTCGTCGACCAGGCTGTCGAAAAAGGCATCGAGCCATTAGTCCCGATGGCCCATTGAGGAAATATAGAAGCTGCTCTCTATTTTGGCTCGACACCTTGCTCGACAGTTTTCTCGGCGAAAACGTACACACAATCGAGCTTCTCGGCAGAATATGGATGCCAGCGAGCTTCTCGCTGGATTCTGCCGAGAAGCTCGGACGTGTGTACGGGGACTAAGACTTATATAAATTGGATGCACGTTTTCCCACATCCAATTCGCCTGACAGGAGACTGTGACCGTCTCTTAATGGAGCCGGTTCACACATCTCTGGGTGGGCCAAGGAGCGCATTGCCCAGGGGTCCTATGAGTCTTTGCCTCCGTTTCCGGAGGCCGATTCGTCCCTGAAACAGAGAACACGGATGCACCAGACCCCTGCTGTGAGCCACATCTGTATTAGGTGTGAACCCAGCCTTAATGACAGCTGCTGTGTATAGCTCACTGAAGAATTCTGTCAGTATGTCAATGTGGTCTACAATGTCACAGCCATCTTTAAAGCGGAGTACCGCCTGAAAAACAATAAAAGTCAGCAGCTACAAATACTGCAGCTGCTAACTTTTAAAATAAGGATACTTACCTGTCCAGGGTGCCCGCGATGTCCTCACCTGAAACCGACCGACTGGTCCCTACTGTCTTCTGGGACATGTGTGTCTCCCAGAAGACAGCGAGGGGGGACCGGACATGGTGTAGATCACAGTAGATAATGCAGCGTTCTTTTACCGGGAGTGGGAGCAAATACCTGTATTAGACAGGTATCTACTCCCTCTCCAGCTGAAAGGTGGCAAATGTGGGGGGGGGGGGACTGGATAAACATAAGTACCATTTCTGGTTGGAACTCTGCTTTAAGAAGTTACAGTAAATGGTGGAAAATGTATTTCCTGTGTGGATATTTTATTACTTTTAAATATTAGGGCCTCCAGCCGGAAATATCGTGAGTGGGCCTATTACCAGGTGTTTGGCAGAATATGGTGAAGGGTTCCGTTTAACCGGAAGGCAGGTAACTGTCCTATCCAAGACAAAGCAGAGTGGGAATGTGTGCAGTTTAACGCCAACACATAGCCAACCCCAAGCCCTATTACAATTTTATTGATAATTGCGGGAGCACCCACCATATGAGCAACTGGCAGGCAGGCAACTGACAGACCACTGTCAAATAACCACTATAAAAACAAGCAATAAACAGGGGTTGACTGACAGACAACCACCCAACAGATGAGCTATCAATTGATAGTCAACCATTAGACATCAGCCCCAAAAGTCTTAAAACAGGTCATGGACATATTATTGAATTGGTATTTTATAAAGGATCTAAAGAAAAAGACTACCTAAACCAATTCATTACATAATTTCAAACAGAGCAGAAGGGGTAGAAGGAATCCAACAGTGTACATATTTATTCAGCACAGTCAGTAAGACTCTTAAAATTAGGTAGCTTTATGTTTTATGGCAGCTTATTTGCATGATTGCTTTTAAAAGTACCATGTATATATGTCATGTCAAGGTATACTACAATGTCTGAAAGAAAAAAATGCTGTACTGTAGGTATCCATTGTTTAGTGTTCTTCCATTTGTTGACATGGAAGTTATCCACCTCCGACAGCTCGCTGGTAAACAACAATGACTCCCAGTCCAGATGCTGTTTTAAGGACTTGGTGGACTAAATTCTGACCACAAATGGTGAAGTCTTCATCCTTGAATCCTGGAAGTTGGCCAAATACAGCTTCTTTTTTGAGGTCGCCTTTCGTTCAAGTATCAAATGTCACTACCTCTTCTTTCCAAACCAAACACTGATCAGCCATTAGCATACGCATGGATTCACAGCGACCTCTGACATTGAAATATACAATAGTGTATTCAGGCATGTTTACTGGGATGGATGGCTGAGAGGTACAGGGGGAATTTCACAATCACAGTCAGCTATATCCATTTTGCCTGTCCTCTTCTTTACCAAAACCAAATTGCAGTTGTTCTAGTTATCCTCTGCAATCCCATATTTTCCTATTAGGTGACGTGGGTGCACAAATAAAACGTTCACACTAGACAGTTGGAAACATTACATAATGTCCTGGAAGAAATTAATGCATACAGTCAGAAATCATTCAGGTTTATTGGCAGTTACAGTGTGGACATCCATGGGAAGACACAGGGATCTTGATAATCCCACTATTAACATCAAGTTCACAGCAGAAGCAATGTTATGGATGAGTTAGTATCAAATGGCTATGCATTGCTCTTCTAAGTACTACATTTCTTGCTTGCTTGTAAAGGGTCTGTGTCCTGCTAAGCTGGCCTTGACAGTATTTTTTAATCCCTCTAGTTAATAGGAACCCTGAAGCTAAGGGAGATGCTGTTGCCACCATCCAAAGAAATTCCAAGCTCATCTCACTTCAATACAGTAGGTAACTTAATTCATTTGACCATTTCTTACAAACATTAGCTGCTCTCCCCATGTTTTTATGCCCATGAGCTGACATGCCATGTAAAACATAATTTGTGTCCCATACTGGTTATCAAGAATCTGCTGCCTAGAGAGCTTGTAACTGCTGCTGTTGAGTAACAGCATTCTCACTTGACAGTCTCTGGTAACACAGTTGTTTTATATGACAGTCTCTGCTGGTAACATTATAGGCTCATGTAGCTGAGTCTACTAATAGTCTATATAAGCAAACTGTTGTAACAGTGACAGAAGTGTCCCACAATGTGGCATTGGTCCCTTGTAACATGGCAGTCATTATTTTAATGTAAAAGCACACCTATCTGATATGGGAGTTGTGCAAGTAGGTTTCAGGTAGGATTGCACAACAAACAAATACATTTTTCATTGGTTCTAACACTTTTATTTCAGATTATACCATCTAATAATTCTTCATTTATAAATGTCTTTAAGCGTATCTACCTTACTGTACAGTTCTCTAAAATCCAACACAAAATGTTCTATTTCACCACTACAATAAAAAAAAAAATTATGCAAACAATGCTCTTTTCTGTTGGAATCTTTGCAATCATTGTGGGTAGTCTGCAACATGACAATGCCAGATTCTCAGAGGCTTGATACACTCTCCTCCACATGCTGTATTTTGACAGAGTTAGCAATGGTGACAAGCATTTGTCTTTTGGAGAGCAAGTGTGTGGGAGCTGCTTTTACGGTATTCTCTGTATTGATTCAGGAATAGTTTTTTGAAGAAAATGTTATTAAATAATCTATACAAAGAAACTGTAATATCTGTGAATAAACAAATATAATTAATTCGTATGATACCTTGCTGCTGGGCAGATTCATATAAACTGATCACCCAAATTACAATTTAGATAAAACTCAATTGAATGCATGATCTGTTTACATGGCCCAGGTTTAGTGTAACGTTATATATTTTATATGTTTGTTTTATATTCAGTTATACTTTACATGTCATTTCCTCTTGGACCTTTGAAAAGTATTCTTGATGTTAAACAATTTTTAAGTTTAAGTTTGAAAATAAAATTTCCCTGCAAATCTCTGGAACTCAATGGGCTCCGTCTAGCTCCTTCTTTTGTAAACATTTTCATACATTCTTTTGAACAAACAGTCTCAGGCCGCGTACACACGATGAGACATGTCCGCTCAAACATGTCCGACGGACCGTTTGCAGCGGACATGTCTCATCAGATTTTGGTCCGATGGCGTGTACACACCATCGGACGAAAATCCCCTCTGGCTGAGGACGCGGTGACGTGGCGGTGACGTTGACGCCGCCATGTCACCACTCCAGGAAGTAAAATACTTCCACGCATGCGTTGAATCCATTCGACGCATGCGTGGACAGTTATGTCCGCTGGTAAATGTACTCACCAGCGGACATATCCGACGGACATGTCTCCGGCGGACAAATTTCAAATCATGCTTTGAAATTTGTCCGCTGGTAAAACATGTCCGCTAGCCCGTACACACGATCAGATTTGTCTGCTGAAACGGCCCGTCGGGCCAGTTTCAGCAGATAAATTTGATCGTGTGTACGTGGCCTCATTGTGTCTTATTGTGTCAGACAAATTTAGGGATTCTATTCTATAGATGCTTAGATGCTATATCGATGACCTGTTCAAATCAGCCCACAATCTCCGAGCATGAATCTAAAGTTGCTGGAATTTATGCATTTGAGACTCCAATTAAACTCTCCCTCACATGCTCTGATCAGGAATTCAATGTCCTAGATCTTAACCCGGCAGGAACCCTCCCAGGTGAATGTATTATTTTCTTCCTGGCCATCTAGGGCGCGTGCGCGCGCCCCCGGTACCGCTCATGACCCGGTGCGATGTCCGCCGGGCACCCACGATTGTCGACGATCACGGCAGGAGTGTGGCACACAGATCCACCTCCTGTCAGAGGTGAGGAGACCGATGTGTGTTCCCAATTGCCGTATAAATGTGAAAACGCTGTAAAAACGTGTCAAAAGTGTCCGATATGTCTGCCGCAATGTCATGGTCACAATAAAAACCGCAGATCGCCGCCATTACTAGTAAAAAAAAATGCCATAAATCTATCCCCTATTTTGTAGATGCTATAACGTTTGCGCAAACCAATCAATATACTCTTACTGTGTTTTTTTTTAATCAAAAATATGTAGAAGAATATGTATCGGTCTAAACTGAGGGGAAAAAAAATTGTAATATTTATTAAATCAAAAAGTAAAAAATATTGTGTTATTTTCAAAAATGTCGCTCTTCTTTTGTTTATAGCACAAAAAATAAAAACTGCAGAGATGATCAAATACCATCAAACGAAAGCTCTATTTGTGGGGGGAAAATGTGGGTACAGTGTTGTATGACTGCGCAATTGTCATTCAAGGTGCAATAGCGCTGAAAAATAAAAATTGGTCTGGGCAGGAAGGGGGTGAAAATGCCCTGTATGGAAGTGGTTAATATCTATAAACGATATACCAATGTAGATACATTTGGTTTAGAAAAAAACTACTGAATGCAACAGTCATTTCTATGCACTAAGCACACATCCCCCTTCACTTGTTAAGGACATTCTGCAAGCACCGACTTTGAGGGTAAGACTCTATATTTCTTCAACACACTCAGCCAACCAGCAGCTAGATTAAAGGGGTTGTAAAAGTTTGTTTTTTATTTTCTAAATAGGTTCCTTTAAGCTAGTGCATTGTTGGTTCACTAAGCTTTTCCTTCGGTTTCCCTTTTAAATGTTTTTTTCTTTGTCTGAATTTCTCACTTCCTGTTTTGGCTGACTAACCCCCAGCCAGAACAGCTCGGATGATGGGGGCAAGCTTACTGAGGAGAAATTCAGACAAAGAATAAAAACATTTAGAAGGGAAATCGAAGGAAAATGTAAGTGAACCAACAATGCACTAGCTTAAATGAACCTATTTAGAAAATAAACAACGAACCTTTACAACCCCTTTAAATTATTTCTTGTTTTACACAGAGACAATGCTATGGCCTACTGCTTGGAAAACTCTCCAAGATTATGCCTCAAAAAGAGTTATTGTCCCCTAGGGTAGAAAAAAATCAAGATGTTAGGCAATTTCTTAGATGTCCCAGTTGAAGTCCCATAGGACAAAACGCGTAGGGCTTGGTACGCCTACTCCTCATATTGCTTTTATTTCTAATTTATCATTTTTGTGATCACTTTTATGTCAATATTTGTTTTTTTTACAATAAAACCTTATATTTTTTATCTGCACCATCCGGGGGAATTGTTTTTTTCTTTCTCCTTGCATGACCTGCCAGACTAAGTTTTTAAGCTTCATCATCGTGCCCTTTTATCCCATTATTGGGTTTTTCTTCCTACCACGTACCATTGGCTCGAAGTAAGGGGTTCCTGCCTCCCCTTTGGGCTTACCTGTTGAATTCAGATTGAATCACTTTCAGTCCAGGAGTATTGGATCGCATCCAGGTGTCACATGTGGCTTTTACCATCTGGCCTTTGGATAAGTCGAGTGGATCCCATCAAAGACCATCTATGTGTACACTATCTGTTGTCGCTGACAGGCAGATCCTCTCCATCCGGTAAGAGTATTTTTTCTACTCCGTTTAGCTGGGAGGAAAGTCCTGTTCATGATGATCGATGTGGCCACATGCTTTTCAGCTTTTTCACCCACTTATTGATGGACATTCATTTGCACATTAATTGTTGTTTTTCCACATTTATGTTATAAACTTATTTGTTACTTTAGGTGACATCATTATTATTCAGCGCTACATATTTTTTCTATCACGTGTCCAATTTTTGTCACATTGTTGTGTAGCTGCTTATCCTTTATGTATTTTTTACATGTTTAGATTAGCGCAATTTTTTCCTTTTTTTCACATTCAATTTCTCACATCCATTTATACTACAGCAAATAATCCTCTTCAACAAAGGGGTAATCCTCTTCAAGGGGTAATTTTAGCTGGTTAATTGTAGCAAGTGAACAAGTATTACATTTGCGAATACCACTCAGCCATGTATGTGTTTGTGCCCTATTGGTTCTGCACTTCCACCATATCACGTAGAGACATTTTGGTTTCCACAAAACAGACTGAAATACTCTTGATGCCTTAACTCCACAACCTGCAACCACATATAGACAGGACTTTTCTTTCCCTATCCACAGGCAGGATGTTATGTACTAATTAGACACAGATGGTCATGCTATTCAGAATATGCAATCTACATCCGTTGTTGCCCCTGTGGCCTCTATTATGTGGGCAATACAGATCTCTACACTATGTTAACAATCTTGTACCCATTGGTTCCCCATCCACAAGCCCTTTGAAATTAGTCAGTTGCCAGACATTTGGCTCAACAGAATTTTTTTTTGCCAAGCCATATAATGCGTGCTTATAAAGCACACTCCTTGCCCAGCTCACTTTTGTCTTATCTTTAAGCTACCCCCCCCCCCCCTTGCGATGTTCTTACAATTTGGATATAAATTGAAGATGTTAGTAAATGGTAAAAGCCTTGAGAAAGAAAGGCTGTGTCCCACTGCTACATTGGCTCTCCATTAAAAAAATATTTTATCGATATTCCTTGTGCCAAGTCCCATGAGGGCCTGCATCACTTTTGATGTTTAGGGTTATTCTCTGTCTGTGCACTCAGGCTCGAATATACAGTATAGAGTTGCCTTAACATACTATTAAGGTCTAATGCACTGTTTACTTAACTTTGCATGATTGTGTACCTCCATCATAACTCTGTACAATAACATTTCAGATGATGTCTGTAAAAAAAATCCATTGGAGAAATTGTTTCACTCTTCCCTCTGTAATCTCTGCCACAGGTAGTTGACATTAAAATAAGACTATTTCTCCACAAGTATGTAAGTGTTGCATAAAAAATATGACTGTTTTTACAGTAAAATCAGCAAAACATAAGGTTAGTACAAGTACTGCTCTCTAATACTGTAATAAATAGTTTCCTGTTATGTAAAGATCTATATTATTTAGCCATTCTTTACTTCCAGTAAATACATAAAGTTTTACAATGCACCCCACCAACTTGCCCCATTATCCATGACTCTGTTGTTTCCCTTTGTGTGATGTAATCTGTTTTATTTGAAGACCATTTAAATAAACAATTCAAAGCATTACATCAAGCTTTCATACATAAAATATGGAGAGCCGAGGCTTGATTGCATTTCAAAAACCGCTGAGCGTTTAAAAACCAGCCTGTTATATAGTGGATCTTGTGTTTTTTTCCACTCAGAAGCCCCAGAAAAGCCAGGGTGTATAATACCGATCAAACAGCGATGGTCTCAGATTAAGGAGTGTATGATAAATGACCCTGGGGAACGTTGAAACACAATTACAATATTAAACATTATACAGGGAAAAAAATAATCCATCACAAAATCATAAGCGATACAACCACGCAATCATTTATTTAACCTTTCCTTTGCTGAACACCTCTATTGCAATGCCATAGCTGTGATGGGGTTAAAGAGGTCTCCTTCAGTTAGCAAAGTAATCGATTCCTTCATTTCACAGCTAGTCTGGACATGGTATGGATTAAGTGGTCAGCGTGACCTTGACCGCCCTCCCAAGGGCTGGGCTCTTTGGGATTTCTGTTAATCAGATTAATGGCACTACCTTTTGCTTGTTGTAAACCCCCATTGTTATACACAAAGTGGCTACAAACTGAGAGTCTTGGCCATTTATGTCACATCTGCATACACATCATAGTAGCTGGTATGTATAATGTTTTTTAACATTGGATTTCTGTAGTCTAAAGTTTCTAACTGTTCCTACTGTAATTTCTAGGTTTTAGATACGAGACCACAATTTCTTTTTATTCTTCCCCCCCCCCCCCCCCCAAATTAAACAGCAATTAAGTTTAAAATAACACTATTATTTTTCTCTTTTTTTGGTGGGGAGATTGTTATATGGGGTTTTAACTTTCTAATCATCATACTGAAATATAGACAGTGATTTTAGGAGTGGAAGGGGTGCATGCTGCAGACTGCTGGTACTCTCGTATATTACAGAAGAACCTAGAAAGTTGCTCTTGGTTTGCACATTCATTTTTTAAACACATACAACTGACATTCTGTTTTAATCCAAACACTTTATAATACAATAAGTACTTGTATTATACTAAACGGTACTAAATGTATCTGTGGTTTTAAAGGGCGCCATAATAAAAGTGCCTTGGGAGGTTGGGAGATACAAACTGGAAATTTGGTTTCCTACTAATGTTTGTCAAAGTTTAATGCCGTGTACACATGGTCGTTTTTTGCGATGAAAAAAAACGACGTTTTCTGTGAAGTAAAAAACGACGTTTTTGAAACGTCACTTTTCAAAGACAATTTTGCATACACACCATCGTTTTTTCACAAAAAGCGAGGTTACGTTCACCACTCTTTTCCATTGAAGCTCGCTTCATAACTAGCTTCTGGGCATGCGCGGGTTGAAAAACGTCGTTTTGAAAGACGTTTTTGCTACACACGGTGACTTTTTGTGAAACAAAAAACGACGTTTTGAAAAACGACACAAAAAATTCAAGCATGTTGGAATTTTTTTTTGGTCGTTTTTTTGAAGACAAAAAACGACGTTTTGCCCACACACGATCAATTTAAATGACGTTTTAAAAAACGTCGTTTTTTTTCATCGCAAAAAACGACCGTGTGTACGCGGCATGAGGCAACAACTACTGCATTTGTTTTATTCTTCTATACCAGCTACTCTCAAATTGTATTTGCTATTGTGTAGACCACCTGCCACTAGAGATGAGCCGAACACCCCCCCTCCCCCGTTCGGTTCGCACCAGAACCTTCAAACGGACCGACCGTTCGTGCGAACATTTGGAACCCCATTGACGTCTATAGGACTCGAACGTTCGAATTCAAAAGTGCTAATTTTAAAGCCTAATATGCAAGTATTGACGTAAAACGTCTTTGAGAACCCGGGTCTTGCCCCAGGGAACATGTATCAATGAAAAAAAAGTTTTAAAAACTGTATTTTTTTCTGGAGCAGCGATTTTAACCACTTGCAGGCGGCCGTACGACTTTGTACGGCCGCAGCACAGTCCTGAATCCCTGACTGGCCGTGTTTTTACGGCCGCCCCTTTCCTCGGTCCCGAGCGCGCAGCAGGGAACTACTGTGCTGGCCGTGTCCCCTGAACACAGCCAAACACAGATCGCGGTAAATAGCCAATCACAGCGGCTATTTACAGCGCGATCTGTGCGGCCAATGAGAGATGATCTCATATGTAAACATATGAGATCATCTCTCATTGCCGACTCTCCCTCCTCACACAGACAGCGCGTGTGAGGAGGGAGAGAGAACTGTAAGTGACCAGCGCTGAAAAAAAAAAAAAGTCACCAACCTGTTCCCCCCAGTACTACAGTGCCCCCCCTAGTACTACAGTGCCCCCCACAGTACCATAGTGCCCACCACAGTACCACAGTGCCCCCCAGTACTTTAGTGCCCCCCACAGTACCACAGTGCCCCCCACAGTACCACAGTGCCCACCACAGTACCACAGTGCCCACCACAGTGCCCCCCACAGTACCACAGTGCCCCCCACAGTACCACAGTGCCCCCCAGTACTACAGTGCCCCCCACAGTACCACAGTGCCCCCCAAAGTGCCCCCCACAGTACCGCAGTGCCCCCCACAGTACCGCAGTGCCCCCCACAGTACCACAGTGCCCCCCAGTACCACTGTGTGCCCACCTGTGCCCACCAGTACCACTGTGCCCACCAGTACCACCGTGCACACCTGTGCCAACCAGTACCATGTGTGCCAACCAGTACCACTGTGTGCCCACCAGTACCACTGTGCCCACCAGTACCACCGTGCCCACCTGTGCCTACCAGTACCACCTGTGCCCACATGTGCCACCGTGCCCACATGTGCCACCGTGCCCACCTGTGCCACGGTGCCACCGTGCCTACCTGTGCCACCATGCCCACCTGTGCCACCATGCCCATCTGTGCCCACCTGTGCCACCGTGCCCACCTGCACTCAGTGCACATCTGCAATCAGTGCCCACCTGTGCCACCTCATCAGTGCCCACCTGTGCCACCTCATCAGTGCCCACCTGTACCACCTCATCAGTGCCCACCTGTGCCATCTGTGGGCATTTTTACTTTCCTGGCTTGTTAGGGTCTCAAGAAATGAGAGAGACCTTCAGTACACCAGGTGTGATCAGATCAGTGATCAGATGTGATCATAATTTTTTGTGATTTGCACTATAGCTTGTAGGCTCTAAAACTTTTACACAGACCAAATAATTTCCAAAAACTTTTGGTTATTTTTATCAAAGACATGTAGCAGTATAAATTGTGGCCAAAATTTATGAAGAAAAATTAATAATTTGCAAAATTGTATCACAGAAACTAAGAAAAAATCATTTTTTTTCCAAATTTTTGGTCTTTTTTTATTAATATCGCAAAAAATAAAAACTGCAGAGGTGATCAAATACCACCAAAAGAAAGCTCTATTTGTGGGAAAAAAAGGACAAAAAAATTATTTGGGTACAGTGTTGCATGACTAATTGTCATTCAAAGTGTAAGAGCGCTGAAAGCTGAAAATTGGTCTGGTCAGGAGGGTGTTTAAGTGCCCAGTATGGAAGTGGTTAATGATGCTTAAATAAAATAAAAAAAAAATGAGAAATTCCTTTAACCACTTCCCGCGAGGTCAATGGACTATTGACATCCTGCAAGATTTCATGCCGGCGCGCGCCGAGGGGTGGAGGCTTTTTACCACGTGATCAGCCGCGTCTAATTTACGGCTGATCAAGATGTAAACAGGAAGAGCCGTTGTCGGCTTTACTGACAGGGGGGGTTTGCGCTGATTGTTTATCAGTGCAGCCCCTTCGGATGCCCACACTGGACCACCAGGGAAGGGCAGGAAAAAAAAGGGCAGAACAAAAAAGCAGTAAAAAAATAAAAAATAAAAAATATAAAAAGGTCAGTAAAAAAAAATGTAATAGATGCCAATCAGTGTCCACAAATGGGCACTGACTGGCAACATGGACCCCTCAGTGTCCATCAGTGCCACCCCTCAGTGTCCATCAGTGCCACCTCTCAGTGTCCATCAGTGTCACACCACAGTGTCCATCAATGCCACACCAGTGTCCATCAGTGCCACACAAGTGTCCATCAGTGCCACACAAGTGTCCATCCATGCCCGGTGCCCACCTATCAGTGCCCATCTGTGCCACCCATAGGTACCCATCAGTGCCACCCATAAGTGCTGCCCATGAGTGCCGATCTGCGCCGCCTATGCGTGCCCATCTGTGCCGCCAATGAGTGCCCATCAGTGCCACCTATGAGTGCCCATCAGTGCTGCATACCAGCGCTGCCTATCAGTGCCGCCTATCCGGTGCCTATCAGTGCCGCCTCATCGGTGCCCATCAGTGCCACCTCATCGGTGCCCGTAATCAAAGTAGAAAACGTACTTATTTACCAAACAAATTTACAGAAAAAATATTTTATTTATTTATTTCTTTTCAAAATTTTCAGTCTTTTTTTAGTTGTTGCGCAAAAAATAAAAATCGCAGAGGTGATCAAATAGCACCAAAAGAAAGCTCTATTTGTGGGAACAAAATGATAAAAATTTCATTTGGGTACAGTGTAGCATGACCGCGCAATTGTCATTCAAATTGCGACAGTGCTGAAAGCTGAAAATTGGCTTGGGCGGGAAGGTGCGTAAGTGCCTGGTATGCAAGTGGTTAAATATTGTACCTGCTGGGTGTCTATAGGATGCCTGTGAAAACTTCTTTGAGAACCCGGGTATTGCCCCAGGGAACATGTATCAATGGATTTTTTTTAAGAAAAACAGTCGTTTTTCTGGAGCAGTGATTTTAATGATGCTGAAATAAAATAAAATAAATTCCTTTAAATATTGTACCTGCTGGGTGTCTATAGTATGCCTGCGAAGTGGCACGTGTTTAGAACTGTCCCTGCACAAAATGAGATTACTAAAAGAAAAAAGTAATTTAAAACTGCTTGCGGCTTTAATGTAAAAATAGCACAGACACAGACAGTACACACACCACATAGCTTTAGGTGCAAACTGCAGATCACACGAGCAGTACACACCAAGTAGCTTTAGGTGCAAACTACAGAGCACATGGGCAGTACACACCAAGTAGCTTTAGGTGCAAACTACAGAGTACACAGGCAGTACACACCAAGTAGCTTTAGGTGCAAACTACAGAGCACATGGGTGGTACACACCAAGTAGCTTTAGGTGCAAACTACAGAGCACACAGGCAGTACACACCAAGTAGCTTTAGGTGCAAACTACAGAGGACACAGGAAATACACCACGTGAGAATACTGCAGCTAGCACAATCAACTGCCTGCCAGTAAATTAGAAAGAACTGTTCTAGCTAAACTGTACAGTGTATAAATATATGTACAACACCCGGGATGTATATATATCCTCTGCACACTGTAACTTTAACTGACTAGCCTTCCTGCGCTCTCTCACCTGACACTCTCTCTTTCTCTCTTAGGTGTACATTTAATAAACCGTGATAAGCCGAGATCACGGCTGATCACGGCTGATCACAGCTTATCACAGAGCATTGCCGGTTTAATATACTGTGATAAGGAGCAGTGAAAACATTCTTCACTACACATCACAGCACGTGGATGTTTTGTCACAAACGGACAGTTTAATAAACCGTGATCTGAAGATTTCACAGCTCTTCCACTGAAATATCTCCCTTTCAGATTCACCAGCTCAGAGGTGGAGAATCTGGGAGAGAAGCTGGTGTGATAAGAGGAAAAAGGCTTATTTCTTCCAAGTATCAACACCAGTGGGTTAAAAATGAATATTAACAACAATATACATGTGTGTATATAGATACTGTGTATATATATATATATATATATATATATATATATGTGTGTGTGTGTATATATATATATATATATATATATATATATACACACACATACAGTATCTATATAACACGTGTGTGTGTGTGTGTATATATATATATATATATATATATATATATATATATACATATATATACACACACACACGCATATATACCGTATTAATCGGCGTATACCACGCACTTTTTTGCCCTTAAAATCAAGGCAAAACCGCGGGTGCGCGATATACGCCGATACCCGCTTCCCGTGCTGTGTTTGAACTTTGCCGCCGATCCCTGCTTCCCGCGCTGTGTTTAAACGCTGCCGCTGACATATACCGAGCGCAGTACACTCGGGTACAGTCGGCCAGGCTCGGCTCCCCTCGCGGTTATGCGAGAGGAGCCGAGCGTGGCCAAGCGTGCCCGAGTGTACTGCGCTCGGTATATGGCCGCGGCGGCGTTCAAACAGCGCGGGAAGAAGGGACCGGCTCAGAGACAGCGCGGGAGCAGCAGGGGAGGACACCACAAAAGCCGCAGATGGACGCCGGACTGGAAAAGGCCGCCGATGGACGCCGGGCAAGACACCAAAACTGTAAGTAATAAAAATAAAAATAAAAGTAATACAAAAAAAAAATTCAGGAATTTCACGTCCAGAGTAGGGGTGCGCGCTATACGCGAGTGCGCACAATAGGTTGATAAATACGGTATATATGTATGTATATATATATATATGTATATATATGTGTGTATGTACACACACATATATACAGTATTTATATATATATATATGTATACACACACATATATACAGTATTTATATATATATGTATACACACACATATATACAGTATTTATATATATATATATATATGTATACACACACATATATACAGTATTTATATATGTATACATACACATATATACAATATTTATATATATATATATATATATATATATATATGTAGTTTTATATATATATGTTATCACATGTCTGAAAACATTAATTACATGTTCTTTTAAACTTTAGTTTCACTTTTTGAACTCGGCTGCACCATAATTTCACAATATCTCACGAGATTATAGGCAGTCCACCCACTTTTACACATATCTCGGCTGTTTTCAGAGAAAAAACTTCACCTCTGTTCACCATCTGAGAACTGAAGTTCTCAGTTTATTAAACCGGCTGCAGAGGAGATAATTTTCCTCCTGAGAACTGCCGTGAACTGCTGTGAACTGAACGGTGAAAAAACTTCACAGTTTATTAAACGGACACCTTATTCAGATCTCTAACCCAGTGTTTTTCAACTCCAGTCCTCAAGGCACACCAACAGGTCGTGTTTTCAGGCTCTCCATTATTTTGCACAGGTGATTTGATCAGTTTCACTGCCTTAGTAATCACCACAGCCATTTCACCTGAGGGAAATCCTGAAAACATGACCTGTTGGTGTGCCCTGAGGACTGGAGTTGAAAAACACTGCTCTAACCACCGCCGCAACACACTACACAAGGCTGACCTGCAGACGGCCTTTTATAGTGTGGGGCGTGTACTAAACCCCCTGAGCCATAATTGGCCAAAGCCACCCTGGCTTTGGCCAATTATGGCTCCGTTTTTTTTGCAAGCTGTGATTGGCCAAGCATGCAGGTCATAGTGCATGCTTGGCCAATCATCAGCCAGCAATGCACTGTGATGCCGCAGTGAATTATGGGGTGTGAAACGTAACTCGAATTTGGCACAAACGGCCCAAAACGTTCGTAATCCGACGAACGATCGAACATACGATGTTCGAGTCGATCA
Organism: Rana kukunoris; assembly: GCA_029574335.1. Taxonomy (NCBI): domain Eukaryota; kingdom Metazoa; phylum Chordata; class Amphibia; order Anura; family Ranidae; genus Rana; species Rana kukunoris. Next base: position 336,428,659 of record CM056050.1, read on the forward strand.
TGAGTTCGACTCGAATACAAAGCTCATCCCTACCTGCCACACATGCACACCCCACTGATAGTCCTCACTGCCACAACCATGTGTAGTGCTTTTGGACCTAACCTTTAAATAATATTAACTTTCAGAAGACCAATAGCTATATTGCAAATGCCCTAGGCCCCATTCACACCTGAGCGTACTGGAAGCACGGGTGGAATAGTGAATGCATTTGTGATGCCATTATTTCTTAATGGCATCCCAAATGTGGTACTGCGATTGTTAAGAGACATAACATGCTAAAATCGCTGCAAAATTGCATAGAAAAACGCTCCTGTCTCTGTGCCAAAATGTGTTACTTGAGCTTCTTTGGATTGTTTTTGGAATGGAGGAAGGCCCATTCAAATGAATAGTGCCGCTGCAGAAAAACATGCCACAAAAACAATAATAGAGCCTAAAGCACTCTTAAATAGCACTAACATCCCAAGCATATTAAACTGAGCTGAGGTGAGGTTCTATTCCCAGAGTGTATAAAATAGGGGCACCAAGTACTTTAAAGCAGAGTTCTGGTCGAAATATGACTTTTAAGATAAAAATACCCCTAGAAATACTCATGCCTGGTGCAATGTAACAAAGGTATGCTGTAAACTATGCCCAGTTTTCTATTTGTGCAACATAGTTTTCTTACTTTGTGAAGTTCCTGCACAGCACAGCCATATCCAGTGTGGGTATCTGAAGCCACAGTGTCCTCCTTCCTGGATTCTGTGCATGCTGGCTACCCAGCATGCACCTGCCTATCTCGTGCATGTGCAGTGCGGTGCAATCTTAGTCAGCTTGTCATGCCAAGCTAACCAAGAATTTCTATAATTTCCGCCAATGTTAAATATTATGAGAGCAGTTATAAAGGTAAGTATGGGACTTTACATGAGGCACATGAGTGAAAAGCACTTTTATCAGATCAAAATCACGGCCCAGATTCACAGAGCGATTACGCGTGCGCAACTGCTGTTGCGCGTGCGTAAGTCTAAATGTGCGCGTGCGTATAGTTGCACGCGATTCACAAAACAATATACACCAGAAATCTACGTTTTTTTGTCCGGCGTAATTGAGTTAGACATGCGCTTCCCTTCGCGCAAAACTGCGCTAGACACACCATTGATTTGCTAGTCAAATATGCTAATGAGGGAGTTACGGGGATCCACAAAAAAACGCAGTTGCTGCGCAGGCTACGCGATGTGCGCAACAGCAAAATGTCCTGTCTAAAGTTAGAGCACCTAAAAGCTGGTCTAACTTTTGAAAAAACGTCTACATCTCACAGAAAGCAACACCGTTACTGAGGAGCAGACCACACACACGTGTTGCACTACAATTTGACTGCCAACATGCTAGGGGCATCGTCGCTCATAGCTGCACTAGTGAATATAGATGACCAAAGAAGGAGGAGGGCACGGAGGATGGCACGGGAGAGGGTATACCGCACCCGCATACACCTGTTTGGCATGAATGATTCAGAGGTCTTTCGCATCTTCAGATTCCCCCTCATGCCATCCTGGAATTAACCACAACCTTGCAGGAGGACATCACCAGCCCAACACAACGCTCACATGCAGTGCAGCCACTGGTCAAGGTACTGGCAACACTCCATTTCCTTGCCAGTGGCTCTTTTCAGCGTACAAGTGGAGTGGTGGCTGGGATGTCACAATCCTCCATGAGCAGATGTGTGCACCAGGTTGTCCCTGCAATCCTCACACGCTTGGCCAACCAAATCATAAAACCCACCACTGAGGAGCTGCGAATCAAGGCAATGGCAGATTTCTACCGAATTGCCAGATTCCCACGCACCATCGGGGCCATAGATTGCACACATGTGGCACTCCAGCCCCCCCATGAGACCGAGCACATGTACCGCAATCGGAAGAATTGGCATTCCATCAACGTACAGGTGATAGTTGATGCCCAAGGCCTCATATGGCACGTCCGTGCCAAACACCCCGGATCCACCCATGACAGCTACATCTACAATCAATGCCACATCCGAACGGAATTCGAACAGAACGTGTATGGGAACACCTGGCTGGTTGGTGAGTGACATGGGAGTCAGGCATGACTATCCCCTCCCGTGATGCACAACAGAAGTGGCACATGCATGACTAACATTCTCCTGTCTTATCCTTTACAGGTGACTCTGCATATGCCCTGGGACCCCATCTCATGACTCCTATCCGGAAACCCCCAAACCCCAGGAGAGGAACGATACAATGAAGCACACATCAAAACCCGTGCAGTGGTGGAGCGCACCTTTGGCCTCCTGAAGTCACGTTTCCGATGCCTGGATAAGTCTGGGGGTACACTGTTGTATTCCCCAAACTTCGTGTGCCATATCATCGTTGCATGTTGCATGCTGCACAATCTCGCAGTGAGGAAGGGCCTGCAGATAGAGGAACGTGATGACCTAACCCCCCAACCAGACAATCAACCCCTAACCGAGGATACCCCGTCTTCTGAGGGAAGAGCAGTCAGGAGACAGCTCATATTGGGCATCTTTGCACGTTAAACACACACATTAATCATGGCACAATGAGAATGCATGCATGCACACCACTATGGTCCCTAGCACACACACCCCACATCCTCATCAAATTGGATTGGCACCAGTCCACCATGCAAGACTGGTGAGCAGTAACGCCACGTCAAGGCTCCAATTATGTCACTGTACATTCATACACCATTCACACGGACCTGGGGATCACTTCTCCCTGGTCCTGGGGAACCCTTCTCCACCAAAATTGAGGATGACACCCCTTTTCCAGCAGGAATGTCACCCCACATTCAAACATCATTCACAACCCAAAATATGCCAAAAATGTCAGCAAAAAAAAAAATAAGGCATAGAAAAAAAAAAAAAAGCAGAGAACAAAATAAAAATGCTTTCAAAACAAAAGAAGGGGGAAAAAAAAAAATTAATGCCCTCTGCCTGAGCCACGCCTGGGGCGCCCCCGGCCACGGCCCCGGACCCTCAGGGGAGACGCATGGGGGAGGGGAAAAGCCGGGGAAGGAGGAGCAGCCCCTGAGATCTGCCCACCTGGCGGCCTGCCCTCCAAGGCCACGGCTATTCTGTCCAGGGCAGCACCAAGTGTTGCCGTGTTGCCCTGGATAGCCTGGGTAAGGGCCCTCACATCCTGCCCAACGCCTGCTGCTGTAGTTTGCAGGTCATTTAGGCAGGTTGTGGAGGCCCGGGAGTGGGAGTCCAGGTTACCCAGCCTATCGTTGATGGAGGACAGGCTCTGATCCACCCGCCCCATAGTCTGGCAGAGCTGTCTCAGAAGGCGGGTCTGGGTGGCCAGGTTCCTTCTCAGACAGGCGGGCAGGAGATTGGGCGCCCCCCTGGTGCTCTGGGATGACCTCCTGGCTCCAGCTGATGGTTGTGGCCGGGGAGAAGGTGAGGCCCTTGTGAGGGGAGCCATGTTGGGGAGGAGGGGGGGGGCTCACCCTTAGGGAGGGCAGGCTTCTTGCAGCCAGAGGGGAAGAGTCCGCTGAAACCAAACGGCCAGTGCCTTCCATGGACTCCTCCTCCTCATGATTCTCCTCCTCCTCATGATCGTCCTCCGCATGATCCTCCCCCTCCTCTTGTTCCTCCTCTGCGGACTCTGGCCTTGTTGGGGGGGCCTCATTAGGCTGCTGTCCTGGGGTTGGAGCGGTCAGTCCAGATGGCCCTGCACCCTCCTGCACAGCTGTGGATGACACAAAACATTCACAGGTTGGAGGATCCACACACTTGCCACATATTCCCTTTCACCCCCTCCCCCACACATGCTACACACCTGAGAGAAATAAAAACCTTACCTGGCACCGCGGGGACCGGACTTGTGTCAAAGCCTGGCAGGCCCTCCACTTCATGCCGGTGAAAGGTCAGGGCCACCACACGCTCCGTCGCTGTAAATTTAACCCGGCATGGTGGGCCCCCTCCTGTGCCCCTGGCATGGGCATTTATTGCGGCCAGTTTTTTTTTCACCTCACGCCGGAGGTCATTTATTTTCTTTTCAATCCCAGAGCGGGTCCGTGTCTCCCCCTCCCCCGATGAATTGACCTGCTCCGTGATCATATCCAATATCTCCCTCCTCCTGGCCGGGGTGGTGGTGGCACTCTGCGGGCCGTGGAGAAAACGCCCATAGTCGCTAATGGCCCGGGCAAGAATTCTTTTTTCCCCCACAGTAAAATTCAGCTTTCTTTTTCTCTCAGTCATACTTCCAAACAAACTCACTAGCAGTCACCAAAAATCTGTCACAAATACAAGCACAACCAATCAGACAAGAACACACACAAAGAGAAAAAGAACAGGCAAAAATCACACTAGCACTCAGCAAGAAACAGTCACCAAAAAATCAGATGAAAAAATAAAGCAAGAAAACAAACGCTCTGAAATATATCAATCAAACAAACAGTCTCAAACACTTATCAAAATACACTTTCACAAAACTACCAACAAGCACTAGATCACACAGAACACTAATCTGACAACTACAAAACACACTCTAACGAACAACAGAGCAAAAGCACTTGATTCAATGGGAAGGGACACAAAGGGATGTACTTTTGCAATGGAAGGGCGTTTGTGTGTGTCTATTTATGCTGTCTGCGTAGTTCACAACATTGCCCTAGTCCATTTCCAATTTCACTGATTGCGCCGCTCCCGAGTTGTGAGCATGCGCACAACGGAGCTGACATGGTTTCCTTCACGCGCGCATGCGCGAGTCGGCCGGCCCTTCATTTGCATGGGGTCACGGCTCATTTCAATGTAACACGCCCACGTCCCTCCCAATTTGTATTACTCCTCCTTACGCCTCCGGAAAAAACCTTACGCTTGCGCAATCTCTTGCGTAAAAGCTACGTGAATCGCGGGATTACGCGGCTAGATTGCGCAAGTCTAACGGAAAAGTGGTGCGCTACGCCGGACTGATAATGCGCCGATCTACGTGACACTGGGCCCACATGTTTATTGAGGATATACAGGTGAAACTCGAAAAATTTGAATATCATGCAAAAGTTCATTTATTTCAAGGTGAAACTAATATATGAGATAGACTCATTACATGTAAAGCAAGATAGTTCAAGCGGTGATTTGTCATAATTGTGATGATTATGGTTTACAGCTCATGAAAACCCCAAATCCACAATCTTATGCCACGTACACAAGGTCGTTTTTTGCGATGAAAAAAAACGTTGTTTTTTAAAACGTCATTTAAATTGATCGTGTGTGGGCAAAACGTTGTTTTTTGTCTTCAAAAAAACAACCAAAAAAAAATTCCAACATGCTTGAATTTTTTGTGTAGTTTTTCAAAACGTTGTTTTTTGTTTCACAAAAAGTCACCGTGTGTAGCAAAAACGTCGTTTAAAACGTCGTTTTTCAACCCGCGCATGCCCAGAAGCTAGTTATGAAGCGAGCTTCAATGGAAAAGAGTGGTGAACGTAACCTCGCTTTTTGTGAAAAAAACGATGGTGTGTATGCAACATCGTCTTTGAAAAGTGACGTTTCAAAAACGTCGTTTTTTACTTCACAGAAAACGTCGGTTTTTTTTCATCACAAAAAATGATCGTGTGTACGCGGCATTAGAAGATTAGAATATTGTGAAAAGGTGCAATTTTCTAGGTTTAAAAGTGTCCCACTTTAACCAGCTAATTAAGCCATAACACCTGCAAAGGGTTCTGAGCCTTTAAATGGTCTCTCAGTCTGGTTCACTAAAAATCACAATCATAGGAAAAACTGCTGACCTGACATTAGTGCAGAAAACCATCATTGACATCCTCCATAAGGAGGGAAAGCCTCAAAAGGTAATTGCAAAAGAAGTTGGATGTTCCCAAAGTGCTGTATCAAAGCCGTATACCAGGAGATTTTGGAGAACTTCATGCTTCCTTCCACAGACGAGCTCTATGGGGATGCTGACTTCATTTTCCAGCAGGACTTGGCACCTGCTCACACTGCCAAAAGCACCAAAACCTGGTTCAATGACCATGGGATTACTGTGCTTGATTGGCCAGCAAACTTGCCTGACCTGAACCCCAGAATCTATGGGGCATTGCCAAGAAAAAGATGAGAGACATGAGACCGAACAATGCAGAAGAGCTGAAGGCCACTATTGAAGCATCCTGGTCTTCCATAACACCTTAGCAGTGCCACAGTCTGATAGCTTCCATGCCACACTGTATTGAGGTCAGTGGTGGTGCGTCCATAGAGGGCGCAGGAGCGCCACCCCCTCTCGCTCCTGCACTGCCACTGAAAAACAATACATAGATTCATGCATTGCATGAATCTATGTATTGTCGCTGCCGCCCACTATTCAGATGGCCGGCCCCCTGGTTAGCGCTGGTCATCTAAATAACGGCAGCTGGTTGGCTTTGGAAGTGTCTATCAGAGCCAGCGGCTCTGATAGGCTTTCCGATTACAGCCTGAGGGCTGTAATCGGCTTCCAAATAGTTAACCAGGGGACACACGGGGTGTGCGTTCCCTGGTTAACACTGACAGGCGTCTCAGCCAATCAGGTTCACTGATTCTGGTTACCGGTAACCTGATTGGCTGAAGCGACATCGAGGGCGAGACTACTTCGAGGGATCGTGAAGGAGGATCCGAGGATGGCCAACCGAGAAAGGTAAGTGCCAGGTGGGGGGGGGGCAATCTGGCGGCATTTTAGGGGCAAACTGGTGGCAATTGATGGGCACAGTGGAGAAAATGGCATGGCACAGTGGCTGTGTTTGGCATGGCACAGTGATGGGCACAGTGGCGACAATGCATGGCACAGTGGTGACAATTGATGGGCACAGTGGCGACATTGGCATGGCACAGTGTCTGTGTTTGGCATTTCACAGTAGCTGGAATTAATGACACAGTGGCTGCGTTTGGCATGACACAGTGGCGACAATTGATGGGCACAGTGGCGACAATGGCATGGCACAGTGGTGACAATTGATGGCATGGAACAGTGGTGACAATTGATGGGCACAGTGGCAACAATTGATGGGCACATTGGCTGCATTTGATGGGCACAGTGGCGGCAATTGGTGGGCACAGTGGCGGCAATTGATGGGCACAGTGAGGCTGCAATTGATGTGTTTTTTTTTCATTTGTTTGCGCCCCCCCAAAAATGTTAAGCACCAGCCGCCACTGATTGAGGCAGTAATTGCTGCAAAAGGGGCCCAAACCAAGTACTGAGTACATATGCATGCTTATACTTTTCAGAGGTCCGATATTGTTCTATCTACAATCCTTGTTTTATTGATTGCATGTAATATTCTAATTTTCTGAGATTTGTGGATTTGGGGTTTTCATGATCTGTAAGTCATAATCATAACAATTATGACAAATCACGGCTTGAACTATCTTTCTTTGTATGTAATGAGTCTATCTCATATATTCGTTTCACCTTTTAAGTTGCATTAGTGAAATAAATTAACTTTTGCACGATATTCAAATTTTCCGAGTTTCTCTTTAAATTTTCTTTTATTATTTTCCAAGCAAGCATAGTGATATACATATAAAGGGTCATCCCTCTGGCCGTAAAGTCATTACAACATACAAGTATAAAAAGAAAAAGAAGGAAAAGAAATACCCACATAGTACAAAATCAAATCATTTAAACAAAGATAAAGGGGAAATGTTTCCCAAAACATATCGTATCACTTCTCTCTCAAACTACGATTCATCCTCCATAGTTCTAATTGCCTTTCAAATCTGTGGGTGCCTTCCCCTTGCTACATCAGGCCAGTGAACCCCTCCTCCACCTGGGGATCCACGTGTCCCCTGCAGGGAGGGGCAGTTGGACCACCCCCTGTAATATCACTCTCTGCATTGTCATTCCAGGCCCTCCCCCCTTCAAACAAACCAACCCAAGGATATAACCCCCCCCCCCCAACAACAACAAAAAAAAAAGGGGGAGAAAAAAAAAAGATGGGGAGCACCCCCTCCTCTGTCCATCTCCTCTCCTCCCCCTCGTCCACAGGGCCGGATCCCTCCCATATCACACATCTACACATCTATCAAGACCCTTCCTTCTTCTGAGTATCTGAACGTGTTCCATTCAGTCCACGTATCAAGGTACACCTTACGTTTCTGTCTGGAGGTCCACACAAGGTCCTCCATTCTATTCGTATCTTCTACTCTATTAAGCCACATCTTTACCGTTGGAGGTTGTGTCTGTTTCCACATCCCTGGAATACAGGCACGGGCAGCATTTAGAAGGTGGCAGACCATAGATTTCCTATAACATTTTACAGAGAGCTCAGAGTCCTGTAATAAATAGTAAGACCATTCGTCTGGTAATTTTTCTTTACTGAATTTCTGCGCTATTCCCTGAACCTTTGTCCAGAAGCTTAAGATCTTTGGGCAGAACCACAGAATATGTAATAACGTTCCTTCTTTCTTTCCGCACCTCCAACATCTATCCGAGATGTCTGGGTAACACTTTTTTAATACTACCGGAGTACGATACCACTGAGTTAGTATCTTGTAATTCATCTCCTGTGTCTTCACACAGACTGATGATTCAAATATATTCCGGAGTATTTTGTTCCTTTGTTCTTCTGTAAAAGGTCTTCCCAGCTCCACCTCCCACCTATTAAAAAAAGGGATTTGAGAGTCCTCCATCGGTGCGTTTAATAATTCGTTAATTCTTGAGAGGGCGTGCCGAAGCACTCCACTCCCACTACAATAGCCCTCAAATCTTGTTAGTTTACGCCCATATCTTATAGGGGATTTCAAAGTGTCCAAGAAGTGCCGTAGTTGTAATGCCCTCCAAGTGTCCAGTTGGTAGGGGACTCCACCCGTTACCATCTCCTGCATAGTGTGCCATGAGCTCTCTTTGACAAAATTGGATGCCTGTACCAGGCCCTGATCTATCAACCCACTGAAAGGCCCCTTCATCAACCCTGGTATGAACTGGGGGTTCCCCAGAATTGGATAAAGTGGTGAATCCAGAGTGGACAATGTCCCCTTCACAAATAGCCCGTAAGCAACTTTCAATGTTGGGCCTATCAGTGGGTGTTTCTTGATAGTTATTGGCAGGTCTCTGTAACACCATGCTGCCAGGTGGAGTATACTGCTGCACTGGGCTTGCTCCAAACCTGGCCATATTTTCTCACCGCCGTGTCTCCTCCAATCTATCAGGCGGATCAGAGTGGCCGCCTGGTAGTATCGGTGGATATCTGGAGCAGACACGCCTCCGTCTCGCTTTGATAAAGATAATATGCGCCTCTTGATTCTTGGGGATTTATTAGCCCAAATGAACTTATTAAGAAGAGTTTGCGTCTGGTTAAAAAAGGATTTTGGTATAGCGATGGGGAGTGTCTGGAAGAGATACAAACATTTCGGTAGTATGCTCATTTTGACGATATTGACTCGCCCGAACCAAGAATGGAACCCCCTCCTCCAGCTATCCAGGAGGACCCGTATTTTCATCAATAGTGGCACAAAATTAAGTTTGAAAACCTGTGACAGGTCCGCCGGGATGGAGGTGCCCAGGTATGTAAGTGACATGTCAGACCATTTAAATCTGTGTTTGGTTTTCAAGGACCGCAGGTCCTCTTCCGGGATCGCTACTCCCATTGCTTCTGACTTATCATAATTTATCTTAAAATTTGATAGGCCTCCATATACTTGCAGTTCCTGTAACAACTTAGGAAGGGATTCCATCGGGCTCGTCAAAGAGTACATCATGTCGTCTGCGAAAGCAGAGATCTTATATTCTGCATCTCCAAAAGACACTCCTTTAATATCTGGATTCAATCGAATCCTGTTTAATAGAGGTTCTACAGATAACGCAAACAAAAAAGGGGATAACGGGCATCCCTGTCTTGTCCCGTTAGACAATTTAAAGGGTGGAGACAATATTCCATTCACTCTAACCTATGCCGTTGGATGAGTATAGTTACTTGTGATCCATTGTAGCATCTTGTTGCCGAACCCCATGTGTCTCAGAACCATAAACATAAATTGCCAGTTTATCCGATCAAAAGCTTTCTCGGCATCAGTACCGAGGAAGACACACGGGGTTCGGGAAGAGTCAGCCAAATGGAGTTTCACCTGTACATAACATAACGCATATACAGGAACAAATAATTGGTCAAATGATCATCATAAACAATAGCACAATATTGAATCAGAGTTATACAAACATCTTGGCCATTTGGCTCCATATAAAGGTATAAGTTAACATTAAAATTGAATGAATCACATCATAAGTAATAACATAATGCATCTAGGATGGCCTGTTGGCTCGACATGTTTCGGCAACTATATCGCCTCATCAGGAGTAAATCCATGTAATCTGTAAATATATTGTACATATGTATGAGGGCAAGTATAATCTATTCATAGCTCCACTAATGAAAGTTGAAAACAAAACACAAGGAATTTTTCCAACCCCTACTTACATATTGGTACACAGTATGTGCAAGTGGGGCTGTACTGGTGATGTCCATCATGTATCTTTCCCTGGAGCTGAGGGGCCGAGGACCCCCGAGGAAAATGGACACAGGCACACAACCCCCAATGGGATAATGACACCCACACTTACACTGCTGGTGATGCCAGGGAATAACCATGGATGTGTCTGAAAAAACTGAGAAATGGTCTAAAATGTGAGTAGTAATAGTAAACTCATCACCTATACAGTCCCCCATTTTCGCCACAGGGAAGTTTTGTTGATACTGCTGTTCCGGCCCTTGGCCTCTTTGTATGCCCCTATTGGTAAGAGACGGTGCCTTTGTATCCCCCCATTACCTTTTCTGCATTGTTGTATGATGTTATAATTTGATGACTAATATTCATATCCCATTACTTTACCTTTAACCACTTAAGACCCGGACCAAAATGCAGGTAAAGGACATTGCCCCTTTTTGCGATTCGGCACTGCGTAGTTTTAACTGACAATTGCGCGGTCGTGCAACGTGGCTCCCAAACAAAATTGGCGTCCTTTTTTCCCCACAAATAGAGCTTTCTTTTGGTGGTATTTGATCACCTCTGCGGTTTTTATTTTTTGCGCTATAAACAAAAATAGAGCGACAATTTTAAAAAAATGCAATATTTTTTACTTTTTGCTATAATAAATATCCCCCAAAAATATATAAAAAAACATTTTTTTTTCCTCAGTTTAAGCCGATACGTATTCTTCTACATATTTTTGGTAAAAAAAATCGCAATAAGCGTTTATCGGTTGGTTATCGCAAAATTTATAGCATTTACAAAATAAGGGATAGTTTTATTGCATTTTTATACATTTTTTTTTTTTACTACTAATAGCGGCGATCAGCGATGTTTTTCGTGACTGCGACATTATGGCGGACACTTCGGACAATTTAGACACATTTTTGGGACAATTGTCATTTTCACAGCAAAAAATGCATTTAAATTGCATTGTTTACTGTGGAAATGACAGTTGCAGTTTGGGAGTTAACCACAGGGGGCGCTGTGACATTGAGTGTTCCCTGTGTGTGTATTTACAACTGTAGGGGGGTGTGGCTGTAGGTGTGACGTCATCGATCGCGTCCCCCTATAACAGGGATGACGCGATCGTTGCTGCGGCCGCAGAGAAGCACGGGGAAGCCGTGTTTACACACGGCTCTCCTCGTTCTGCAGCTCCAGGGACGGATCGCCGCGAGTCCCGCGGTCCCGGTCCTGGAGCTTCGGACCGGGTCACGGGAGAGCGCCGCGGGCGCGCGCCCGTGACCCACGGGTGGGTACTAAAATCAACGTATATATACGTTGATGTGCCCTGCCGTGCCATTCTGCCGATGTATATGTGCAGTAGGCGGTCCTTAAGTGGTTAAATGCTATACTTGTTCCTTCTGATGAAGCAGTTTTAACCCAAGAAACATGTTCATTTACTGAGGAATACTACAGCTTCTATGCTCCACCATGGAGTATATCTAGTACCAGTGCTACGGACTGGTGTAATGTTTTATGAACATATGTCATTTTTGTTATTAAATGTTTCTGGATACTATGTTTTAAATGGAAATCATGTACCAATAAAATATTTGTTTCTCTTTGACGTGTAATTTGTCCAAGGAACCGAGATAATCCATATTTTTTTCTTCCCCCATTATTTGCTCCAGAGACTTTTTGTGGGGAATAGTATGTTTGCATTCACCCATGATTTTCATTTGGATGATTGTACCCTTAACTTTTTTACCCCTTAGTTAGCTATTTAGAGGTTCTTCTACCACTCGTTTACAGAGAATGGTCTGAAAAGAGAAAATATCCAGTGAGTGTTGATGTCAGAGGTTAGAGGAGATAGATGGTTTGAGATGATAGAAAGGTAACAATAACTCAAATAACCAATCATTACAGACCAAGGTATGCAGAATACCATCTCTGAACATACAACATACAAGAGGATCTACAGCAGTAGAAGACCACACCAGGTGCCCCTTCTGTCAGCTAATAACAGGAAACTAAGGCTACAATTCGCACAGGCTCACCAAAATTGGACAACAGAAGATTGGAAAAACATTGCCTGGTCTGATGAGTCTCAATTTCAGCTGCGACATTCAGATATTAGGGTCAGAATTTGGCATAAACAACATTAAAGTATGGATCTATCCTGCCTTGTAGCAAAGATGCAGGCTGGTGGTGGGGGTGTAATGGTGTGGGGGATATTTTCTTGGAACACTTTGGGCCCTTTAGTACCAATTGAGCATTGTTTATATACCGCAGCCTACCTGAGTATTGTTGCTGACCATGTCCATCGCATTATGACTACAGTGTACCCATCTTCTGATGGATACTTCCAGCAGGATAATGCATCATGTAACAAAGCTCAAATCATCTCACCACTACTTTCTTGAACATGACATTCGCTGTATTCTAATGGCCTTCACACTCATCAGATCTCAATCCAATATGGCACCTTTGGAATGTGGTGGAATGGGAGACTCGCATCATGGATGTGCAGCCGACAAATCTGCAGCAATTGTGTCATGCTATCCTGTCAATATGGACTACAATCTCTGAGAAACATTTGCAACACCTTGTGGAATGTATGCAATAAAGAATTAAGGCAGTTCTGAAGGCAAAAGGGGGTTCAACTGGGTACTAGAATGGTGTACCTAAGTGGCCAGTGAGTGTGTTGCATATGTCTCCATTCAGGAGTGTTGACTGTTAATAGATCTTTCTCTATATGTGGATCGTAATAGTATTTTGTGATGTATAGCTCCTATAGGATGGTTTTTGGTATTATCATTCACAATATTTGTAGACAATAAAGTAAGATGCCCTAAAGGCTGAAACTCTTATTATTATAATTTCTCTTGATATGCTTTATGATCCATGATACTCATCTAAAACACATGTATTTGATTGTAAGATTCAAGTGACCCTGGTAGCAGTGCATGAGAAAATAGATTACAGTAAATTATTTATTACTGATAATGTGAATACTTGCAGTTTCTAATAGAAACATGATCATAGATTTAATACAAAATTCACTAACTTCTAGGTGCCAAATATGCTACATTGACCAGGCAGTTTAACCACTTCAGCCCTAGAAGGATTTACCCACTTAATGACCAGGCATTTTTTAGCGATACGGTACAAGTCGCTTTAACTGACAATTGCATGATCGTGCAATACTGTACAAAATTGATGTCCTTTTTTTCCACAAAAAGAGCTTTCTTTTGGTGGTATTAAATTTTTGCGCTACAAATTAAATTTTTTCCATTTTGAAAAAAAAACAAAAACATTTTTTACTTTCTTCTATAAAACATTTCCAAAAAACTATACATATTTTTGGTAATGAAAAAACCCCGCAATAAGCATATATTGATTGGTTTGCACACAAGTTATATAGGGGATAGATTTATGCCATTTTAATTTATTTTATTTTTTTACTAGTAATTGTGGCAATTAGCGTTTTTTTTTTTCGGGGTCCTTATTAAGTTTGGGCACCAAAACCACTAACGCATCAGATAATAATTCTGGGAGGGAATCTAGAGCAGAGAATTGCTGCAACAATGAGGTAAGCCTAGGTGTCAGAAGTTCTTGGTAGACAGAGTAGAGTTTAATTGGAATTCCATCCAGTCCAGGGGCTTTTCCTGACTGCATAGATCCTAAGGCTTCCTGCACTTCTTTAAGGGAGATATCCCTGTCCAGATTCACGCACTTCATCACATCTAAGAAGGGGAGTGAAACCTGGTCTAGATATTGGAGCAGCTCAGAGTTGTCATAGTGCAGTATTTTTAGGAATTTGCCATATACTGGTGAGCATTCTCATGAAAAGACCAACATTAGCAGGAATAACATAGGGTGGCATCTCGGCCACCCTGCGTGACTCCAGACTTCAGCAACAGTGTGTGGGGGTTGGGGGGGATCCGAAAACAAGATAAAGGTGCACAGTAGTGATGAGCGGAATACGCCATATTCGATTTCGCGATATTTCGCAAATATTTCGAAGAATATTCGCGAATATTCGTTAATATCGAATATTCGTGATATGTTATAAAAAAAAAATTGCGAATTTTCGCCAATGCGAATTTTCGCCAATGCGAAATTTCGCTAATGCAACATTTCGCGATTTTTTTTTTTTTATATAAAATATCACGAATATTCGATATTTACGCTATTGCGAAATTCGCAAATGCGAAATTGATTGCGAAATTTATTGCGAAATTTGAAAAATACGAATATTCGAAATAGCGAATATTCGCCGCGATATTCGAGATATTCGCGAATACTCGAATATGCAATATTCGTAGCGAATATTTGCAATGCGAATATTCGTGAGCAACACTAGTGCACAGTCATGCTTATCCAGTTCCAACAACATATGGAGACCGACCACACCAAATCTTCCAGGGGTATGTGAATAGCAGCTCAGTGCATCAATCCTACGGGGCAACGCTTCCAGCCAGGCAGGGGCGTCGTTAGGATTGGTGAATAAACGTCTCACCGTCCACAATCCACAACTTAGCCAGTAGGGATGAGCTTCATGTTTGGGTCGAACATGAGTCAGACTCGAATATTGGCTATTCGCCCATTGACCGAACAGTGAACAATTTGGGGTGTTCGAAGCAAAATCGAAAAGCCGTGGAAAAAACCCTTTAAAAGTCTATGGGATAAATCTAAAGTGCTAATTTTAAAGGTTAATATGAAAGTTATTGTCATAAAAAGTGTTTGAGGCCTTGGTCCTGCTCCAGGGGACATGTATCAATGCAAAAAAAAAGTTTTAAAAACGACCATTTTTTCGGGAGCAGTGATTTTAATAAAGTGAAACAATAAAAGTAAAATATTCTCTTATATTTCATACCTGGGGGTGTCTATAGTATGCCTGTGAAGTAGCGCATGTTTCCCATGTTTATAAAAGTCTCTGCATAATATGAAATTTTTAAAGAGAAAAAAAGTAATTTAAAACTACTTGCAGCTCTAATGAATTGTCGGGTCCCGGCAATACAGATAAAAGTAATTGAAATCCATTGAAAAAAAAATGCATGGGGTGCAGTCCCCAAAAATCCATACCAGACCCTTATCCGAGCACGCGACCTGGCAGGCCACAGGAAAAAAGGGGGGATGAGAGAGCGCCCCCCTCCTGAACCGTACCAGGCCACATGTCCTCAACATGGGGAGATGTCTCCATCTTAATGGTGACAAGGGCCTCATCCCCACAACCCCCGGCCTGGTGGTTGTGGGGGTCTGCAAGCGGGGGGCTTATCGGAATCTGGAAGCCCCTTTAACAAAGGGGACCCCAGATGCCCCCCCCTATGTGAATTGGTAATGGGTACCCCTACCATTTCACAAAAAAAGTGTCAAAATGTTAAAAACGACAGGAGACAGCTTGGGACAATTCCGTTATTAAAATTCAAAAATTCAAAATAAAAAAGATTCCAGCAATGTAATCCATTCTCGATCTCCAGCGATGATCTCCAGCGAGTATACGACGCACACGATCTTGCCTCCACCAGAGGCACCCGACGAATGACACGTCACCAGCCTGACAACTCTTATATAGCTGAGGGTGGGGCTAGAGATGCAAGGGGAATCCCCGGGGTTACCCAGTGACGTGTATGGATGACCTTGCCCCCCTCTGTTGCAACAGGAAACCTGCGGTGGAGTCAGGATTGTGTGCGTCGTATCCTCGCTGGAGATCATCGCTGGAGAGCGAGAATGGATTACATCGCTGGACATCGAGAATGGATTACATCGCTGGAATCTTTTTTAGTTTTAATAAAACAATTGTCCCAAGCCATCTCCTGTTGCTTTTAACATTTTGATACTTTTTTTGTGAAATGGTAGGGGTACAATGTACCCCTTACCAATTCACATAGGGCCTGGTAATGGAATTTGGGGGGACTCCCACGCATTTTTTTTTTCAATGACTTTCAATTACTTTTATCTGTATTGCCAGGACTCGACAATTCATTATAGCCACAAGTAGTTTTAAATGACTTTTAGAAATGACATTATGTGCAGAGACTGTTATAAACATGGGAAACATACGCTACTTTACAGGCATACTATAGACAACCCCCAGGTACAAAAATTAAAGGAATATTTCACTTTGATTGTTGCACTTTAAGCATTATTAAAATCTCTGCTCCTGAATAAACTGTTGTTTTTAAAACTTTTTTTGCATTAATACATGTCTCCTGGGGCAGAAACCGGGTCCACAAACACTTTTTTTTTTTTCTCATTAAAAGATTTTATTGAATTGGAAGTCAAAAGAAACAAGACAAATACAAATGTTGGCTCAACCTCCGCCACTCTACGAAGCCATTCCTGGATCGAGGGCGTTCTGGTGGTAAGCCAGTGGAGAGGGATTAGAGACTTAGCTGCATTCAGCAAGTGTTTAGTTAGCGAGTTCTTGTAGCGGGAAAGCGAGAAGGAGGACAGGTGTAGCAGACAGCATGCAGCAGACAGTTCTATGGACGTGTCAGTGATCCGCTTGGTTGTGTCACAGACCTCCTTCCAAAAGGTAGAGATCATGGGGCAGGTCCACCATATGTGGATCAGTGAACCTACTGCAGACTGGCACCTCCAGCAAGTGTTTGGTTTCGAGGGGTCCCAGCTGTGGAGTCTCTCTGGCGTGTTGTACCATCTGGTTAATAGCTTGTAGCTTGTCTCCTGCAGTTTCGTACTGATGGAGCACTTGTGTGCTAATATGCAGGCCTTTTGCCACTGTTTGTCTGTAATGCCCAGATCAAGATCCTCTGACCAGTCTCGCCTCTGTTTACCTAGACTCTCCTTGCTCGTGCATTTCAACCACGAATACGCCACCGAGGTGGCCCTGTCCACCGGTTTCTGGCCGTGACAGGTAGATTCCAGAACCGACTGTGGTCTAAATAGATCAGGCGAGTTCTTCAAACCAGTTAGGTAGCTGCGCAGTTGAAAGTATGACCATTGTTTCATGTCGGTGAGAGCAGTGTCCAATTTGAGTGAGCGCCAGTCTTTAAGTTTGTTCCCCACATAGCAATCTCCAGCCAACAGCAGGCGATGTGTGCTCGGGGATCTAAAAGTCGGTGTGTTCAAACCGGGAACAAAGTCAGGGTTGTCAGCTAGAGGGGTGAGCGGGCTGGGGAAGGTGGAAAGTTTCTTTGACTTGGAAAGTGAGTGGAAGATTCCTAGGGTGGTTCCTGTGATGGGATTTTCGCGCAGTGGAAGGGGGCACCTGGGCCATGATATCCATGGTGAGTATAAAAGAGACACGGATTAAGTTCATTCTCCAAAGCCACCCAATCTTTTGCATGGCCATGGCAATGCCAGTCTATAATCCTTGCTAAATGGGCTGCCTGGTAGTATTGTTTAAAATCAGGGAATCCTAACCCTCCTCTTTCCTTGGGTTGCGTTAAGCTAAGCAGTTTGATCCTAGGTTTCTTCCCATTCCACAAGCATCGGAGTAAAACTGAGTTCATTGCCGTGAAAAAGCGACGTGGGATCAAAATCGGGAGAGTGCGTGCCAGGTAGAGAAATCTAGGTAGTATAACCATTTTAACTATGGCGGCTCGTCCGAACCACGAGAAGCGCCCCAGGCCCCAATGGCCGAGGTCCCTCCCGCAGTCCCTGAGGAGCGGTGAAAAGTTTCGTTCAAAAGCATCCCGGGGGTGCGGGGTGAGCCACATCCCCAGATACTTGAGGGCCCCACTCACCCAGCGAAAAGGCGAATTTGCTTTAGTTAGGAGTAATAGTCTATCCGGAAGAGTTATGTTGAGAGCTTCCGATTTTGCGTAGTTAATTTTTAGATTCGACATGTAGCCGTAGTGGGCAAATTCCTTCATTAAGTTGGGTAGTGATATGTGAGGGTCGGTCAGGAAAAATAAGAGGTCGTCAGCGTATGCCGCGACTTTGAACTCACTGCCCCCCACACGAAACCCATTCACCGCCGTATTCAACTTAACCATCCTAATGAAGGGTTTGAGCGTCATGATGAAGAGCAGGGGTGACAATGGACACCCCTGTCTAGTCCCATTAGCAATTTCCACTTTTTCGGAGAGTTTGCCATTTTTTTTTAAACGGGCCGTTGGGTTTTGATATAGCGCGCCGACCCACGCCATCATATGCGGCCGAATCCCACTCGGTCGCATACTGCCATCATGAAGTCCCACGCCACCCGGTCGAAGGCCTTCTCCGCATCCGTAGAGAGGAGAAGGCCCTCGATCTTCCGCACTCTCGCCGCATGGGTCAGCAGCAATGCCTTGGTGACATTGTCCTTAGCCTCCCGACTCGGCATGAACCCCGCCTGTTCGAGACCAATTAACACGGGGAGTAGCGGGCCAAGTCTGGTGGCAAGGATTTTGGCAAATAGCTTCACGTCCAAGTTGAGGAGTGAGATGGGCCTGTAACTCGAACACGACGCGGGATCCTTACCAGGCTTCGGAATGACCGCTACGTGGGCTGTGAGGAAATCTGGGGTAACCTTTCTGGGTGCAGACAGCGAGTTCAAAGCCTTTTTAAGGGGTTCCACGAGACGTTCAGCGAAAGTTTTATAATAAATAGCCGTGTATCCGTCTGGCCCCGGACTCTTATTAGATTTTAACTGCCTGATCGCTGCTACTAACTCCTCTTCCGAGATTGGTTTTTCCAACATGGCGGTATCCGAGTCTGAGAGTGTCCGAATGCCACTCTCGACTAGGTAATCTCGAATGAGCTGCAGTCTGTCTCCTGTCATGTGGGGCTGTCTATGTTGAGGGGGCAGATTATAGAGTTTCGAGTAGAAACTGTGGAAGTGGTTTGCAATCTTTTCAGTTGTTACGTCTAATCCCCCATCCTTTCGTTTTATGGCAGCAATATTGTTGGCAGATGAGCATTCCCGAAGTGCCCTCGCCAGCAATCTACCGGTCTTGTCGCCCGATTCGTAATAGAGTCGTTTTTTGAAGAACAACATACGTCTAGCTGAAGTGTCCATGAGCTGTTGCAGTTCACGTCTCAATTCAAGCAGCTGTCTGGCTGAGTCAATGGAGAGTGATTGTTTGTGTAAAGTTTCCAAATCGTTAATTTGGGTGGTCAGTCGAAGCACTAAGGCTTCTCTTTCCCTTTTACGTTTGGAGCCTATTCCAATCAATATTCCTCTGACCGTACATTTGTGTGCCTCCCAGACCGTGAGCGGGTCTGAACCAGGTGTGGCGTTGAGCGTAAAAAACTCTGTCAGGGTTTCGGTCAATGAGGAAAGTGTGGTTGAGTCAGTCAACAGGGACGCATTAAGTCTCCACGACGGCGATCGCGTGGGCGGATGTGTCATGTCCAAGGACATGGACACCGGGGCATGATCAGAGAACGTCTGTATACCTATGTGTGCGCCCGTCAGTCTCGAGAGATCACGCTGCGTGACGAAGAGATAGTCTAATCTAGCATATCTCGCGTGAGGGATTGAAAAGTGGGTGAAATCTCGTCCCTCAGGGTGCGAAAAGCGCCACGTGTCAACCAGGTGGAGAGACTGCAGCATCACCTTGAGTCTCTTTAGGAGTCTATAGGTAATACACGACTTCCCGTTGGAGGTGTCCTCGAGGGGGTTCAGGGGTACATTAAAATCTCCTCCCATGATGATGCACCCATTGGCAAACCCAGCCAGTTCCTCCACAACTCTCCGGCAGAAGGTGCCATGAGCTTTGTTAGGGAAGTAGATGTTCGCGAGGGTCATCGGGGAGCCCCCATATGTGCCTTTAATAAAAATAAATCTGCCCCCAGGGTCGCTCAATTGGGCAGTGTACTGGAAAGGCGCGTCTTTACTAATCAGTATCGACACTCCTTTTGATTTTGAGTCGTTATTGGTTGAGTGAAATACACCTGGAAAATGAGCACTGGAGAGTCTAGGAACATGATCGGTCTTAAAATGAGTTTCTTGAAGGAAGACAAAATGGGGCCTACCTTTTTTTAATTCTCTCAATAAGGAAGATCGACGTTCTGGAACGTTCAAGCCCCGGACGTTGTGAGAGATTATCAGGGGGTTGTTCCCCAGCGAGGAATAGGCCATGTTGGGCGTCTCAGTAGGCGAGGCCGTCTGGGAAGGCAATCTGGAAGGGTATAACTGCAGGAGACAAGTTAGCAACAGCACCCTAGAGCCTAGTAACATCACAGTATAGCATGTAAATTAACACACCCTGAGGACACCGGGTAGGGAGGGAAGGGTAGGGAAAAGATCAGGGGATAGCGGAGAGGAAGGGAGGGAAAAGATTAGTAAGAGATGAAGTGAGGAGGAAGTCAGGAGAAGGTCACCTAGCAGAGGATCTCCCCCACGAGGCCGAAACCGGTCCCGCTGGGGAAAGTCTGTATGTAGTGAGTGGTGTGCCCTGTACCTCTGAGAAGAGATCAGGGCACCTGGTGGGGAGATTGGGAGGCAGCAGCAACGAGGTGTCAGCGCCTCAGACAATCCGCTGTCCGAACAACAAAGAGAAACCAAGAGCGAAAAAACACAAAAAAAAAAAAAAAAGAGAAAAAATATATAGGTTCGGACAGAGATTGTCAAGCCACGGGCGGCACACACAGCCCTATAAAGCTAGATTGAGCGAGCAAACATAAATGATGATGAACATATACCCAACTTAGTTATGCAATAGCCTGGTGTGCTGTTATGAAAGGATTATACTGAAAAATAGTAACATGGTCCCTGACTCCGTGCAGTCAAGAGCAACAACTTTAAAGAGGCTCCCCCCACCCTTCAGTATACCCATGGAGACCTGCCGTGGAATATAAGACATAAAAGGAAAATGAAACAACAAAACAACAGCAAGAAAAATAATAAACCACGGCACCAATCAGTATTAGTTTCCCCGCTGACCAGAGGATAGATATAGTACGGGGCACCCGGGTTAACAAGCCTCTAACGCTGCACCGATGACGGAACAATGTCCTGGTGGGATCCCCCTCTTGTGCTCCGCTGGTGCTCAGGTCCTGGTAGGCAAATACGCTTCTGTGCCTGGAAGAGAGCCACGTCCAGGGCAAGGCACAAACTGAGCAGTAGGCTCACCTTGTATACAGGCCGCAGGTAACAGCAGTGGCCGCAAGAGACCCCAAGTAACTGGCGTGTCAGCCTGCAGGTCAGTGACGGGAGTCAGGATCGGTGGGCTGAAGCCAAAGGGGTGTTAGGGTACATAATGAGAAAGACAACGATTAGGAGCATGTACGGGGGTCAGTAGAGTGTAGCAGGGGGGGGGACTTGGAGCCATCAGTTGCACGGGACGGTTCTCTGGGAGCACAATCCAAACATTTCAGGAGAAAGTGAAGGAAAACAGCAAAATGTCAAAAACTCACGGTCAGTCCTCGGCCCGGTTCCCGGATGCAGCTGCGGAGTGACTCGGTGTGCCATCCCTCAGGCCTCCATGGCGGGTTTGCTTGGGCCGCTTCGCCTGTCTCTTGTCTGGAGTGGAGAGAGGCGAGACCGGCGGGCTGTGTGATGGAGGCGGCAGCAAAAATTCCGCATACCAATCGGGTAGATCGATCTGTCCCAGGTCAAGGGCCTCACAGAACTCGGGGAGATCAGCCGGAGTGCGGAGCGTGAATTGTCCTCCATCATGAGAGAAGTGTAGAGCAAAGGGGAAGCGCCATGTGTATCTGAGCTCTTTCGCCCTCAGTTTCTCCAGCAGGGGGCGTAGGGCTCTTCTATTGCTTAGGGTTATCTGAGACAAATGGTGGAACAGCATGATGGTGGAGCCGTTAAAGATAATGTTGTCATTCCTCCTAGCCTTGCGCATTATGCCCTCTTTAAGGGCATAGTTTTCCAGGCAGCAGATTATGTCTCGGGGTGGTGCTGTATCAGGTCCTCTGGGCCGCAGCGCTCTATGGGCCCTCACAAAGCCGATTTCGGCATCCTCCTGCCGTTCCAATAAGCTGTTGAAGACACTTCTCAGCGTGACAGCGATTTGGTCCGGGTCCACCGATTCTGGGATGCCCCTCACACGCACGTTACACCTGCGACCTCTGTTGTCAAGGTCCTCTATACGACGGTTTATGTCTATCAGGTGGTGGGCATGAGCCATAGTGACCCGCTCTATCTTGTGGATCGCTCTATCCCTGCGTTTCCCAGCCGACTCCGTGGCCGCCACCTTCTCATTGAGCACAATCATGCTCGTTTTCAGGTCTGTGAGAGCCGCCGAAAAGGTGGCTTTGATATCAGCAGCAATTAGTGACATGTCTGCTAGGGTCAATGGATGATCAGGAGAGGACTTACTCTGTGTCAAGCTCTCAGGAGCAGATTGTGAGTCGTCGCTGTAGTCCTCCTCATGATGGATCGGCGCCATCTTGGAGCTAGCAGCAGCAGCGCAGCCCGATTGTCTCGGCTTGAAGAGCTCTGCTATGTTCTTGGCCGATGAAGGCACCGAATTCCGCCGTGTGCGGGATGAGGGCGTTGAGTGGAGCTTTTTGCCAGGCATCTGGGGGCCTGCGGTCGGGTATAGGTTGCTAACGGGCCGTGTGTGCCGGAGAGCCTCCTCAACAAGCTGCCATTCCCGTCGCGCGCCAAGCCACGCCCCCCCAAACACTTTTTATGAGAATAACTTGCATATTAACCTTTAAAATTAGCACTTTTGATTTTTCATGTTTGTGTCCCATAGACTTTAACGGTGTTATATTCAGGTATTATACTCGGCTTATATTCGGGTCGGCTAATGCTCGAGTATATACGGTACATGTTTTTAGAGTATTGCTTAGGCACACTGAAAAGTTCTCATTATTCCCTATAACAAAACAAATCTTTATTTTTGAGTTCAGGTACACTTCACATTTCTAGCATCTAGCAATTCTAGAAACTCCTGTGGCTAAAGTCTGATTGCTGTATATCTGAAGGGTGAGACCTAAGGCACTGCTGCCTTTTACTGCTAGTGTCAGGCGATTTGGAGTGAGATTTGGCAATCACTACTTTGCTGCTCACTGTCCTTTTTCACTGGAGGCTCTAGGATTTTGATGTACCCTATGAGTTTGAAAACTACTTCTTGAACTCAAGTCCACATTAATGAATAGATTTGTTTACCTCCTTTTTTATTTTTATTTTTTTACTTTCATTTTTTTTTTATTTCCTATGTAGGGTTGAGCGAACTCGAACTGTAAAGTTCGGGTTCGTACCGAACTTTATTTTTTTTTGGACCTGAACCCGACCCCGAATAATTTGCTAAAAGTTTGGGTTCGGAGTTCGGCAATGTAATCGCCATTTGTTTTACTTGTGTGACCTAGAAGCCTACTAATGGCATGTCTGTGATTGGCCAGTGCAGCATGTGACCCAGCATGTGACCCAGCCTCTATATAAGCTAGAGGCAGATAGCACAGCTCATCAGTCTGCTTTAGCTAGAGGCAGATAGCACAGCTCATCAGTCTGCTTTATCTAGGGTAGGGAAAGAGCTGCTGCTTAGAGGAGGGAGAGATTATCCTGGCTTCAGAGAATGCTCACACCAGCACCAGCCGTTTCTTTCTGTGAGATCTGCATCTTATTGTTTAGGGCAAGGTTCCTGCTTGTTCTTATAGGGATAGAATTATATATAGTCCTGGTTCACAAATTAAATTGCAGCAGCACTGCATCTGTTCCTGTGAGATAGTCTCATATTCTATTTTTTTTTTTATTATAGTGAGAGAATTATATAGGAGTCAGTGCTGGTTCACAAATTAAATTGCAGCAGCACTGCATCTGTTCCTGTGAGATAGTCTGCATATTGCACCAGCACTGCTTTTCTTTCTGTGAGATAGTCTGCATATTGCACCAGCACTGCTTTTCTTTCTGTGAGATAGTCTGCATATTATAGTTCAGAGCAAGGTTCCTGCTTGTTATTATAGGGAGAGAATTATATAGGAGTCAGTCCTGGTTCACACATTAAATTGCAGCAACACTGCATCTGTTCCGGGGAGATAGTCTGCATATTGCACCAGCACTGCATTTCTTTCTGTGAGATAGTATGCATATTATAGTTCAGGGCAAGGTTCCTGCTTGTTATTATAGGGAGAGAATTATATAGGAGTCAAAATTATTATTATTTTTTATGTTATTTTAAGTTATTTCCCTACCCACATTTTCAGAGTACTTGCCATGCTCTTACCGACATTTTGCTGCCATTTGCAGCCTCTAGCTCTTTCCCTTAGTCTTTTAGAGACATTTTAGTAGTCAAAAGTCCAGGTCCCCATTCACTTCAATGGGGTTCGGGTTTGGGGTCAAGTTCGGGTCCCGAACCCGGACTTTTTTCCGAAGTTCGGCTAAATCCGCCGAACCCAAACATCCAGGTGTCCGCTCAACTCTATTCTTAGGTCAATGTGCACTAGCTAACTCATTGCTGATATGATTTACTCATTGACTTCACGGAGCCATTGTGGTTGCAACCAGGATTATATTGTAATTTCAACATTAAAAGCAAGCCCTGCCTATAGACAGCATTTAGGTATCTGTCCGATACGCACTGCGTATATACATGTTAGGTAAAAAAAAAAACAGTTTCCCAAGGCTCTGATTGTCTATGAATGATCAGTTCCATTGTGTGTGTGCTTAACGGATCCCTTTATCCATAGTTCAAACCTATTACGTCCTAGTGGAATAAAATGTTCAGGTTCCCTAGCAATTATGTCATCACTTGATGTCATCACTCCAACCACGGCACAGATAATTACAGCTCTTCCATTAATTATACTCATTTTTTTCACTGCACATTTCATGAACTGATGGGGTCCAGTGTGTGAAATGTAGGCATGGATGCATATACAGCTGCTGCCTTCACCTATCAATATAAGACATGGTCCTTTTTTAAGACTCACCATCATGTCTGGGTACATTGTGTTCATTGCATATTTTTTTTTTTTTTACAACAGAGCATGGCATACTTATCGCAGAACAGTTTAATAATTATGGCTTTTGAGGCCCTTATTTGTTCATCGTTATTATATTGTACTCCGTCTATATGGAGTCCGTCTAGATTGGAAGCTCTAACGAGCAGGGCCCTCTTCCTGTTTTGAATCGTATTGTAATTGTACTGTCTGCCCTTTTGTTGTAAAGCGCTGTGCCAACTGTCAGGACTATATAAATCCTGTATAATAATAATAATAATAATAATAGGGGCATTTCATATATTGGTGCCCCTATCTATGTATCATCATTATCAGAAGTTTGAATATATTATATATTGTGATTGTGAATTTATAGTTGGACTAGATACGGACTGGGCTATGTGCAAACAATTTAAACATATACATGAGTTTCTTACACAATAAAATGACTATGTAATGAAATAGAAAAGCATCAGGATGCCCGTCCTTGTTCCAGTGTAATATGTTTCTTGGTCACTTTTCAGCCAACGTAAAAAAAACAAAAAAAAAACAGGTTACCTAAATATCTGTTGTAAATGTTGTGTTTCTTTCCACAGATACTCCTAACTTCTATAGATACTGTATACATACGGTATACATTTAGATCCATGCTGCAGTATAAAGAAATCACACTTTATAAGCAAGGCTTTCTCATCTCATCGCAGTAACTTTCCTGCTGTTCTGTGTATTGCTCTGTACAAAGCTTTTACAAATTTGGGAGCAGTCTGGGATTCTTCATATCTCCCTCCCACTGCCTGCATATGGCCAAGCAAAAAACAATGAGAGGAATAGACAGCTTGTATCTGTGTGTTTGTTCTACCCCCACCCTCCCATCTTCTCTCATCACTGAGGAGGGATCCCTGCTGAGCGCAATCAAGATACAGACTGTACCCTGCATCCACAGACATGCATATTCCAAGCTCTCTGAACAAGCAGAAAGCAGCACAATTTTACATACTAACCATACAGACAAGTGGGCCAGAGTTATGAAAAGAAAAAAATACCAGAACCTATCATTTCGGAGCACTCTTCTCTTATTTTAACTCTTTAGTACTGCTGGCACATGGGCTAACTATGTATAGCCACCATACTATGAAAAAAAAAGGTTATTGGTGCACCAAATGAGGACTAAAGCTAACATGCACTAGTAGATTTTCAAAACAAATATTAAAGGGGTTGTAAAGGATTTTTTTCCCTATAAGCTTCCTTTACCTTAGTGCAGTCCTCCTTCACTTACCTCATTCTTCCATTTTGCTTTTAAATGTCTTTATTTTTTCTGGGAAATCCTCACTTCCTGTTCTTCTGTCTGTAACTCCACACAGTAATGCAAGGCTTTCTCCCTGGTGTGGAATGTCATGCTCGCCCCCTCCCTTGGACTACAGGAGAGTCAGGACGCTCTCTACATTGCAGATAGAAAGCTGTGTGTCAGTGGGCGTCCTGACTCTCCTGTAGTCCAAGGGAGGGGGGCGAGCACAACACTCCACACCAGGGAGAAAGCCTTGCATTACTGTGTGAAGTTACAGATGAACAGGAAGTGAGGATTTCTCAGAAGAACTAAGGACATTTAAAAGCAAAATGGACGGATGAGGTAGGTGAGGGAGGAATGCATTAAGGTAAAGGAAGCTATTTAGGAAAAAAAATCCTTTACAACCCCTTTATTATGAACATTTGTACAACAATTCTCAAAACAGTCAATGACCCTAAAGAGGAGCTTCAGTCAGTTCTGGAAAAATGTAAAGTCAGCAGGGAAAAACTATTAGATAAGCACCGGAACAACCACAACATACAGGGATATAAAATGTAATACTGATATATAATCATACACATAGGTTGGACTTGATGGACTTGTTCTTTTTTCAACCTCGCCTACTATGTAACTATGAACAAAACTGTAAGTTGCTGACTTTTAATAAACAGACACTCACCTGTTCAAGGATCCAGAGCTGTCCTCACCTGAGCCGATTCTTTAACGGTCTTCGGGTCCTTGGCACCGGCATGTTATAGTGATTGTAAACGATCACCTTGTACAACAACCCATTCAGTTTAAAATAGAAAGGAAAGTTATAGATATAAAGAAAAACATTCTAACTGCCTTTTTTCCCTTTTTTATAAATGATCACATTCTCTCTGTTCTCAGCTGCATAAGAGCTGGGGGGAGGATAAGCAACAGCACGCTGAGCTTCCCAGTGAATGGCTGTGTAGTGGGGGTGTGTCAGGACATGTCTGATCATTGGAGGGACGCAGGCTGAGTTCCCAGCATAGCTAGAGAACCGATCATGGTGTGTTCTCCTGCTTAGTGTGATCAGTTTTAATATGAAACCAGAGGGACTGGCAGGAACACCAGGGATTTCACATAAAGGAAGCAATACAGAGAGAACAGGATACTTCACTGAGGTATTGCTGATTTTTTTGGCTGCCAAGACCAAACCGTATTTGCCGCCTTTCCCATCTTATGTAAATACTATACAACCACCTTCGAATGGAATTTAAAAGGCCATATCAGCCAATTTAAAAAAAAAACACAATTCTTAAATATATCTTTTTACATTTCATGAAAGACAACTTTTCCCACTAACTGTATAATACTAACTCTCCTAAATCCAGGTAATTGGAGGCAAGCATGGTCTACCAAATTGGCTGTATCAAGCACCAAGTTCCTTGCCACGGCCCCCAGCCACAATTACACCTAAATTTCCACACGATACAGCCCCGGTACTATCTATGGGAAGGTACCCATACCAAAGATGGGCCCGACCCATCATTCTCCACAGACAATTTTCACCATGCTGACCTTCAAAAGCCTGATATTCCTGCCCCGCTATACACACACACAAAAAGCGTGCCAAAAGGAACACAACCGCCCACCAGTGAGAACACAGGAAAAGAAACAACAGAAACGAACTACAGTCAACAGTGACAAATAGGGGAGGGAGGGAAAGTTTCTCCTCAGCTGACAAAATCCTGACTGATCCTCAGTCAACACCCACTTCTTACTAGACCCCTTATGACCCCACCCTGTCCCATCCAACTGCACCCAGCTACCGTCCAATCACATAGGCCTCTAAACCTGCCTAGCTACAACCTAGACTGCAAACTCAATTATGTAGGCCCTCCTCTTAAATGCTGGTCATCCCATTCCAGGCCTGCTCTTTCTCATACAAGTACATGGTACAGAAAGTACATATCAGGAATTTGAAATGTTGGGGTATTAAAGGCTTTAACTGTGGGACACCGACTGTCAGTTCTTGTGACTTCACAGGCAGCTTCCCACTGCGCATGTGTGAGCCATGCTGCACTTTGTGAATGGTCCCGCAGCATTCTGGGACCTGTGACATGTCCCAGAAGGTTGCAGGCAGGGAAGGGGGGAGAGTTTCTGATGGTAATGCTGTGGCAATCCGACTGGAAGTGGGAGTTGATACCTGTCAAAACTCAGTAACCCGGTCCAAAAATAATTTATTCCAAATGTGGCAGGGGAGGAGGGAGGAGGAAGAGCAGAACTTTACCTTTTGGATGTACTTCAAATTTGTTTTTAACATTTTGGAACAAACTGACTTTCCTGAACGAAAACCACAAACACTGTTAAATGTATGAAGCGCTACCCCCTCAGGAGCCGCTGGATAGATTTGGGATGGCGTGTTACCTGTATGGATGTCTAGGTATATGATGATGAGGAGAGCAATGAAGGCATGTCCAAACAGCCGGTGTCTTTCTGTGCTTTTATTCTTTCCCAAACACGGCAAACAGTAAACTTGGAGTAGATAGAGTAAAGATGGGTGAAAAGGAGAATTGTAGATTCAGGCCTTAACTTGACACAAGCCGTCCAGCCGGAGTGGATGTAGTGTACCTGGATAGTGTCTCTCACAGAACTGGCAGCCAGAGTATCACTCGGAACCTTGAGAAGGAAGTACAAACCTCTGCCACTGGCTCAAATGTAAATTGGAGTGGAACTTCTGCCATAGGCCCTTGCTCTGGAACACAGATTAATGTAGCAGATCCTTCTCAATAAAGTAGTTGCCTAAATCTCTCTTAAGTAGTTCTTGGTTCTGGTCACCGACTGACAGGTTGCCATAAGACAAACTCCCAGTGTCCGGTCACCTCAATCCCCGATGGCTTGTCTAGGCCCTATTGGATCGCCTGCCTTCAGGCTCTCCTCAGACTGCCTCCCCACCGAACAGCACAACTCGCTTGGGATCTTCTTTAAAAATTTGGGGGACCCAATAAGTTACTGGGTCCCATCACCGCTTCAGTTGCTCCGGGCCAACATGGTCCCGGAACCGAAGATAATGCGTAGTACGTGCGCCCCGGCCTGGTAGGCCATATCGCCGGGGCCCGTTATGTGCGCACACCCTGAAGGCGGGTGCCGCACACGGATCCAACCACCAACTTCCCCCTCCTAAAATGGCGCCTCACCAGAAGTACCTTCCCCCAGCAGGGAAAACCCCTCTGATTGGCTGCTGGCAAGAAGGCGCTTCTACCTGGACTTTACTGCCGCCACCTGATGCCCTGGGGTGGTAAGGCCCCCCAAGGAATACAGGACGAACCGACAGCACAGCCCAGCTAGATCAGAGCTGAATTTGAGCAAATTATCTGGATGAGAGCTACATAAATCTCTCATCCCCCTCTAAATTTAGAATAGCACCTGGACTGAAAGTACACAGGCACTACACACTCCCCCCACTGAAATAGACACTGTCCCCAGTGTCCCAATGAGGGCATTCAAGCCTGAATGCCTGGCCTGATTCTGCATAACAGCAATAGAAAGAAAGTAGGTAAACTATAAATATAAAACTTTGAGATATACAATATTTTACTTTCTTGAATAGCAAGAACAGCAAGAACTACGAAATTACACAATCCTATCTAAACTGCCCCATTCTCCGACGGTGTTGATAGGAGGTCAACAAACCTGCAAAATAAAACAAGAGGATATACACAAAAAAAACATATACACAGTACACATATTTACATGCGAGTATACACAGCCGTGTATACCTGCTAGCTCAATGGGTAGAACTGAGACTGCACCCTCCAACCTGACACAAAGGGCGAAATCTCCTTTCCCTCCCAGAAAGGTAATATTCCAGTAAGTTCTTGACAGTTTCCTAAGTTGCAAAACCTAGGAGGGGAGAAGAAAAAAAAATATATACTGTACACATGTTTCTTTTGTCTCTGCTGCAAGAAAAAAAATAAAGTCTGCAGAACACTGCCCCTAGCGGCCAATGCGCTGGTACTACAACGGCAGTCTATTTGCTAATTTCAGAGCGATCAGCAAAAGAAGGGAAATAAAGAACATAACATCTTCTCTTCTTTTCTTTCTTCTGGTGCTGCGAAGAAGTCGGCAAGAACCTATCCTGACTAACTGGTCAACCCCCCCATCTGAAGTTCTGCACATGCACCAAAATGAGGATCCTGGGTGAATAGAACATAACATAGATAGGGGCAAGAACTCTTGTCCGTGTCTTCTTTAAAAGCAGCAACAGGGATTCAAACAAAGGCATGAGACCTATCGTTAGAACCGTGGATCAGGCAGGGTAATAATGTCACCACGGGAATTCGTAGAAGTAACAGAGAACACTTCATCCTGTTTCCTGGGACACTTCAGGTTCACACGATCACAGAAAATGTATCGACCAGGGCTCCATTCTCTGAGACAGTTTTCTAGGTGGTTGCCTACACAAAGAAAAGCGTATATTCTGTCTCACAATCTTTTACTGGGACATTCAGGTATACCCAAACAACATTTCGATACCATCCCTCTCTCTCCTGGTCGATCTCATGAAGAAGGACTGGAGGTACGTATGGGTACTCCCAGCCGTAGTCAGCGGCCACTTTGCGCATAACAACGCGCTGCAATCGGGCCAGGTTAGGCAACATGCGAGGGTCTCCAAGTCCAGGCAGCACAATAGAGTCAGGTGCCCGTTTCAGCGTAGGTACTGCGGCAGGTATGGGGTTAGAAACATTAGTGCTGAACTCACCAACTCCCCAGGTTAGCTGCGGAACATTGGAGCCTGTTGCACTCAATACATTCAATGCGCTCTGGCCGGAGCGTTTCTTCCTCCTCCGAGTCTTGTGGGTCCAGTACCCTCCATAGCCTTGGGACTTGGGAAACTCAGGCTCGAACCAGCAATTGCACCGACATCAGACGAGGACTCCAGCTCAGATGAACTGTATTCTTCTGCAGGTAGGTAATTACATGCCCCAGCCGGGACAGTGGACAAGTCCAGTAAGCGCGTGGGAAGCCTGCGCGGAGCCCACTGTGGCAACAGCATGCCAAACGAGACTGCATTAATGGGGGCAGCCTCCGACACAACATCATCTTGTGTACTGGTTACGCTGGGCACACAGTCATTCGGGACAGTCTCATCCACTCCTCTTACCTCCAGCGATCGGGTGGGTGAGGTAGTCGGTAGCAAGGTCAAGGTGGACGAGACGGTCATGACCTCCGGATCAACAGCCTCGGGCTCACAGATTTTCACAGATGGGGAGGAAGCTGGCCATTGGGCCTCCTCCTCCGCGGTCACAGTTCCAGAAAACCAGTCCACTCGGTACTCTCGGGGCGCTTCAGTTGGTTAATCAACTTGAAACAAGTAGGCCCGGGACTTTTTGCACCGAGCGTAAGGCAGGAGCCGAACAGCAAGCTCCAGGCAACGTGGCCAGGACAGTCCAAGGGCCTCCACACCCCCGGTAGTAAACAGGACGAATCTCCCATCAGTCCGCATTCGTATCCCGGTGTTGTTGAGGGGTACTCCAGTGGCGACATGTCTTGGCGGGGCTCCAATGGTGGACATCGGAGGCCTCAACTTTTCAAATGGCTTTGGAGGAGCAGACATGCTGCATGTGTCTCTCTCTCGTCGGCGGGCAATCACTCTGCTGGATTGGCGCGAAACTTTTCCCTACGTCTCACGCAGGGGTGGGTAACTCCTCCCACTGAAGAACTTGTCAGGGCACGTTGCAGGTGCACGCAGCTTCACCACACGTGCGCCTAGACTCCTGCTACCTGAGGTTAACTCCTTCTTCACCACACAGTTTAACACCGCAATAATTCCTTATTTTCAATAAAACTCACAGTTCCGTTGCTAGAGGTAGCAGCCGATCCCGGACGAGCTCCAACATGTAGCGCTACCCCCACAGGAGCCGCTGGATAGATTTGGGATGGCGTGTTACCTGTATGGATGTCTAGGGATATGATGATGAGGAGAGCAATGAAGGAATGTCCAAACAGCCGGTGTCTTTCTGTGCTTTTATTCTTGCCCAAACACGGCAAACAGTAAACTTGGAGTAGATAGAATAAAGATGGGTGAAAAGGAGAATTGTAGATTCAGGCCTTAACTTTACAGAAGCAGTCCTGATTTTAACGGTACCTTTGCTTTGTCGCCACTCCAGCCGGAATGGGTGTAGTGTACCTGGACAGTCTCTCTTACAGAACTGGCAGCCAGAGTATCACTCGGAACCTTGAGAAGAAGGAACAAGTCTCTGCCACAGACTTGGCTCAAATGAAAATAGGAGTGGAACCTCTGCCACAGGCCCTTGCTCTGGAACACAGATTAATGGAGCAAATCCTTCTCAATAAAGTAGTTGCCTAAATCTCTCTTAGGTAGTTCTTGGTTTCAGTCACCGACTGTGAAAAAACAATATTGCGCTTGTTAGTGTGAAAACAAAAGCAGCGATCATAAAGTGTTATACTACACAAAAAAACAATGTACAAAGAATGAGATCGCACTAAAAATTATAAGTGTAAACTGATAAATGCTTATTAAACAAAATCATAAGTGAAATAAAGTTCATAGGTAAATCACAAAGTAGATAAGTCCATCAACATAGTGAAAACTTTCATGTTAAGGTGATCCCACGAGTGCCAATAAATCAAATGGAAAAAGTGTTGGTATAGATAAGACCTCCACCGAAATCGCAAGAAGCCTCTTACCAAAAATCAATGATCTCTTAGTGATAGGAGATCAATTAAAGCATGATACAGTCTGCAATAATCAGTAACGGTCAATGGGAAGGTCCAATGGTCAAATTTTGACCTCTTGTGGCATATGTCACCATTGGTCAACACGTTCTGGTAAGCCTGCAATTCTTTAGGCGGTGGGATCGTCACGTTGAAGAAGTCACAAATTTTCACGTTCAGTTACTCACTCACTTGATTCAATCACCAGACAAACTTTTTTAGGACTACCAGGATTTTCTGGTGCAATTGTCCACTTGCACTACGTGCCAGACAGGCACAATAGCTGTTTCTTTCATTAGAAGGACTTATATGCACATTTATTTTTCACTGTTTACATGTTGTAACATATATTGTATGGTAATTGATTTTCACCCAGTCATTTCAGCGCTACACTTTTGTATTCCTATTGGATCGCCTGCCTCAGACTGACTCCCCACCGAACAGCACAACTTGCTTGGGATCTTCTTTCAAAAGTTGGGGGACCCAATAAGTCACTGGGTCCCATCACCGCTTCAGTTGCTCCGGGACAACATGGTCCCGGAACCGAAGATAATGCGTAGCACAGGCGCCCTGGCCTTGTAGGCCATATCGCCAGGGCCCGTGATGTGCGCACAACCTATAGGTGGGTGCCGCACACGGATCCAACCACCAACTCCCCCGCCCAAAATGGTAAGGCACCCCAGGAACACAGGACAAACCGACAGCACAGCCCAGCTAGATCAGAGATGAATTTTAGCAAATTACCTGGATGAGAGCTACATAACTCTCTCATCCCCCCTCTAAATTTAGAATAGCACCTGGACTGAAAGTACACAGGCATTACATGTATTTTCTTCTTGCTCCTTTGAATTTTCTTGTCATTGCGGTAAAAATCGAATGGCACTTTGACCCCACTAACAATTAGAAAAGTGAATAAACATTTTTAAAACAAAATATTTCAACTCAAATTCTACAAGTGTAAGCAAGCTTTAGGAGGAGGAGTTGTAAGGAGTTTCCCCCATAGCAAGCTGCTTGCTGTGGGGGCACTCAACAGGAGGGAGGGGCCAGGAGCAGCAAAGAGGGACCTGAGAAGAGGATGATCTGAGCTGCTCTGTGCAAAACCAAGGTAAGTATAACATGTTTGTTATTTTGTTTTTTGTTTTTTAAACGAGAATTTACAATCACTTTAAGTTGAACACACTACAGCTCAGTCATGTCACCACTATCTGCCCTTACACTCACACACCCACACAGGTACACACAAGGAATCAGCAACATATGAACAATGGCTTGGTGAGGGCAACTTGTTAGCTAAAGTTGTGTGCCTTTACAATCAATGTAGTTAGTCCCCTGCAGGCAGACAGAGACAACTCTCACATCTTCTAGTAGCCGTATCTGTAATAGAAACATTCTTAGAGAAGTAATATTAGGATATAATTAAAGAGGGTTGTATACCCAAAATTTTGACTTTGCATTTAATTTTGTATTTAGTTAATTAAAATGAATTGCCATTGTTAATTTCTACTCTACCTGCCTCCTGTCCCAGTTATCGATATTTAGCCGAGCCATGACGTCTAACACACATGCGCCGTATCCTCCTTTCTACCGGCAAGCCGAGACCCTGCCGGAAAAATTCAGTGTCTATGCTGGGGCTTCGTCATTTCCTGTTTTAGACGTCAGCCCCGACATCCTGCGATGCTTCCTCAGGTACCATGTGACTTGTACATCACAGGGTGGAGGAGAGACAGAGGTGTTCTATCATCTCGATAGAACAGCGCTGGCCGCGCTCACAGCAAGAGGCGGAAAGAGGCGGAAAGGGGCGGGTGTATTATTCAGCAGAGATGTTTTTTAGTTGGACATTTCGATAGAACAGCGCTGGCCAGCACAGAGTGGGGGGGGGGCATACTGATAGAACAATGGGCTTGTTACTAAGGCGCATGCGCGGCATTACCGAGATCAGAACGTACTGTGGGCGGAAATAAAGATAGTTTCAGAAGCGGAAGACCACAGTGGAGATGGCACCAGCTAATATGCAGAAACAACTTTTACAAGATGAAGAATATATGCAGTAAGATAAAACAATTATTTATATACAACGTGATCAAAAAGTTGAAAACGTTTTCAACTTGAAAAAGTTTTAAAAACGGTCGTTTTTTCAGGCGCAGGACTCTTTTTTCCATTGGCAAGACCGGGTTCTCAAAGACGTTTTCACAGGCAAACTATAGACACCCAGCAGGTACAATATTTAAAGGAATTTTTTTTTTATTTTTTTTTAGTTTAAGCATCATTAAAATCACTGCTCCAGGAGCAGTGATTTTAATAGTGTTTAACCACTTTAGCCCCGGACCATATTGCTGTCCAATGACCAGAGCACTTTTTGTGATTTGGCACTGCGTCGCTTTAACTGACAATTGCGCGGTCGTGCGACGTGGCTCCCAAACGAAATTGGCGTCCTTTTTTTCCCACAAATAGAGATTTCTTTTGGTGGTATTTGATCATCTCTGCGGTTTTTATTTTTTGCGCTATAAACAAAAATAGAGCGACAATTTTGAAAAAAATTCAATATTTTTTACTTTTTGCTATAATAATTATCCCCCAAAAATATATAAAAAAACTTTTTTTTTCTCAGTTTAGGCCGATACGTATTCTTCTTCATATTTTTCGTTAAAAAAATTGCAATAAGCGTTTATTGATTGGTTTGCGCAAAAGTTATAGCGTTTACAAAATAGGGGGTCGTTTTATGGAATTTTTATTAATATTTTTGGCGGCGATCGGCATTTTTTTTCAGTACTGCGACATTATGGCGGGCACTTCAGACACTTTTGACAAATTTTTGGGGCCATTGGCATTTTTATAGCGATCAATGCTATAAAAATGCATTGTATTACTATAAAAATGCCAAGGGGTTAACACTAGGGGGCAGGGAAGGGGTTAAGTGTGTTCCTGGGTGTGTTCTAACTGTATGGGGGGTCACCTCACTAGGGGAAATCACTGATCTTCTGTTCATACATTGTATGAACAGGAGATCAGCGTTTCCCCCGCTGACAGGACCGAGAGCTTTGTGTTTACACACAAAGCTCCCGGTCCCCGCTCTGTAACGAACAGGAGATCAGCGTTACCCCCGCTGACAGGACCGAGAGCTTTGTGTTCACACACAAAGCTCCCGGTCCCCGCTCTGTAACGATTGATCGCGCGTGCCCAGCGGCGATCGTACCCGCCGGGCACGCGCACGGGACCCGGGGGCGATCGGGGACGCGCGCGCCCCTTAGCGCCCACTAAAGAGCGGACGTATAGCTACGGGGCTCTCGCCCAGCAGAGCCACCGTCCCGCCGTAATATAACGGCGGGCGGTCGGCATGTAGTTAAATAAAAATAAAAATTAAATAAAAAATTCCTTTAAATATTGTACCTGCAGTGCTGGGTGTCTATAGCTTGCCTGTGAAAACGTCTTTGAGAACCTGGGTCTTGCCCGAGGGAACATGTATCAATGGAAAAAAGTTTTAAAAACTGTCGTTTTTTCAGGAGCAGGACTCCTAAAAAAACAACCGTTTTTAAAACTTTTTTTCCATTGATACATGTTCCCTCAGGCAAGACCCGGGTTCTCAAAGAAGTTTTCACAGGCAAACTATAGACACCCAGCAGGTACAATATTTTTTTTTTTAACAAACAGGTTGGTCTTTATTGAGAAGACATCCAATATACAAATAACATGTGTACATAGCTCAGACAGAATGGCACTTGAATCGTCACTAAAACAAACAGAGATTCAGCGTTCACCACAGTCTAGTAACAGGTCATAAACAACAACCCACCCTCCATCAATTAACCCCTAGCAGATAAGGTTCACATCAGAACTGTTGTGTCCATGGGAGCCAGACTCTGTCAAATTTTTTGGGGCAGCCCCTATTGATGTAAGTAAGTTTATACATTGGTAACTGCGCATTCACAGAAGAGTCCCAGGCCTCTACAGTTGGAGGCCGGGGGGGGACCACTTCTTAAGAATCTCTTTTTTAGCATAGAACATAAGCATGGAGACAAGTATCTTCGTGTAGCGGGGACGCTGGTCATCTTCATGAATCCCTAGTAGGGCCAGTTCAGGGGATACCAGAATGGACAGCGAGAGACTGATATTGACACTCTCAAACACCTGCCCCCAGAATGTCCCTATCCGTGGGCAGGTCCAGAACATATGTAGAAACATTCCCTCTGGGGATCTACAGCGAGGGCAACCCGGGGACCTATCAGGGTAAATTCGATGCAGCCTCTGGGGTGTATAGTAGACACGATGCATAAACTTGGTGTGTACCAACCTATCCCTAGACGAAATCAGTATCTTAGCCCCATCCTCAAAGCACCCCTCCCAATCCTCTCTATCAAGACCAGGGATATCAGTGAGCCACTTGTCCCAGAGGGCACTCATCTTGGGGGAATCTACCTCCAACAGGGCCGTATAAAGCGTGGACATCGTTTTCGTAAGAGATTCCTGAGCCAGTAGCTCCTCAATGAGGTCAGCCTCAAGTGTGATAGCCTGCGGGAACTGTGTCCTAGCTGCGTGCCTCAGCTGATAAAATCTAAATAGCATGTGCCCCGGAAGTCCATACTTGACAGTTAACTCTTGGAAGGACATCAGCGACCCCTAAGGCATAATGTCCCGTAGAGTCCTGATCCCGTAGCCAGCCCACAGCTGCGGGTCCGGGATAGTCCTGAAGTGGGGAAGAGAGGGGTTCCCCCAAAGTGGGCAGAAGGGGGAATAGTAATTGGGGCGTACCAGTCGCCTGCGGGCCGCACACCACACTCGCAAGGTTGTCTTAGTGGGCTCTGGCAGGGAGGGATATGCAGCAATCCCCCTGTAGACCAAATTCCCCAACTCTCTAAGCGAACCCAGTATCGCCGCCTCCAAACAGGTAGCCGCATTTGAGTTGGATTGCTCGAACCACCACCTCACAGTCACCAAGACCGCTGCCTGATAGTATACCAGGAGATTGGGAAGCGCAAGCCCTCCACAGCGGACCGGCAGCTGCAAGGTGGACCGGGCCAGCCTAAGGGAAGAGCCCCTCCACAGAAATGAGCCTATGCAGGCATCAATTTCCCTGAAGAAGGAGAGTGCCAGCGCAACCGGGCAATGCCTAAATATATAAGTGAATCTAGGTAGGTAAAGCATTTTCAGAATGTTTATACGTCCCAATAGGTTAAGAGGCAGGTCCCTCCATCTGGAGCAATGCTCCTTAAGTCATTTAACTACTGGTAGTAGATTGAGACGGCGGAAGTCCCAGAGGTTGCGTGACACCACTATCCCCAAATACTTAAACTCTTCAACCCACAGCAGTGGGGACGAAGTCCCCCCCGCTCTCCCCCAATTAATCCTCCGGCGAAGCGTCCAAAAAGATCAAAGATCTGCAAGGCCGCCCGCAGAGAGGCGTTCGCATCCTGCAGGTAAAGCAGAGCATCGTCCGCATAGTGGGAGATCCTCTCCTCCAGGGGGCCAAACTTGAGCCTGTGGATCTCCTCCGACTTCCTAATCAGGATCGCCAGGGGCTCCAACGCCAGAGCAAACAAGCTGGGCGACAAAGGACAGCCCTGCCTGGTGCCTCTTTGAAGGGGAAAGAGTTCAGATAAGGCGCCATTCGTGCGTATTCTAGCACTGGGGGATGCATACAACATAGACAGCCACTTCAAGAAATTGGGCCCGAAACCGAAGCGCTGTAGTACCTCCCATAGATAACCCCACTCCACTGAGTCAAAAGCCTTCTCGGCATCTAGGGAGACTATGACCCGCGCACCACTATTGTCATGGGGAGCAGGTACAATATTTAAAGACATTTTTAATTTTTTTTTAATTTAAACATTATTAAAATCACTGCTCCAGGAGCAGTGATTTTAATGATGCTTAAATTAAAAAAAGAAAATGAAAAATTCCTTTAAATATTGTACCTGCTCGGTGTCTATACCTGTGATAACGTCTTTAAATAGCACAATCATCTGCCTGCCAGTAAATTAGGAAGAACTGATCTAGCTAAGCTATACAGTGTATAAATATATGTACAACTCCTAGGGATGTATATATATCCTCTACACACTGTAAATTAAGCTAAACTGTCTAGCCTGCCTGCTCTATCTAGCTATATAAAAAGACTATCTCTCTGTATCTCTGACTGCTCTCATTAACAAGCCGAAACACACTACACGAGGCCGCCCAGCAGGCGGCCTTATATAGTGTGGGGCGTGTGCTAAAGCCCTGAGCCATATTTGGCCAAAGCCACCCTGGCTTTGGCCAATTATGGCTCTCTGTTTTTTGCACGCTGTGATTGGCCAAGCATGCAGGGTCATAGTGCATGTTTGGCCAAT
Organism: Rana kukunoris; assembly: GCA_029574335.1. NCBI lineage: Eukaryota > Metazoa > Chordata > Amphibia > Anura > Ranidae > Rana > Rana kukunoris. The sequence continues at coordinate 336,468,152 of CM056050.1, forward strand.
CATCAGCGTGCAATGCCGCAGTGAATTATGGGCCGTTGCGTGTCACTCAAATTTGACGCGAACGTCCCGTTTTGTTCGAAATTCATTGAACGTACAAACAGACAATGTTCGAGTCGAACATACGTTTGAATCGAACGCGGAGCTCATCCTTATCCCTTAACAACTTGCTGACAGCGTAACACCATTATATGATGTACCTAGTACATAGTCCAGCAGTTCTGCGTAGGGGGCATGCCGCTTGTGCTGTGATTAGCCGTAGCACAAGCTGATCAGCAGGAGAAAGACAGAATAGAGCTAATAAAATCCAGCATGTGTGTCCTTTAGTAAATGCACCACATAGTAAACACAAAACCACTGGTTAGGCACACTTTTAACCCTTTGATCATCCTAGGTGTTTAACCCCTTCCCAGCCAGTTTCATTACTACATTGACAGTGCATATTATTAGCACTGATCATTGTATTAGTTTCACTGGTTCCCGCAAAGTGTCAAAAGTCAGATAGTGTTGGATTGTTCAATATTGTGCAATATTGCAGTCCCACTATAACTCACTGATCACCGCCATTACCAGTACAAATATAAATAAATAAAAATTCATGTATATATACCTTAGTCGTAGGCGCTATAGCTTTTGCACAAACCTATCAATATACGCAGATTTCGGAACTGAGTACAAAATGCTTCCAGGTTGCCATACTGCAATGCATTTTTCAGAAAAGTACAGCACTGTACATTGAAAAGGAAAGGTATCTTTTAATTATAAATTATAATATAGCTTGTGTCATAATTATATATGCTATATTATTATTTTTTTATTTACTATATTTTTCCCACAAAAGTGAAGTTACCCTTTAATCTATAAAACAAAGACATTAATTTGCATATAACCATGAACATTTACTGTATATAAATATTAGATTTGTTATATATGCATGTTATTGTATATTGAGTCCATTATCTGGATATGGGAAAACAAATCTAAATAGATAAATAAACACCTTTCTTCTTTTCTATAGTGCTTAGCCCTACACATTTGACCTATTTTGTCATTTGAATATACATTTACTTTCATATAATATTGTACCAACTTCTACCCATTGTATTTATTTTTAAAATGTTCATTAAATAAATTAAATAATTCCTTCTATAAACTATTCCAAAATAAGCAACATTATATGCAACAGGGGTTTTCTTTTTTTTAGCAGTGTATCGTGACAATGACAACCTGCAATTCTGGCAACTCTTGACCAGACTCTTTTCATTGATGAAAGTAGATCATTGCAAAACGATTCAGCAATTGTAGTAATTGTCTTCCTAACACTGAAGGTGATGAGTATAATCATTACTGTTTTTGTATCCATCATTTTCTTAAACATGAGGGTAGTGCACGTTGTTACTACAGAAGACTCAACCTAAACAAAGTAGGATATCTGTTTATGTATCATAGAGATGAGTTCAGCAAATCCAGCGATATGTCAGGAAACCCCAGATATAGGTGTCCTTTTATAAAACTGCGGTAAAATACCGCTATTCCGTGCTCAGGCATTCTATAGCAATCTATAAACGCCGGGGAAGTCCTGAGAACAGCTCCTCTCACTGTAATCTTGCGTGATGTAGCGGGATTACGGTATGAGGAAGTGAAAAATACAAAAATTTAACATGAATCAGCACACATTATACACTACATATAAATAAAATAATAAAATTACATTCCCACCAAACAATATACATTAACCTAACCTAATTATTAAAAAACATTATTTTAATCAATATTTAAAGATCATACATGTGCTTATTTAAATGTGAATGGTGTATAGTAAATTAATGGAATCCCATATATGTAATTAAGCTATATACCATTCAAATAAATGAAAAATACATTTATAATCGTTTTTTTATCTATCTATCTATCTATCTATCTATCTATATATATATATATATATATATACTATACATTGTGTGTGTATGTATATATATATATGTAATATGTGTATATATATATATGTGTGTGTATATATAGATAGATAGATAGATAGATAGATAGATAGATAGATAGTTATATATATATATATATATATATATATATATATATATATATATATACAGTATACATATATATATACACATAGAAATAAACACACACACAATCTTCGTTTTTCCTCCACAATACTCAGCCAGCTTCGTGCTTCTCTCTCTGATTCTTCACCTCTAAGATGGTGAATAAGAAAGTGAGAATCCTGTCACAGATCGCCAGTGAGGTGCTGAGATCGCACCTTCATAAACTGGCCATTTCTGTGACAGTCAGTTACAGATTCTCACTGTGCTGCGATAATCAGTGGAGAACATGTTCTCAGCTGATTACCTCAGCTTCATAAACTGTTTGTTTATGACCTGAGATCAGCGGTGAGACTTGGGATCGCAGCTGATCTCACTTTCATAAAAGGACACCAATGTGCCAAAATGTATTGAAGTCACTAGCAGACAAATCTTTATATTTTTGGTCTTACAAGCTTTAAAAAAAAGGGAGGGGGACATGCCAAGAGACATTTCAAAAATCCTAGTATAGGTGAATGTTCAGACTGCACTTGCTTAACCTTAGATGATAAATTGTACTACAAATACTGTAGTAAATGCTATTAATACCACTTTTAAACCAATCAAAGTTCCAACATGGTACTATAAAAGTAAGAAATAAAGTGCCATAGTGCAAATAAATTCTCTCGTGCAATATAAAGTGTTTCCCAGGATAATCTTGGTGTGTCCACCATGTAAAGTAATGTAGTCACTCCACACTCACCAGATGTTGGTGACTCACTCACTACATAGTGAGGAAAGTGAAGGGGGCTTGTAGGCTTGTTGCCACATGTCCAGACTTCCTCTTGTCATGGTCGTAGTGGTCCAGAATGTTTTTATGTTAGGCAGAAAATGAATAGAGAGGAGACCTCTCCTTACTGCAGTGTTCACATGTGCTGCTGGCTTCCCTGTTATGAGGTGAACAGAGAGGCTAGCAGCACATGTGAAATGGAGTCTGGGATCTAGCAGAACAATGTAGCAAGGAAAGGTCTCTTCTCCATTCAACTGACTATATATAAAGTTCTGGACCTCTGGGACCATGACAGGAGGAAGTCTGCATGGAACATTACAATGGAATAGGTCCCCCAAAAAGACCTACAATCCCAGTTGACTTTTCTCACTATATAGTGAGGTGGTCACCAACATCTGGTGAGTGCGGAGTGACTACATTACCTCACTTGGTGGGCACAAAGCGATTATCCTGGGAATCAAGCACATACACTTTATTTGTACTATGGCACTTCATTTGTCACTTGTTTTATAGTATCATGTTGGAACTTTGATTGGTTGAAAAGTGATATTCATAGCATTTACTACAGTATTTGTATTACAATTCATCATCTAAGGTCAAGCATGCGCTATTTGCATAGCAAAGACAGTGACGGCTCATAATACCAGTAGCATTGTTGTGGTTACCTAGGCATGGGTGTTTTTCTATTTAAAAAATGCTTCTGCCGCAAAATAAAACACCCCAGATCATCCAGGGGTTTGTTGTGACATCACCCAAAGATCTTTGGCCGTTTTTTTACAAACAACAGCTGGCAGAGATTTGTCATTTTGTTGTGGTAGCAGCGGTAGACCTAGTGTGACATTAATGCTAGCAGTGGTGCGGCAGTAGTGGCACTGCAATTAATTATGGTTGTGACATTATTTTGTCAATGACATCACTCAGGATCCCTGTCTGGTTTGTTAACAAACAGATACCGGGGATCTGTCCTTTAGCAGCAGTACTGTGATGAGGTGACATTGGTGGTCAGCAGGTTGTCATGCCGGGGGAACAACATTGACAGGAAGTGGGTCGTCATGATTAATGCTGGATCTGTATTAGATATTGTTTACTTGAAGTAACCCAGCTTGTCTGGTTGGTTTGTTGATCTGACCAAATGTTTATTATTATTTATTATTGCAGGTATTTCTAAAGCACTGACAATTTATTCAGTACATACTGTACATTTACATCTGTTCTTGTCCCTTACAATCTAAGGTGCCTACCTCACATGGATACATGCATGGGTCAATTTGAACAGGAGTCAATTACACTACCAGAATGTATTTAGAGAAACAGAGGAAACTGGAGTACCAGTTGGAAACCAACAAAAGCACATGGAGAACATGCAAACTCCTCCTATTCTGATTGGGATTCAAACGAGTCCAGCAGGCGGTGGTAACTACTAAGCCAAAAGCCGAGTTCTCTGGCAAATGGAGCAGTGCCGCTGTGACAGGGAGAGGAGAGCTGCGGGCTGGCTGTACTGTATATACCTCCCGATCGCCCCCTTCCCCTCTCTGTCAGCTGGAGCTAGAAGAGAGAGAGAAAGCGGCTCTAATTGTATTTGCGGTGCCGCTGCCTTGCTTCCTACCCACTGTTTTTCTCCCCGGGGATCAATGGCACTGGTTTCTAGGGGGGGGGGCAAGCGCCCTCCCTTGCCCTATGGAGCGGACACCCATGCACGCTGTGCTCTCCTGCTTAGTGTGATCAGTTTTTATTAGGAAAGCCGAGGGACTGGCAGGAACACCAGGGATTTCACAAAAAAAAGAAATACGAAGAGAACAGAAGTACATGATACAGCAGGCACACATTTTCTATTACATTTATTCAGCCAATGGTTGAATAGTAGATAGATGGATAGATACAGTGCATCCGGAAAGAATTCACAGCACTTCTCTTTTTCTACATTTTATTATGTTACAGCCTTATTCAAAAATTGATTAAATTCATTGTTTTCCGCAAAATTCTACAAACAATACCACATAATGACAACGTGAAAGAAGTTTGCTTGAAATCAAAATTAAAAAAATATCACATGTACATAAGTATTCACAGCATTTGCCATGACTCAAAATGTATCTCAGGTGCATCCTGTTTCAACTGATCATCCCTGAGATTATTGTTGTTGTTTTTATAGCTTGATTGGAGTTCACCTATGGTAAATTCGGTGAATTGGACATGATTTGGAAAGATGCACAACTGTCTATATAAGGTCCCACAGTTAACAGTGCTAGTCAGAGCACAAATTAAGTCCAAGGAATTGTCTGTAAACCTCCGAAACAGGATTGTATTGAGACACAGATATTGGAAAGGGTACAGAAAAATGTCTGCAGCATTGAAGGTCCCAATGAGCACAGTGGCCTCCATCATCCATAAATGGAAGGAGTTTGGAACCACCAGGACTTTTGCTAGGGCAGTCTGCCTGGCCAAGCTGAGGGTTTGGGGGAGAAGGGCCTTAGTCAGGACCTAATGGTCATTCTGACAGAGCTCCAGCATTTCTCTGTGAAGAGACAAAAACCTTTCAGAATAACAACCATCTCTACAGCACTCCACCAATCAGGCCTGTATGGTAGAGTGGCCACACTGAAGTCACTCCTCAGTAAAAGGCACATAACAGCCCAACTGGAGTTTGCCAAAAGGCACCTGAAGGACTCTCAGACCATGAAAAATAATATTCTCTGGTCTGATAAAAGAAAGATTGAACACTTTGGCCTGAATGGCAAGCGTTATGTCTGGAGGAAACCAGGCACCACTCATCACCTGGCCAATAACATCCCTACAGTGAAGCATGTTGGTGGCAGCATCATGCTGTAGGGATGTTTTCAGAGGCAGGAACTGGGAGACTAGTCAGGATTGAGAGATAGATGAATGCAACAATGTACAGAGACAGCCTCGATAAAAAAAAAAAAAACCTGCTCCAGAGTGCTCTGGATCTAAGACTGGGACAAAGTTTCATCTTCCAACAGGACAACAACCCTAGGCACCCAGCTAACATAACAAATGAGTGGCTAGAGGACAACTTTGTGAATGTCCTTGAGAGGCCCAGCCAGAGCCCAGAATTGAACCCGATTGAACATCTCTGGAACATCTGAAAATGGCTGTGCACCATGCTCCCCATTCAACCCGACTGAGCTTGAGAGGTCCTGCAAAGACGAATGGGAAAAACTGCCCAAATATAGGGGTGCCAAGCTTGTAGCATCATACTCAAAAAGACTTGAGGCTGCAATTGGTGCCAAAGGTGCTTCAACAAAGTCCCGAGCAAAGGCTGTGAATACTTATGCCTTGTACACACAATCAGAATTTCAGATGAAAAAAGTCTAACGGAATTTTTTCATCGGATATTCCGTGTGTGGGCCCCATCAGACTTTTTTTCTGTCGGAGTTTAGAAATAGAACATGTTTTATTTTTTTCCTATGGAACAAAATCCTATTGGAAATTCCGATCGTCTGTGTGAAACTCCGACGGAGAAAAAAACATGCATCCTCAGAATCAAGTCCATGCATGCTTGGAAGCATTGAACTTCATTTTTCTCGGCTCGTCGTAGTGTTTTACGTCACCGCGTTTTGAAAGGTCGGAATTTGGTCTGACAGTGTGTATGCAAGACAGCGTGATAAGAATTCTGACGGAAAATTCCATCAGATTTTATCCCATCGGAAATTCTGATCATGTGTACAGGGCATTATTATATGTATTTGTGATTTTTTTTTTTTATATATATATATATATATACATTTGCAAAGATTTCAAACAAAATTCTTTCACGTCGTCATTATGGGGTATTGTTTGTAGAATTTTGAGGAAAATAATGAATTTGGAATAAGGCTGTAACATAACAAAACTTGGAAAAAGTGAAGCGCTGTGAATACTTTCTGGATGCACTGTAGATAGATAAGTAACAGATAGAACAGAGAGACAAACTACAGTAACTCATACAGGGCACAAGAGATTACAAACGATACAGTAATTGATATCTGCTTGCTGCTAATGTATTTTATGCAATCTAAAATATGTAAAAAGCAATATATATTTATATTATCATGACATAATGCATTGGGCCTATAGAGAAACAACTTTATCAAATGCCAACATAAACATAATGCGGTGGAATGAGATGAGTTGCTGATGAACATTTGTAGGGAGGATAGCAGTGAAGCGAGAGGCCAGACTATGAGACAGCACTTTCAGCTATGGGGGGTTTATCTCCAGCAGAGAAGGCATTAAACATGTAGAATTCATACCCATTATCTGTCAAGTCACCTCAGATCATTGTCTTTGAAATATCCCAGCAGTCCATAGTAAACCTTAGGAAAAGCAAGTAGTGAGTGCATCCACCCACTTTTAATTAGTGAAGCTAAAGGCGAGACAGAGAAACGCTAAACTATTTTAAAGATGATAATATCTGTAACAATAGAACTACACCCATCATTTCCAGCTCTGGCTACCTGCTGTAACATGGCTGACCCTTTGGGAACCTTTGACCTTTCTATTGTATGGAGCCAGGGTCTGAGTCGCCTTTGATATTTCCTGTGCTCTTACCCACTTCTGCCTGTGCCGGATAGCTATCCCACTGAGAAGTTGTCATTTAAATGCCCTAAATCTGAAAACTTAACAGAAAATGTATATCTTCCCTCTGCAAAGACTTGTAAACCACACTAGCTAGATACTGGAAAGATAGATACATGTGGTTTTTCAGTGAATGAAACTCTATGCAGAAATTTCATCAAGGCTGCTCTGGAAAGAGGTTTATTAAATATGCTATATTGAGCTGCCACTTCAAGATCCAGTCATCTATCTGGCCACATTACATCAAGAATGTCTATTAAAGCTGCTCAACCTTTTTAAGGCCATAGTTATCTATCAACCCATTTATTTTATTCAGTTATATAGCAAGCAGAGAACATTGAACCATTCACATTAGTCCTTGACTTCCAAGGAAAATTCTAGCTCTCCTACCAAATACATTATGTGGTCAAATTTATGTGGAAGTCAATTATTCTCCTCCCAACAATTATGGGCAGGTGTCCCCACTCAAACTATCTGAATATATTAGAAAGAGAGAAACAAGTCTTCTTCAATTGTGTCCGATCTCGAAATAGTGTCCATAAGGTGAACGGATATCTCCCTAGCAAAACACAAGAAAAAAAATAACATAATGGACATATTAACCCCTACACTAACCAAAACTAAACGGTTTGGATTTACATAAAACGTAAAATGGACTTTAACCACTTGCCATCCCAGCCATTGTAGAATGACGACCACAAGGTGGCTCTACAATGCTAGGAGGCTGTCTATTGACTTCCTCGGCTCCTCCTGGCCACTCAGGGGGGGGGGGCGCGCACACCACGTCACTCAGGTGCCGATGCGTGTGCCTGGCGGCCGCGATGTCCGCCAGGTGCCCGCAATCGGCAGTCACAGAGCCAGGGATGTGGAGCTCTGTGTGTAAACACAGAGCTCCACGTCCTGTCAGGTGGGGACAACCATCGGTCACCTCCCCCAGTCAATCCCTTCCCCCACAGTAAGAATCACTCCCAGGGAACAGATTTAACCCCTTGATCGCCCCCTAGTGTTAACCCCTTTCTTGCCAGCCCATTTATACAGTAATCAGTGCATATTTATAGCACTAATCGCTGTATAAATGTGAATGGTCCCAAAAATGTGTCAAAAGTGTCCGATGTGTCCGCTGTAATATTGCAGCCCTGACAAAAATCACAGATCGCCGCCATTACCAGTAAAAAAAAAACTATTTAATAATTCTATCTTCTATTTTGTAGGCACTATAACTTTTGCGCAAACCAATCACTATACGTTTATTGTGATTTTTTTTTAACCAAAAATATGTAGAAGAATACATATCGGCCTAAACAGAGAAAAAAATATATATATATAGAAAAAATGGGATATGTATTATAGCAAAAAGTAAAAAATATATATATTTTTTCAAAATTGTCGCTCTTTTTTTGTTTATAGCACAAAAAATAAAAACCGCATAGATGATCAAATCCCACCAAAAGAAAGCTCTATTTGTGGGAAAAAAGGACGTCAATTTTGTTTAGGAGCCACGTTGCACGACCGCACAATTGTCAGTTAAAGTGATGCAGTGCTGAAAGCTGAAATGTCGTCTGGGCAGGAACTGGGGTATATGTGCCCAGTAAGCAAGTGGTTAAACATTCGATTTGTATGGGCTTTGCAGGCAGAATGATGTCACACTCCTTCCGACTTCTAGCATTGGACTGAAAATTCTTATCATGAGATTTTACATGTTCTGCATTTCCTGGAAATCTTCTAGAAAGTCAAGTAACAACTAACTGATGATTTTTACAGGCGGGGAGGCCTAAACAGTATACAGGCCTTCCACATACTTTTAAGTACACAATGGGGTTTATTTACTAAAGCTGGAAAGCGCAAAATCAGACTCACTTCTGCACAGAAATCAATGAGCTTCCAGGTTTTATTACCAGGCTTAATTGAACAAGCTGGGGTTAGAAGCTCATTGGTTTTTATGCAGAAGTGAGCCTGATATTGCATTTTCCAGCTTTAGTAAATAAACCCCCGCTGTGTACTTAGAAGTGGGGTATACCTGGATTCAGATCTTACTTTGAATTGCAAGGTCAACTTCAAGGAGCCACAACTAAAAAAAGAAAAAAAGTGGCCTTGTTTTTTTTAACCCTCTTAAGGACCGCCTCACACCAATATACGTCGGCAGAAGGGCACGGTTGGGCACAATTACATACAAGTACGTTGCCCTTTAAGTACCCAGCTGTAGATCAGGCACACTCCGCCGGCAGCGCGCTCGCGAACCGTTCCTCAGCTTCGCGACCGCTCCCGTGGGACCCGCGGACTCGATCGCCGATGGTGTCCCGCGAACGGGTCACAGAGCTGAAGAATGGGGAGAGGCAAGTGTAAAAAAAAACGCTTCCCATGCTTCCTAGTGAGCCTGTCACTGATCGTCTGTTCTCTGTCATAAGGAACAAAGATCCGTGGCGTCACACGCCCAGCCACGCACCCCACAGTAAGAATCACACACTAGGGCACACTTAACCCTTACAGCGCCCCCTACAGGTTAACCCCTTTACTACCAGTGTAATTTTCACAGTAACAGTGCATTTGTATAGCACTGATCGCTTTAAAAATGACAATGGTCCCAAAATAGTGTCAAAAGTGTCCGATGTGTCCGCCATAATGTTGCAGTCATGATAAAAATCACTGATCGCCACCATTACTAGTAAAAAAAAATATTAATAAAAATGCCATAAAATTATCCCCTATTCTGTAGACGCTATAACTTTTGCGCAAACCAATCAATAAACGCTTATTGCGATTTGTTTTCCAAAAATATGTAGAAGAATACGCATCGGCCTAAACTGAGGAAAAAAAACGTTTTTTTAATATATATTTTTTGGGGATATTTATTATAGCAAAAAAGTAAAGAATATTGATTTTTTTTCAAAATTGCCGCTCTATTTTTGTTTATAGTGCAAAAAATAAAAACTGCAGAGGTGATAAAATACCACCAAAAGAAGGAATCGAATCGCAAAAGGGGCCTGGTCCTTTAGCTGCAAAATGGTCCGGGGCTGAAGTGGTTAAACAATACAGTGCAGCATAAAGCATAGTGCCTATGTGAGGTACATTTTTGCACTGTATATGTACATTAGTGTGCCATTCAGAATAAATGGCAACACACCACAGTGCACATATATTAATGATTTAAATTATAATTTTTTAAGTTCTAACTGCTAGGTCGAAAACCCTTCTTCACCATGGTTTTTGAGCTGACTAGCTTATGAGGGTCAGCTGTTCTCCCAAATAGTAACACTTCTGCTTTATGGTATAGATTGGCCAGCCCAGTGGCATTTTACACTTTTGGTACAAGGGCTGTCTTAAAGTGTTACTAAACCCAGGACCCGGCATTCACTATATCTGATCTCCAACACTATAAAGAACATGGAAATGCAATTATTTTAGTAAATATAAACTGCTAAATACCTTTTTTCATCATCAGTTAGAGCAATCTTGTGACTTCTATTATGATTGGGGACAGTGGAAGAAGGAGAGAATTAGAGAAGACATGCCTATTTACACAGTGCAGAGGATTAACCCCTTAGGTGCCACAGTGAATATAACAAGCATGCTTTACTGCATATACAGACTTTTACTGGTGTGGGTTAAGTAACACTTTAAAGGGTGGATCTCATTTTAACATTCTTACAATATTCTACACAAGAATAGTCTAAGTATACCGCCATTCTTACTTTGCATAACATTTAAGAACAGTTTAAGGGCTGCCATTTTATTGTATACATGATGGGCAGTGTGTTTTCTGAATGTGAGAGATGTAAAACTGAAAAGGAAAACCCTAAAATCTTTTACATTTCAACAAACTATAATATATGGCCATAGTAATGATCTGATGAAAAATGAATTGATAAGGGATGAGAATCAAAGAGGAAATTTAGAGGAAAATTTAAAGTCATTCATTTTTCACTTTCTTTTGAATTCACACAATGGAGATGATCAGAAAGTGACTCATTGAACTCTCAGACTAAATTATTATGTGAATGGATTCAACAGTAATGTATAAAGTGAGTTCATTCATCAAAGTCTTAACAGGGAAAATGAACAAAAATATGCGCATAGCTATAAAAATAAGCTTACCTTTTTGCCTGCTGGGGTGACACTGAGAAGATCTTAGAATGAAACAAATAAGCCCTAATCATCATTTGGGTTACAATGCAACAGCATATTCAAGAACAAGAGCTCTAAATGCACAATCACTGTGAAATGTTGGCAGAATAATTGCACAACTATGTGTGTGAATCTGTGCTGTTCTAATTGAATTTTGTCCAAATCAGCATATAGTACCAGTGCCCATTGTGGCACAAGTTTTATGTCTGTGGCATTTCAGTTGTAGACTTTACCTTGAATTTAGTTGCTGCCCCAAAATGTTATCTTTGGAATCTGCAAAAATGTTGTAGCTAGAAAATATTACAGCGCTTTATCACATTCCCAGAAAAATATAAAGTATGAGTTTACAGGGCTAGTGCTTTGAGAGATATGAGCAGGATGATAGGCAGCATATGTATTATGATGTGTGGTATTCTTTGCAGACTTTAATTGACAACTGTCTTTCTAAAAAATGGGGGGACAGACTCATCTCCATATATAGGGGGTTATTTATAAAAGGCAAATCCACGTTGTACAACAAGTGCAAACTACAAATGCAAAGTGCACTTGAAATTGCACTGAAAGTGTAGTCCACTTCAGGGTGGCTTATAGCGAATAATCCCTAGTCTGACATCAACCCTATATCCTTAGCAGAGTACCTGGCAGCCCCATGAACATGCTTTGTGGTACTAATGTTATGCACACTCAGTCCTGCAGTAATCTATCACTCCACCAAGGGCCGCTATCAGCCCCTACATCTGTCAGGGGCCCAGACATCCCTAGGGGCCCATGCAGGGCTCACTACTCTGGGCAGCTTCCCCACATATCATCTGAGGACAGGCGCCACAATGAACTGCCCTATTATTGTGTCAGGCAGGTGGGACATGTGCCAGCTGCTTATTACAACAGCACACCTAAGAGCCAATAGAGCCTAGGCTCCTTCTCCAGTCTGACCAGGGACAGACTGACTATTTGGGTCAGTGGGGGGGGGGCATTTAATGGAGGAGGAGGACATGTAGAGGGGAGAAGAAAATGGAAAAGGAGGACATGGGATGGGCGAGATGAGACTGGAGGATGAGAACATGGGATGGAGATGATGGGATTGGAGGAGGAGGACATGGGATAGGGGAGATGGGACTGGAGGAGGAGGACATGGGAGGAGGCGATGAAACTGGAGAAGGAGGACATGGGATTGAGGAGATGGGACTTCATGTGGAGGACTGGGATGAAGGACATGGGACTGAAGGAGGAAGAGATGGGATGGAGGAGATGGGACTGTAGGAGAAGGAGGACATAGGATGGAGGAGGACATGGGTTGGAGGAGAAGGACATGGTATGGAGATAATGGAACTGGAGGATAAGGAGGACATGGGATAGAGGAAATGGGACTGGAGGAGGAGGATGACATGGAATGGGAATGATGGGACAGGAGGAAGAGGAGGACATGGGATTGAAGAGGACATGGGATGAAGAAGATGGGACTGGAGCAGGAAGATATGGGATGGGAGAGATGGGACTGCAGATGGAGGACGATGTGGGATGGAGGAGATGAGACTGGAGAAGGAAGAGGATACGGGATAAAGGAGGACATGGGATGGGGGAGATGTAACTGGAAAAGGAGGACATGGGTTGAGGAAGATGGAACTGGAGGAGGAAGAGGAATACATGGGATGGAGAAGGAGGAGGACATGGGATGGAGGAGGAAGAGGACAAAGGATGGAGGAGAAATAGGGCATGGGATGGAGGATATATTAACTTGTAAGTGTATTACAAGTGGATGGATTTGGTATGAAGGCCAGTGGGCAGGCCCTGGGGGTCAGGCCCAGGGGGACCCATGTGTGTTCTCAGGCCTAGGGGGGCCCATGCCTAAAGCTGTGCAAGGGGCCCCAGCATTTCTGATGGCTGCCCTGGCTCCACCACTGCATGCCAGGACACAGCTATCATATTTCTCAATGTCATCGGGAACCAGCTGTCCCTACCAGGTTCTTGCAGCCAATGCCCTGAAGATAAGCTGCTGTGTCCTTCCTCCTCCAGCTGTTTGGTGAAAGCTGATAGCGCTTGATATGGCTGAAATAGACATCCCAGGAGGCTGTTGGAGCTGGGTGGATGTCATTCTCACCTAGAATGAAGGGATGTAAGAAATTAGGTGGAATGAAAATCCCCAAAAAAGGTTAACGCGTTCTTTTTTTTTAAGTCCACTTTAAATCCCCTTCTTGCGAAATTACTGTTTTTTCCACAGTTTTCTTATTTTGTGAACTGCCCTGAATTTTTTTTCCAGTTTATGAGCACCACCTTCTGTAGTTCTTACAAAGGGAGTTTCTATAAAAGATTACATGCCAAGAAATTTCTGATTTAAAGCCCTTCTCTAGTTTGAAGTTTTTTTTGTTATGCATACATGTTTCTTCTTGTCACAATTTCTATCACGACTATTCTTGTTGGGAGAACATGGTGTATACGAAGGCATCATCTCTATTTATATTTCATTATAACTACCTTAGAGGAAGATAGTTATAAACTTTGGAAACAAAAATGTCCTATATTATAACTTTTCAGTCCCTAGATGTGGTGGCTACACTTACACTGCAAGTACAGAAATTCCCCCCTGATCTTTTCAGTAATGCAGTGTCCTTGTCGCTTCTTCCACACTACCCAGGGCAAGAAAATGGATAGAAAAGTAAAACACCCTGAAAAAAGGTATTATTAGTAGTAATATTAGATTCTACCAAGTTAATATTTGATCTTACATTCAATGCTTTCAGTCCAACAATTATACCAGGTCAATTTTAATAGATACAGAAGCAAGGGTGATACATTTTGGGTAGGGATAGGAATTTTTAGGTTATTGCTGGGCATTCATATTGTTGTTAATGTTAGAAGTAGTAGTAGTAGTGAAGTTAAACACATAGTTCTGCAATGCAGTGACGTGCTCTGTAAGTTTTTTACAAAAATTGGCAATATACATTACTAGCTATGACAAACTTTATGAAAACCTACACTACTTTAGATATACAAAATTTAAACAGAAACCTCAGCTGTTCTTCTTTCTCCCACATTGTCATAATCTATATAAAATATTTATGACCAATTCTAAGCACAGCTGTATAATGTTTCCTTCCGAAGGGCAGTAAAACTTTTTTACCCACATCATTAAAAAGATTTACCTGCTCAGCAGATCAATTCTTGATTTGGTCAGAACATGTAGATCAATGAGACTGCCTGAAACTCTAAACGATAAATGAGTATATCACTGGCTAATCAGGAATATTATTAAAAGTCAACTGCTGAATTCAAATGAGTTGAAAATAGAATAATGTCTACCTATTTGCTACTTTAATATCAGTGTCCTTAACATAAACAAATGACAATGAGCTACACCCTTCTTAGAAGCAAAAAAAGAAAACGGACTGTAGTGGTAACTACCTCTGTAGAGAAGAAGACCACAAAATGAAAATTAGTAGGTTGGAGGAACATGTATGTACTGTGTGAAATAACTCACCTGCATGTCTCCAGTACTATAATATGTGACTAAATTAGATTCAAAATGATAAAGGGTGCCAATACTGTCTTCTTCTGAAAATACTAGTTGCTTGACTGTTGTACTGATGCTTTTCTTGAATAATTTATGAGCAAGACAAATATAGAAATAATAAACTCTTTGCAAGGTCTTTGATATCGAAGTTTGCTATATAGCTAAAAGTATGTGGACACCCCTCAAAATTACTAAGCTCAGGTACTGTACCAGTAAAAGGTACTGTTACAGCATACAAATGCATTGTATATAAGTAAGCATTTCCAAACTTGTGTAAGCTGGAGAAGGCCCTTTTCTATTCCAGCATCACTATGATCTCATGGCACAAAGCCATCTTAAAGACATGGTTAAATAGACTTGATGGAGAGGAACTTGAGTTAAATGCACAGAGCCCTAAACTAAACTCCATTAAACACCCATGGTCAATTTCAAGCCAGGTCGTCTGATCTCACATTAGTACCCTACTTTACACATTTGGCTGAATGGGCACAAACGCCAACATCTTGTGGAAAGGCTTCCATGATAAAGTGGAGGTCCAAAGGGGACCAACTCCATATTAATGACCATGGTTTTGAATCAGAATGCTCATATAAGTCTTATTGGTCAGGCATTCAAATGCTTTTGGACATATAGTGTATTTAGGCCAGGCATAGTAATGCAGTTAGTCTTTTTTTAGAAGGGGGCCATTAATCACCGTCCCTATATTTCTTGAATGACAAGTGTACATGAAGGATGCACGAATACCTGTTTTAAGAGCAAGTACGAGTACCAATACTAGTGCTCAAGTGCTCCCCGATACCAATTATCGCTATGGTGTGCTGCGATTTGAGCCAATACAAAATGAATAGGCTCAAATCGCTATGCAAATAATTGCATGTGTTTTGAACAGGAATGCAGTGCGATTCCTATCTGAACTTCATGCATTTTCCCACATCACTCCTTTGAAAACCCTGGGGTTACAAATGAGCAGTGCGGGAAACAGGATGTTTAGGAATTGGTGCAAATGCTTAGTATCGGCACCGATATTGGTGTCAGTGTGACGCTAGTGTACATTATAGGAAACTTTTCAAGAGACAAAAATGGAAACTGCCAATGCTGACCTCTACACCTGAACATACTAGTTTTACTTGGCTTTAAGTCAATTACCTAAAACAAGTGCAGATACAGACTTTACTATGACTTGATCTTTAAAAAATATTGAAGCCTAATAGTGAGCATAATAACCCTGTAAGCAGTATTTTTAGGAGGTGGTCGGCAGTGGCAGAGTCTGAATTTCTCTTTTCAAAAGTTTGCTTTAAAGCCTAGTGCCAACTTCTTTTTTTTTTTTTATTCCTATAACATCTACCACCCATTACTTTAATAATAAAAATGTAGCTTTCATCTCAATCCTCACCTCCTTCCCTACAGTGCTACAATGTAAAGTAGTGAGTGTACAGCTTGTATAACAGTGGAAATTTGTTGCCCCCTTAAAATAACTCAACACGCAGCCATTGATGTTAAAACTGTTGACAACAAAAGTAGGTACACCCCTAGGTGAAAATGTCCAAATTGGGCCCAAAGTGTCAATATTTTGTGTGGCCACCATTATTTTCCAGCACTGCCTTGACCCTCTTGGGTATGGAGTTCTCCAGAGCTTCACAGTTTGCCACTGAAGTCCTCTTCTAGTCCTCCATGATGACATCACAAAGCTGGTGGATGCTAGAGACCTTGGACTCCTCCTTCTTCCGTTCGAGGGTCCCCCACAGATGCTCAATAGGGTTTAGGTCTGGAGACATGCTTGGCCAGTCCATCACTTTTACCCTCAGCTTCATTAGCAGGGCAATGGCTGTATTGAGTGTGTGTTTTAGGTTGTTATCATGTTGGAATACTGCCCTGCGGCCCAGTCTCCAATGGGAGGGGATCATGCTCTGCTTCAGTATGTCACAGTGCATGTTGGCATTCGTGGTTCCCTCAATGAACTGTAGCTTCCCAGTGCTGGCAGCACTCATGCAGCCCTAGACTATGACACTCCCACCACCATGCTTGATTGTACTGTAGGTAAGACACACTTGTCTTTGTACTGTTCACCTGGTTGCCACCACACACGCTTGACACCATCTATACCAAATACGTTTATTTTGGTCCCATCAGACCAAAGGATATGGTTTCAGTAGTCCATGTTTTTAGTCTGCTTGTCTTCAGCAAACTGTTTGTGGGCTTTCTTGTGCATCATCTTTAGAAGAGGCTTCCTTCTGAGACGACAGCCATGCAGACCAATTTGATGCAGAGTGTGGCGTATGGTCTGATCACTGACAGGCTCACCCCCCCCACCCCGACCCAATGACACAAAACACACATTTAATACAGCCACTGCTCTGCTAATGAAGCTGAGGGTAAAAGTGATGGACTGGCCAAGCATGTCTCCAGACCTAAACACTTTTGAGCATCCGTGGGGGACCCTCCAAAGGAAGGAGGAGGAGTCCAAGGTCTCTAGCATCCACCAGCTTTGTGATGTCATCATGGAGGACTAGAAGAGGACTCCCGTGGCAAACTGTGAAGCTCTGGGGAACTCCATGCCCAAGAGGGTCAAGGCAGTGCTGGAAAATAATGGTGGCCACACAACATATTGACACTTTGGGCCCAGTTTGTAAATTTTCACTTAGGGGTGTACTCACTTTTGTTGCCAGAGGTTTACACATTAATGGCTGTGTGTTGATTTATTTTGAGGGGGCAGCAAATTTACACTGTTATACAAGCTGTACACTCACCACTTTACATTGTAAAGTGTCATTTTCTTCAGTGTTGTCACATGAAAAGATATAGTAAAATATTTTCAAAAATGTGAGGGGTGTACACTTTGTGAGATACTGTGTTTATATATATATATACACGCATAGATTTTTTGAAGCATTATTACTGGTTCCCTGTGAATGCATATGACATTAATACTTACGTCAATGGTGAATCGATGAAATAATCCTTTGTGGAAAAAAAATTATCGTAAGAAAGTTCTTCGGTTTTCTGTCTCTAATGCATAGAGCATACGGCACACTGACTCTAGACATATGTACTGAAATTATTATTGCAGCAAGTTGGGATCTGCATAAATTTGCAGTACATGGTGGACAACATTTACTTACCAGGATTTTTCACATTAAATGCTCAATGCACATACTATTACTTTATATATTTGATAGGCATACTCTTTAATTTCAGCAACACAGCAATTTTTTTTAGGTTGTATTTCAAACTGCATGCAATTTTGTGAATTTCCATTCCCATACATGTATCTGTGCTAACATATCTTCTTAATGCATGCTATTTTTGCTGTATTTGTATGCATTGCATTTTGAATTTTCTTGATTGAAAATATAAAAATATATATTAAAAAACAAAAACTCCTCTGACCATATCTGTGTTTAAAGGCAGTTACAAACACTACCTTTGTGTTTTCTTGAATTTACTGTTAAATTATGCAGCTCCATCCCAGCGACATATACTCCACCCATTCCATTCAGGGAGCTAAATGAATTAATTACTGGTATGGAGAAGTGTATAGAGTATGGTATGGAGAAGTGTGTTACACACTACTCCTACTTGAACAATTTAATGTATCCAACATTTCCAGGAGTGATTCCTTTCACCAGCTCTTGTGTCATTAGAGGACACAGTTGTAATTCAGGGGTTGGCGGGTGGAAGTACAGTGCTCAATGGGGAACAAGGCATCCGACAGATCTGGTTTCAAATCAATGTTTTGGATGTTGAAGATTGATTCGCAAGGGTAACTCCTAAAGGCAGCAACATTTAGTGGCACAGAGAGAGGCTAGATAAGTATTAACTGTGCTCTTTTACACTTCTTTTTTTTTTAAACAGAGTCATTTTAAATTGCCTTCAAAAAGTTGAGGAAAGCATACAAATTATTGGTCTTGTAAATTCTTGAATTTGAAAATAATGGACATTAGACATTTCTAACACACTCTGGAAATTACGTTTAGTTTAGTATCTCGTCCCAGAAATTGTGGCCCTGTGGCTCTGTGGCCTGTGGCCATGGTATCCCAGGCTCCCATTTAGACATGCATTTATCCTAGGTCCTATGATAAGCACCTTTTAACCGCTTAAGACCCGGACCAAAATGCAGGTAAAGGACCTTGCCCCTTTTTGTGATTCGTCATTGCGTCGTTTTAACTGACAATTGCGCGGTCGTGCGACGTGGCTCCCAAACAAAATTGGCGTCCTTTTTTCCCCACAAATAGAGCTTTCTTTTGGTGGTATTTGATCACCTCTGCGGTTTTTATTTTTTGCACTATAAACAAAAATAGAGCGACAATTTAAAAAAAAATGCAATATTTTTTACTTTTTGCTATAATAAATATCCCCCAAAAATATATAAAAAAACATTTTTTTTCCTCAGTTTAGGCCGATACGTATTCTTCTACGTATTTTTGGTAAAAAAAATCGCAATAAGCGTTTATCGGTTGGTTTTCTCAAAATTTATAGCGTTTACAAAATAAGGGATAGTTTTATTGCATTTTTATTAACTATTTTTTTTTTTACTACTAATAGCGGCGATCAGCGATTTTTTTCGTGACTGCGACAATATGGCGGACACTTCGGACAATTTTGACACATTTTTGGGACAATTGTCATTTTCACAGCAAAAAATGCATTTAAATTGCATTGTTTACTGTGGAAATGACAGTTGCAGTTTGGGAGTTAACCACAGGTGGCGTTGTAGGGGATGTGTGACCTATGTGTTGTGTTTACAACTGTAGGGGGGTGTGGCTGTAGGTGTGACATCATCGATCACGTCCCCCTATTACAGGGATGACGCGATCGATGCTACGGCCACAGAGAAGCACGGGGAAGCCGTGTGTACACACGGCTCTCCCCGTTCTTCCGCTCCAGGGACGGATCGCCGCACTGCAGCGGCGATCGGGTCCGCGAATCCCGCGGTCCCGGTCCTGGAGCTTCGGACCGGGTCGCGGGAGCGCCCCCGCGGGCGCGCGCCCGCGACCCACGGCTGGGTACTAAAATCAACGTATATATACGTTGATGTGCCCAGCCGTGCCATTCTGGCGACGTAAATGTGCAGTAGGCGGTCCTTAAGTGGTTAATGGTGAGTACACACTTCGGCAGGTACAATAAGACAGGTAAAGAGGGTGCTTTTCTGAATGCTTTGTTAAAGCGGAGGTTCACCCTAAAACTACTCTGTCCCATAGCATCCAGCATACTGGCGCTGACGCTATACGGCGCCTGCGCACAGACCTAGGAGCTGACTGCACAGGCTCCGTATATAGCCGAGTTCTATGGCTATGGCGCGCCACGCCCTCCGGAAAAAGCCGAAATAGAACTCAGCTATATACGTCGCCTGCGCAGTCAGCCTTCATTTGACAGTAAGTACAGCAAAAAAAAAAAACAGCATACTGGCGCTAATGCCAGTATGCTGGATGCTATGGGACAGAGTAGTTTTAGGGTGAACCTCCGCTTTAAGAATCATCAACAGGTGACTACTTGACAGCACACCTATATGCTGCTACTTTCTTATTAAAAAAAAAAAAAGGTGAGCTGCTCTCTCTAAAAGCTGTAAGAATGTTCTCAAATTGGAGAATGCTTAAAAAGTGCTTTTCAGATGGTACTATATGATTTAATCCACTTTACTCTTTGTTTCTGGGGATGCTCCCAGGAGGGCACCATGGCACATATTTGGTGGTTTTGTCCCAAGGTATGCAGAATATGGGTCAGAGTATATGCCCTTCTACATAACATATTTCACACTAGCATCAAACAGGACCTGTACGAGTCCCTTCTTTTGTAGAAGAAAAATAGGTAAGCACCAATGGCTGTGGACTGAAAAGGAACTGACTCTTATGCCTTGTACACTTTTTTGTTTACACATTTTTTTATATTGGTAGTGAAAACCGTTCGTGTGTATGTTCCCTAGCAGTTTTCTTGAGGAAAAAACTGCCCGCAAAAAATTGAAACCAGCTCTCCTTTTTCTCGTCGTGTTTCCCATCAGTCTTTCTCTCGTCGTGAAAAACGGTCGTGTGTATGCTTTTCCGAGGTGAAAAAAACGTGCATGCTGAGAATCAAGTATGCAGCCCAAAGGGTGGCGCCATTTGAAAGGAACTTCCCCTTTATAGCCCCGTCGTACGTGTTGTACGTCACCGCGCTTTGGTCAGACGTTTTTTTGCATGAACGTGTGTATGCAAGTCAGGCTGGAGAGGAATCACATCGGGAAAAACTTGGTCATGGTCATGTGTACGAGGCATAACACTTTATTCTTAATTACTTAGTAGGAGCTTCCTGTAAGGCTCTGTATAGCATCACTTAGAATAGGAGAGTGAGTGGCAGCATTAGCAGCAAATCAGAATCTATGGCATGGTCAAGTGTTGACAGAAGGAGAAGCAACATCTGCACAAGTGTGCTTTAGATCCTTAGTTATCCAATCAGCAGGGCCGTCTTAATGGCATCATGGGCCCCTGGGCAAAGTAATGCTCTGGGGCCCCTACAATGAAGACAGTGCAGGTAAACAGAAATCAAGTAGGTAGGAGGTAGGGGATATCTAGGGTGTAGAGGGGTCAGAGTGCTGGGGAGATATCTGGGATGTAAAGGGGCAGTCCGGGCTCAAGGACCAGCTTCTTTGGGGAAAGGACAGGGCCCCCCCGTGCAGCTGGGGCCCCTGGGCAGTGCCCAGGTGTGCCCTCTCATTAAGACAGCCCTGCCAATCAGCAAAACAAGGTTAGTTTTGACAAGTGTTTTTGTCCAAGTTAAGCTGCTACAATGGATATCAAGGATCTTTTTATACTGTCTAGCAGGGGTACCTGGATGACAAGACTGGCTGCACTGAATTATAATTATATTTTTTCTCCTTTTTATTTTTGGCTGTGCATACATGCAGTATGACTACTGCATATACTCGAGTATAAGCCAAGGTACCTAATTTTACCACAAAAAATGGGAAAACGTATCCACTCGAGTATAAGCCTAGGGTGAGAATACAGCAGTTCCTGTAAGTGGAAAAGAGGGTCAATAATGCCCATTTGCATGCCTCGCTTTGCCCATTGCACCCTCACTGTGTCCAACCTCACTGTGCCCATTGCAACCTCACTGTGCCCATCCTCACTGTGCCCATCCTCACTGTGCCCATTGCAACATCACTGTGTCAACCTCACTGTGCCAATCCTCACTGTGTCCATTGCAACCTCACTGTGCCAACCTCCCTGTGCCCGTCCTCACTGTGCCCATCCTCACTGTGCCTATTGCAGCCTCCCTGTGCCCGAGTCAGTGTACCTAAAATTGTTTAAAAGTAGTTTAAAAGTCGCTGTCTCTTCCTGGTCCCTTTTGTTATCAGCAGACACAGTTCCGTCTATCACGGACGTTCTCTCATCCTCAGACTCAGTTTCCCAGCAGACACTGTGTTCAGTGTTCTGCCAATCACGAACGTCCTCTTGTCAAATGATGAAAAGACGTCCGTGACTGGTGGAACACTGAACACAGTGTCTGCTGGGAAACTGAGTCCGAGGATGAGAGAACGTTCGTGATAGGCGGAACTGTGTCTGCTGAGAAACGCCTATCATGGAAGGGACCAGGAGGAGACCGCGACTTTTAAACAGTGGACGCGCGCAGCCTGTCAATAATTTCAGGTACACTGACTCAAGTATAAGCCGAGGGGTGTATTTTCAGCCTTAAAAAAAGGCTGAAAAACTTGGCTTATACTCGATTATATACGGTATATTTAGCTGCTAACATGGAGTTCCCCTTTAGCTTAGAAACTTCCAATTACTTTAAATGTGTTTCCTCTTAGTGCTGATTATCTCTTGCAGTCATTTGACTGTCACTTCCTGTCTACATGCAATCCAGTGATGGCTGCATGGCATTTCTAAGTGTGGGTTCTCTGATGGTGACAACAGTAGACCACGCTTGCCACTTCGTAGTCTACATCTGAAGCTCATGTATTAGGGTAAGAATGCAAAAACAACACTGGAATACAAGGACGGATCATTGGCACCCTAAAACCAGAAGTGCTGCAGATCTGAAATTACAATTACATGTTAAAGTTATGAGGAAATTTTTATTTACTGGGTTAACATAAAAAATAATTAAAAAAAATCACATTAAGGATGAAGGGGCTTATGTATTTAGGGAGCAGATTTGTCTAATGCTGCCTATTAAATATCCTGTTAACTAATGTGATATTGTTACACTTGCCTCTAAACATGAATGCATTGCTGTAGTAAGCACAAGTTTACTCAATGTAATAACTTAGTACCCAATAAGCTTGGTACTTTAACCTTGAACAACATGAAGAAAGCCATGGTTCTGGAATCTCGCATTATCGCATACAATTATAGCAGCTGGCATACAGGATAATAGAAGAAATGACACGACAGAGTGTGATAGCGTGGTAGCTATGAAATATTTTTTTAATACACTATGAAAGCTTAAATCATACAGGAAATGCTCCTGTAAAAAAAGTTTAACAGTGTTCACCCTAAGCATATAAGGCAGGCAGGTATTCCTAGCTATTAATAAAGAACAGCAGAGGAAGAGGACAGCGAGTAAGCACGGTTTAAGGAGGATTTGGCAATGAATGGGTCTGGGCTGGGAGGGTGTGCTGCGCTGACAAATGAATTTGCTTTGGGATGACAGTTCTTGTTGATTTGCCACGCTTGGGCTGGCACTTTGGAGGGCGATGCTGTGAATTCCCCCTCCCTACCAGACACCAAGAGAGAGGGGGACAGATGGCATCCTTCCGAGGGTCTGACCCTCTCCCACCCTTCACCTGCACATCTCATGGGAAAATATCCCAGCTCCCAGCTGCCATTTGAGAGTTGGAATGTCTGCAAATCTGAACTGGAATACTGGGGGGCAAAGAAGAGAACCAGCAGGAGGCAGTGGGGGGAGTGGATGGGGAGAGCACAGTCTGGAGCAGGATATTATGAGGAGGGGGAGGGAGAGTGGAGATTAGGCCACAGCAAATCATGCAGGACATTATTCTAATATAGTCTGATATTGTATTGAGAAGCTTTGCACAATATGAATATTAGGGTTATTTTCTTGGCTTCATACAAACTAAAGGCAGAGAAAAAAATCGAATTTTCCTAGAGATAACAATGTCAACATCATATTTAAATGAATACTCTTTTTTTATTAATTTTTGCATTTATATATTCAAATATTTATTATGCTGATTATTATTTTTTTAACATAAAGGGAGAGATTAGCAAAGAGATTGCTGTTAACAATCCCCATAGATAAAACTCAGGGATTTTCAGTACACATTTGTTTGTTTTTTAGGAGATTCACGTGTAACAATACAGAATCTTACAGATTTGAAGTTGAGGGGGAAAAAATAAAATAAATGTTTTCATTTTGTTTCTCTTTAAGTTTTCCTTTCGTTTGAAAAGGGGTTGAATGGTCCCTTTTCACAGCTAGATGGTTATTAGGTTATAATAGAGGTAACGTGAAAAAGTGGTGTCAGATAATGAGGAAGTAATTTGGTGGATTGGCATATTTGAAAGATGATGCTGAAATTCAAATTAAAGTCCAATCTATATGTTTCTTCTAACCCAGCACAAACCTATACAATATGTGAGCGCTTTAGGAATTATTTTTATTATGCCAACAGAGTCTTTTTGTGCAGTTATACATTTCTGGTGCTTCTGGTGTTTTACATTAAATAATGTGTACAAAAAAAGGGTATATTTACTAAAAGAGTAGAGCTGTTTTTTTTTAAAGTAAAGTGAATGTTCACTGAGTTTGTTAAATACGGAAAAGCTGTGTTCATCCAATAAATAAATGTAAGAATTTTAATTTGCCTACATTATTTGGTATATACTTATATAAGTTCACCTTATTTACTATGAATAGTGAATAGCCACTTTACTTAATAAACAAACTTTACTAATTTGGGTTAATTTACGAAGTATTAAATACTGGGGCAAGCTATTGGCACACGTTTTTTAACACTGAGGTTACTATGATACTTGCAGCAATGCATAACAGTCCATTAGGAGTTATATATGTTCTGACTTCTCCTAAGTAAAGACTTAGTTACTATTAGAGATGTTTTTTTTTTGTATTGCTCTTTTTCATCTACCTAGAAAAAACAATAAAGCTGGCTATTCAAAAACATATATTATTGCAAGATATAAAGGGTAAGTGGAATTACTGTATGTATGTTATGTATCTGGAGGAGGTAAACAGTACCATGCATACTGTTCCAGAGTAAGAAATAAGGAACCCTTCTGCATAAATAGAAAACAATTGTGATTAGTGAAAATGGGGTAATCAAAAAGTGTAATCACTTTACATCCCACAATGGTATAAATGAAATGGCAGATAATATGCAAAGCCATTTCCTTTTTTGGAAGTGGCTCTAAAATTAAGAAGCAGCCCACCCATATCTCCAGGGTATGCAGAGGGTTCTTGTTAAAAATGTATATATATGGGTCAGGATTTTTTTTTGATGTTATTTTTTTGGACAAATGCATTGTACATACTATTTTGTACTGAGATATCAAGCTAGTAGGTGGAGCTTTAAAAAATGTTATTTATTTTTTATATTTTCCTACATTGTCTTACCATGTGTTGTAATAAGACTGTAATATTGTTTACAGAGATGAATAGCTCAACTGTAATTTCCCACTGTGTAGAATTGATGGGGTGGCTTTACAACTGCATAGATAACTTCTACTGAATAAAAGAGAGGCTGGATATTATTTTTACTTGCTTTTCTAATATTTTATTACATTTTCCAAGATTATAACAAGCCATGGTTTGCCCACGCAGGGGTAACATAGAATAAAAAAGAAAAGAAATAGCGCATGAGCACATAATAAAAACCAAAACAAACTATAACCCAGGCCACAGGGCACCAGGTTGTAAATTAGGCCTGTGTCATAGGCGCAAATGTCCTTCTGTACCCAGAAGCACAAAAGCTGGTATCATCTGAAAATATATTTGTTATACTTTAGCTCCTGCCTATATCATATCACTGTGAATGATTTACTAAGACTGGAGAGTGCAATATATGGTGTAATTCTGCACTGAAACCAATCCACTTCTAGGTTTATTGTCAAAGCTTAATTGAACAAGCTGAATTTCGAAGCTGTTTGTTTACCATTTAGAGCTGCACCAGATTATCCTTTTCCGGTTTTAGTAAATCAACCCCACTGTCTCCAAAAAGTAACATCCCTGAGCCTTAGAAAATGACACTCCAATTGACATCAACAGGGCAGTGGTCTCCAAACTGTGGCCCGGGCGCCCTTTGCTTGCTTCTATCTGGCCCTTGGGACACTATTCCTCCAACTGACACCAATGATGTCACTGATGCCATCAATGGTGCACTTTTCCTCCGACTGACACCATTGATGGGGCACTGTTCCTTCTACTAAGACCAATGATGGGGCATAATTCCTCCCACCGACGCCATTGATGGAGAACTATTGCTCCTGTTAAAACCAAAAACGGGACAGTGTTTACTTCCACTGATGCCGGAATATTTTCTACTCACACTGGCCATAGTCCGGCCTCCCTAAAGCCTGAAGGACAGTAAACTGGCCCTTTGTTTAAATGT
This sequence comes from Rana kukunoris, assembly GCA_029574335.1. Classification (NCBI taxonomy): domain Eukaryota; kingdom Metazoa; phylum Chordata; class Amphibia; order Anura; family Ranidae; genus Rana; species Rana kukunoris. The sequence continues at coordinate 336,494,740 of CM056050.1, forward strand.
TTGGAGACCCCTGGTCTAGGGTATACTGTAAGGAAATCCAGTAATAACATCTTCTTGCATAACCCATACATTTTTTTTTTTTACTTTCAGCTTTATATGCCATACAAGAAGCTGTTTATCATTCCTTTGTTTCCAACAGGGATGCTTTAAATCAAAGTTTACTTACAACTGCCTAAAGACAAAAGAAACCAATCAGCTTGTAGCAAATAGTGGCCAAAAATATAAAATCAGCAGCGCTCTTAAACGCCCCATTATCGGAGGACGAACTGCTAGAGGCTCTGGCACATGCACAGAACGGAAAAGCACCTGGAGAGGACGGTCTGCCGGCCGAGGTGTTTAAGAGATATGTTGAGCAGCTCCTACCGACACTTTTGAAGGTCTATAACAATGCCTTTGAAACTGGCGTGCTTCCCCACTCTATGAATGAGGCTCTCATAGTGGTAATACTGAAACCTGGTAAAGACGCTGTGTCGCCGGATTCATACAGGCCAATTTCTCTATTGTCATTTGATATCAAATTACTGGCCAGGGTGCTGGCCAACAGATTGTCCAAGTGTATACATCGCGTGATACATAGGGACCAGCCTGGTTTCATTCCAACGAGGTCCGCTGCCCAGAACCTTCGCAGGCTGTTTCTCAACTTGCAAGTCCCAGTTGACAATCTTGGTAATCGAGCCATCTTCTCGCTGGACGCGGCTATAGCGTTTGATAGCGTTGAGTGGCCCTACCTGTGGGAGGTCCTGGCGAGATTTGGGGTGAGTGCTACAGTGCCTGCCGCCAAGAATGTGTTTTTAGCGCGACAGCATCGCGCTGATTCTCGGCGACAGGGTGCCGACATCTCGCACTCGCTGGAATAGTAAAAGCACATTCCAGCGAGCGCGACGTGGATTCCCGCCAATTCTACACATGGGCGGCGTTTGTTATGAATCCTGAAGGGGAAGTCCCCGCCGGATTTAAAAAAAAATCCGGAATGGGCTCCCCCCTCAGGAGCTTACTGGGCCCCTAGGTCTGTTATGGGTTGTAAGGAGACCCCCCTACGCCGAAAAAACAATCCATACCAGACCCGTATCCAAAGCACGCCAGCCGGCCGGTCAGGAGAGGAGTGGGGGCGAGCGAGCGCCCCCCCCCCCCTCCTGAGCCGTACCGGGCAGCATGTCCTCAACATGGGGGGGTCAGGTGCTCTGGGGCAGGGGGGCGCACTGCGGCCCCCCCACCCCAGAGCACTCTGTCCCCATGTTGATGAGGACAGGGCCCCTTCCCGACAACTCTGGCCGTTGGTTGTCGGGGTATGCGGGTGGGAGGCTTATCGGAATCTGGGAGCCCCCTTTAATAAGGGGGCCCGCAGATACCAGCCCCCCACCCTAAGTGAATGAGTATGGGGTACATCGTACCCCTACCCATTCACCTGCAAGAAAAGTGTAAACACAAATAAACCACACAGGGTATTGAAATATTTTATTAGTTGGCCGCCGGGGAGGGGGGTGTGTGGTCGCTTTTATAAAAGCGCTCCCCCTCGGCGGGCTTCTTCCGACATCTTCGGCGGGGGGGTCTTCTTCGATCTCCGGGGGGTCTTCTCCGCTCTCCAGGGTCTTCACCCGCTCTCCGGGGGTCTTCTCCGCTCTCCGGGGTCTTCTTCCGCTCTCCGGGGGGGTCTTCTCCGCTCTCCGGGGTCTTCTCCCGCTCTCCGCTCTTGATTCGGCGCTCTCCGGTGCCTTCTTTCTGTTCAGGACTGGCCGCCGCTTCTGTCACGTCGTCTTCTTTCTCTTATCTTCTCTTTTTTAGATGTTGACGCGGGCATAACAGCGGGCTGGCATAACAGCGGGAGGAAGCGTCGCGTCAACATCTGGAGAAGAGAAGAGAAGAAGAAGAAGTCGACGTGACAGAAGCGGCGGCCAGTCTTGAACAGAAAGAAGGCACCGGAGAGCGCCGAATCAAGAGCGGAGAGTGGAGAAGACCCCCGGAGAGAGGGAGAAGACCCCGGAGAACGGAGAAGACCCCCGGAGAGCAGGAGAAGACCCCCGGAGAGCGGAGAAGACCCCCCGGAGAGCGGAGAAGAAAAGATGTCGGGCCAACTAATAAAATATTCCGATAAGCCTCCCACCCGCATACCCCGACAACCAACGGCCAGGGTTGTCGGGAAGGGGCCCTGTCCTCATCAACATGGGGACAGGGTGCTCTGGGGTGGGGGGGCCGCAGTGCGCCCCCCTGCCCCAGAGCACCTGACCCCCCCATGTTGAGGGCATGCTGGCCGGTATGGCTCAGGAGGGGGGGGGGGCGCTCGCTCACCCCCACTCCCCTCCTGACCGGCGTGCTTTGGATACGGGTTTGGTATGGATTGTGGGGGGACCCCCACGCCGTTTTTTCAGCGTAGGGGGGTCTCCTTACAACCCATAACAGACCTAAGGGCCCAGTATGCTCCTGAGGGGGGAACCCATGCCGGATTTTTTTTTTAAATCCGGCGAGGACTTCCCCTTCAGGATTCATAACAAACGCTGCCCACATGTAGAATTGGCAGGAATCCACATCGGATCCCCGTCGCTTCTATGGCGGCTTTGTCTCCATCGCGGCAAGCCAGCTCGGCGCTGGCTCCCGCGATGGGGCTCGCAGGTGGTCAATCTCGCCGAGAAAGGGAGCGAGATTGACACAATATCGCGGTCACCCACTGTACATTCCTTAAGTGGGTTCAATTACTGTATAGTGCCCCGTCATCCAGGATGCGGTTCAACGGGGATCTGTCTGATTCCTTCAGGCTTTTCCGGGGCACCCGGCAGGGATGTCCTCTTTCACCCCTGATGTTTGCCCTAGCACTGGAACCCTTGGCTATACACGTTCAGGCTTCGTAAGACATTACAGGCTTTTGTAGGGGTCCCAGACAGGACATTATATCCTTGTATGCGGATGACACATTGATCTACCTTGGAGACACGGATGGCTCCCTGAGGAATGTGATGACCCTGATCGCAGACTTTGGGAAGCTGTCCGGGTTTATCATCAATTGGAATAAATCGGTGCTTTTGCCTCTAGACCCCCGGTGCACCAGCTGCCCGACTGTGCTAAAGACGTCCTGATAGTGGAGGAATTCAGATACCTAAGCATCCAGGTCACGGCTGACCCAGCCCAGTATTTATCATTGAATCTGGCACCACTGCTTTGTAAATTCCGGTCGAAATGCTCGGCATGGCTGAAGCTGCCCCTCTCGATCACGGGAAGAGCTAATTTAGTTAAAATTATTTCGGCCCCGCAGCTGCTATACATATTGCACAATGCCCCATTGTGGATCCTCCATGCATGGTTCACCCAGATAGATGCCCAGTTCAGGAACCTGATATGGGGCAACAAAGTAGCCCGTATCAGCCTCTCCTCACTACAATTAGCTAAGGATCAAGGTGGTATGGTCGTCCCACACGCCCGGTACTATTTTGTGGCTACACAGCTTCAGCACCTTGGAGGCTGGGGTGAGAAGGACGAGGAGGACCCTGTCCGTTCATTGTTGATGCCCTGTGGGTCGGTGATGTCTGCGCTGTCTCACTTAAAAGCGGGACTCACACACATCTCGAGCTCCCTTCCTACCATCAAGCTGCTGAACTCCCTATGGAAGTACACCAGAGTGATACTGGGTTGTCTGCACGTTTACCCCAATATGGAACAACAAATACTTTCACGAACTACTTAAACTTGAGGGTTTCCGGCCTTGGGAACTGGCAGGCATATGCTATATAGTTCAGTTGTTCAGGGAAGTGACTCTTAAATCTTTCACGGATCTCCAGGAAGAGTTCTCTCTACATAGATTCCAGTTTTTTCGCTATTTACAGTTGAGGCATGCTATACAATCTGAGCCTAGACTATCACCGCTGAGATTATCCAGGCACCCTCTGATGACGGAAGTATTTCTGAAAGAGGATAAGAAAGGCATGATATCTAGGGTATACAGTATATTGCTCAACACAACACATGATGCCTCCTCACTTCCATGTAGGTAAGGCTGGGAGAAGGACTTAGGCCCTATAGATGGTGAAACATGGGAGTTGTGCCTTACGTCAGCCCCACTTGTATCGGTGTCTGCAGCCCGTAGACTATCTCACCTGTTTCTGTTCCATAGGGTGTACAGAACCCCAGTCCGCTTACATAGATGGGGATGCAGGGACTCACCGATATGCCCAAAATGTTGTGTACATGAAGGGGACCTGCTGCATATGATGTGGAAATGCCCGAAATTGTTTCGCTACTGGACTTTTGTTCTTACCACTATATCCCAGGTGTACCAAATACCGGTCCCACAGGAGCCCATTGTGTGTCTGCTTGGGGCACTGGAGGTGTCCTCACTCTCGCCCAATGGTCATACTGCAATAATCCGATTGTTGTATACAGCCAGTACGGCGATTGCGAGGCTTTGGATATCACCCAGGGTGCCGACAGGTCAGCAGTGGGTCGATGACGTCAATAGATTATTGATTCGGGAAAAACTCACTTATCAACATAGAAGTGCTCTGAGAAGGTTTTATTCCATGTGGCAACCATGGCTCGATGTGTCCCCGGTTTGGGTCCCTCGCAACTCATCACTGATCGATTATTGCAAATGTAAAATGCTACTACCCTGGGCTGTTGAAATATGCATTCTGTTCAAGTTAAATACTACTACCTCCCAACAGAGGAGTTGGTGGTCTGTCTGCTTGTCTTTTCTCAACTTCTCTTCCCCCCCTACCCCCCTTTCACCCCCTTCTCTCTTCTTCCCCTCCCCCCTGCTCTGTTTTTTTTTTTTTTCGAGTTTCTCTTACCCAAGTGGTAGCTTCACTTTCACTTTCAACCTTAATTTTGAATTTCTATCTTGGGTTGTTTTGCTTTTGATTACTCCCGGTTGAGGTGATACCCTTGATCCGGGCTAACGCTGTCTAGGTTCTGTACAATGTAATGTACCGTGTTACACATTGTCTTTTGACTCTTTATATACAATGGTAATTGTTATTCTGAATGTAATACGCTCCGTTACTCCCCTCTATGTGGATTGCAACTCTTGTATTGGAACAATGTTATTTCTGAGATAACGCTCTTTATGTGACAGTGTATGTTATTGTATACTGTTTTCTTCAATAAACGACTCTTTGATTAAAAAAAAATATATATATAAAATCAAAGCCTCTCTTTTTTTTTTGTCTTGTTTTTTTTTCATACCTTATCCCTGTAATAATGTCCATACAAGAAACATGGGCACTTTTGTCACCAGGACAGGTAGGCACAGACAGCATATTATTGGAAGGTCTAACCCTTCCCTCATATCCTAAAATGTATTTTTGTCTACATCTCCAATAGAGAGTTTTTCCATAACTTTCTTTCATATTAGGAAATACAGTGACACAGACATCAATAAAATCCAGACAGAGGTGCTAACATTTCCTTGCTTTATTCAAAACATTATAAAATATTAGTCTGGAGTTGGACAAGTCAAATTAGGTCAAGATGCATAAGATTGAAAGTATGATTGTCCCACATAGGTCATGGTTTAGGTTGGCACACAGTCATCCATACACAATACATCATGTTGCTGAATTTCAGTGACACTTTCTAAACTTTAATCCTGCGTGCCACCTCCTGGTGGCGCTTTAAATGGTCTTTATACCCCGTTTACACTGGGGCGTTTTTCAGGCGCTTTAGCGCTAGAAATAGAACATGTAAAGCACCTAAAAAATGCCTCATCTGCAGTCCCAGTGCTTTAAGGACGTTAGAAAAAGTCCTGCAAGCAATATCTTTTGGCCGGTTTGTGAGCGGTTATACACACTGCTCCTCCACCGCCCTTGCCCATTGAATGGGCAGCGCTGCCGAATCGCCTGCAAAGCGCTCCTTCAGTGGTGTTACACAGGCACTTTTAACCCCTTCTAGGGGGTTAAAAGCCCTCTGCTCCTGCCTGAATAGCGGCGCCCAAGGCTACCCCCCCCCCACTGCCTCAGTGTGAAAGGGCTCTTAATGCCAGGAAGCTTTGTGGCTTCTCTAGCATTTGACTGTTGTGATTGGCTCTCATAGCAGTTACATGTCACAGTCGCAGGCCACTGTGGGTGCATATGTGCTGCATCTGGGCATCAAAGCAAACTTTTCCCACCACTGCATAAATGCTTTTTACATTAGGCAAGAGGTTATTAAAATGATGTATAATATATTAGGACAAACTACAAAACCTAGAAAATGTTATGTGCAGAACTAAAAAATTGCCATAAATACACCAGAAAATGCTCTGGTATTCAAGAGGATCTAAGAAGAAAAAGGCCTGGACAGTCAAGTAATAAAATAAGAACTAATTTTAAAAGCAAGGTGTTGGTAGTCAGTGGGTGGAAAAATTACATGGGGTTAGTGGATGTAGAAGGAAGAATACTCTAAAACCTCATACACACGCTTGGTTTTCTCGGCAAGAACCAGCAATAAAACTGCAGGCCGAGTAAACCGAGCGTGTGTACGAGGCTTTCAGGTTTCTCGTCAAGAAAACTGCATAAAATCTCCTCGAGAAAAATAGAGAACACGTTGTCTATTTTCTCTTTGTGATTCTCGGCAGTGTTTTCCTGCCGAGAAACCCGATAGTGTGTATACTTACCTGTCGTCATGGAAACCCGCGCATGCTCGAAATGACTTTGACTCATGCGCGGTAGCTTCCTAGGCATAGGTAGGGTGCAGCAAGATGGCGGCGACGACATCGAATGTAACGAGCGTATGCTCGTCGTATGGGATGACATCACCACGTTTTTGCCTTCCAAAAGAACCGTGGTTCTTTTGAAAGGAGTGTCTGTACACTCAGGCGGCAAGAGATTCTTGCCAATAATCTCGTCAGGAAAAACTATAGTTTTTTCCAGACAATATTCTGGCCCGTGTGTACAGGGCTTCAGGGTTACTAAAGAAAAAAAGACACATTTGTTTCATGTGGGCATGGTGGAGGGGCATTGATGTTTAGTGTGGGGTTAGGGGCCACATTGGTGCTTAGAGGGGGATATATTTAACAAATGTACTGAGCAAGTAGTGGGAATAACAATAGTGCCCAGCAAGGGTTGGGGAGCAATAGGGTCTAGCAAGAGTTGGGGGGGACTAGAATGCCTAATGAAGAGGAGCTATAGTGGGAGGTGGGGGGACAGTAGAGCCCATCAGCGGTCAGGAGGAACAATAGTGTCCAACAGATAGTGGGTTAACATTAGTGCCCAGAAAATTTGAGAAGAGCAATAATGCCTAGCGGGTGATGTGGTGAGAACAAACCATAGCCACCAGTGCAGGGTGGAGAGAAACCATAGTGCCCCATTGTAGTGGTGGGGAAGAACAATAGTGCTTAGCAGATGGTGGGGAGCAACAATAGTAGCCAATAGGGGTGATGAGGAACATTAGTGCACAGCGGTGGGTGGAGGTAGACATTGATATCAGTGGGCAATACTTATCCTGCTCAGAAGTCTAGGTACTGCCCTGCTGCTCTCTCTCCCTCCTCCACCTGCCAAGATAATACAATTCTGTTGGGTAGGAGATCACTCCACCGCACAGAGTTTGTAGAGAGCTGGAGCCAGGTACTGAAACAAGCCCCCCTCCCCCTCAGAAATCGACTGTGACATACAGTGAAGATCCAGAGGAAGCTGGAACTGTGACAAAATCCTGGGACAGTTTCCTAAAATCTGAACAGTATTAGGCGGGAGAGGTTAGGAGAAAACACAAGCAACCTTAGCTTTCATCTACTATAAACTACTCATCCCCTATGTAATTGAGATTAACATGGCTTCCTTCTTAGATACACTACACAGTGTACAGGAAATATGTCATGTGCATAATTTCGGGATGAAAAAAAAAGAAAGAAGCTTAAAAAAAGAAAACAAATGCAGTCACCATATCTTAAGGGCTGGTAAGCTGCAATACATAATTTTTTGGTTTCTGGGTTAGATACTCTTAAAGAAACAGTTATATGCTAATTAGCGATGATATAGAAAGACTTTTTTTTTTATATATTTAAGATTAGTGCTTGGAATATGTGTCAGTTAGCAAACATATTTTGTAAAGGAAATATCTTCCATCTGTTTAAACAAACAACTTATTTTAGAAATCAGTTATCGTATAGACATAGAAACCTCATCTTTCACACTAGAAAATTTCAAAGTACACTTAGGCATCCAGGAAAATAGATGAGAAAAAAAAAGTGTAAAACAAGAGCAAAGGCTGTCTATATGGAAGAGTATAGCTGTTTAAATAAGATAAAAAAAACTCTCTTTATTAGAAATCATCTATAGTATACATAATGAATATTTTTACAGTTACTGGCAGTGCCAGAACAAGGTCATCTTAAGCAAGGTTGCTCAACCCCAGTCCTCAAGTACCTCCAACAGGTCAAGTTTTCAGGATTTCCCTCAGATGAAACAACTGTGGTAATTACTAAAGAAGTGAAACTGATCAAATCACCTGTGTAAAATAATGGAAAGCATAAAAACATTATCTGTTGGGGGGTACTTGAGGACTGGAGTTGAGAAACAATGATCTGTAGCCCCGCTCAAAAAAATAAATTGAGTACAAATCTGTATGCTTACCCCAAGTACAAATCCCCCCTCCCAGCACAAATCGATGCCCCATCCCCCAAATCCCCTCAGTACAAATTCCCCCTAAAAATAGTCACCTCTCCTAGAACAAATCCTCTACCGTTCATATTTCCGCTCCGAGTACACATATCCCCTACTCCAGATCACCCCCAGCACAAATTCCATTCCCCAATCCCCCTTCCTAGCACAACCCCCCGCTCCCTCAAATTTCCCTCCTAGTGCAATTACCCCCCAATCATCCCTGTTAGTGCAAATACCCCCTCCCCCCAAGACATGTCTCCTCCTAGCACATTTCCTCTCCCCCTCTAGCATATCACCTCTTTTAGCACATATACCCTAAATCTCCCTCCTAGCACAAATCCTTTTCACACATAACCTCCCCAACACAAATCCAATTAAATCACCACTTCTAGCACACTCCCCTAAATATCCTCTCCTAGAACAATTTTTTTTTACCCCCTGCTGTCCCCCAAACCCCCCAAAAACACAAATCTCCCCTCCCCCCAATCTCCTTGTGGCACTCTCCCACCTCACATGATACCACAGTGCCCAAGGCAGCTGATCCTTGTGCCCACCCTTTGTCCTGGTCTTGCTTACAGGATACATGGTGCTTACTTTTGCTTATATGGTTTGATTTTGAGTGCAAAAGCTGTTAATTTTTTTTTGTTTTTTGTACTTATTAAACAACCACATTTCCTGCGTCTGAAATTATCTCTCTTTAGTTCTATTAATTAGACGATGCTTTTTCTTAAAGAATTCTAGATGGATCAGACCGTTTTCATCGGATGAACAGATCGTGTGTAAAGGGCATTATGCCTCAAAAACACAGTTGAACTTTTGACCGTGCAAAAGTCTGCTGTGAGTCCGTCAGACGTCAGATGGAAAGATAGAGAACAGGTTCTCTATCTTAGGTCCATCGGACTTCTGACAAAAAAAGTCAGACTTTTTTTCTCGGAAAGTCTGGCCGTATGTACGAGGCATTAGGGACCTAACCAATGCCTAGATATCCCTCTCTACAACATTGACATTCACAGGAAGTTGATAAACTGATCATGAGCTATCAGTTAACCCAGAAGAAAAGTAGAGTTTTTGTGAAGGACTCTCTTCTGGCTTCTCCCTGACAGTAATCTGGAGGTGGAGGAGAAGACTGTGACATCTTGCATAATCTGCTGGCCCCAGTAATTGCTCATACCCCCCCCCCCTTGCATATGCCGGTTATATAAAAGTGCTATTTCCTGTGATGACATGTGAGTGCAATACTACTGTGGTTTTATGTTTCAATAAAGTGTGTTTATTGCACCAGATCTGCATGCTTTCTTCCTTTGTTCTGAGGTTTTATGCATTCTTGTGCTGATAAAGGAAGATGTGAAAGGGACCTGGAATTAAGGATGGGTTATGGGTATCAGTGCTGGAATTGCCCAAAGGTATATATATAACATGGACCTGATACATATTATTAATTATCCATGTCTATTTATAAAAACTATATAATAAATTCAGTAAATGCATTTTGAGTCATTAATGTAAAATGTACAAGAAAATTATTTTTTAAAGTAGTGTTTAAATTTGTTATGCTTGCTTTTCCATATTAAAGTAATTGCTCAATGTTTGTTGATTTGTAATTGCTCCCTAATTATTATTTTTTGGATATCTTACAGAATGGTAATATTTTTCCCTTTTTTCCTTGTGTCCCTTGGGGAAATTTATTTTTGATTCTAGTCCTGAAAGCACAACAGAAAGTGAGAATAAATCTCTGCAAAGTGAGAGAAAACCTTCTCTCAGACTGTTGCTGTTTTATCACGGTCATGTAAAAAAAAAAATATATTTTGTTTTGTTTTTTCGAGATGTGCAAAGAGAGATCACACAAGCACTTATGGGTAAAATTAAACTGTATATAACATTTAATAACAGATCATTATATTAGAAAAAATAACAAGATACTTTGCTATAGATGACTTTCACCAAGATGTCCCCTCGTCTTTACGGATTGGCAAGATGATCAAACCAGACATATGAAAGTTCTCAATGAGTTGCCATCAGAACAGGTGTCCAAGTTGGAAAATTTGCTGTTCCATGAAACAGATACAAAAATTCAGGGCAAACACTGTGCATAGGCACACAGAGGCCAGAGTGTCCTGGGAAACACTTTGTTCTCAGTGCAGCTTAGCACCCTCTGTGCCTCTGTAGCTGTCACACAAGCAGATTTGTAGTTGGGTAGGTGGAGCCCAAAAATAAAAATTGTTTCTATTGGGTTCTTTCCTCTTGTGATTGACAACGGGCAGTGGGTGTATCTATAGCCAAAGGACAACCCTGCTATTGGTTATAGGATCTACCCACTGCCTATTCTCAATTGCAAAACACAGAGCACACCTGATGGGGAAAAAGTCCCTTAGCTTCCCCATTGGGCTTCACCCACTGTAAGCATCACTGGCTAGAGGCCTATCGGCTGTGAAGTAGACAGCAAACTGTGACAGGTGGAAAGGGAAGAAATTAGCAGCAGCAAATATGCTGTGCTGCTACACAGCAGCGTGCAGAGGCAGGCACTTTCCCTTTCCCTGTATGCAACATTTTAATTGGATGTAATCATTGCATGCAATCATTTTAATCCAATTTTCATTACTATGAACTGGAGCTAATTATTTTTGACTTTGGTGCAGCAATAGTGCCACTTTTTTTAAAGAAACGCTATTAAGAACTATCTGAATCTGCTGTCTCTAAAGTTACCTAAACATATTTTATGGTTTATTTTTTGAAAGAGGAAGTAAACTTCCATCTTTAAGTTTTACCTACAGGTAAGCCTATAATAAGGCTTACCTATAGGTAGTGTAAAAATCTCCTAAACATGCATTGTTTAGGAGATATTTACTGTAAATGCAGCCAGTAAAATCACTGGTGCATGTGCCACTTTTCCAGAGCACTGTGCCGTGACATCATCGTGGCTTTGGCCAGTCACAGAGCAGGAGCCAGCTAACCCAGAAGTAAGACCGGGTAAAGATGGACGCTGTCTCCAGCAATGAGATTGCATCACTGGAAGGCTTTGTTTTGAGGTAAGTTTCACATAATGTGCCTTGCAGGTAAGTAAAAGAAAAGTGCAACAAAAGTGTGGCTCAGTTTCAAATTGCTGCGTAGTAAAAGTGCTTAAATAATATGCATGGAGTCAGTATAATATTTTGATTACTTTTTTCTATGTAATATTACACTGTTATTTTTTTCTTTCATTTTTATTTTTTAAATAAAGCTGCCTGGTGTCTTCTTTTTAGTTTGTGGAGTAATAAAAATACTTAAATGCTGCTCATGGTGTTGGTTAAGGATTTTTCTGGCTTTCTTTAGTATAATAATACACTCTGATGTTGATTTCTTGATTAAATGAGCCCTAAAAAAGTGCTTAAAGACTGTGGATAGAGTCAGTTAAATATTTTGCTGGCTTTTTTTGTGAAATAATTACACTCTAATTTTAATAAAAATTATGTATTTATTTATTTATTATACTATAGCTGTCTGAGTCTTTTCAAAATGTGGCCTGGTAAAAGTATATTATACTGTTCATGGAGCCAGTACAATAATTTCCTGGCTTTTTTCAGTGAAATAATATACTTTAGTGCTGGTCTCTTGATTAAAAATTGCCTTATGGCTTACCTTTTCAAAACGTGGCCCAGTAAATGTGCTAAAATGCTGTAAGTGTAGTGAGTACAATATTTTGCTTGCTTTTATTGTATTGTAATGTTGATTTGTTTTTATTACAAAATGCTTAGTTTTTTTCGCCTAGTAAAGGCTGCTTACATAGCGTGCATGTGTCCATAGTGTTCATTATAATAGTTTGGGCATTTTTCTGTAAAAAAATACACTCTAATTTTTAGTTCTTGGTTAAAAGCTGCTTGTGAAACGGTGGCTTAGTAAAAGTGATTATATACTGTCAATACAAAATTTCTGGATTTTTTTTCTGTGAAATAATACACTCTAATTTGAATAAGTAATGGGATGAAAACACTTGGGTTTGGTTCAAGCAGGGGTTTGGCAAGCATTACTAAAGTTCGGTTGCAGAATCCAAGCCCCACTGGAGTCAATAGCAGCTGAATGTTAAAAAATAGCAATGCCCATTTTATAGGCTAATAGTCAAATAAATTGCATTGGGAATGGCTGGGCACAGGCATGGGTTACATGTAATAAAGGAATATATATATATATATATATATATATATATATATATTGTGAACTTTGGGGGTTCTTTAGCTCAGCGAGACAAGTGCTAAAACCGTGATAATGAAACAAAAGTGTTTTTATTTGCAAAACCAAACCAAAAACAACGCTTACTTCAGCATGGGGAAAATCATCAACACAAAAGTCCTGTTTATCTTCAGCACAAATGAAAAGTCTGTTTTCCTTTCAGTACAGCAAACAAAAACAAAGTACAGGCACATACAGTTTGGTGAGTGTCCCAGTCCTTCTCAGCAGGCTTACAGCTTCTGCAGACACTTCTGATTCCACACTCCTCCACCCTCTGTCAGCACTTCCTCTCCTTTTAACTGACTTCCTGGATAAGGTTAACTCCTTGTGTACCTAAAGCCAGGGGTCAGAAGGGGAGGCTCTCTTCCCTCCCAATTGTCACTTCAGAGCCTCCGAAATTCCGGACCCTCAAATAACATAAAGAAAAAACAGAGAGGACCGTTAGCTCGTCCTCTCTGGATCTATTTTAACTTTCCGGAACCTCTCACCCCCTCTGGGTGACCTCCTGAACCATCGTTTTAAAGGGACCAGATTCCAAAAATTGGCGCTATGTAGCGTCCATCCAGGACCCAACCCTGGCGTCCTGTACATATCCCCCCCCTCTGCCTCAACGCGGAGGTGTTGGAGGCACCACTCGCCATCATACAGTGGACTCGGGAGAGGGCATCGGCATTCTGATGCTGTCTCCCGGTCTGTGCTCCACCACAAAGTTAAACTCCTGCAGAGACAGAAACCACCTAGTTACCCTGGCATTGGTGTGCTTGTTCTGTCTCATCCACGTAAGAGGAGCATGGTCTGATATGAGGCGAAACTTCCTACCTAGGAGAAAATACCGTAGGGAGTCCAAAGCCCACTTGATGGCAAGACATTCGCGTTCCACCACCGCATAGTTTTTCTCAGCTGGCGTCAGTTTCCTACTAAGAAAAACTATTGGATGCTCCTCTCCGTTGATATCTTGAGACAGAACTGCTCCTAGCCCTTCACTTGAGGCATCTGTCTGCACTATAAAGTCCTTAGAAAAGTCCGGCGCTACAAGCACCGGGTCCTGGCATAGTGCCGTCTTAAGCCTTTGAAATGCCTTTTCAGCCTCGGCATTCCATTTGATCATGATGGACTTTCGGCCTTTGGTGAGGTCAGTCAGCGGTGCCGCAAGGGTGGCAAAGTTGGGGACAAATCTCCTATAGTACCCCACTAGGCCTAAAAACGCTCTGACCTGTTTCTTTGTTAGGGGGCGGGGCCAGCCCTGTATGGCCTCTACTTTGCTCATTTGGGGCTTCACTAACCCTCTGCCTACAATGTATCCTAGATACTTGGCTTCCTCCACCCCAACCGCACACTTCTCCGGATTGATGGTGAACCCTGCCCTTCTCAAGGAGTCTACCACTGCCTGTACTCGGGGAAGATGGGAATCCCAATCCGTACTGAAAATGACAATGTCATCCAGGTAAACGGAGGCATACCGTTGGTGGGGACGCAAAGTTTTGTCCATGGCCCTTTGGAATGTGGCGGGGGCGGAATGTAAACCAAACGGCATTCTCTTGTACTGGAAATGACCCTCCGGGGTAGAGAAAGCTGTTTTCTCTCTGGCCTCTTTGGTTAGGGGAATCTGCCAGTAACCTTTTGTGAGGTCCAGTGTGGTAATGTACCTGGCAGGACCCAACCTCTCTATCAGCTCATCTACCCGTGGCATGGGGTATGCATCGAACTTGGAGACCTCGTTGAGTTTTCTAAAGTCGTTGCAGAAGCGGAGAGTACCATTGGGTTTGGGCACCAATACGATCGGACTGGACCACTCGCTCTGCGACTCTTCGATGACCCCAAGTTCAAGCATCCTTCTCACCTCTCCAGACACTGCCACCCTGTGAGCTTCTGGGATACGGTAGGGTTTAAGCCGGACTGTCACCTTGGGCTCGGTCACAATGTCATGCTCGATGACACTGGTGAGTCCTGGCAACCCTGAAAACATGTCCCTATTCCTTTGCAGGAACTCCTTTGCTTGCTGGGTTTGGGGCCTAGTTAGGGTAGCCGCAACCTGCACCAGGTCGATCCCTACCTGGTCCCCTGACTGTACCGCCACCACTGCGGACACCGGTTCTCTGTCTTTCCAGAGCTTCAACAAATTTATGTGATAAATTTGGTAGGGTTTTCTTTTCCCTGGTTGGTGTACCTTATAGTTTACCTCACCCACTTTCTCCACTATTTCAAACGGACCTTGCCACTTGGCCAAGAACTTGCTTTCTACCGTTGGTATTAGGACAGCTACCCTGTCACCTACTTGGAACTGTCTCACCTTAGCCGACCGGTTATATACCCTTCTTTGGGCATCCTGAGCCTTCTGCATGTGCTCTCTTACCAGCGGCATCACCTTAGCCACCCTTTCTCGCATTTGAGAAATATGTTCCACCACAGTTTTGTGCGGGGAGGACTCAGTTTCCCATGTTTCCTTTACCAAATCAAGCAACCCCCTGGGCCTCCGTCCGTACACTAGCTCAAATGGTGAGAAACCCGTGGATGCCTGTGGTACCTCCCGGATAGCGAACAATAGGGCAGGGAGCAACATATCCCAATCTTTCCCGTCTTTCTGGACGACTCTTTTTAACATAGACTTCAGAGTTTTGTTAAATCTCTCAACTAGGCCATCGGTCTGCGGGTGATAGACGGACGTCCGCAACTGCTTAATCTGAAACAGCCTGCACAAGTCCGCCATCACCTTTGACATAAAAGGGGTGCCCTGATCCGTTAATATTTCCTTGGGGAACCCAGTTCGTGAGAACATTTGAAATAACTCCCGGGCAATGGCCTTAGAGGACGTTTTTCTCAACGGGACTGCTTCTGGGTATCTAGTGGCGTAGTCCAGGATGACTAATATGTATTGGTGCCCCCTTGCCGATTTTACCAGGGGTCCTACCAGATCCATAGCGATCCGCTCAAACGGGACCTCAATAATTGGCAAGGGTACTAGGGGGTTTCTATAGCGAGGCACCGGGGCAGTTAACTGGCAAACAGGACAAGACTCACAATATCTTTTAACCTCAGCCTTCACCCCTGGCCAGTAAAACCGGTCGGTTATCCTGGCCTCCGTTTTCTCCGCCCCCAGGTGTCCTCCTAGTGCATCGTTGTGGGCTAGATCAAGGAGCATCCGCCTATACGGTTGAGGGACCAGCAACTGTTCTATGGGTTCCCCTCGGCTCTCAACCACACGATAGACTAGGTCCCCCTTCAATGCAAAATGAGGAAACCTCTGATCTGCATCTGGTATCTGTGAAACCCCATCAACGACAGAAACCTGCTCTCGAGCGTTGACCAGGGTAGGGTCCTGTAACTGGGCGGTGCCAAACGCACCCCTGGGTACGTCCAGGTCTGGATGCACTGGCCTCTGGGATGTTTCCCCCTCACCCTCCTCAACCGGGGTAAGCTCCTCGTCATCCTCCCCCAGCATGACTTGTAATGGGGAGACTTCCCCCCCCTCAGAGGTCAACTCGGTTTTCAGACCGGACACAGGACTGTTATTATTAGAACTAAGATTTCCTGCAACGTCATTATCACTACCAAGTCTCTCTACATTAGAGGGGTGTGTTGTGGAGGTTTCAGGCCCGGATCCCCCAGACTCTGTCCCTTCTGAACTTGGTGTCCTTAGTTCACCTGGCAGACCCGTCTGTACCTGGTTCCATAATTCCAAAAATATTGGACAGTCCCGCCCCACTATGATATCATGTATCAAGCTTTTTACTACCCCAACCTCCTGGGTAACCGAGGTTTGACCATAGGACACAGTTACTGGGACCAAGGGGTACTCCTTGGTGTCCCCATGGATACACACTACCCGTAGGGTCTTAGTTACTGGACCAATCCTTCCAAGTACCCGGGCATGTACCAGCGTGACCATGCTACCAGAGTCCAGTAGAGCCCTGGCCGGAAGGTGGTTTACCCACACTTCACACTCGAACTGTCCGGATGCCAGGTCAAGATGCGTGGCACACACTCTTTGTGCATAGAAGGAGCTTCTTCGGGCAGCCCCGCAATCCATAGGCTCCTCCTGGAGCGGGCACTGTGCCCGGGTATGCCCCCAGGACCGACATCGCCAACACTGAATGTCTCCCATCTTTGGCACAGGAACCGATCTCCGTGGTCCTATGGCAGACGGTGTTGATCTGCGGATGCCAACATCTGGCAAGGCTTCTCTCCTCGGGGTGGTGGCTGGTCTGGGTGTCCTTGGCATGAGTTCCCGACGATTGGCAGGCCCAAGCAGGTCCTCCACCACAGTGTACCGTTCGACCAGCTCAACCAGCTGGTCAGCGTTAGTGGGGTTTCCATGGCTTACCCAGCGCTGTAGGTCATCTGGTAGGGACCGTAGGTACCAGTCCATCACTACCCGTTCGACCATTTGTGGACCTGTCAACTTTTCCGGCTGCAGCCATTTTTTTACTAACTGAATTAGTTCATGCATTTGGGACCTGGGTGGTTGGTCCGATTTGTACCGCCAGCGATGCACCCTCTGAGCCCGGACAGCTGTGGTCACCCCCAGGCGGGCCAGGATCTCAGCTTTTAGACGTTCATAGTCTTTGATGTGCTCAGCTGGGAGGTCAAAATAGGCCTTTTGTGGGTCACCAGTGAGAAAAGGGGAAACAATGCCGGCCCATTGGTCCCGGGGCCATGCTTCTCTCTCTGCTATCCTTTCGAAGGTGGTAAGAAAGGCTTCTACGTCATCGCTGGGTGTTAATTTTTGCAAGAAATGGCTGGCTCTAACAGACACTGGGTTGCTAACGGCAACGGCCGATTGCTCTTGTCCTTGAGCCAGCCTCTGTACTGCCTCCTGCAAGGCAGCCACCTGTGCTTGAGTGGACTCCTGCTGGGCTGTAAACTGGGCGGCTAGCAGCCGTGTGTTTTCCTGCTGCGCAGCTATGGCCTGTGCCAGGGCCTGCTGCTGCTGAGCCATCGCTTCCTCATGGCGACGGTTGGCGTCTGCTGACGCTTGCTGCTGGGTCACGGTGGCTTGTGCCAAAGCCCTAATGACCTCTTCCATGTCGTTGCGTGCTGTTTGTAATGTCTGGGCTGACTTCACCCAAGACATGCCATAAGTACACTGTCTCTTTAAATGTCAGTTTTTAAACGTTTTTTTGCGCCTGCAAATGCACTTTGCCCGCATTCGACACCAGTTGTGAACTTTGGGGGTTCTTTAGCTCAGCGAGACAAGTGCTAAAACCGTGATAATGAAACAAAAGGGTTTTTATTTGCAAAACCAAACCAAAAACAACGCTTACTTCAGCATGGGGAAAATCATCAACACAAAAGTCCTGTTTATCTTCAGCACAAATGAAAAGTCTGTTTTCCTTTCAGTACAGCAAACAAAAACAAAGTACAGGCACATACAGTTTGGTGAGTGTCCCAGTCCTTCTCAGCAGGCTTACAGCTTCTGCAGACACTTCTGATTCCACACTCCTCCACCCTCTGTCAGCACTTCCTCTCCTTTTAACTGACTTCCTGGATAAGGTTAACTCCTTGTGTACCTAAAGCCAGGGGTCAGAAGGGGAGGCTCTCTTCCCTCCCAATTGTCACTTCAGAGCCTCCGAAATTCCGGACCCTCAAATAACATAAAGAAAAAACAGAGAGGACCGTTAGCTCGTCCTCTCTGGATCTATTTTAACTTTCCGGAACCTCTCACCCCCTCTGGGTGACCTCCTGAACCATCGTTTTAAAGGGACCAGATTCCAAAAATTGGCGCTATGTAGCGTCCATCCAGGACCCAACCCTGGCGTCCTGTACAATATATATATATTTTATTAAACGATTTGTCGAAAAACTCTGTCAGTTTTTTTCTGTTTACATTTTTTTATGAACACTTGGGGGTACTATGTACCCTTTTCTTATGCACATGAAGGTGGTATATACATTACCAGCATTCTAAAAGAAAGTGGATGTTATGCACCCTTAAGAAATTAAGAGGCTGTGTCTTTTGCTGCCGACTTGTCTCACTGAAATGCTCCTCCCCCAAGCTCTTTGGTGTATCTTTGTGCATTTGTTACTTAAATAGCTGTTACTTTTGCCATGATTGATACACTTTAGGCAGAGGCTGCAAATCAAAAAATTAAAGACCCACATTGCAGAGCTCTTTATTTGCAGCCTATTAAAGTGCTCATGCTAGCCAATTTCTACCAAACACATACATAAAGTCTATAATTTGATTGTGTTGGGAATAACTAGGGATACAGGGATTCAGCGAATGTGATGTTGTGGTTTTACAATGTTCTTGTGCACTGTTTTGGCATTTTATTAAACTCAATGCAGTATTTTACTTTACTTCATTTATTTATTTTTTAAATAAGCTCACATACTGCATTAATAAACCCTAGACAATTGTACAAAGCTGAGGGTTTCAGTTTTATTTTTAAGAGCATGCTCTCCTTTAGCTTTTAGATCTGATGTGACTGGTGACTGCTCCTTCCTTGGTCAATTCAGGTCTATTAAGGAGGCGTAGCAAAATTAGATGTCACATCTAAAACTGCCTAAAAAGCGAATTTCTTTCAAGTTACAATGAATCAGATTGAAGCACTGATGATATTGCAGTTACGCCAAGCAATAATGTAAAAGTAAAACAAAAAAAATCTACTACACATATGATTCCAGAACTGCTGCCAGAAATCTTGTTCTGTAACACCACATTCAGCTTAAATGCATCTCCCAGTCCCAAGCATGTCATTGAAAGCACTGTTTTTATTTGTAACATGTCACCCTCAAGATCACACAAAAAGGGCTCTCTCCCTGCTAAATAGTTTTTTTGTACTTTGTTTGCCCTTTGCTAGACAATCACTTTGCCTTGAAAATGGCCAGATTGGATATTCATGATTCATTATCAAAAAACTTCAATGGGGTGGCGTGGTGTGCCCATGGCCCATAAATGGAACCCAGGTGCATTTGGTCAACCCTAGAATTCAAAATCGATTTTACAGCACTTAATGCATAAAATAAATAAGAGCTTGCAAAAGTAATGTGCAAGAAAATACATACATTTGCAAACTATGTATGGAATCAACAATTTTAAAACATTTAAAATCATTAATAGGATTACAATGAGCTGAATAACTTTCTAAATATAAATCCAAAAAGCTGAAAAATATAAAATGTCACCAATATATGAACACACATTGCCTGGCAGAAATTGATATGTACAATTTAAAGTAAAGAAAGTCTGTATGTTCTTAATACATTGAGATTCCCACATTAACAATAAAAAGCAGTAAATGATTTACCATGATGTTAAGAATCATTTCTGTACTCACCTTATAGTGTCCTTTGTTTTGACGGCAAGGTCAACACTGACTACATTGTTTATTAAATTCAGAAACTTGCCCTCTCTGACTTATCTGTTCTACGAAGGCTCTAAATTGTTAGACAGAGAAATATGGTTCAGCATTTTATATAAGGTAATACACAGGCACCTGACCTTGTACAGCACTTAGCAGGTGCTTTGTTCTTGCCATTGAGGCCACAAATACCTCATACTGTCCAGTGTCATCAAGTAGAAAACGTAACCTCGGAGATGGCTTAGCGTTCAAATTCAAATGTGTTTGCTGCTTGCTTGACAAAGACTAAAACATAGGATTAGCTGTTTTTTGGACTCTCTTGGTCAAGAGGGCCACCTGTTTTAATAATCAAATGATGCACTTGTGGTAAGCACATTTGCAACATTAAAAATGTTGCTTAAAAGGAGCTATTTTTTAACTCTTGATACCTCAAGGCTGTGTGCACTTCTGTGAATGAAAATGTTTGTGTTTTTAATATGCAATAATATATTTGTTTTACAAATATAGGTGTTCCTTTTTATAGGGGTGTTGCTCACCTATAAAGCAGCACTTGCAACTCTATAGGCCCGTACACACGATTGGATATTCCAACCGAAATTGTTTGATGTCAGGCTCTTGTCGGAAAATCGGACCATTTGTATGCTCCATTAGACAAATGTTGGATAGCATGCTTTAACATTTTCAGACAAAAAATGTGTGTTGTCGCATTATCCGATTGTGTGTGCAGAAGTCCTTCGGACAAAACTCCAAAGTACAAACACGCATGCTCAGAAGCAATGCTATCCATATAACAACATTAGCAGAAGTTGCCCAAAGGGTGGCGCTAAGGAGCTGAAAAACCCACATAGTTTCATGTTTGTTGGCCAACAATTCTTTGCCATTTGTATGCAAGACAAGTTCATGGCCAACGCCCTTCGGACAAAAGTCCTATGCTTTGTCCCCGGAAAATCTGATCGTTTGTTCCAGGCTTAAGACTAAACAATTTGAATTGGCTATTTTGTAAGATGTGCCCTAAGTGGTATTTTTTGATAGAGTAGAGAAAGGTCTGGATTACCCATTCATTTATATCTCAGACAATAGTCATCTGGACATATAAAGAAGGTGGATATTCCCAGTGGACATATAGACAGCAATAAAAACCAGATAGAGGTTCTATCCCTTCTATTTCCTACTACATCCAAAATGAAAATAAATAAAGCTTGGGCTATAAATACAAAGTAAATCTATGGATTCATAAATATCCAAAACTAGGAATTGATTTTTTATTTTGGCTAAACCAATCACAATATACAGTATTTAATGTTAATGTGATGCAGAATTTAACATTCCTTTAGTGGTAAGCTTCACTGTAATAGTATGAATTTTTCTGTATGCTACATTGAACTCTACAGTTTGAAACAACGGGCCAGATTCAGGTACACTTAATTTTGCGCAGCGTAATCGAAATACTCTACGCTGCCGTATTTTACCAGGCTCTACATCGAATTCTGGTAGATTTTTGCCCGTACGAAATACGCGATTAGGGGGCGTGAAGCATTTAAATTAAGCGCGTCCCCGCTGCAATCGAACTGCGCATGTTCCGTTCAGAAATTTCCCGCCGTGCATTGCGCGAAATCACGTCGTTACGTCATTCGTTGTTTGAGTAGAGTCGTTTACAAACATTCCTATTCCCGGACGACTTACGTAAAAAACAATAAAAGATGTCGGAAAACGTTGAAATTCGATGCGGGAACGATGGCCATACTTAACATGGGCTGTCTAATATTAGAGCAGCAAAAATCTGGTATAGTGTTACGCAAAAAAAAGATGACTAAAGATGCCGTAAGAGATTGCGATTGAACATCGTAACTTCGGGGATCGCCGGCAAAAGCTCATTAGCATACCCCGACGCGGAAAACGACGGGAAGTCCAACCAGTGGTCGCAATTTTATTGCAGCGTAGATCCGAAGGCGTACGAACACGTAATTCAGTCGAATTGAAGCCAGCAGCCGTCTATTCATGGTTTGAGGTTTCAGACTAGCTAAAAAACGCGCGTAATTTGAAAGTACTCCAGTCTAACACCAGTTAGACAGGAGTTACGGCTCTCTGAATCTGGCCCAACATTTTTATCTGTTACCCTTAGAATAGTCATATCTCAGCATAAGAAAAAATTTAATCGCGCTACCTCAAATATAATGACAACTACAAATGAAAACAAGTGCCCCTGGAAGACGAAAGTTATTTCGAAACGGACGTAGGACGAGCGACGCGATGTTGTCACCCAAGTTCCTATATGTTCCCCCAGTGGACGAGATTTCTTGTGTTCAGGCCGGCATACTAAGTTGCAAGGCGTTTATCTTATTGCATAATTGTAAGTGCATTTTTTACTTTTTTAATACATTTTATACGTTTAATACACTATGTGGAGCATTTGATGTTTTTGCATGGTGGGCATCCAAACTGCTGCAAAGTTTTTTGGCCACAAGCTCTCACCGGGAGTAATGATCCAATACCACGTGATTGAGATTGTATATGCTGTATCCGATCCTCTGTCATTGTGGATCATGGGTTTCCGGTAAGAGACCATTTCATAAGCTTGGTGGAGGACACACCTGTTTGCCTTTGATCACTTTCATCAACTTGTTATGACTCAGGAGCACCAGTGTTTACTTTTTCACAGACTTTTTTTCTTTTTAATGCTTTGGATTGTACATTAACCAAGAGTTCAAGTCTAAACTTAGTAGAGGATTATACATCATATTTATTCACTATATGGTTTTTGGTATACATATCACCTAATAGGTGACCGTTTATTGGCTAGTGGCCTTATAGGTCACCCTTCTTATTTATGTTATATTCACTTGTTTTCATTTGTAGTTGTCATTATATTTGAGGTAGCGCGATTTAATTTTTTCTTATGTTCCTTTTTTGTATTTATTGTATTACATGTAAATTGCAGCACCTGGGGTAGCACATGTTACTATGTTATAGCATCCCCTTTTCTTTTCTTTGTTAATTTTTAGCGCAGTTTTCCTTCCTTTTTCCAATATCTCAGCATGTCACTCAGCATGTACTCTCTGTAGAATAATGTCTGTCTAACAACGCATTGGTCCTTTGAGCCCTAACACTCACAAGCGAGTTCTCTGTATGTCACCAGGGTAGAGAGAATCTGCCTGATTTCAGTTTGTGAACCCCACTGATGTCCTTAGAGGAAAGGGAGTTGGTGAATCGGTCATGGGGAAAATTTACCAAAGCCCAAAAAAATAAATAAACTGGTATCTCTCTATATATTATTATTATACAGGATTTATATCACGCCAACAGTTTGCGCAGTGCTTTACAAAGTTAGGGCAGACAGTGAGTTACAATACAATTCAATACAGGAGGAATCAGAGGGCCCTGCTCGTTAAAGCTTACAATCTAAGATACATTATTGTCAGCTCCTATTCCCTGGCGACTGGATCCCCACATATTGGGACTCATATTGTGACTGATAAAAAATATATATATATATATAACTGGTATTCCTGTATATACATAATTGTCAGCTCCCCTTCACTGGTGTCTGGATCCCTACATACTGGGAATCGGCCCAGTAGCACAGAGTACCTAGGAACCTTGACTGGAGTCAAGGGAGAGAGAGCCCTGGGGACCTAAAGAAGTGCATTTCCTGTATTCAATAGCAATATGTATCCAGCAATATACAGGGAGTGAGGTTGGGGGAGACCTGGAACATGCTCTGCGGTATTGGCTTAGAAATGCTGCACACATGGGGAGTGTTGTTCTCCAACAGAAGTTGTGTCAGAAGTGATTAAGTGTCAACCGTGTAAGAAGTGTGGCCATGGATTACAAAGTGTTACCTCTGCAAGTGAACTGCTCACTTTTAAGTCTGGAGCCCTGCCTCAATGTTGATTTCACTTGACTGCAGCTCCTTCCTATGGTTTAGACATTGGCAAACACAGTTCCACGGTGTCCCCGCTAGGGCGCTTTAATTCCCACCCACATACAAACCTCCTTTTACCATCTTAGGCCAGCTTTAATAAATAGACACCCATTACTCTTAAAACTTTTTTTTTTTTTTAAAGCAAATAGAGTCATTATGGGATCAAATGTAGATACCTTTTAGTTTAGGGCAACAGCACAAATTCTTCCAGGTAAATCATAGTTTAGTGCAAATTGTATCAGGTTTCTTTTATAATCTTTTATAATCCACCAAAATTATTTAATTTATTATCAAAATATTTCATAGGGAATCAATGTCATTTGAATACCAACAAGCATACAGTTCTGAGAAAGTGAATTCTTTGGAATTGTATAGATTTATGAGTGACTTCCTTCTAACAAGTGATTTGAGTTTCATTTCAAGTCACAAAAACTACTGCTCTTCAACAAGCAAAACCAACAACATGTTGATTAAAATCTCTATAAAACGAGAGGCGCATGCGCGGAGCTCTGAGGATGGCTGCTTGAGCCGGGAGCTCCTCATCACCCCAGACCAGCGGCGCCCATAAGTCAGCCAGAATCGGGCTGGAAGGGGAGCTTTCACCACACACGGCACCCCCAGACATCAGGGCACCCCCCTATCATTATAATTTTTTTAAAGGGACACTTTAAAGCCGCTTTTTAGAACCTCACAAGAACGGAGCTGAAGAGATGCCTGAGGGAAGGATTTTTCCAAATATGGTACCCCTGCCTTTTACCCCACTGGTCCAAGTAAGTTACCAGCAGGACATGTCCCCCTCAACAACTCCCACAGAACCCCTGGTAGGCAGTAATATGGAGGGCATTAACAGGGAGGGCTCTGCACTACCCCTCATAGGACCTAACATAAGGAGCCAGCCTGCTCAATTCTCTGTCAGCACCCTGTCAGCAACTTCTGCATTCTCTGTGACTGACTTATATCAGGCTCTGGCTGAACTCCTGGATAGGGGACTCGCTCAGACTGCTACCAAAATAACAGGAGATTTGAAAGCAGATTTCCAGAATCTGGGCACCAGAATTGAAGCGATAGAAGACAAGCTTGATCAAACGGTGGCAGCCACAGATCAGAACTCAGAACATATTCATACAGTACAGGAGCAATTGGATGTGGCCCTTTCCAGGATCGACGAGTTGGAGAGCAGATCCAGGAGATACAATTTCCGGATCAGGGGGCTGCCCGAATCCATCACTGACACTCCAGCAGCGGTACAAAATTTGATCCAGAACTTGATTCCAAACATTCCTCAAGATCGCCTAGAGCTTGATAGAGCCCACAGAGCCCTGGGGCCACCCAGAAAGGACGGCTCACCGCGGGACATCATCGCCAAACCCCACTTTTACGCAGTAAAGGATGAAGTCATGAGACTAGCACGTTCTGTGCCCAATGTTTTGTGCCAAGGTCATCCCGTCCAAATATACGCAGACCTTTCTCCCTCCACATTGCAGCGAAGACGGTCATTAAAGCCGCTACTCCTAGTCCTGGTCCAAAAGGATATAAAATATAAATGGGCATTCCCCTTTGCGGTCAAGTTCTCGGATAAAGGGAAAAACTACTCCTTCTCAAACTTTCCTGATGGAGAAAGATTACTAATGCGCCTTAAGCTCATCTCGCAAGAACCCGCCATGGACACTTCTCATAGCATCCCAAACACCTCCAAGAGACCGACCCCCACCAGTCCTAATTCCCTACTCTGGACCAGGTCGAGATCCAAGAAAGCTAGAGACAGTGGACCCACTTACCCAGATCTCGGCTGACACATTGGTCATATACTCCTTGAACTTTCAAGGTTTTTGGTCGGTCCTATGCCTGAGAATTAGACTTTCTCTGATCAGAGAATCAACTTTTTGGATAATTGATATTTCAACAGTATTTCTCCTGCTAAAAAGATCTCTTTATCTATTCTAAGTTTTTTCGCAGGGGGTTGTCCCCACCTTGCTTCTGAGGTCCCCTCCTCCTCGATCCCCGTTGGGGGGGGGGGACGGGGGGACATCCGGATCGGAATTAGATCCGACCAAACTGGGTTTAGATTTACTCAATTCCTTCCGGTTTCGGTTTTGATAGTTGCTGTAACCAATTTTTCAGGGGCGCCCTGGCTGGGGTGGGCCCCATGTACCTCCACCTCTCCCTTAGACTCCAGAAGGTTTCTGGGGGCGAGGTCGCTTGTTCTCATTTGGAGCAAGCCCTTTTTTGATCTACCTTGGTAGAAATTCTCGAGGGGCATCTCCCCTCCCCGAGAATGTTTTTTTTCTTATTTTTTCTCTTTTTCTTTAGTTGGATTGGGAGTCTTCTTCACCATCTCTTTCTCTCTTTCAAATCTGTCCTTTCCTTTTCTATTCCCCATCTTTCCCACATGAGCCTAACCTTTTATTATTTTTCAGCTTGCAGTACCTACGATCGAGGAGTGTCCACCAGGCTGCCAGTCGTCCATCCTGACAAATGGCAAGGTTGGGAGGACAGAAAACATCTCAGGGTGAGTGGAGGTAGAGACAGACATAGTTACTTTTCAGTTCCCCATGGCTGACCACGTACAGAGCTCCCTCAACATAGCCACACACAATGTTCAAGGCCTGAACTCCCCAGTCAAAAGGCGAAAGATCTTTGATAGTTACAAATCACTCAGACTTGACATTCTCATGATCCAAGAGACCCACTTTCCTGGGCGGTACAGTCCCAAATTTGTCCACTCTCACTTTCCCCTCTTCTACTTGGCTAATGCCGAGAACAAGACCAAGGGGGTCGCAATCTTTTTCTCCAAATCCTGTAATTTTGAGTTTCTCTCTGACTTCAAAGACCCAGAGGGACGGTTTATACTGGTTAAGGGTAAAATTGAGGGTCATCTATACTCCCTGGTCTCATACTATTCTCCCAACAAAGGGCAAGACACGTTTTTCCAATTAATCTTGGATACTTTAACCCCACTTCTGGAAGGCACAGTCATTTGGGGGGGGGATTCCAATGTGGCTTTTGACCAGGGTTTGGACAAATCCAGACCTCTGTCCGCTCAACTTACTAGACCCTCTAGGGTCAGCCTGAAAATTGCCAAACTACTCCATGACAGGGGGTTGACGGATGTTTGGCGGGAGTCTAATCCCTCAAAGAGAGACTACACTCATTACTCTCACCCGCATAATACCTATGCCAGGATCGATCATATTTTAATTCCTTCATTTGTACTTCCGGCAGTGATCAAGGCCCAAATTAGAGACACAGTCCTATCTGACCATTCTATGGTCATCATGTCCATCCGCTCTTTAGCAGGTATGGCAAGGAACGGACATTGGCGGCTAAACGAGTCCATTCTTTCCAATCCAACCACTACAACGGAAATTAATAAAGCCCTTCAAGAATATTTCACAATTAACAATGTTGAGGATATCTCTGCGGAGACCCTTTGGGCAGCCCATAAAGCCTCTATTAGAGGTAAGATCATTCAGATCTCCACGCGAATCAAAAGAGAACACGAAGCAGAAATTGTACGTCTGGAGAAGTCTTATAGGACCCTAAGGGCACAACACAAAAAGAAACCATCTTTAGCCTTACTAGAGAATATTGACAAGCTGAGACTAGAACTTAATTTAGCTCTCACAACGAAAGCGGAGAGATCTCTCCGCTGGAGTGGCAATAAATTTTACACCCAAAAAGGAAAAATAGGCCAGTTGTTAGCGTCCAAATTGTCCCCTAAAACAAGGTTTCACTCCTTACCCAAGATACGCTTGGCAGGTCAAGAACCTACGTCCAACCCTAAAAAGATCCTGGAGGCATTCGAAACATTCTATTCTGACCTGTATAGTGCCCCTCCACAGATTCCCAGGGATTCGATTGACAACTTTTTGGACAGCCTACCCATCCCATCCTTAGACGTAGAACATAGAGACAGGCTGGAAGCACCCTTTTCGGTTGAAGAGGTGGCGACAGTAATCAAGGGCCTCCGAAAGGGCTCGGCCCCAGGCCCAGATGGACTGTCGGCCCTCTATTATAGGTCATTTGCAGATACCCTAGTCCCACATATGACAAAAAATTTTAATTCCAAGACTCAAGGCACCCCTCTGGGTACGCAACTTAATACAGCATACATTACGGTTATCCCAAAGCCGGATAAAAACCCAGAAGAAGTCTGTAACTATCGCCCCATTTCTCTGATAAATAATGACCTAAAAATTCTTACAAAAATTCTAGCTCTCCGTATCTCCTCTTTCATTAATAAATATATTCACAAGGACCAAGTCGGATTTATTCCAGGTCGACAAGGCCCAGATCAAGTGAGAAGGGCAGTGGACATTGTCTCAATTTTGCAATCCAACTGGGACGGAGGTCCGAAACAAAAAGGATTTCTCCTATCTCTTGATCTGCAGAAGGCCTTTGATTCTGTGTCCTGGCAATATCTTCTCCCCCTACTAGAACGATGGGGCTTTGGCCCAAGATTTATGGGGGTAATACAAGCTCTCTATTCTAAACCAAAGGCCCAAATTCGAATCCAAGGGTACTACTCTTCTCCAATAGACATAGCCAGGGGTACCAGACAGGGATGCCCCCTCTCCCCAATCATTTTCGCAATGGCAATTGAAACCCTAGCGATAGCCATTCGACAGAACCCCGACATTCGAGGCGTTTCATGTGGAGATCAAACTCATAAATGTGGGCTCTTTGCCGATGACTTACTACTATTTCTAACTTCTCCTATTACTTGCCTACCAAACCTTTGTAAGGTAATTCTCTAAATTCTCAGGTCTCCAAGTCAATTATGCCAAATCACAAGCCTTGAACGTATCCCTTCCACCTCCTACAGTATCCCTCCTCCAACAGTCATTCAAATTTGAATGGTGTCCCTCATCTATCAAATATCTAGGGATTTCCTTAACAGCTCGGACAGAATCCCTTTACACAAATAACTATCCTCCCCTATACCGAAAACTTACAGCCGACATGAATAACTGGGCTAAATATGATCTTTCCTGGCTGGGCAGAATTAACTCTATAAAGATGACTTTGCTTCCTAGAATTTTATATCTATTCCGCTCCCTTCCCATTCCCATCAGAAAAGATCACGTGCAGACTTTACAAAGCAAAATACTCAAATTCATTTGGGGCAAGTCAGGTTACAGAATCCCCCAAAACACTCTATATAACCATAGGAAAAGAGGAGGACTAGGACTACCGCACCTATATAAGTACTTCGTAGCTGCCAGACTAGCTCAACTATCCGTAGTTTACTCTAAACTGGACAAACCAGACTGGGTCCACATAGAGGGTCAAGCTGTCCCCCGGTTCTCCCTAGAATACTTACTCTGGTGCCCCCAAAAGAGAAGACCACCCATTTTGTCCCCCTCCCTTTCTCAATCCTACGCCCTTTGGGATAGATTTCGTCACCTTCCAGCCCTGGTTTCGAAAGGTCAACCTCTAGCCAGTGTATTCCAAAATCCGGATTTCCCACCTGGAATGGACAGGAAAGCATTCAGTTGGTGGTTGGATAAGGGGCTGTACCGCATAGGACACTTCTTCACATCCAAAGGCCCTCTTACACTAGACCACTGTGTGACTAAATTGGACATCCCTGACACTGAAAAATTCAGATTCAAACAAATATCACAATTCCTACACACTTTATGGACGGATAGGCCTCTACCTCCCAAATTTACAGATTATGAGCTCTGGTGCGGGCAGACCATGGGACAAAGGGGAGGAATATCTGTCATCTACTCTTCACT
This sequence comes from Rana kukunoris, assembly GCA_029574335.1. Taxonomy (NCBI): domain Eukaryota; kingdom Metazoa; phylum Chordata; class Amphibia; order Anura; family Ranidae; genus Rana; species Rana kukunoris. The sequence continues at coordinate 336,524,471 of CM056050.1, forward strand.
CACCCGCCCGACTGAGAAGTCTTCTTATATGACGGCTTGGGAGGCAGACCTCCAGCTAGGGTGGGAGTTGGAAACCTGGCAGGCAGCTTGTTCTGATTCTTTTCAGGGCATCTTAAATACTTCCCTGATGGAAGCAAACTTAAAGGTCCTTATGAGGTGGTATATGACTCCCGCCAGGCTTGCGGCCATCTACCCATCATCAGATCCCAGCTGCTTTAGAGGTTGTCAGCTCCTGGGCTCGATGGTGCATGTCTGGTGGGAATGTCCCAGAATCAGACCAATCTGGAAGAGGATTTTTAACCTCATTTGTACAGTCACTGGTTGCTCGGTCCCCAGAACGGCTTCTGTAGCTCTCCTAAATGCTCGGATTCCGGGTATATCCAAGCCCAATCAGAAGCTGATCCGATTTATGCTCCTCGGGGCTAAAATTACCATTGCAAGGGCTTGGAGACAACCCAGGGTTTCCATTGCAGAAATAAAACGCAAGATTTCGTGGATCATGGTGCAGGAAAAACTGGCCAGCATTCTTTCAAACACGAATCAGAAATTTGAAGCCGTGTGGGGATCATGGGCATCCCACTGTGGTATACCTTTGGCGACTGGGGTACACCCCACGCAACCCGCATCCTTCAGTACAAGTTAGGCTCATGCTTCCCTTCCTTTCCCTTTTTCTTACCCCCACTTTTCTCTCTCTCTTTTCTTACTTCTATTCTTTTAAGACAGTTGTATGACCAGAAGGTAATGTTCTTTGTTCTTCGTCCGGTTATTCATATGGGCAATTTGGTAACACTATAGGCCTATCTTATTTCGTAAGTATGAGCTAGAGGTTCAATGAAGCCAAATTCGAACCCACTAATTTCCCATCAAATAATTTTATAGGAGGAGGCGGATTGGGAGGCGCCTGGCTGGGACACAGATTGATCCCATTAGGGGTGTCCGGGACAGGCAGGTTTCCCCTGAGCGCAAGATCACCATATACACTTCTTTTTCCGCCCCTTCCTCTGTTATCAAGCTCGCTGGATTCCTTTAATCAACCCACAGTTGGGTAATTTGAAATCAATTGAGTCATTGTTACTGTCATTATGCCCGGTTTGTTGAATGTTTTGATGTTGTAATTTCAGCCTTTGGTCATAATTTATCTGTATCCTTTATTTGAAAAAATAAAAATCTATTGAAAGTAAAAAAAATCTCTATAAAACATAAGTAACTGATGGGAAAAGCCTGTAAAGCTCTAGCAAAAGTAGGAATCAACCATTCCAATCAACCCAGGAGTGTGTCTAACCTGCCCCATTGAATTCTGTTGAAATATTGTAGGATCCCATCAGAAAAGATTTCAGGGAATCCCAAAAGAAAAATTGTATGTCACCTAATAAGGTACACCTTTAGATTGCTTTGAAAATGGTGCTTGTTTTTAGCTATAAGATATAGTTATAGCACACTAAGGGCAAAGGTTGAAGGGCAAAGTTTGTATTACCCATATGGCCCTTTCATGACACTCATTGTGGGGCCATTAACATGCTGCTAGGATTTAGGAGTTACCACAGCAACTCTGTGCTAGTTTTCGGCCAAAGGAGCCTAAAAGGTCCTCAGAGGGTCCTAAACTGCTAAATGAAGCAAGGTGAATGTGGTTATTATAGGTCCTTTGGGAGTGTTCTATGGTTCAGGGCATCTAGTTCTGTTCATACCATATTGAAAAGCTAATGTTTTCAGAATTAAACACAAATAATGTGTTTCTACATCTTAATGGACTAAAAACAGAGGTTTCAGAAACAGCATTTCAGAAAATAAGCACATGAAAATTATTAATATTTCCATAATGCCACGGGCTATAAGAGTTTATAACTTTTATTACTGCTTTGCTATGCTCTAAAGCAATAAATAAAGTTTATTCTGTTTCATTAAAACACTTAAAATAGGTATCACTCTTGGCTAAAATACGAAAAGTACCTCTGGATATCTAAAGGGTGATACATATTGAGGCCTCATAAAATACTGGCAGAAGTGTAGTGAAGAGAAACACTCTTCGCTGTCACAGAGTAGATAGATCAGTAACTGATGCAATTCACATACTCTCCCAACCCCTTCATTCAAGCAAGGTCAAAAAGCATTTTCTTTAGGCCTTTTCAAATAACCTTTTTTTTTTTTTTTGTTATTGATGTTTCAGAATAGGGTTTCCATAAGCTGGAAATACTAATGGATGCATTACGTTGTTACAATGTCTCTGCAGACAAAACCATTTTTTAGTTTTAGATAGAATAGTGCAGTGTTAGAACCTCTGGTCTGTGTACCTATAGGGACATTTTCACTCCTGTTAAGTTTTAGTGACAAAATAAGGTAAAAAAAGGTAGAGGAATTTTCCTTAGACAATTGTCACTGAAACAGGTGTCCCATTGGAAGATTTTCTCCTAACCTCACCAAATACAACTAAAAAACAGGTTTTGTAGGTTGAGGAATTCTCCTTAGACAGTTGTCACTGAAACAGGTGTCCCATTGGAAGATTTTCTTCTAACCTCAGCAAATACAACTAAAAAACAGGTTTTGTATAGTAAATATATTATTATTACCTTTGCAATAAAGCCTCACAAACTGGAGATTGATGTTTGCAGTACTTTGAATACCAAGTTCATTAAGTGAACCTGTAACAAATGTTCAGGTGATCTATCAGCAGGTCACCAAGTCAGTTATAGACATGGTGCACTGCATTTCAAAATTTCCTAAAGAGTGTAAAGGGTATAACAAAAAAAATTAAAAAGTGCATAAAAGTGCAAGGTTTTTAGAACAGTTCAGATTTCAGTTGACTGTAGCCAATTAACTAAGATAGAAATGCTGTTTAATAGTTATAAGTTACCCTGCTCTTTGTCTTTTTAAATAAGCCTAAATGTGATAAATGTGAAATTTTGTGCCTTGGCAGGTACAGAATTGTTTGTTTTAAACCTGCAGTGCAAAAATCTTTTGTCAATAAATGATGCTGAAAATGCACTTTACAGGTATAGATAGATTAATCATAAATGCTTTGGGTAATGTTATCATAGGGTAGAATCCTTGTAATAAGATTTACTTGTAAATGTATCTTTTTTAATCTTCAATCCGATCAGATTGATTACTGTTGGGGGTTTAAGTTTGTCTGAGGCCCAATGATTAGCTAATGCCCAGTATTATTAATTACTATTACATGTCAAATATATCAATTACTCCTAAATATTCTGTGCCTAATGTGCCTTGTTAGCTCTAGGTGTTACTTGAACCAAGAATGGAAGGGAAAGCCAGCAGCGAACCAGCATTAAATGGCTTTGGAATAATGTATTCCCTATATTTCATACATGGTTAACAAATGAACTACGTGTGGTGATGGGGAACAGTGCCAACCACACAGCATTCCTGTATTAGACAGTGCCAAGGAATAATGATGCAGAGCATGTTCTCAATATGTTGCAGTCAGAAGCACTTACAAAGTGCTGTTTTATGAATGTTGGCCGATTCATTAGAAATCTCAATTTGTAAAAATGGTAATTTATTTGAGGATAGTTTAACGACTCAAATACAGATCTATATCTTTGACGAAATGGTCAGGCAAACAAATGCCAAGATCTTTTAATGTTATACATAAACATAATGCAGCACGTAAAAATTAAAACAATAACACACTTGCTTTGCTTGTTTAAAATACAAACATGATATAAATACATATGCAGTACAGTATATTTTTATAGCTAGTAATTTTAATGCTCACAGTTAGCAAGGAAGTCACATTCATAAAATAGATAATGAAAATATAACATGCTTGAAGAGCGATGTCACTTATTTTAAATGTGTTCCACTAAGAAACACCAGTACATATTTTTATTCTAATATATAATTAAAACTTTGCTTAAATGAATACCTATTTAGTTCAGGATTAAATGTAACCCTTCTGCAAAACAATTAAACATTTTACTCCATGGACAGAAAAACGTTATGCTTGCAGTGGGTCCCCCTCACCACCACCTTAGTTACCTGCTTGTTTTGCACAAGGGATGATAAAAAGGTAATTTCTGCAATAAGCAAAGAGATCTTCATACTGCTTATAAAATTCAGTCTAGAGTCTGGAGTGTGGAGAATGCTACCCGCTTTGCAGAGGACAGATGGGGAAGCGGGATGCGTGATGTTATCTTAAAAGCCTAAAAAGTTATGGTTTGATAGTAATGGAAGAATTGATAGTCAATGAGCCTAGGGTGGGTAGTCTGTCATGAATGCCAAATGTAATGCCGCGTACACATGACCTTTATTCCTGTCATGCAAAAAAAATATGTTTTTCTTGGCGTGATTCGTCGTGATTCCTCTCAAGCCTGCCTTGCATACACACGTTCATGAAAAAAAAACCTTGAGCAAAGCGCGGTGGCATACAACACGTACGACAACATGTATGACGGCACTATAAAGGGGACGTTCCATTCAAATAGCGCCACCCTTTGGACTGCTTTTGCTGATCCTTGTGTTAGTAAAAGTTTGGTAAGAGATGATTTGTGCTTTTCAGCCTCGTGCTTTTTAGTCCGTTACAGCATGACGCATGTGCTATCTCCATTATGAATGCTAGTTTTACCAAAACGAGCGCTCCCATCTCACACATGATTCTGAGCATGAACGACGGGAAAAACGACAAGAAAAAAACAGAGCAGGTTCTAATTTTTTTGCGGGCAGTTTTCTTGTCGAGAAAAGTGCTATAGAGCATGTACATGTGCATGTTTTCACGACCAATCTAAAAAAATTGGCAGTTTTATCGTCATAGTTACATAGTTACATAGTTAGTCAGGTTGAAAAAAGACACAAGTCCATCCAGTTCAACCATAAAAAAAAATAAAAATAAAACAAAGTAAAACACAGTACATCCTCCCATACACCCAACTCCATACCCACAGTTGATCCAGAGGAAGGCAAAAAACCCCAGCAGAGCGATGATCCAATTTGCTACCGGAGGGGAAAAAATTCCTTCCTGATCCCCCGAAAGGCAATCGGATTTACCCCGGATCAACTTTACCTACAAAACTTAGTACTCAGTTATATTATGTGCATTTAGGAAAGAATCCAGGCCTCTCTTAAAGCAATCTACTGAGCTGGCCAGAACCACCTCTGGAGGGAGTCTGTTCCACATTTTCACAGCTCTTACTGTGAAGAAACCTTTCCGTATTTGGAGGTGAAATCTCTTTTCCTCCAGACGTAAAGAGTGCCCCCTTGTCCTCAGTGTTGACCTTAAAGTGAATAACTCAACACCAAGTTCACTATATGGACCTCTTATGTATTTGTACATGTTGATCATATCCCCCCTTATTCTCCTCTTCTCAAGAGTGAATAAATTCAGTTCCTCTAATCTTTCCTCATAGCTGAGCTCCTCCATGCCTCTTATCAGTTTGGTTGCCCTTCTCTGCACTTTCTCCAGTTCTCCGATATCCTTTTTGAGAACTGGTGCCCAAAACTGGACTGCATATTCCAGATGAGGTCTTACTAATGATTTGTACAGGGGCAAAATGATATCTCTATCTCTGGAGTCCATACCTCTCTTAATACAAGAAAGGACTTTGCTCGCTTTGGAAACCGCAGCTTGGCATTGCATGCCATTATTGAGCTTATGATCAACTAAAACACCCAGATCCTTCTCCACTACAGATCCCCCCAGTTGTACTCCCCCTAGCATGTATGATGCATGAATATTCTTAGCCCCCAAGTGCATAACTTTACATTTATCAACATTAAACCTCATCTGCCACTTAGTCGCCCAATTAGACAGAGCATTGAGGTCGGCTTGTAAATTGGAGACATCCTGCAAGGACATTATTCCACTGCATAGCTTGGTGTCATCTGCAAAAACAGAAATGTTACTTTTGATCTCAGACCCAATATCATTTATAAATATATTGAAAAGTAAGGGACCCAACACTGAACCTTGGGGTACACCGCTGATAACCTTGGACCATTCAGAGTAAGAATCATTAACCACAACTCTCTGAATTCTGTCTTTCAGCCAGTTTTCTATCCATTTACAAACTGATATATCTAATCCTGTAGACCTTACCTTACACATGAGCCGTGTGGGGAACTGTATCGAACGCTTTTGCAAAATCCAAGTATACCACGTCCACTGCTACGCCTCTGTCCAGGGTTTTACTTACCTCTTCATAAAAAGAAATCATGAAAAAAGGTTGTGTGTACTTGGCATTGGAGTAATAGTTTTATCAAAACCTTTGGCCAGCTAAGCTAATAGCTTGCTATTCATATCTCTCTGTTTGTAAATACTGTCTGGACTTAATGTAGCAGTATCTCCTGAAGGGAGGCTTGGAGGGCATTGCATGAAGCAGGGTCTTAGGTAGTGGTAAAGGTGTTTTTTACATTTTTGGCTGTGACTTTTGCCAGGGCAAGGTTCTTCTGTGTTTGACATTTTGTTTTAGAGGCATGATAGAGGCATATTCCCCACTAATAAAGGCCTTAGAAGCACCCCTTACGGTTGAGGGCCAGTAGTACTCTCATTGATGGGCCAGTAATGTTGCAGTGAGATTTGAACATGAAGTAAAAGATCCAGAACCTAGAGAGACAGTAGTCTGTCACGGCGTCTGAAGTTAATTTGAGTACAAGTTGGAGAGTCTGGTGGTCAGAGATGCCCTGGATCAGGATCTATATGGAGACTATAGCAGGGAGTATAGATAAGGAGGTGTAGGCCAAATAAGTTCTGGAGAAGGATCTATGTGAAGTGCAGTACAGTGGCAAGTAAAGACTGTAGTGGTAGGATGCTTCCATTTCCAAAGTTTTGTCATTTGGTAGGCCTCAGCCTATTTAGGAAATTCTGAGGTGTGTTCAGAAGTAAGGTTAAATCTGTCCAAAGTAGGGCAGGGAGTTAAATTAAAGTTGTCCATAACCAGAATGTTGTCTGCTTTTTAATGGTGCGGGTGTTCATTAGCAGGGTGAAGAAAGTAAATACAGCCCTGCATTAATCATTTCAACATGACAAACATTGGCATGAAGAAGAGGGATCTCCCCTCTGGATGTGATGGAAGGCTAATAAATGAAAGGGGAGGGGGGGTGCCCCAGGAACCAGGAAGCTCACCCCTATAACTGGCATATATGGCTAATGTTTAATCAAGCTGAGAATTTTACTGCCATATACATGTTTTAAAGTTTTAGAAAATATAAACATCAGAGATCTCTTACATTTATAGTTAAAGCAGAACGTCACTCAAAAGAGGAGGTTCCACTTGTTAGCATGCTCTCCCCCTCCACTGCCCTATTTTTGTAAAGGGGAGGGGGGAGCGAGTACTTTTTGTTTTGACAGGTACCCACTACCACTTCCAGTCAGATCCTTGGGGCGATCTGTGCCCAAGTTTGCCCCCCCTCCTCTTCTCCCCCGCAGCCTCCTGGGTCACATGATGGGTCCCAGAAGACTGTGGGCCATTCAGAAAGTGTACCTTGACTCATGTATGTGCAGTAGGAAATCAGCCGTGAAGCTGTAAGAATTGGCTCAGGAGAAGACATCGCTGGATCCTTGGACAGGTAAGTGTCCCTATTTTAAAAGTCAGCAGCTACAGTAATTGTGAACCTGTACCTGCCTGTGAAATGTTCTGTACAATGTATACAACCTACTGCAGCAAAATGTCCCAATATTCACACTAGACCCTTGTGCAAGCATGCAGCCTGGCAGCCTTACTAATGGAAAATGGGCATATGCCACCCCTAAGACAAATCAGGTCACATGGCGTCAACACATGGGGTGCCTTGCTAGGTGGGATATCCCTGGCAAAGCATCTTGATCTTATGTTGATTAGGGCAAGGACCTCTACCCCACAAACCAGGCTCAATGGCTGGAATCTGGAAACCCCCTTAAAAACAAGTAAACCCCCAGAAACCCCTTAAGGGGTTCATCCAAAAAATATAGATGTAAATAAACACACCCACTTTCTGATAAGTCCTTGTTTAAAAAGAATGCTTTTGTTTACATGGCTGGGGATTTCAAGACAGAAAATGAATAGGGCCAGGTAACATCCCTGGTTGCTAAAGGCACAGAGGATGCAGGCAACCACTGCTTCCTTAACAACCATTGACAACAGAAGCTGTCATATATAGTAGCCATATAAAAAGCATTACTATATATACACAGTAAAACCATGGTTTGAGAGTAACTTGGTTTGAGAGCTTTCTGCAAGACAAGCAAAATATTTTATACATTTAGATTTGATATACAAGTAGTGTCATGTCACAACTGAGTATAAAATATAAGAGAGCTGACTCTAAGGCCGCGTACACACGATCAAATCTGTCTGCTGGAAACGGTCTGCTAGACCTTCCCAGCAGACAGATTCGATCGTGTGTACTGGCGAGCCGACGGATTTGGCCACCCGACAGATTTCAAAGCATGCTTTGAAATCTATCGGTTGGGAACCCGTCCGCCCGCCATGTCTGCTGGTTAGTACACTTACCAGCAGACATGTCGTCTCGCACCGGCGCCGAATGGATTCGGCGCATGCGCGGAAGTGTTTTACTTCCTGGTGCGGTGACGTGGCGGCGTCAACGTCACCGCCACGTCACCGACACGTCAGCATTCCGTCTGCTGGCGGGAATTTTGGTTTGCTCGTGTGTACACGCGAGCAAACCAAAATCCAAAGAGACCGATTTGAACAAATGAATTGCCTCATGTGTACGAGGCCTAAGTGTAGCACTATGGTTACATTTAATGAAGGTACAACATTTAGCAACTCACATGGTTGATGATTAAAACAGGCACATCTAAGTATGCAGGCATCCAGGGTAAAGCTGCAAACATAGACAATTCTCCTTACTGCCATTGATGTCATTGATGTCGTCTCTTCCACGAGGGCTTCAAGCCTCGCTTTTAGATCACTCTACTGCAGGGTATTTTTCCTGGTCATGTTTGCAGACTGATAGCGGTAAGGGTCGGCGGTGAGGATGACAGTCTATGTGGATCGCTTTACCCCAGATACATGCATACTTAGATGTGCCTCTTTTAATCATCAACCATGTGAGTTGCTAAATGTTGTACCATTATTACATGTAACCGTATTGCTACACTCAGAGGCGCTTCTCTTCTCTTTTATACTCTGTAGCTCCTGCTGGATTTTGCTTATAATCCCCTTGTGAAGGCTTCCATTTGTGGATGGACATTTTATGGTTACACAACTTATTACATTGCTATAATCTTTTTATATGGACTATAAACTGAAGGACTTATGAATAAATGGTTGTGGAACAAATCATTTAAGCTTCCATTATTTCCTATGGGAAAATTTGCTGTGATATACAAGTGCTTTGGATTATAAACAGGCTTCGGGAACGAATTATGCTCACAATCCAAGGTTTTACTGTATATGCCTTTCAGATTCCGTAAATGTTCAGCCAGTTAAACGAACAGCAACAAAAGCAAGCACAATTCAGTTGGAACCTGGTGCAAATCTACAGGCTAAAGGGCACAAGGAAGCCAAACACTGGACTTGCCCTCTGCATCCATTATTATATAATTAATCCAGGCCTAGAAGCAATCTTTAAAAATGACAACATCCAAGGTATTTGAAATTTGAAAGTTGGAGTTTGAAATACAACTGCACCATTTATCACTCCCCTTTCCCAAACTATGGAGCCTTCTATATTATTATTTCAAACATGCAATCTCTATATCAAGCTGGAACTAAGAAGACAATAAAATCCCATTTGTATTCTCTTTTTACAATAAGTATAGGATGGATGCTGTGTATTCCATGATGTGCATCTTAATATAAGATGATTCCACCATGGCAATGGAAGAGTTAAACCTGCCTAAATGGGATCGCTCCTGAGTTAAACCCCTGCCAGAAATCTGAACTGGGAGAGTAATTAGGTACAATTATCATTAAACTCTAAGTTATTCAGAGAAAGCCTCTATGTAATCCATAATGGGATCTAATTAGAACCTGCTATATGCTCATCAAAATAAGACAGGCAAAGGTGCGTGAAGCTATGGTCTATGGTTCAGGAACAAAGTGCAACCTAATTTGTCTGTGCCAGAGAAAGCTAGCAGGAGAGAGAAATTGTAGTAGTACCTTTATTTGGCTAATTGAATACATTTTAGTGGTGCAAGTTTTCCAATATCCTCTTTGTCAAGCATGGTATCATACAAATAGCTAAACAATCCTATATATATTTACATGTGTACACCATGCCTGTTGAAGAGAACTAATCATTATCAAAAGCTTCCTATATATGACAACCTTTATAAGTTCTACTTTCAATTTATCGCTTTATAAGGTTTTCCCTAGTGAGTTTCCACAACACACACATTCTTTTTCCCCTGTATCCCTACTCCAGCACACACACAGATCAGTCTGTCCCCTGTATCCCTCCTCCAGCACACACATTAGTCTTTCCACTGTATCCCTCCTCCAGCACACACACATCAGTCTGCCCCCTGTATCCCTCCTCCAGCACACACATTAGTGTTTCCTCTGTATCCCTCCTCCAGCACACACACATCAGTCTGCCCCCTGTATCCCTCCTCCAGCACAGTCATTAGTGTTTCCTCTGTATCCCTCCTCCAGCACACACAGTCTTTCCCCTGTAAATTTCCTCCAGCACACATGCATTAGCCTTTCCCCTAAATACCTCCTCCAGCATACACATGAGTCTTTCTCTTGTATCCCTCTTCCAGGACAAACACACATTAATCTTTTCTTTTATAGGGATTGGCTACCCTCTACTATATATTGGTGGCTCTGCTGCTTAATATTCACATAGGTTTTGTATGTACATCACTTCCTATCTCTGTGTGTCTAGATCAGAAACAACAGAAATATGGAGTGCATAGTAAAACAAAGAACTGTGCCACATGGGCTTATAACAGGAGCTGCTACTGCTGCTGCCTTTTCACTCAGACAAGAAGCAGAGACTATTATACAAATATTCAAAAATTCCTGTGTTCTAATAGTTTAACTGCAGCTGTCCACAGCTTCTTAAGTATGGATCAAAATCCCTGTGACAGACTTATCTGTATACAGTTGTTATTATCTCACATGGACAGTGCCAAATAGCTAGGTCTGTGCTATCGTATATACATATGTATAGTGGTCAGCATACAGTATATTAGTAGATGGACCTGTTTATTGCATTAGAGTTTATATGTAGCTCCTGTCATTTTAGTTACCCCTGTCCCTTCTGACTCAGGATTCTACAGCTAGTTTTATCTCAGGGCATCCAACGGCCACATCTGGTAGTTAGAGGTCCAGTTGCTTGTCAGATTAGTGACTACTAGGGACTAAAGGGCAGAGTACATAGGCTGACTCCTAATTCCAGTGCCACAACACAGTTTCTATGTGTGAGAAGCTGCATTCTAGGCTGGTAAACAACAGCTGGAGGGACTCCCCATTACCGCAGATCTTGCTTCAGGTCTTGAAGATGAATGCCACATTGCGATCATCTGCAAGGACCCCTGCAACTGGACTTTGCTGCAAAATCCAACTGGGGTATCTATGTTAGACATGTGCATTCGTTTTCGTTAGAATGCATTTTCGTCCGAAAATCGGGTATTTTCGTTATCGTTTTAATGAACGAAAACGAAAGCGCAAGAAACGAAAACCGAAAGATTCGACATAAAAAATGCTTTATTTTCGTTTTCATTCAGATCCGACGATTTTCGATGCTTTGTCGAATTTCCGTCGTTCAATTTCACAAAGTCATCGAAAATCGTTGTTCTGAAAACAGTGAATCACTGTATGATTAAATAAATGTATTTTCTGGACGAAAACGAAAAAACGAAAACTAAATATTCCAGTCAGCACATGTCTAAACTATGTTAATAACTATACAGTATATACCCATATATATGTGTATTATTCCAAAAGGACTCCCATTGAGCCCTTTGCTGACAATACCTGTTTGTACATTGGATGTATGTGCTATTATTAATCTTTTATTTTATAAAGCTTGTGTTATTTCCATACTGGTGAGCATCTATATACTTATGGTAATGTGATATGCTGGTAACATAGTTCCCCTTTTCCCAATTACTTTGATTAGATTAATGGTTAATTTCCCAGGAAGGGAATACCCTCTGTTTACAGAGGCCCTGTTCTGGGTGGAGGCACTGCCAAATTTATTATCAAACCCTCTTCCACTTAAAGAAATTGAAACAAAGGAAAGCTGTCCCCAACAGGTCACCAAGGAAGGAAAAAAAAGTGGAAAATGGACTATATCGGTACCAGCTTGGAAAGAATACACAGCATTTTTTTATAAAAAAAATGTAATGTTTTATTTACACAAAGATTAAAATATAAAATGGGTATCCCAAAATATCATGAAAAATTATACAGATACATGCCATAATACAATCTGGAAATATATCTATAGAGGAGAACAGCGTTATAGTGAATCCTCACAAATCGTGCATTCCTCAACATGTTCTACCACTTCATTAGGAGAGTATTATCTATAATAGGTTGACAAAATACACATAGGGCCAGATTCAGGTAGAGTTAGGCTGGAGTATCCATTGATCCGCCAGCCTAACTGTCACTTTAAGCCGGCGTTTTTGTTTTCTGTAACCGTAATTGAATTTCGCCATCGCATCGTTACTTCAACTTAAAAATGGTGCCGGGGGCGTTCCCGCTGATTAACGCTGAAAAAATATGTTAATCAGCGGGAGTCGGAAATTCACGATCTTTTTCGGGCGCGATGCAGTGACTTTACGACGTTTCTGGAAGCGATATGCGACGTAAAGATAAAGCAGCCCCCTAGTGGAGTATCCTATGTTAAGTATAGGCGTCGTCATCGCGTCGGAAAAAATAAAAATCGCGTCGCTTGCGTAAAACGTTCATGAATGGGGATGTGACGTCATTGACGTTCACTGACAGAATTTGGAGCATGCGCACTGGGATGCATTGACACTCGACGCATGCGCAGTACGTTCGCCGCGGGATCACGCATAGTTTAAATAATACACGCCCCGTACCCGCCCAATTTGAATTCCACCGGCTCATTTGCGATGCGCTGCCGCAACTTTAGGAGCAAGTGCTTCATGAATAACAGCACTTGCTCCTAAAATTTCGGCAGAGTAACGTAAATGAGAAGCGTTACTTCAGAGCAAAGATGCTCTCATCTACCTGAATCTGGCCCATAGTATTCAGAAATAATCACATATGAATGTACAGAGCATTGAATTTTTCAATGGGGACATAAGGGGTAAAGAGTTCAAAACTGGCGCTTACCAGTGGACCCACAGAAGAATTACCCTACAGTGGATGTGGAGGACACATAAATGGACGGAGAGTAGGGATGAGCCGAACACCCCCCTGTTCGGTTCACACCAGAACCTGCGAACACACCAAATGTTTGTGTAAACTTTAGAACCCCTGTTAAAGTTTATGGCACTCCAACATTTGAAATCTAAAGTGCTAATTTTAAAGGCTAATATGCAAGTTATTGTCCTAAAAAGTGTTTGGGGTCCTGGGTCGTGTCCCAGGGGACATGTATCAATGCAAAAAAAAGTTTTAAAAATGGCAGTTTTTCAGGAGCAGTGATATTAATAATGCTAAAAGTGAAACAATAATAGTTTAAATTTCGTACCTGGGGGGGGGGGGGGTGTAAAGTTAGCATGTGAAAAAGAGCATGTTTCCCATACATAGAACTGTCCCTGCACAAAGTATCATTTCTGAAAGAAAAAAAAGGCATTTAAAACCTACTTTGCGGCTATAATGAATTGTCGGCTCTGGCAATTCATAGAGAATTCATTCATAAAAAAAAAGTGTGGGGGTCCCCCCAAATTCCCTTCAGACCTCTTTAACAAAGGGGACCCCCAGATCCTGCCCCCCCCCTATGTAAATTGGTAATGGGGTACACAGTACCCCTACCATTTCATGAAGGAAGTGTAAATAGTTAAAAAAAAAACACACAGACACCATAGAAAAAAGACTTTTATTAATAAAAAAATAATAAAAAATCCAGCGGTGGTAATCCACTCTTGATGCGGCTCCCTGCTACAACGTTGTCTTCTATCCAACGACGGATGATCTCTCCAGCGACCTGAAGGGTCTGGTATGGATATTTGGGGGGAACCCTGCGTCATTTTTTTTTTTTTATTGACGGCGGGGTTCCCCTTAATATCCATACCAGACCTAAAGGGGCTGGAAATTGAATTTGGGGGGACCCCCACGCTTTTTTTTTTTATGAATGAATCCTCTCTGAATTGCCAGAGCCGACAATTCATTATAGCCGCAAAGCTAGTTTTAAATTACTTTTTTTCTTTCAGAAATTACACTGCAGAGACAGTTCTATGTACAGGAAACATGCGCTTTTTCACATGGTAACTTTACACCCCTCCCCCAGGTACGAAATTTAAAGGAATATTTCACTTTTATTGTTTCACTTTTAGCATTATTAAATTCACTGCTCCCAAAAAAACGTCAGTTCTTAAAACTTTTTTTTGCATTGATAAATGTCCCCTGGGACAGGACCCGGTCCCCAAACACTTTTTATGACAATAACTTGCATATAAGCCTCTAAAATTAGCACTTTAGATTTCCCCCCATAGACTTTAACAGGGTGTTCCACAGCTTTTCGAATTTGCTTAGAACACCCCTAATTGTTCGTTGTTCGCCGAACAGGCGAACAGGCAATGTTCGAGTCGAACATGAGTTCGATTTGAACTCGAAGCTCATCCCTAACGGAGAGTAAAGCTGTGGTAACAAAATATATACGTGTGTATATAAACAATTCAATACAATACCTCCCCCTCCTTATCTGGTATTGTATTGTTTATATACACACATTTATATTTTTTACCACAGTCTTTAGCCTCGCTCTACACAGTACAGAATATATATGTGTCTCTGCTCTTTCTTTTGGCCTATTTCTTCTGTTTATGTACATTAAGCTCTCAGCTGCCAGCGCATGTCTATTTTCCTCTCAGCAAGTCCCCAGCACACGTGTAATAACCCCTCTGTGCCTAGTGCATGTGCATTAACCCCATCAGCACCCAGTCTTCATGTATTATAATTACTCATATTTGATCAGCGCACCATGAAAAATAACAGTCTAATCTCCATGGACTATGTCTTAGTTCCACTGTCCTATTTTATATTGAAACAATCCTCAGCAACAAAGCCCTGCCCCATCTCCCACATTCGGAGCAATACACCCCTGATGATACAGTCCCTGCTAATAACCAGTTATACCAAAGTGTAAATAGGCTGGCAACCAACTGAGGGAACAAGAAGAAGAAGGGATGAGTCTAAGACTAAACCAACTAATCCAAACATGCAGGTAAACTGGAATATACCATTTACAGATTCTAACTTACAAGTTGTAGTTACACTGGAATCCAATGCAAAGATGGATACTCAATTCAGTGTTCCAGAACTCCCCCGTTTGAAATAGTCAGATTTCACTAATAAACATAACTTATGTTATATCCACAATGCAATTTTTTTTTACATAATGCCCAGGATTAACCCTTTAGGTTCCAGTGAGTACACCAAGCATGCTTTATTTTATATATATAGACTGATTTAACTGTTTTAGGTTTAATAACACTTTGGGGGTTATTTAAGAAAGGCAAATCCACTTTGCACTACAAGTGCAAAGTTCACTTAAAAATGTCACTGAAAGTACACTTGGAAGTGCAGTCGCTGTAAATCTGAGGAGTAGATCTGAAATGAGGGGAAGCTCTGCTGATTTTATTATCCCATCATGTGCCAGCTAAAATGCTGTTTTTTATTTTCCTTGCATGTCCCCTTCGGAATCTACAGCGACTGCACTTCCAAGTGCTTTTTCAGTGCAATTTCAAGTGCACTTTGCACTTGTAGTTTGCACTTGTAGTGAAAAGTGGATTTGCCTTTCGTAAATAACCCCCTTTAACCACTTAAGACCCGGACCAAAATGCTGCCAAAGGACCAGGCCCCTTTTTGCGATTCGGCACTGCGTCGTTTTAACTGACAATTGCGCGGTCGTGCGACGTGGCTCCCAAACAAAATTGGCGTCCTTTTTTCCCCACAAATAGAGCTTTCTTTTGGTGATATTTTATTTATTATTTATTTTGTTGCGCTATAAACAAAAATAGAGCGACAATTTTGAAAAAAATGCAATATTTTTTACTTTTTGCTATAATAAATATCCCCCAAAAATGTATAAAAAAAGTTTTTTTTCCTCAGTTTAGGCCAATACGTATTCTTCTACCTATTTTTGGTAAAAAAAATCGCGATAAGCGTTTATCGGTTGGTTTTTGCTAAATGTATAGCGTTTACAAAATAAGAGATAGTTTTATTGCATTTTCATATTTTTTTTTTTTTTTTACTACTAATAGCGGCGATCAGCGATTTTTTTCATGACTGCGACATTATGGCGGACACTTCGGACAATTTTGACACATTTTTGGGACAATTGTAATTTTCACAGCAAAAAAATGCATTTAAATTGCATTGTTTACTGTGAAAATGACAGTTGCAGTTTGGGAGTTAACCACAAGGGGGCGCTGTAGGGGATGTGTGACCTATGCGTGTGTTTACAACTGTAGGGGGGTGTGGCTGTAGGTGTGACGTCATCGATCACGTCCCCCTATAACAGGGATGACGTGACCCACGGCTGGGTACAAAAATCAACGTATATATACGTGGATGTGCCCAGCCATGCCATTCTGCCGACGTGACATCCCAAAGCAGTTCTTGTATCAGGTCACCTCTCCAAGGGGGGTTACGTTTTGCAAGGTCCCTTGAGGTTGGCAGCAGGAAAGGCCCTGTAGTAAATTGAAGGAACCGCTTGGCAAGTCTAAGAGACTTTGGGGGGGGGATTTACTAAAACTGGTGCGCATAGAATCTAGTGCAGCTGTGTATAGTAACAAATTAGCTTCTAGGTTTTATTATCAAAGCTTAGTAGCCCCCCCCCCCCGTTCTATCCACTTGGTCAGGTAGTGCTTTAGAGTTTGTGGTCAAACATCAGCATTGTTGTACAGGATATCGGTGTTGATAAATTCTTGATAAACAGTTGAAGATTCAGATTTGCTGTTGTCGTGAGTGACAACTTGGAGTGTTGGGGCTGCCACAAGGTAAGCTATTCTGAACAAGTGATTGCTTTGGTCGTCTAAGACAGCATACAACCTAAATGCTTTCTTAGGTTTTCCATTTAGGAAACACCTTGACAAGACATAAGTATGCAAAGGTTTTACCCCAAAGCCCTCAATAGAATAAATCACTGCACTTTGACATGACTTTTGCAGGTGACTGTTCTTGGCTCCCCCATGATATGAAACAGCAGGAAAAGGATCTACAGGGGGATCAGGTGTGCTCAAATTACTGAAGTGCTTAAGCATCACTGTCACTGTGTATTTTTTGTAAAGTGAAGTCTTATCTCAATTATTAAGCTCTGGACCAACTGCATTTGGGAAGTGCACAGTCTATTTTTCTTCAGCAAATTATCCCCATAGTCCTTAGTGCACTCTAATGGATTTTATGTATTTGCAAGACTATCATTGTCTAACTTGCAGTAACAGCTTGTTCCAAAACTATCAATCTGGCAGGGCTTCCATTTCTACCTTCTTGTGGGCAAAATCTGCCTCCATTTATGCCTTCTTTTTTGCAAAGACAGCTTGCACCGTGGTAGACTCTATACTCCTAGGTGCATTCACCAACAATGTAAGGTGCAACACACCACTAACCAATAATGTAAAGTGCCAGGCTTTCCCAGTGATCGAGTGACGTCACCCACATGTCACCCACATGTCACTGGGAAAGCCTGGGTTTTCCCTTGCGTCAGAGGGGGCAGGGTCACGTGACAGGTGGCCCTGCCCTCACCTACATAAGAGATGTCACTGGCTGAAGCCGCGTCATTCAGGTGGAGACAAGAGACAGGTAATGCGCTGCTCTGCGGACATCTCATCGCTGGATCCTGGACCTGGATGAAGAGGAGATCTTCTGATCGCTGGACCCCGGAGAGGAGATTACCCATCGCAGGATACTAACAGCGTTGGAGCGGAGACCGAGAGTGGATTACCACCGCTGGAATCTTTTTTTTTATTTAATTTTATTTCTAACAAGGACTTTCCCAACGGTGTCTGTGTTTTTTTTGTTTTTTTTTACACTTTCTTTGTGAAATGGTAGTGGTACAATGTACCCCATTACCAATTCACATGGGGGCGAGATCTGGGGGTCCCCTTTGTTAAAGGGGTCTTCCAGATTTCCGATAAGCTCCACCGCCCGCAGACCCCCACAACCACCAGGCATGGATTGTGGGGATGAGGCCATTGTCCCCATCAACATGGGGACATGGTGCTTTGAGGGGTCACAGACCCCCAAATCATCCTCCCAATGTTGAGGGCATGTGGCCTGGTATGGTTCAGGAGGGGGGTGCCTGCGGCCTGCCAGGCTGCGTGCTCGGATAAAGGGCCTGGTATGGAAATTTTGGGGAAACCCCACGTCATTTTTTTTTTATTATTTGGTGCAGGGTTCCCCTTAATATCCATACCGGACCTGAAGTGTAATTGAATTTGGGGGGACCCCCACACATTTTTTTTTCTCAATGACTTTCAATGCCTTTTCTCTGTATTTCCGGGAGCCGGCAATTCATTATAGCCGCAAGTGGTTTTAAATGACTTTTTTCCTTCAGAAATTACACTTTGTGCAGGGTCAGTTCTAAGCACGGGAAACATGTGCTGCTTTACAGGCATACTTTATGCACCCCCCTCACTATTTCACTTTTATTGTTTCACTTTAACCATGATTAAAATCACTGCTCCTGAAAAAACTGGAGTTTTTAAAACTTTTTTTTGCATTGATACATGTCCCCTGGGGCAGGACCAATGTCCCCAAACACTTTTTATGACAATAACTTGCATAGCTATGAGTAAACACTGAAGTTAGTGTGAAAGGCGTCAACTGTCCTAGGTTCCGTTGCTGTGATTTGTAGTGCCTGTTTCAAGTTTTTTACATTAAAGTTACTTTGGATTGAAGTGTGGCTGTCCTGATCATCTTTTGTTCTTATTTGCCATGGGCATTGCTAGCACCCTCAGTTCCTGAGAAGAAGATTTGCACCCAACAAGACCTGCCTGGAGCGGCAATTTCTGTCTCTTTATAGTTCTAGGAAGTAAGGATTTCTCAGAAGAAATAAGGACATTTAAAAGCAAAATCGAAGGATGAGGTAAGTAAAGGAGGACTGCACTAAAGTAAAGGAAGCTATTTAGGGGAAAAATGTTTCCTTTACAACCCCTTTAAGTGCAAAGGAGGGATCTTATAGACCCCAGATCCCTCCACAAAAATACCTGACACGTGACTATTGCTGTCACAAGGGATGAGTACATTCCTTGTGACAGCAATAAAAGTGATATTTTTTTTTAAAGGCACAGTGTAAAACTAAAAAATAAATAAGAAAAAAAATTACTAATTTAAAGCGTCCCATCCCTCCATGCTCGCGCGCAGAAGCAAATGCATATGTAAGTCGCGCCGGAAATGTACACAGTGTTCGAACCACAGATATGAGGTATCACCATGTTCTTTAGAGTGAGAGCAATAATTCTAGCGCTAGTTACTCTGTAACTCTAAACTGGTAACCATTATTTTTTTTTAAAAGCGCAAAGATTTTTCTTGTCGCCATTCCACGAGTGTGTGCAATTTTACAGCATGACATGTTAGGTATCTGTTTACTCTGCGTAAAATCATCTATTACATTATACAACATTTTTTAGCTAACTTTACTGTGAGGCCTTGTACACACGAGGGAATGTATCCGGTCGGAAACATCCGACGGATATTTCCCAGCGGATAAGTCAAATTTGTCCGTTGGTCTGATGAGCGTACACACCATCGGACCGAAATCCCAGCGGACCAGAACGCGGGCACGTAAACCACGTACGACGTCACTATAAAGGGGAATGACAAAGCCATCGGCGCCGCCCTCTGTTCCGCTTCTGCTAGTTCCGTGTTAGCGTAGGTTTGGTTAGAGCTGATTCGTGCTTTTCAGTCTCCGCGCTTAACAGGTCGTATTTTCAGGTTCAGTGTGTGCTTGTGGGCTCGTATTTGTCATTCAGTGTCGCCGTACGCGGCGTTTCTGCTTTGCAGTACCGTCCTGTACGGTCGTATCTGTTTGACGTGCGATCTTTGCAGGTCTTGCTGGATTTGGGGGTGCTTTCTGTTTGAGTGTGTTCTTGACTGACCAGCCGGCCGGTTTGAAGCCATGATGGAGCAGCAGCGCGACTTTTCACGAGTTCGTGCTGTTTATGGGTTTTGTTCTGGAGTCTGTGTGCATTCCAGTGATTTGGACAGGAACAGTAGGAGGAGGAGTTCCTGGGCCAAGAATTGGTTGCGGCAGCGTAATCGATTCTCTCATATGTCTCTGCTTAGGGAGATCCGGGAGAATAATCCTGATGACTTCAGGAACTTTCTCCGTATGACGGACCCCGTTTTCCACCGTCTGCTGGATCTCCTGTCCCCCTATATCACGAGGCAGGACACTGTGATGCGCCAAGCCATTCCGGCTGAGCAGAGGCTTATTGCCACGTTGCGGTACCTGGCGACTGGGAGGAGCCTGCAGGACCTCAAGTTCTCAACAGGCATCTCTCCCCAGGCGCTTGGGATCATCATACCGGAGACGTGTTCTGCCATCATACAAGTCATGCAGGAGGAGTTTATTAAGGTAAGTTTCCTCCTTTAACATCACAATCTGTGTCTTTAATAATGTTTGCATATTTTTCTCACCTTTTTGTGTTGGTTTTCCTAGTCGCCATGATTGTAATATGCTGTGTGCTTAATGTTCCCTTTTCTCCCCATGCATGTTGTTAAGCTTTCCAGGTTTATGTGGTTTGGCCTACCTGCATA
Source organism: Rana kukunoris (assembly GCA_029574335.1). NCBI lineage: Eukaryota > Metazoa > Chordata > Amphibia > Anura > Ranidae > Rana > Rana kukunoris. The sequence continues at coordinate 336,545,269 of CM056050.1, forward strand.
TTTTTACCTTCAACACTACTAACCTGTCCAGCATCATCTCCTAGGGACAAAAACACCTCCTTTTTTATTTTTGGTGTCCTGCTCCATTGTAGTTCAACTCCCTCCCCCTAAAAAAGTGTATTGCCCTATCAGCGGGATGTGGAGTCTGATAATAATTGTCTCTAGATTTGTTGCCCTAAATACTCTCTATAAACTAATTTTTTGAAATGTTAATACCGTGATGTTGCAGAATGTTGTTTTTTTACTAGTGTTTGCAATGTTGTTTCTGTGCCAAAGTGCTAATTGTTATTTTGCTTTTGTCCCCACAGTTTCCCTCCATGCCGCAGGAATGGCAGACTGTGGCTGGCCACTTTGCCCAGCGTTGTGATTTTCCAAACTGCGGAGGGGCAATTGATGGGAAGCACGTCCGCATAGTGCCGCCACCTCTTTCTGGCTCGTACTATTATAACTACAAAGGTTTTCATAGTATCGTGTTGATGGCGGTGGTGTCGGCAGACTACGAATTTTTGTATGTGGACGTGGGGAAGAATGGCCGGCTGTCTGATGGGGGAGTGTTCGCGCGGACCGAATTTTACAGGCGTCTACAAACTGGTGGTCTTGAACTGCCACCGGATGAAGACAATGTGGAAGGACTTCCGTTTGTTTTTTTAGCGGACGAGGCTTTTGGACCTCACCTCATGCGGCTTTTTCCCCAGAGGACCATCACCCAGGAGAGGAGAGTCTTCAATTTCCGGCTGGCCAGGGCCCGGAGGGTAGTCGAGAATGCCTTTGGGATACTCGCCAGCCGGTTCCGCCTGTTCCAGACAGCGATACATCTGGCGGAATATAAATTTAACTCTGTTATTTTGGCCTGCTGCATATTGCATAATTTTTTACGCAGGCATTCCCAGACGTACCTACCCAACATCGGTGCTGAGGCAGGACTACCCTCAGATACCCTTCCTGGGCTGGACACTGGTCGCGCTGGCTCGGTCACCCAATCTGCTTGTGAGGTACGCGACAAATATGTTGAGTACTTTATGGGTCGGGGGGCCATAGCTATGCCAGATTAATATTTCTTTATAATTCGGCCCCCAAAATAAAGAAATATTACCAAGAACTAATAAATAATTTGACCATTGGACTTTATACAGTTGTTTGTCATTATTGCTTTTTCTCTTTTTATCTGTCTTCCAGGTTCTGAAACTAGTGCATTTCTTGTGCCCAATTTAGTTAGCAGGTTTTAGTAAATACACACAATTACACATTCTAGTCACTCTTCTACAAACTGGGTATTGAGGTTAGAAATAAGAAGCCACTGGTGTGTGTGTGTTTTTAAAAGGTTTTTTTATTTCTTTTTTATTTATTCAAAAAATATTTTGTGGTTTTGACAAACATATATAACAATCGAACTTACAAAGTTCAACCTTTTATTTGGCATAACAAACCCAGACAACATGGTCTTAGGTCACGCCGGAATCCCACAAAATTTGAGGATGCACACATGCTGTGTGTGTGATGGGCCAAATGGTGATTTTTCACATGAGATCCCATGCGAAATGTTCACATGTGCTATCTGCCATCATGGGTGATCAATGTATGTGCTTTGTGGGTGCAACCCCTTTCTGTCACCTACTTGATAAGTAAGGAAGGGGTTGCACCCACAAAGCACATACAATTGATGTCCTGTGATGGCAGATCGCACATGTGAACACACATTGGGGTTTATTTACTAAACAGTCCAAACTCCGGCTTATTTGTGCATATAAGCCAATCAGCTTCTAAATTAAGCTTAGTCAATTAAGACTTCGCATCCAAACATGGAAGATGATTGTTTTATATGCCAAGTGATGCTGCTTTTGCACCTTATAGCTTTAGTAAATAAACCCGTGTGTGTGTGTGCATCCTCAAATTTTGGGGGATATTAAACGAATATTATACAACATCTTTGAGAGTGTGGTGGTTAGGGGTGAGGGCAGGGGGGGCATGGGGGGCAGCTGGGGGGGATAGTCTTCTATATACGTCCCAAAATATCGAGCATGTTTTTGAAGTTTTGGTCCATCACCACCATCCTTTCCCTCATATTGGCAAGATCGGTGCTGCACTCCATTATCTGCTGTATTAGGATTTGTGCACTTGCACGAGAAAAAATAGGAGCGACAGATGTGCTAATCCCATCTTCATCCCCTAAAAATGCCAAAGGAAAAACACAACATTGTAAGTAAGTAAGGTGCAGGCCTATCTACATCTCTTTTTCCCTGCAAAGCTGGGGTGTCACTGACCTGTTGTACTGACAAGTTCAACATCTTCTACAACTTCTCCTTCTTCTTCAACTTCTCCTTCCTCCACTAATCCGCCTTCCTCCTCCAATCCGCCTTCCTCCACTAATCCGCCAAATTCCACCAAACCGCCTTCCTCCACCAATCCGCCTTCCTCCACTAATCCGCCAAATTCCACCAAACCGCCTTCCTCCATTAATCCACCAAATTCCACCAATCCGCCTTCCTCCACCAATCCGCCTTCCTCCACCAATCCGCCTTCCTCCTCTCTCCCTTCCTCCTCTCCTTCTTCCTCCTCTCCTTCTTCATCATCCTCCTGCTCAACAATTTTTTCGGGCCGTTTGGGAGACAGTGTGGGCCTCCCTGACTCCTCATAGCGCTGTCCTCTTCTTTCCCCTAAAAACAACCAAAAAAATAAAAAAAAACATCAGCAAACAGATCTTTTTGGAGGGACTAATTTGCAAACATTGCTTAGAAGTGGCGTTACAATTCTAGTTTTGGCCTTATTACAGCACAAACCATGTTCCTTTTTTTTGCTAGCTGACGTCTCCCTAGCTGTGATATAATGAGGCTTTTTGGGGAAGTGACACACATGTCTGGCCTCCTGAATAAGTCTTTTTTGGAGTCCCTTCTCCTAAACTCCAAATTACTATTTTATGTGGGTAGACAGGTTTTCTAAATTACAGATGTCCAAACAGCTGCATATTAAGTTATCTCAGCACTGTGTGAATTACAGAATCCTGATTGCCTTTTTAATTAAACTTATTAGTTTGCACAAACACATCATATTTTCAACATTGTTTCTGAAAACGATGTTTTTCGCCAAATAGCCTCGTCCAGGTGTGATGTTCCTGGACCCGCGGATTGAGGATAAACGATGTGATTGGAACGAGGTTGACTACGATCGTGGCAAGTCGTCGGATTTATATTAGACAAACATTACTAAATTTACAAGGCAGGGTTTAAAAAATACAAGCAGGCCAACGAGGCAGATGGCGAAATATACATGGCAAAACATTTTCGCCAAAAATAGGCACTCCAAAGACATTTTAAAGTACTTACTTTTTTCAATTATTTTTTTTATTTTGCGATACTGCTCTGGCTCGCGCAGTTTTAAGTCGGACCAGCGTTTCCGGAGCTGCTCTTTGGACCTGGTGACCCCAAACATCTCATAAAGTTTCCTTGCTGCCTTATCCATAATTTTTGACTTCCTCCGGTTAGGGGTGCTGTATGGGCCATGCTCACCATCATAGTCCTTCCGTCGCAGGATGGACACCAACTCCACCATCTCTTGTAGAGACATGTTTGTGGCCTTGTAACGTTTTGGCCTGGATCGGGACGTTCCGGCCTGTGTCCCTTCCTGATCCCGATCAGAGGCTAATGTGCGCTCGTGTGACATCGCCATATTTTCCAATCAACGTTGCAGATGGTCGTGGAAAGCAGAAATTGGTACGTCATGGGCGGAGACGAGGGCGGCGTTTCTTGATTGCGTGGGGAATATAATGGAAACAACGTGATTACGTAGGTTACGCGGAGATTACTCGAGCGGAAACGAGGAGAGAGAGAGACGAAGGTAAATGCAAACATCGGATCAGAGGCCTATAATTTGAACAGGCATGGGGGATGGAGCTTTTCTATGTTGTTTGCACCCTTTTTAGGCCACTGTTATTTATGTATTTTGGGGCCCACCATAACATTTAGAGAGTAAAGTGCTTGGACACATCACTTCATCAAGATATATGTAGAGAATGCTCTTTCCTCTTTATTTGTATTTTAGAGTATGCAGTCAGATCATGCCAGTAGTGTTGTGTATTGGTTGGACAGAGATAAGTAGGTAGTGTTTTCTGCCATCAATGCTGAGGGGCATGATAGCTACACATGAACTAGTGCCTTGAGGTGAATGCTAGCATTCATATTCATGGTGGATGTGTTCTTAACTACATGCTACAACTTGCAACATGGACTCTGAATGCCAACTTTTTGGGGGGTACAACAATGCGGCAGAGCAGGCCAGCTATGTAGCAGCATAAGACACTGTGTTTGTATAAAGTAGATGCTCTAAAATGAATGAATGTGCACATATTTTAAGAATGACAAAGCTGAGCCTTTGGAAAGTTGTGCTTTGTGTTTGATTGGCAATTTCTATTCTAGACATTACTATTGAGAAGCGACATTTCTAGAAGCAGCCCAAAAGAATGGATTTGCTCAAAGGGAAGGAGGCAACAATGGAGTTAATAACACGGTATCGGGATATGCCCCTTCTTTGGGACACCAGGCACACCCATTATTTGGACACTGGAAAGAGAGAGGCAGCACTTGATGAGATTGCGACATACCTGCACACTTGGGTGCCAAGTTGCACAGGCGACATGGTGAAGGGCAAATTCAGTAACCTCAGGAGAAGCTACAGGAATGTATATAAAAAGCGGAAATATCCAAAATCAGGATCAGCAGCAGCTAAGAAGAAGGAACCCAAGCTCTGGTACTACAAAGAGCTCAGTTTTTTGAATGATGAACTGGATGGCAGGGCTTCGGTTTCAACACTTCCTCCCAGCGGAACTTCCCCGGATCCCAGGAGCCCTGCAGAATCAGAAGCAGGGCTGGCTGACATGGAGCCAGATCTGGCCATCTTCAGTGAGGTCTAGTATTTTCAAAACTAGTTTTGTGCTGCTATTTATTTTGAATTCGTGAGTTGATCTTGTAAACAAAAAACAAACAGGGATGCCAAATGCAGGGGTCAGAAGGACAGTCTGTTTAATTTCAATTAATACTAACTAAAAAAGTCTAGAGAAATAAAATGTGTGTGCTTGATTGTGCCAAAAATTACAACATGTTGCCTTTTTTATACACAGGAAGAAGAGACCAGCCAGGAGGTGGCAGCTCCTGAGGCCCATGTCAGCCAGGCGGAAGGGGTGAGTGGCAGCCAGGAGGAGGCCGGGTCAAGTGAGGTGCAGCAGGTCCCCAGGCCCAGGCTGAGCACAATCAGCCAAGTTCCTCACCTCCAAATGAGGCCACCAGCTGCAAGGAGGCGCAGAAGGGAGGTGCATTATGAAAGCCTTCAGGTCATCCGGGAGGCTGCCGAAATCATGAGAGCCCCCCTCAACCCCACGGAATGCTATAGCGCATTTGTGGCCAATGAGCTGAACCAAGGGGGGGAGGAGCAAAAAAGCCTGGCCAAGGACATTATAAATCAGGTCCTGGCCAGGATGAAAAGGAACGAGCTGACCAGGGACACTGTGCTGTGGGACCCGGCTTGGCCTGCTCCCCATCATCATCATCCTCCTTCTGCCACATCAGCCCCACCTGCAAGGTTCCGTGGACGGACCCGTGGAAGTTTCGCTGGAAGGAAGTCTGCTAGGAAGTCGAGAAGATGAATCCCTGCCATCCAGTTTATTGTCCAAAAAACTGAGCTTGTTGTAGTAGCACAGCTTGGGTTCCTTTGTTCATGTGCTGCTGATCCTGATTTTTGATATTGACTCCTGAGGTTACTTAATTTGTCCTTCATCATGTTGTAATTCCCAAGTATGCATGTATGTTGCAATCTCATCAAGTGCTGCCGTTCTGGTGATTTCTAATTTATTTTTTGGCCGGAAATAAATGGCTTTTGTATTTACTTTCAAACCTTGTCTATTGTGTTTTATACTGTGGTGAGTAAGCATCAGACATTTGGCAAAGAAAATGTGGCATTTGCAAAGGACCCAAACTCCTTTTAGGGGGGGGGGGGGGACCTTTTATGTTTGAACTTGGTAAACCCAAAAGAAGCGTACATTTTTGATAAAAAAAAAAAAAAAAAAGGATGAAACTACTAAATTACATAAGTTGGTGAAAAAAGGGACATAAAAAAAAAAAAAAAAAAAAAGGTGAAACAAGAAAAAAAAACTAAATTTGAAATATTCCAAACACGTTAAATCCAAATCTTCAAAAAAAAAAAAAATAGCTCAACATTAAGTCCAAATAGACATTTTAAAAATGTGGAGAACAGAAACAAATGTGGGGACATCTGGCAAGCAAACTGTGTCAAATAGAAAACAAAATAATGAAAATGCAAGCTAGCAGTATGTGACATCTGGAGAAAATTGCTACAGCAAAAAACGGGTTCATTCTAGCAAGAGAAGAAAGCACAAAAAAACGATCTAAACGGAACACTATATAGAGAGTTTAGGTGACGAATGTGCCAGGTCCCAAACAAACGCGAGTTTTACCTGAACGAGTGCTCCCGTCCCATCGTTTTGACTGAGCATGCGCGGGTTTTTGGTCCGAGGCTTTTGTGTACTAACGAGCGGACATATCCGACGGACATGGGTCCGGCGGAAATATTTCAAAGCATGCTTTGAAATTTTTCCGCTGGAAAAATCCGGCCGAAACGGTCCGTTTGACCATACAAACGACCGGATCTTTCGGATGAAATGGTCCGTCGGACCAGTTTCAGCGGATTTATTCCCTCGTGTGTACAAGGCCTTACTGTTTACTTAAAATATTGCAACAACTGCCATGTTATTCTCTTGGGCCTCTGATAAAATATATATATATATATATATATATATATATATATAATGTTTGGGGGGGGTTCTAAGTAATTTTTAAACAAAAAATATGGATTTTAATTAGAAGGCAATGTCAGAAGTCAGAAAAAAGGCTTAGGCCCGGATTCACAGCCAATGGCGCATCTTTGTGCGGGCGTAGCATATCTTCTTTACGCTATGCCGGCGCAACGTTGAGAGGCAAGCACGCTATTCACAAAGAATATGCGCTCAATGTTGCGCCGGTGTAGCGTATAGTTGTCGGCGTAAGCTGACGTAAGTCAAAGTAGGTGGAAGTGGGCTGGAAGTGGTCGTGATATATTAAAATGAAGCGTGACCCCATGCAAATGATGGGCTGAGTTTCAAAAAACGAAATGCGCATGCGTCGTCTCTTGGACGCATCCCAGTGCGCATGCTCACAGTCACGTCGAAATAGCTGCCTAAGATACGTCAATACACTGCCTACAACGTGAACGTAACCTACGCACAGCCCTATTCACGTAGTACTACGTAAATGACGTAAAATACGACGGCTGTTCCCTGGTCCATACCTTTGAATGGGTTGTACCTCCTATATGAGGACGCAAGTACGTGATTTGGCGTATCTTACTCATTTGCATATTTAACATGGGTACGCTGAATGCGTCCAGCGTAACTATGCGCCCACGATACGCCAGTGTAGGCAAGTTACGTCGGGTGGCTGAAGCCTTGCTTTTCGACATATCTAGCTTTGTAAATCGGCGCAGAGATGCGACGGCACACATTTGTACTTACAACGGCGTATCTTTAGTTAAGCTTTAAAAAAAAAATGCAAGTTGATTGGCTTCTATGCACAGCTGCACCAGATTTTGCACTCTCCAGTTTTAGTAAATGAACCCCAAACTGTCTATGATTAGCCTACTGGCTTGGATTAATTAAACTAATCAGCGGGTTTGATGTTAATGTACTATCACTACAAAGAGATTTGCCCTGAAAATATTGTGGATCACTGGCGGTTTATTTGTGAATCAAAGATCCATCTGTACATTAGATCAACAATTTCAGCAATTGTTTTCACTAAAAGGAACAAACATGGTTTGGTTCAAATTGTATATAGGCATCTGCTATGAATGGTACATTTCAATGTTCTGTGAGAGACATTCCTCCTGTGATTCATTATAAATTCATTCAGGATAAAATTACCATGACTTTATAATCATACCTAAAGAAAAATAAATCTCCTCTGCATCATGAGATTTATGCAGCTGCAACTGTAGCAATGGCTGATTCAGCAGAATCATGTTTGGAAAACGTGAGCATAATTATGTGTATTACCATGCAAATTTTTTCACCTGCTTCTGCCTGGCGATACGAATATAAAATATCACAAATTAAGTACAATCTGCATTTTGCCATCCAGAATGCACTTATGTAAGTGAATAAACTATGCATATCACACTTGTTTGCACATCATGGGGCTTATTTGTGAAAAGGGAAGCAAGAAAAAGTAAAGTGTAGCCCACAGGCAATCTGTTATGCCGCGTACACACGATCATTTTTTCGGAATGAAAAAAAAAACAACGTTTTTAAAAACATCATTTAAAATGACCGTGTGTGGGCTTCACATCGTTTTTGATGTTCTGAAAAACGACAACATTTTTTTTCGAACATGCTGCATTTTTTCACGGTGTTTTAATTTTTTTTATTTTTCGGGTTGTAAAAAATGATTGTGTGTGAGCTAAAACAACGTTTTAAACCCGTGCATGCTCAGAAGCAAGTTATGAGACGGGAGCTCTCGTTCTGGTAAAAATACCATTCATAATGGAGTAAGCACATTCATCACTCTGTAACAGACAGAAAAGCGCAAATCGTTGTTTACTAACAATGAATCAGCTAAAAGCAGCCCAAAGGCGAATAGAACTTCCCCTTTAGAGTGCCGTCGTACGTGTTGTATGTCACCGCACTTTGTTCATCATTTTTCAAAAACGATGGTGTGTGGGCAACGTCGTTATTAATGATGAAGTTTTTTGGACATGCTGAAAAAACGCCGAAAAATGATCGTGTGTACGCAGCATCAGTTTTCATATTCACCTTTAACCACTTCAACCCCGGAAGAACTTACCCCCTTTCTGACCAGAGCACTTTTTACGATACGGCACTGCGTTGCTTTAACTGACAATTGCGCGGTCGTGCGACGTTGCACCCAAACAAAATGTACGTCCTTTTTTTCCCACAAATAGAGCTTCCTTTTGGTGGTATTTGATCACCTTTGCGGTTTTTATTTTTTGCGCTTCTTTGACTAATACTGAGCGGTTACTCAAAACAAAAACAAAAAATGAGTGACAATTTAGAAAAAAAATATATAAAAAAATTCTTGTTCAGTTAGGACGATAGGTTTCTTCAGTTTAGGCTGATATGTATTCTTCTACATATTTTTGGTAAAAAGAAAATCACAATAAGCGTAAATTGATTGGTTTGCGCAAAAGTTATAGCATCTACAAAATAGGGAATAGATTTATAGCTTTTTTTATTTTATTTTTTTATTAGTAATGGCAACGTGACTGTGACATTATGGCGGACACATCAGACACTTTTGACACTATTTTGGGACCATTGCCATTTATATAACGATCAGTGATAAAAAATGCACTGATTAGTGTGTAAATGACACTGGCAGGGAAGGGATTAAACACTAGGGAGTAATCAGGGGGTTAAGTGTGTCCTCGGGAGTGATTCTAACTGTGGGGGGATGGACTACCACTGCCATGACAGCGATCACTGCTTCTGATGACAGGGAGCAGTAGATCCCTGTCATGTCACTAGGCAGAACATGTGTTGTTTACATAGGCATCTCCCCGTTCTGCAGCTCCATGTCACAATCGCAGGATACCGGTGGACATTGAGCATGTGGCAGAGCATGTGGCGGGCTCACGCACACCCACTTAGCCATGATTTAAAGGGGGTGTACTTGTATGGTGATTTGCGCAGGTATGCCATTATGCCAACGAATATGCGCTGGTCAGCAAGCCGTTAAATAAATTCATTCAAAAAATGAGAAGTTGTTATTAGCGTTGACCCCATTTTTTGTTGATTCAGTTTTCACAAGTCAGCACCTACTGTGTTTTATTTATTTTTATATGTCAAATTTTCTAATGTAAATAGACAATAAGGCCAGGTTCACATATGTGCGTCCGCAGTTCGCAGCATAGGGTCTGGTGCGTTTCTATACACCGGTTCAGGTGCGATTTCAGTCCAAATATTTGCCTGAATTTGCACCTGAATCGCACCTATAGACGCTCAGGACCCTTCTACAGTCCGGACCACGGCCGCACCGACCCTGTGTGAACTGCTTCCATCGAGAGCCGGTCACACTCACCTGTCTTGTGAATCGGAAGCAGGGAAAGCCTCATCCGATTTGCACAAATGTGAACCCAGCCTGAAGCAAGTCAAGCTCTGCATGCTTAAAGGAACTTTTAAGGTCAAATTGCTTCAGTTTCAGATCAGATTAAGTGGCCTCTGACCTGCTTGCGTCTTGGCTTTCATTTGTATGTAACTCCACAGCATTCCCATTCTTTCGAAGCTCTTCACAAATTCATGTCAGATTGGGAAATACTACTGAAAAAATTTGTTGCAGCAATAGGGGACCAGCCATCATTATGGAACCAGCTAGAAGGAAGACTTCAAGAACATGGATTAAGTCAGTGATGGCAAACCTTGACACCCCAGATGTTTTGGAACTACATTTTCCATAATGCTCATGCACTGTAGATGAACATCATGGGAAATATACTTCCAAAACATCATAGGTGCCAAGGTTCGCCATCACTGGATTAGGCAATACTCTTCATTAAATTATCACCTGGAATTGTAAGTATTAAATTATACATCTCTGCCTCTCTAGTTCGTTTTGTTTAGATGTCAGATAATGTTGATTTTTACTTTTAGAAAAAAAATGTATACACTTAGAATAGTGCATAACTCTCACTTAAAGGAAATCTGCATTGTGAGAAATATGGAGGCTTATTTTACTTACCTTTATAAAGCCCTGTACACACGCTCGGTTTTCATGGCGATAAAAAGTCTGCCGTGAAAACCGAGGGGAAAGCCAAGAACCCTGCAGGAAAACTGCCATGGCGCTTTGGCCGGGAATCCCGGACAGGTGTATGCTCCATGGGCACTGCCTCGCAGTGTTTCCCATAAAGTATTTTTAAATCTGGTGGCAAAAAAGCCGCCAGGAATCACTCTGGGAAAATAGAGAGCATGTTCTTTATTTTCCCGTTGCGATTTCCGTCTGTTTCCCAGACAGGAAAACTGCTAGGAAGCATACACACGTCCGGTTTTCCCGGCCAAAAGCTCTCTTGGCATTTTTCCTGGCAGGAAAACCAGTCATGTGTGTAGCGCCCCCTTGCTTTCGGCATGGGCACTATGCTAAAGTTAGTTGGACTGGGAGAGTTACATTGTTCCCAGTCATGATTTACCTAAATTGTGACCTCTGTCATTCCAGAAAGGTCCACTGGGCCAGTCTGCATTCTAGGGATGTGGTATCGTCTCTGGTCAGCAGTTGGCGCCAGAGGTGTTTCTGGCAGACCAAGTCTTCCCCAGCAGCCAATTGGAGGAGTTTTCCCTCGAGGGGCATGCTGGGGAGGGGTATATCTGTGACAGGTGTCATGTGTTCCAAAATCTTTGCGGGGTCCCGGTTCCAGGTGCGGCATCCACCTTTAGGGTGCGCACATCCATGGACCCCGCCGGCTTGGCCCACCTGGCCAAGCTTGGAGGCTTCACCGAGCCTCAACCGGAGGCGAAAGGGGACCCCAGTGACTTACTGGGTTCCCAGTCCTATTGAATGGATCCCAGGCTGGGTGCCATGCGATTGGGGGATCGGCTCGAGGGGAACCTGGAGGCAGGTTGTCCACAGGGCCTGAACGAACCAATCGGGGATCTGGTGACCGGGATGCTGATAGGTACACTTTACTGTCTCCCGGTGACCTGTGCTAGAATTTACTGGGAGGATTTGCTCTGTTCATTCACCTAATCTCATCTAAAGCAAGTGGTCTGTGGCTGAGGCCCTAGAGCCAGGTCTGTGCGAAAGACCTGTTCCTCTTAAATATCTAAAGTGACACCTCGGCTGCCAGGTTAGAGAAAGAAAACCTGTCCGTGGGCACTTCACCCACTCAGGCAGGAGTGGCGACGAGTTTACAAATTGGTACTACTAAGGGCAGGCATGCCCGTTCATACCCAGGCCTGACACCGCAAGTTCTCCTCTTCTTTCATCAACCTTTCTTCTCCTTCCTAACTGAAGTTGATGTTGGCTGTGTTGGCCTGGAAATAAAGCATTGGAAAACCTTTATTGACTGTCTGGACCTTCGCTCACTACTTTGTTCCTGCATCACACCCCTAGACAACGCTAGGGTAACTTAATGTGCCGATCCCAACAATCAATCAGCGGCTCCTTCAACAAGTGTTCTGTGCATCCCTGTGCAGGCAGCCCTACTGCTGTCGATTGGGACAGTGGCTGCATGAAAGTAACCGCCGCTCTCAATGTGACATCCATGCAGGTGCATGTCAGGTCAGAAGTTTTTACTTCACCTAATGCAAACATGGGTCAGTAACGCAGAAAACACTGAAACGATTAGATAACCATAACAGCCAGGCAACGAACATTTCCAGAAGAAGGGTCAACAGTGAGGGCCTCGGCCTCCATATTTGTTTTTCTTTTAGGTATAATAGCAATATGTTTGTATTTTCAACTATTGTGCACTATTAGAATTTTCGGATAGTTAATTAAATATTGAGGCAGCTGAGAACAGAACACAAATCACGCCTCCTCTCGTTATATGAATATTCCCATAAAACGTGCATGGGCATTGTCACAATAATCAGGTCTACTGCATAACAAAATATAGGATAAAAATGAATCACCATCCTTCCGGGGTCATAAAAACGGAATGACAATAGCATGTCACGGCTCGCGGCGCGTTTCGCCACAAGCTGACGTCCTCCTGGGGTCGGCCAAATTTATATGTTTGAATTTATTTATTCTTAGTGCAGCTCCATATTTTTGTTTAGTTCAATAGATATAATGTTTTATGGAATAACATTTTTTAATTTATATATATACTATATATATACAGTGGGTATATACCTATAGACATTTTTAATACATAAATCATTATACAGTATCTACAGTACTTTTTTTTTTTTTTTTTTTACTTCTGTGAAATTCCACTGTGATGTTCAATGTGATAATACCTTGTAATATAATTTGAAGTGTGGGTAAAGATCAGTAATGGGGGGTGAAGTGTTCTGTTCCCGAACAGGAGCAGAAGTTTTAGCAGTAAAACTATTGGAAAAACACATACAGTCTGCCGCAAAATTGCCATTATCACATAAAATCCTTTTCTTTTTTTTTTAATCACTCAGTCTTCAGTTCTGTCTTTTTGCCCCACACAGTATAGGTTAAAAAAATGGCCATAGTACTTTATGCAATGAATAAGCAAGAGGGTCAATATATCAAGCACCTGATTTCTGCAGAGAACCTCCTTCACAAGTTACTAATATTGAATTTGATAGAATTTTCACAATGAGGGAGATTTAATAAAATGGGTGCACTGTGCATGGTAGCCAATCAGCTTCTAACTTCAGCTTATTCAATTAATTTTGACAATAGAACATGGACGCTGATTGGTTTCTGTGCAGAGCTGCATCAGATTTTGACAGCTCCAGTTTCATTAAATCCACCCACTGTGTTAGTTGGCCAATATATAGGGGTCTTGCCATACATGGTGTCTTTATGATTAAGTTAATTAATTTAGTTATTATTATTTTTTTGTTATTTAATTATAATAAACTGCTTCAGGCACTGGACTAATGTGAATGATGCTATGCACTGTGAAAATCACTGTGGAATTTTACAGAACTAACATCCTCAATAGATATAATTGCAATGGAAAAAATACTGTGCTAATTAGTACACCATAAAGCAGCAGCTCTACCGTGAGATACACACAGAATGGAAATAAACAAAAATATGGAGCTGTGCTAAGAATAAATAAAATCAAACATATAAATTGTATCAACCATAAAAAATAATAATGAATAAATATGAATTATGAGTCCTTATAGTAAGTCCAAAACAAAAGAGTGAATGCGAATAGGTCCCTTTAAATCCCAATGACATTGGGGTATGAATCCCATACAGCACGATAATAATGTGCACCTCCACCACATAGATTGAGTGCTTACCAGATGGCAAGCTTTTGGAAAGCTTGCAGGTAATACCCAGCCAGAGCCTTTATCCAGAGGGTGATCAGATGTCAGTTCACAGACAACCCCATCCAACGATGTATCCTGACCTAGGCCAACAAGGCCCAGGCCTAGGGCAGCACTTTGCAGGGGTACAGCACAGAAAGAGACCTCGCCAGCTTGCGCTACACTGTTAGTGTAGTGCTAGTCTCATGGGGCGGACTGGGCTGATTAGTCTAGCGCCCCTATAAAGCGGCCATGCTGCTTCTGGTATACGGACAGCCAGCATTCCGCAACTGTTTGGGGGTGTGGGGCACCGCTTCTAATTTTGACTATCCTATGATCCTGGACCACAAACCTTCCTTACTGTGCTATATGTTTTCTGCTGCACCATTTGCATGGTTATATCTTCTTAGTCCTCTCCATAAAATTATCAGGAATTTGGGCTTAAAATAGAACTATAAGCAACACATTTTATTTTTTTCATTTTGGATAGAGTAAGGGAGGGTTATAGCCCCTGTCAGTTTTTATTTTACCATCCCTGTCCCACTTCCTGCCCCATAGCCAAACAGGAAGTGAGAGGAAATCTATGCAAATTAAGGGAATCCATTGCCCCCCCCCCCCAGGCCCTTAGAACTAGTGTCCCCACTTGACAATTTTAGGGTGGGTATTAAACAGCAAGGGGTGTGGCCTTGATGGGAAGGGGTGGGTCATATTTAAAGTAGGGAGTGCACGAGTTTAGTCAGGTCTAGGGCAGCACAAAACCTAAATACACTACTGACCCATCTAACCAAATTCGGGCAGGCAAAGATCCCAGTATTCTCATGTGTACCAAGAATGGACTCCGTAATCAGTAGACATAATTACCAGATTGACTGAAAAAGAAAACAGCTTGCCATAGTGTAAAACCAAACACACCTTTAATTATTAAATGGTAATGCACTTACACAAGGAGTAGAATAAAAAGAAAAGGATACATATGAACCACCATCCTTCCAGGATCATAAAAACGCAGTGACATCAGCACGTCACTGCTCACGACGTGTTTCGCCGCAAGCGGACGTCATCCTGGGGTCGCCCCAATTTATATGTTTGAATGTATTTATTCTTCTTAATGCAGCTCCATATTTTTGTTTAGTTCGATAGATATAATGTTTTATAGAATATTTTTTTTTAACTATATATATACTATATATATATATATATATATATATATATAAACATTTTTAATACATAAATCATTATATCTACTTTTTTTTTTTTTTTTACTTCTGTGAAATTCCGCTGTGATGTTCACAGTACATAGAAGCAATCATATTAGTCTATATAAATAATTTATATTTATTTATCTATATATATAATATATTTTTATTTTTACATTCAGTAATTCAGAGCTCTTCTTCTTTTTGATGGCAAATGCTTAGTATAACAAATGTGTTTGACTACAGACAGAGGTCTGGTGACAGTATAAAATGACAAAACTTTGTTCATACCGCCTGTTAGCACAGCAGTTCTTGGCTTAAAACAGTAATACCTAACCGTAAAAGATTAAAGGAGGTTGTTGAATTTTGAGCAGATCTACTGTAAATATCCGACATCAGCTTCAATCTGCCAGCTGACAGTGACTTTCCGGCTGCTCTTTGAAATATTCTGACACGTCGGTTTGGGACTGATTTGTACATCTCTAGACAGCAGAAAGCCAAAATCTCTTCTTGAAGTTCACTGTGATAATGTAACTGGTTCAGCAATGTGACAATCACTCAGTGCATGACCACAAAGTGCTGACAGATGATACAGCGAATTACATTCAGCCTTCAGATTGCAGCACGAGACTTGGAAAACGTTTTATGTCAACAGTATTGTACTATTATGTGTAGGTCAGGACTGAGTCTTGTTTGCTTTATGCCTGTGACAGTACCCTGTGTAATATGTGATCCTGTAAAGTTGTACCACGGGTGTTTTTTTTTTACTTTTTGGATTAAATTGCACACATACAGTAATATACTTTTTTTTTTTGGACACGATCAGCTTTATTTTTGATGGCCAACAAAAAACCGATGCCACTTACAAAGGTTACAAACCTATGTCAAGAACTGAGTTGTTAACCACTTCAATACAGGGCTTTTATACCACCTCCATACCGGGCCTATTCTGGCACTTCTCTCCTACATGTACAAATCATAATTTTTTAGCTAGAAAATTACGCAGTACCCCCAAACATTATAAATGTTTTTTTTAGCAGACACCCTAAGGAATAAAACAATGGTCATTGCAACGTTTTATCTTGCACGGTATTTGCGCAATAATTTTTCAAACGCCTTTTTTCATGAATTAAAAAAAAAAAAACAGTAAAGTTAGCCCAATTTTTTTGTAAAATATGAAAGATTAGGTTACACCGAGTAAATAGATACCTAACATGTCACGCTTTAAAATTGCGCACACTCATGGAATGGCGCCAAACTTCGGTACTTAAAAATCTCCATAGGCAAGGCTTTGAATTTTTTTTACAGGTTACCAGTTTAGATTTACAGAGGGGATCTAGTGCTAGAATTGTTGCTGCCACTCTAACGCACGCGGCGATACCTCACATATGTGGTTTAAACGGCGTTTACATATGTCAGCAGGACTTGCGTGTGCGTTCGCTTCTGCGCGCGAGATACCGGGGACAGGGGCGTTTTAATTTTTTATTATTATTATTATTATTATTTTTTACATATTTATTTATTTATTTACACTTTTTTTATTTTTTATTTTTTTATTACTTTTATTCCTTTTACAAGGAATGTAAACATCCCTTGTAATAGGAATGTGTGTGACATGTCCTCTTTATGGAGAGATGCGGGGTCAATAAGACCCCACATCTCTCCTCTAGGCTGGAAACCATAAGATCGGTGAAAAAAATTCACCGATCTCATGAATACTGTGGCTTAGTAGCCGCAACCACGGCTTTGTTTACTTACGGGACCTGGGCGTGACGTCATTACATCGTGCCCCGGTCCTCCGACGGTCATAGAGATGACTAGTCATCACTATGGTTCCTGTTAGCGCCAGACGATTCATTCTCCGGGCCCCCGATGGCATGGGAGAGCCTGGAGAAGCACCGGATGGCGGCGGGAGGGGGGGATGTCCCCTCCCGATGCCTATAACAGCCCTTAAAATTTCCACTCGCCTACTACCATTTGGCGAGTGGATTTAAGCTGGGGGCGAGTGATGACAGGGCTGTATGACCAATCTCCCTCCAATCTGTGCCTACACTTAGGCCACGTACACACGACCAAATACATCTGTTCAAATCGGTCTGACAGACCGATTTGAACAGATTTGTCTGCTGGGATGTATTGGTGTACACACGTTCAAACCAAAATCCCCGCCGGCAGACAGCGCGGTGACGTAGTGATGACGTTGACGCCGCCACGTCACCGTACCGGAAGTAAAACACTTACGCGCATGCGTCGAATCCATTCGACGCATGTGCGAGCAGATATGTCTGCTGGTTAGCAAACTAACCAGCAGACATGTAGGACGGACAGATTCCCAGCAGACAGATTTTAAAGCATGCTTTAAAATCTGTCGGCTGGCCAAATCTGTCTGTCCGCCCGTACACACGATCGAATCTGTCTGCTGAAACGGTCTGGCAGACCGTTTTCAGCAGAGAGATTTGATCGTGTGTACGCGGCCTTAGAGTCCCGACCTGACCCCAGTGCCCTGTCCCATTTTGTTAAAGTTGTTGTTGGTAATATTTAATTTTGTAACTTGATTCTTCATAAAACATTTAACAGTGTCATTCCATGAGATAATCTACGAGGGCGTGTTTACGGGTGCAATTAGGCGCAGGGCAGTGTATGAATCAGGTGGGGCAACTGGTGGCGAGTAACTCTTGAGGCCTGGCTAGTAGCTCAGGACTTGAAATTTTGAGCCCTGCCTATAAGAACGATCAAGCAGCGGAACCGCCGCTATGATCATTCTTATGTTTGCAGAATCGCCAGCACAAGAGATGGATATCAGGATGATGCCTCTCACTGCAGGCATCATTCAGCTAACCCCCCCCCCCAAAGTCCAGGACGTCATACGACGTCCACCCGGGATGGGAGAGCCCCTTTGTGGACGTCATATGACAGTGACTGGTATTGAAGTGGTTAAAGTAATTGCAAATGATCACCTTGTAAAACAACCCATTTAGTTTAAAATAGAAATTAAATGCAAAACATTTTTGTATAGATATAAAAAAAAAAAACACATCATAAATACCTTTTTTCTCTTTTTTTATACGTGATCACATTCCCTCTGTTCTCAGCTGCAAAAGAGCTGGGGATGGAGAAACAGCAGCACACTGATCTTTTCAGTGATTGGCTGTGCAGCAGGGACGTGTCAGGACAAGTCTGATTATTGGAAGAGAGCAGCCTGAGTTCCAAACATAGCTAGATAACTGACCATTGTGTGCTCTCCAGCCCAGTGTGATCAGTTTTTAATAGGAAAGCAGAGGGACTAGCAGGAACACCAAGGATTTCATATAAAGGAAGCAATACAAAGAGAACAGGATACTTTCTCATACAAGTACATTGTACAGCAGCCACATATCAACAATATGAAGTGCTGGGGTAACAAACGCTTTAATTTATCATCCATACTCTGTACTTGCTGTCACTGTTTATATCTATCTATCTACTGTATCTTTTTTTTTTTACCTGCAAATTTGTAATATTTTTTTGCTTAGCTTGTTCTCGTATAAACACATGTAATCTCAATGTTTGGTGTTTGTTAATGTATGTACTGTCTGCAAGCACTGAATAATATTTTTGGCAGTTTTTCTGTGTTCTGTACATAAGCTTTTGACACAAAAGGTTTTTCATCCCTTCAAGTGATTGAAAACGATCGCCTTGTAAAACAACCCATTCCGTTTAAAATAGAAATGAAAGGCAAAAATGTTTGTATAGATACAGTACCTGCCGCCAATATTGTGTCAATCTCGCCTCTGTTATCGGTAAAATTGACACCTGCGAGTCCCGTTGCGGGAGCCAGTGCAGAGCTCTGTCGCTCCTCCTGCTCGCCGCCCCCAATGGATTGCTATAGATGCACGGATGGATTCCTATGGATGCGTAGCGATCACATTGCGCTGGAAACACGATATGGGCGGCAGCTTCTGTATAAAAAACATTATAAATACCCTTTTTTCCTTTTTTTAAGTGATCGAATGTCCTCTGTTCTCAGCTGAAAGAGAGCTGGGGGTGGAGAAACGGCATCACACTAAGCTTTCCATTGAATGGCTGTGCAAGGGGGTTGTCAGGACAAGCCTGATCATTGGAGGAGAGCAGCTTGAGGTCCCAGCAAAGCTAGAGATCTGACTATGATGTTCTCTCCTGCTTTGTGTGGTCAGTTTTTAATAGGAAAGCAACTGGGCCTAGCAGGAACACCAGGGGTTTCACACAAAGGAAGCAATACAAAGAGAACAGGATATTTTCTCATACAAGTACATGGTACAGCAGGCACGTATCAGGAATATGAAGTGTTGGGGTAACAAACGCTTTAATAATATTTTCTAAAGTGATTGATAGGTGATAATATTATTTTCAGCTTAGGGCCCATGAGTTGTACCTTATATAGTGACTGTAAAAACTGTGTGGCAAAGTATTACATTTAAAGTGTATGTCAAGACAAAACCTGCTCTTTCTGTTTTGGATAGGATAAGGAAGAATTAGAACCAATGTTGAATATTTGACCGTTACCCAGATTTTATTCAGAAAACACGCAATGAACAACAGACAATTGTACCAAGGGATGAGACAGGAGCAATGTAATGCTGGTCATATATTGATAGATTGTTTTTGTTCAGCCTGTGCAGAACATATCCTTCCTCCATACTAACAGCACTAATGGATGATTCTGCCAACAGCGCCTTTGAGGCAACCTAAAGAGATGCAGTTGCGGTTCAGTTGACAATCTTCTTCCCAGCTCCTCTGATTTTTCAATCAAACGATGGGGCCAACAAGTCCATCCACATAACAAAATTCAACTGGTTCATCAGACTGGCCAAAATGAGCACATTATATGGCCAGAATATCAGTGTGGATGGATGGAACTCTATTGCCTTGCTATTGTATTATGTCAGACATAATGGCCGCTGTCAGAATACCTGAACAGTTGCTGCATTTGATTTCATGCAGAAGCGTTTGGGCTGACAACTTTACACCAGTGCCTTTAATTTTTTTAGTATAAAGATGTCACAGGGACACCCACCAGGTGAATTTCAGACAGTTCATCAGGGACCAGCAAATATTTGCTAAGTGTGTGCGTGTGGGGGGGTACATAGTACACTCACCCTGCATATGGGGCTACCTCTTCTTGTGTAATTGCTCTCTAATGCCTGGGACCATTGGCCATGTGAAGATTAAAGTGGAGGTTCACCCAAAGTGAACCTCTGCTTTTCACCTGTATTTGCACCACTTCTGTATACAGACTCCCGCCCCCTCGCGTCAACCTGTTGTGTTCTGGGAAACACACGGCTCCCATATCAACTACATTCCATTTGTTAACTGATCTGCTGAGTTAACCCCTTGTGGTGGCCTTCCATTCTTACACTTCACCCCATGTGTGCTTTACAGGTCCTGTTATTTCGATACGTCATGCAACCCTTTGAATAAGTTTAGACCAGGCTATACAGTCCAACCGTGCAAAATCACATTTTTTTCCTAACCAGCTAATTAAATCCCGACTACCAGCTGCATTCCTCCCCAAAGTGAAAGTCCATACGTGGTAAAGCCCTGCTTTAAGGGGTTGTAAAGGTAAAAAAAAAAAAAATTCACTAAATAGCTTCCTTTACCTTAGTGCAGTCCTCCTTCTCTTAACTCATCCTTTGATTTTGCTTTTAAATGTCCCTTGAAGGGGCAAGCAGGAGAGTCAGGACGCACTCTACGTTGCAGATAGAGAAAGGAGCTGTGTGTTTGTGGGCGTCCTGACTCCTGCTCGCCCCCTTTCCTCTCAAGGGAGGGGGTGAGCATGACACTCCACACCAGGGAGAAAGCCTTGCATTACTGTGTGGAGTTACAGACAGAATAACAGGAAGTGAGGATTTCTCAGAAGAAATAATGACATTTAAAAGCAAAATCAAAGGATGAGGTAAGTGATGGAGGATGGAGGACTGCACTGAGGTAAAGGAGGCCATTTAGGGAAAAAAAATGTACCTTTACAACCCCTTTAGGTTTCCATTAGTGTGTCTTTGACTGTCCCATTCTTCCCATGCCAGCCGTGCCCTCAAGCCATGCTTTCCCCCTGTTTAGTTACAGCAGAGGGTGAAGGGCAGAGCCCAGAAAAGAAAATACAGAGCTAACTTGACCCCTTCCTACCCGGGTAGCCTGCAAAAAGAACGCTGCCTGATACACAACACTTGTAAGCACCTGCTAACCAGAGCAAGGGTCAAACAAGTGTAGGTAGCAAATGTATATTGAGGGGGGTCACTACAAGGTCACACAGACAGAGTTCAAGCAATATATGGACAATCGAGGTCAACAATAATGACCAACCTGAGAACAGCAATAGTTGCAATCACAAACTAACAAAGACAGAGATGGGTCTTAAAAGTGGATTGAACTGAACCAATTAGGACACATGTTAATATGTAAATGTGCTTGGTAATGTCCATCCAAGTAGAGAGAATACAAATGCTAATAAAAGGCTAATACACAAATGTAAACCCTAATGGAATAGAGAGAACCAGAGAGCACTAAAGACAAGAGCCGTGCTTAGGAATCAGTGGTAGGACCATCAGAAAGGTGAAGACGTAAGTAAACCAACACCCAGCTAACTAATTAGTGCCCAACAATGCACTAGACAGCTCACTTCAACATGAAGGACTGCCTCTGGATTATTTCTGGGAATATGTATTTAACATGGATGTTACCAGGTAAAAAAAATCTGTAGGTGAACTCACTGCGTTTTTAGTTCAACTTTTCTATGGTTGAAGACATGTTTCTAATACAGAAAACCACAGGTAATGTACTTTAAAACCCCTTAAATGATCACTTTGCAGAAGTAACAAAAAATGCACTTATTTTGCACACCAACATGGAGTACTAGCGCTAGAAAAACTGCTATTGCACGAAGTTGCATGTTTCCAAAGAACTGCACTGTAATTTGATGAGGATTTTAACCATAGCTCCCAACTGTCCCTGATTTCGAGGGATTGTCCCTGATTTTGAGCAATGTCCCTCATTCCTCCTCATTTGTCCCTCATTTTGGTCTGATCTATATAGCTGTATATAAAATGCACTTTTTATCCTTCAAAAAGTGTTTCCTTTCATCCGATTTCTAAATTGCTGCATTTGTACTTTAAATATTAAAATTTAAAAGCCAATATTAAGGAACAGTAGTGGTAAAAAAAAAAACCCTCGTCTATTTAATTAACCTTTTTTGACCCGGATCTTTATGCAGGTAAAGGACCTGGCCAGTTTTTGCGATTCGGCACTGCGTCGCTTTAACTGACAATTGCGCGGTCGTGCGATGTGGCTCCCAAACAAAATTGCGTCCTTTTTTTTTTCCACAAATAGAGCTTTCTTTTGGTGGTATTTGATCACCTCTGCGGTTTTTATTTTTTGCGCTATAAACAAAAATAGAGCGACAATTTTGAAAAAAATTCAATATTTTTTACTTTTTGCTATAATAAATATTCCCCAATAACATATAAAAAAAGTTTTTTTCCTTAGTATAGGCCGATACGTATTCTTCAACCTATTTTTGAAAAAAAAAATCGCAATAAGCGTTTATCGATTGGTTTGCGCAAAATTTATAGCGTTTACAAAATAGGAGATAGTTTTATTGCATTTTTTTTTTACTTTATTTTTATTTTTACTACTAATGGCGGCGATCAGCAATTTTTTTCGTGACCTCGACATTATGGCGGACACATCAGACAATTTTGACACATTTTTGTACCGTTGTCATTTTCACAGCAAAAAATGCTATAAAAATGCATTGTTTACTGTGAAAATGTCAATTGCAGTTTGGGAGTTAACCACTAGGGGGCAGTGTAGGAGTTATGTGTGACCTCATATGTTTTTCTAACTGTAGGGTGGTGGGGCTGGACGTGTGACATCATTGATCAGGGAACACACAATCAATGAAGCTGCCACTGTGAAGAACGGGGAAGCTGTGTTTACACACAGCTCTCTCCATTCTTCCGCTCTGGGGACTGATCATGGGACTCCGGCGGCATTCGGGTCCCACTGCCGCGGTCATGGAGCTTCGGACCGGGTCGCGTGTGCGCGCCCGCGACCCACGGCTTGGCACTTAAAGAGGATGTACAGGTACGGGCTTGTGCCCAGCCGTGTCATTCTGCCGACGTATATCTGCAGGAGGCAGTCCTTAACCTCCCTGGCTGTATAATTCTTTCTGGTTTTATGTGCTGAAAGCGGTACCATTATTTGCAAGGATAATTGGCGTTTTATACTGTAGGCCTGTAAAAAGTGAGGAATAACTCACTTAAATCTGACCAAACAAGAGTCTAGTAGGCATCCCGGGTATGATTTAAAAAAAAAAATTATAAATTATAATATAATAAATAATTATAAATAATTATAACAAATAATAATATAATTATAATAAAAAAATTCAATAATGTAATCAACTCAAAATCACTGAAATTTGCTCAGTTGCAGAATTGTCGCTGTCATTACTTTTTCTTTTATGACGAATTTCCCCACAAATCGATATCGCTCAATTCTGCAAGTGATTATAATTTATTATCGCTGTTTTCTAGCTGCTCTAAAACCATTTTTTGACATAAAGGGACACTTTGGGTTGCTATGGACAATCTCCAGTTTGCAGGCAGAAGGAACAGTTTTTATTATATAAAAGTACATGTAGGACACAGGGCAGACCACTAGGGACAAGGGGTGTGTGTATTTTTTACATACAGTACTGTAATCTATAAGATTACAGTATACTGTATGTATAGTTTTTGTTTACTTTTTTGAATTTGGCGCCGATCTTCACCCCGTGCGTCGTAACATCGCAGGGAACGGAGCTCGGCGGCACACAGACACTGTGTGAATCGAGCAAGGTCGTCGCTCGCTCACACAGCAGGGATGCATCGCTGCATCCAGGGACTAGGTAAGTAAACCCTGCCTATGGATGCTGCAAGGCGAGCCCGAGTCTGACTCGGGGTTACCGATCGCAGCACAGAAATGTAACCCCGAGTCAGACTCAGGAATACTGCCAGGGGGGTTAAGTGGTTAAGGGGGTGTGACAGGAGGCGTGTCCTATGACTACATACATTTGCTAGTAGGTGTCCCTCAATCCCATCTCAAAATGTTGGGAGGTATGTTTTAAAATCTCTCCAACCCAAAACATTAAAAACTTTATTGTACAGGAAACAATGTTAACATTCATTTGAAAAAAAAAACACACATGGAAACTCATGCAGTCGTGCACGAGAATCATATTGGTGTGAAAGAAGCCTAAAAGCTGCATTTGTTGGTGTTGGTTTCCAATATTATCGCACAACAGACATTTTTTTTTTCTTGTTATTGCCTCTGCATGAATGCAATATCATTTCAAAGCTTTGTTGTCAGTTTGTCACTGTCAGTGTTAGTTCTCTCTGTGCACTGTCACTCAATATTGCATTTGTCGTGTCAGTCTTCTTTCTATTTCTGTTTCTTTCTTTCTTATTCTTTGCACTAGATCTATAAAAGTGGAGAAAAAAAAAAAGAAAAAGCAAAACAGTGTCAAATGAAAGTCATATCCACTAATGTTTACTTAATTGTCCAATATACTCTGCAGAATTAAGAATTAAGCTGAATTCCAGGCAACTGCATATTATGAAGCTCTGTAATCATTAAATAGCAAAAAGTGGAAGTACGTGAATTTGATCTGTTTATCTTCCATATGTATAATCGGCAGGGCTCATATTGGGACAAAAGTAAAGCAGCAAAAAGAACCAACAGACTTGCTGCAGTACATGCTGATAGGAGGGGAATGCAGAATAATATGATAATAATATTACGATAATATGAGCTAT
Organism: Rana kukunoris; assembly: GCA_029574335.1. NCBI lineage: Eukaryota > Metazoa > Chordata > Amphibia > Anura > Ranidae > Rana > Rana kukunoris. The sequence continues at coordinate 336,570,276 of CM056050.1, forward strand.
TCACTTAGTTGCTTTTCCTTCACCGTCCAGTCACAGGTTGGGTGTGGGGAGGAGACCTGTAATGCCTTGTACACACGGCCGGACTTTCCGAGAAAAAAAGTCTGACAGGCCTTTTTTCTAGGAAAGTTTGGCTGTGTGTAGCCTCCATCTGACTTTTTGTGTCGGAAGTCCGACTGACCTTAGATAGAGAACCTGTTCTCTTTCTTTCTGACGGACTCACAGCAGACTTTTGCACGGTCAAAAGTCTGAACGTGTGTACGAGGCATAGGTGTTTTTTAACTGTAGCAGTGCAAAATCAGGTCTCCAGACAGAGTTGTGTGGTGAAGCAGAGCTGTGAAAATCTCAGAACAGGATAGACAGAAAAACAAATCCTTTGGCAAGTAAAATTTTCATCTGTACATTTAGCAGTTTGTCTGGAGTTGTACTTTATACTAAAATCTGTTCTGAGAGAGTAAGATACCACTGCTGTCCTTTTATATTTAACCACTTAAGGACCCCCTACCGACTATATACGTCAGCAGAATGGCACGGCTGGGCACAAGCATGTATCTGTACGTCCTTTTTAAGTGCTCAGCTGTGGGGTCGCCAGCGCACTCGCTAATACACTACTGACACCGCCCACTGCCCTACAACATTTTTAAATTTATTTAGAGTGTGTGTATGTATACAGGTGTGTTTGAGCTTTGGGGTGCACACCCTAATGCGATAGGCTGCGCACACCTATGGTAATGTGAGTGCCATTATCTGCAGCAGATCACTGCTGACACAGAAAAAAAAAAGGAACCCTGGGAAGTTACATGATCAGCTAAAAGCCATCAAGAAAAAAAGCTAAGTATTCAAAAGAGTAAAAAAAAAAAATATTGTGTGTGGTCTTTGCAGCAACAGAAAGGGGGAGCAGATGACACCACGGGAGGTATAATCAAGGTAGTAAGCAAACCAGTTTTCAACAGCTACTAACCAGAAAACAAGAGAAGTCTGCCTCTGTTTGCAGATAACATGTGCAGGGCTATCATTACTACATTTCATAAATACTGGCATTCTCAAAGCACCAGTGGAATCCAGAAAGAAAGGCATTCTACCACTAGAAACAACCAGGTAATGCTTCCATAAATTTACAGAGACTTATGATTGAAAGTGTTCAAAATAAAAAAATCCTTTTCTTATCATACGTAACCAATCATATTCTCCCTTCTGAGCTCCTAGGGTAGCATGAAAGAATGAAAAGGAGAATTGATAGGCAACAAGAGCAATTCTTCTGATACTTTATATCAATAACATCCTCTCCAGTCCACAGCTTGAATATTAATAGTGTCCGTATTACATATTCATGGATGACAGTTATAGTAGACCCATTGCCACTTAATTTTTCATGTTTGTGTGCATGTATGTATGCACATATGTACCTATGCATTGCTTTGATATATGTTTTCTTTCTAAAATAATATTCATGCAAATGTTAACTCTATCAGTTATTTCTATAAAATATTTTTTAGATGAGTATTCTATAAGAATCATTGACAGCTACAATTGGTCTGGTTTTTCACTGTTGATATATTTTTACCAAATATGTTTTTCTTGTAAATGTCCACATCATTCTAAACAATTGAATCACTGAAACGTTAACGTGTTAGGCGCCGCTCACTTTCAGGCATTTTTTTCTGGCATTTTTGCAGAGTTTTTAAAGCGGAGGTCCACCTGAATTTTTTGTTTAAAAGCCAGCAGCTACAAATACTGCAACTGTTGACTTTTAAAAAATGGACACTTACCTGACCAGCACGCCCGCGAGGTCGAGCGATCGCTCGTCTCTCGGATGCTGCCGCCGCCATCCTCGGTGGCTTAACTGCCCAATTCCCTACTGCGCATGCGTGAGTAATGAGGCACTCCGTCACTAGTCCCCTCTCTCCTGGGACCAGTGTGTTTCCCAGGAGACAGCAGGGGAGGGGTGACTCTTGCCTGGAAGTGGGTGCAAATACCTTGTGATCCCGCCATTACGATTTTTGTTTGGACTGTTATAGGGTGGCTATCCCTATCTCTCAGTTGTACTCCGGCATTGTCAACTTGTCACAAGGCCTTCCATTGGAAGCCATATGTACATCATTGCACATGTATGTACTTCCATTGGAGTTGATTTACTAAAGTCAAATAGACAGTTCACCTTGCAAGGAAAGTTGTACTTGACATGGGAATTTTCCCCAGAGCTTAGCGAATGGAGGTAAAGCTCTTCTCACATCCATCCTTTAATCATGTGCAAGCAAAAACCACTGGGGTTGATTAAGTAAAACTGGAGAGTGCAAAATCTGGTGCATAGAAACCATTCAGCTGGCAGGTTTCTTTTGTCAAAGCTTAAAGGGGTTGTAAATTTTCAGGGTTTTAAAAAACAAAACAAAAAACATGCCATACTTACCTCCGCTGTACAGTTGGTTTTGAACAGAGTGGCCCTGATCCTCCTTTTCTGGGGTCCCTCAGTGGCACTCCTCCTCTTCTCAAATGCCCCATTGGAGAAGCGCTTCCCTTCGTGGACGTGCTCCTGTGTCCTGCTTCTGTGTCTATTCACACAGAAAGCAGGACTTGGTGCCGCTTCATTGGATTTGATTGACAGCAGCGTGAGCCAATGGCTGTGCTGCTATCAATCCATCCAATCAGGACCCAGGACACCAGCTTTTGCTGGTGTGCTTGTCCCTGGCGTGAGATAGAGGGGGTACAGGTAAGTTAAACGGGGATTGGGTTGCCTGAAGCATTACAGGAGGTTTTAAAATGCATTGAGGTGAAAAACCTCTAGGGTTTACAATCTTTAATCAAACAAGCAGAAGTTAGACGTTGATTGGCTATTATGCACAGTTGCACCAGATTCTGAGTGCTCTACTTTTAGCTGTTTTTTTTTTTTTCTAGGGTGTGATTGAGTATTTCCTCACAATTACTAAGCTTTGGGGAAAATGCCCATGGAGAGTGCAGAATCCTTTTAAAGTGCAACTTCCCTTGCAAGGTGAACATGTAGAGAATAGGGACGAGGTCAGTGTTCAGCCCAAATGTAAATTTGAACCAAACACTGGCTGTTTTGATGTTAATCCGAACACTGAGGCCACGTACACACGATCAGACTGGTCCAATGAAACTGGTCCGACGGACCGTTTTCATCAGACCAGGCTGAAGTGGTCTGATGGTCTGATGTGTGTACACACCATCGGACCAAAAATCCGATCAGAACACACCGGCGTGCTGAAAAAAGGAAGTTCAATAATTCCAAGCATGCGTCGACTTGATTCTGAGCATGCGCAGGTTTTTGGTCCAATGCTTTGGCGTACTAACCATGGAATCTGTCCGACAGACAGGTGTCCGTCGGACAGATTTTAAAGCAAGTTTTAAAACTTTCGTCCGACGGACAACGGTCCGATGGGCCGTGCACACCATCGAATTGGTCCGATGAAACTGGTCTGAAGACCAGTTTCATCGGACCGGTCTGATCGTGTGTACGTGGCCTGATTGTTTATGGTGTTTAGTGTGGATGAACATAACAACTTCATTCTGGCTGTCAAAGGTTGCTAAGGAAGCAGTGCCTGTTTGCACCCAGTGCATTCTTACCAACCACGTTCATCACCCGACCCATTTACTTACATGGCAGGGAATAACTGGCCACATTACATATATCCATATTTGGGCAATGATGTCACCCCTATCCCAGCTTTCAGTGATTACTAAGAAAGCAATGACTGATTATTCTCACTGCATCCATACCAACCACTGATGTCACTCAGCCCAATCATTTACATGGCCAGGAATCTTCAGGCATGTAAGCAAATGGGCAAGGAATGAAGCATTACATCATTGCTTAAATATGGCCACATTACCACATTTGGGTACTAACATTGATGTCACCCCTATACCTGCCTATTCCTTTATATAGCTAATGGCAGTTTAAGTCCGCTTGGGTGGGATTGACGATGGCTTTGCAACAAGGAACTTTTTTTGAACTGTAACAAACTCTTATTAAGAAAGTACACTCTTTCTGCCCAGCTCCACCATTCATAAAAGCAATTCTACAGCTTTTATGAATAGGAAATGATGGATAGGGCAGACATTTCAGTCATCTGCCTGTCATTCCTTCATAGATCACTTTCCATTCATAGAGCCTGTAGATGTTAGGTCTCTGATTTTTGTGTTTTTTTTATTTTGGCGGCACTTAGGTTTTAATGCATTACTTTATTCGACTTTAATCAGAATATATAAGGAACTAAGAAAGACTGGTGTGTGGAAGAAATAGCCCATACTTGTTTGATTTAGAGATGGTGCACATTTACAGGTTCATTATAATATATGATGAAGACATAATTTTATAAAAAAAAGTATAGAATACTAGAAGAGCATCAGAAATTAAAATGTTTAATTTTTCCTGTAAAGGACTGCACCCGGAGAACTGAAATGACGACGTTTCTCTACACAACCATTCATCTGTGCCTCCTAAGATATGCCAAAACAGCAAGTGATTTCACATTGCTATTATTCTGCCAGCAGTCTCACCCTGTCAATGTTCTATCCTTTCCAATGTCTTCCCTGCCACAGTTGTGTTTTGCCTTGTCTGTATTTACTTGTTGCCAGTATTCTGTCAATTCCTCTGGATTTCTTCTAGTGTCTTCCATGCCAGCATTCCTTCCTTGTCTGCCAGTTATTCGCCTTTCAATTCATTTATGTACGAAGTCCCTTTTGACATGCTACTCTACTAGTGTTTTGTGTTCCAGTATTTACAGCCTGCTATTGCTGCATCATATTTCCTTTGTTTAATAAGGCCTGTTGTGCTGGTCACACATTAAAGTAAAAGTTAATAATGCTAGAGATTTGTAACTGTTAATTGCTTAACATCTCGGTGGGTTATGGATATAAATTTGAAAGGTTAAAAACCTAATATTTCCAAAGCTAAGATAAGAAAACTGGCACATTTAATTAGCATGATATGTTTTAACTTTGCAAGTGACTATCTTGCTTAGGGTTGTTCTCTGTCCCTTAGATTTCATTTATTAAAGCATAACTAAAAGGCAATTTGTTCTGATTTGGATAGAGTTTTGAGGGGTTGTCAGGTTTTTAATCACTGTCTGTGGCTGTGCTAGGCTGATTTACTTGTATTATCTGTTTTGGCTTTAGGTTCTTGAATAGAGTAAGGGTTAAGCAGGCCATACATGGGATAAATTCTGAAATAATTTTCTTAGGAAAATCAAAACAAAGAATTTTCTTTCAAATTTACACCATTAGTGGGCTGCAGCAACGGACAATTTTGGTGCAGCCATTGAAATTGAGTGATCGAGCATGTTGGACATTTTTTGGAAAACAAACTAATTTATAATCAATGATGGGAGAATTGTCATAGTCGGAATGAAATTTGCGCATAAGCACAAGAAAAGAAAATTCCTGGAAACAGAAGAAGATTCCCGGCCATCAAAATTGTTTTCCGTAGCAACATGAGGTGAAATTGAAGGCTTGGTTGGTCGAATTTTGAAATCAATGGTGGCACCATCGGTGCACAATTCAACCCATGTATGACCTGCATTAGAACCTCCATCTGATTTATATAGCTGTCTGTGTCCCAGGTGGGGATATCTGCCATATTTCTTTTGGTAGCCATTGTAAGACATTATTTTGGATCTTTTTATTACTGTGTGATGATTTTTAACATATAAACAAAATGATATATACAGTTCCATAGCCCATATACAGTTACTAAAGACCAATGGTGGGTGTCAGCCCCAATTCGTGTACAACGTGGCCCACAAAGGAAAGGGGAAATGGTGAGGAGCACCCAGATGTTTTTTTAAATAGTCATGCACAGTAATGATAATTAAAAAAAAAAAAACATTTATTGAAAACGCTAAAATTTCACCTCTCATCACTGAACATTAATGATACAAATAGCAAAAAACATGTACAAGTTAATACAGTGAATTCAAATACATACACTACTATGCGTTTTATCAAGCGGCACCAACGTGTTTCGACCAGTGTGGTCTTCTTCAGGGATTTGCCCTTGGAAAGCACAATGGAGGATTCTCTAAAGTAAACACACACAATAAGTATGCCAAATGTACATGGCCTCAAGAAATTGGATGAGCCGTCAGTACATCAGTATTGATCAACTATTATATATACCATAGTTTGTAGACTCGAAAACTTTCCTACAGACTAAATAGTATACACTGTTTGGGGTTATTTTTACCAAAGAAATGTAACATAGTACAGTTTGTCCTAAATTTATGAAGAAAGATTATTAAATGTGCAAAATTTTAAAAATGGAAACAAAGACACTCTAGTGCCTGCATTGTATATATATTCTACACTGACTGCACTATATATATATATATATATATATATATATATATATATATATATATATATATATACATACACACACATTTGTGCTCATAAGTTTACACACCCTGACAGAATTTATGATTTCTTGACAATTTTAAGAGAACATGAATGATAACACAAAACAATTTCTTTCACTTATGGTTAGTGTTTGACTAAAGCCATTTATTATCAATCAACTGTGTTTACCCTTTTTAAATCATAACAGAACATAACACAACAGAAACTACCCAAGTGACCCTGATCAAAAGTTTACATACCCCAGTTTTTAATACCGTATGTATTACCCCCTTTAACATCAATCACAGCTTGAAGTCTTTTGCGGTATTTGTGGATGAGGCTCTTTATCTTCTCAGATGGTAAAGCTGCCCATTCCTCTTGGCAAAAAGCCTCCAGTTCCTGTAAATTCTTTGGCTGTCGTGCATGAACTGCACATTTGAGATCTCCCCAGAGTAGCCCAATGATATTGAGGTCAGGAGACTGAGATGGCCACTCCAGAACCTTCACATTTTTTTGCTTTAGTCAATGTCAAGTCAACCTGGCCTTGTGTTTTGGACCATTTGCATGTTGGAATGTCCAATTATGTCCCATGCACAGCTACCTGGCTGATGAATGCAAATGTTCCTTCAGTATTCTTTGATAACATACTGCATTCATCTTGTCAACAATTTTGACTGAATTTCCTGTGCCTTTGAAGCTCACACATCCCCAAAACATCAGCGATCCATCTCCGTGCCTTTCATCATAGGCCTTGTTGACTCCTCTCCAAATGTAGCTTTTATGGTTGTGGCCAAAAAGCAACATTTTGGTCTCATTACTCCAAACGACTTTATGCCAGAAGGTTTGAGGCTTGTCTCTGTGCTGTTTGGTGTATTGTAAGCGGGATATTTTGTGGCATTTGTGTAGTAATGGCTTTCTTCTGGCGACACGACCGTTAAGCCAATCAGTTTTCCCACAGTGATTGGGTCCCCCAGCCCAAGGCCTGAATCAGCCTCACTCCCTCTGCTGCACCTATTCAGAGACTTTACCCAGAGACTCCAATCTATAGGGGTTCACCCCCTAGAACTTTTTCTTTCACTCCATTTCCATTTATGTCATACCTTTTTTTTTCTATTATTTCTTTTTTAAGATTTAATTATCCTTTTTGAATAAATGTTTTATTTTATTTTTAACGTATAAACATTTTCATTGTTGCACCTTTATATATCAGCATGCATGCCTTCTCATTTAAATCTTAATCATCAGATAATTTAGCACTGAACATTATACTAACCTTGGGTATGTGTTCCTTCTAATGTCATTGGGCCAGATTCAAGTAGCCTGCCGTAAGTTTGTGCGGGCGTAGTGTATCTTGTTTACGCTACGCCGCCGTAAATTAGCGAGGCAAATGCTGTTTTCACCAAGCTAAGTTACGGCGGCGTAGCGTAAATGGGCTGGCGTAAGCCCGGGTAATTCAAATGTGAATGAGGTCGGCGTGTTTTATGGTAATGTGTTGTGACCCCACGTTTTTTTTACATTTTTTTTTTAATTGCGCATGCGCCGACCGTGGACGTATCCCAGTACGCATGCTCCAAATTATGACGCTACGACGCATTGTTTTCGATGTGAAAGTAATTGACGCAAATCCCCATTCACGGACGAGTTACACAAACAAAGTAAAATCTGAAAAATTTGACGCGGTCCCGACGTCCATACTTAACATAGGATGCGCCATCTTTTTGGTGGTTTATCTTTACGCCGGAAAATGCCTTACATAAATGGTGTAAATTCACTGCGTCGGCTGGGCATACGTAAATAGGCGTATCTCGCTGATTTACATATTCTAGGCGTAAATCAGCAGGAACGCCCCTAGCGGGCATCTTAAAAATGCAGTTAAGATACGACAGCGTAATACAATTACGCCGCTCGTATCTTAGCTCAATCCAGGCATATCTTGTTTTCTGAATACAGAAAAAAGATACGCCGGCGCATCTAAGAAGTTACGCGGCTTATCTAGAGATAAGCCGCGTAACTTCTTACTGAATCATTATGCGTGCATGAACACATAGGATAACATGCTTTCTACAAAAAAACGCCTGACGCCCAAGACAGCAACAGCAGCTGTAAAAATGCCCGGTGAGCATTAGACATGTGCGCCATCAATAAATTTGTTTTAATTTGTTCTGTTCCGTTTCGTAATAGCTGTTAGTTCGTAATTCGTGTCCGAAATTGAATTTAGAGTTGTACGAAATACAAATTTTCATTAGGTTTGTTAACTTTTCGTGACAATAAAGAACATTCGTTATGATGAATTAAAAAAGGAAAAGATATCTTTCTCAATATGGCAGTCATTGACTCATTATGCTCATTATGAGGGACTCCCACCATCCCTGTGCTGTGCTGACATCCTGGGTTTGTACCCCTGCTGTGCTCATTATGAGGGGCTCCCAGCATCCCTGTGCTGTGCTGACTTTCTCCTGGGGCTGTACCTCTGCTGTGCTCATTATGAGGGACTCCCACCATCCCTGTGCTGTGCTGACTTCCTCTTGGGGCTGTACCCCTGCTGTTCTCATTATAAGAGGCTCCCACCATCACTGTGCTGTGGTGACTTCCTGGGTTTTTAACTTCATCATAACGAATAATCGTAATTATTATGACAATAGTAAAACGATATTGACAAACATTCTTATTTTGTCCGATTCTGAATCTCCCATCGACTACCAGTACCAGCCTCCCACTCCCATATTAAAAAAAGGTAATTTTCCCAACCCTCACTCAAGCAGCATAAGTAAACCTCTGATTGGTCAACAAAACACCAGTCACGTTTCCATTGTAATGAAATTTGGATTCGAAATTCGTCAACAAAATTTAATATTTCGTATACAGTTCGGAAGCATAGCAATTTGGATTTTGGTTGCTTCCGAATGTACACATTTTTGGAAATTCGTACTAATTTTTTAAACGTACGAAACAAATCGCACATGTCTAGTGAGCATGAGGGCTAAGAATTGTCTTCCCAATACAAGATTACAATTTAGGGTTGAACTTCCCAGTTATCGAGACAGTAGAAATCCTCTGCAGCTATAATGTTTGAAAACTGAAAACTAAGTATTAAACATGGTGTACAATATGGCAAAGACAAAAACTTGAGAAATACAGTACTTAAATGCTCACAAAACACTCAGCACAGTTTTACCCTCTTTGGAAATGTGCAAAAAATACATTGTGCAAATATTTAATAAATGCATTTACAACAACAGTCAGTGTTTTTCCTGTCTCTATTTAATGTTAGCAGCACAAATGAAATGTGTCAATGACACATCCTTTTTATGTAGATGGAATATATATTGTTGACCTAGCAGATCGTTAATATTTTCACGATATCTACGTTATTAGTGATATTGTGTATTAGGCATGTAATGTAAAAAAATCTATTTTGATATGAAGATTGTCTTTAAGTGTTGATGTGCAACTAACACCACATAATTATTAAAATGTCTAATTTATGCACTTTTTTACATGTCTGATAATCGCCCCTTAGCAAATATGCAAGTTAATTAATTTCTATTAAAATATGACAGCCTCATAGCTCATTTATTCCTAAATTAAGTATTTATATTTTCTTCCAAATAAGGTTTAGTTAATATCAAATTCAGTTACCTTCTTATTCTATTACATGATAAAATATACATTTATTATAATGTTTTATCTTTATACATTAAGTCAATTATGTCAGTATCTCAAATCAGAAATGTCCCTAAGATACAGCATGAAAAAACATATCTTACCCCTTCCATACAGGACATTTTATGCCCAGACCAATTTTTAGTTTTCAGCGCTGTTGCACTTTGAATGACAATCAGGCAATACTGTACCCAAATTAAATCATTATGTTTTTTTCCCACACAAATAGAGCTTTCGTTTGGTGGTATGATCATCTCTGCGGTTTTTTTTTGCGCTATAAACAAAAGAAGAGCGACAATTAAAAAAAAACACAATATATTTAATACATCTCACAATATTTTTTTTTAAAAAACTTTTTTTTCATAGACCGATACGTTTACGTATTTTTGGTAAAAAAAAAACGCAATAATCGTATATTGATTGGTTTGCGCAAAAGTTATAGCGTCTACAAAATAGGTGATAGATTTATGGCATTTTTATTTAATTTTTTTACTAGTAATATTGACCGTGACGTTACATATCGGACACTTTTGACAACCGTTCACATACACAGCGATTATTGCTATAAAACTGCACTAATTACTGTGTAAATGTGACTGGCAGGGAATTAACACTCTGAATTAAAATGTGTTAAAGTATGTTCTAACTGTAAGACTCACATCGATACTGGGAACACACATCAGTCTCCTCACCGCTGACAGGAGTATCTGTGTGTTTACACACACAGATCCACACTCCTGCCGTGATTTCCGGAAATCGCGGGTAATCAACGCGCGCGGGATCGCGGGTGGTCGCCTAGGCGCGCGCGCGCCCTAGAACGCCGTGAAGACAGGACGTTGTGCAACGTCCTGTCTCATCGGCAAATCACCATGACGTGATATAGGCCGGTATGGAATTAAAAAAAAAAAAAAAAAACACACAAAACAAATTTCTAAATGTTTACTTTGTTTAACCTGCATTAGGTTACGGCAATCAATATTTGATTGGTTGTGATGATCAGAACAACAATTTTATTTTCAAGTTGCCGCTAAAGAGATTTAGTCACTTTGTTCGTTAAGGTCGCAGAGTCTCTAACTAGCCCAACCTCGACCTATTTATATTCAACATCCCTGCGCTTCTCAACCACTCTATTTCTCTTCATTCCTAATCTTGTATAAAAGTTATGTAAAATGGTGTCTTGGTTTACACATGGTAGATAATGGTAGAACAAAAGGAGGAGAGAGAAGCGCCAAGCCAATCCTTTAAACAGCTTAGGAATTTACTCAGTATATAGGTATAAAACAACACTAAAAACTTGCGTGAAAGATGTTGGAGCACTTGCAGAATGCTAGAGCGGCTGGGAACTTTGACATGTAGTGGCACAGGAGCACAGGAGGACTGCTGGAAAGTCTTGATTGAGGGATCCACGAGCACTGTGTGTTAGCTGCAGCTGGAGCCTCGATAAGCCTCATGGAGACATCGGCTGTGTGTCTCTGGGTGGTAGTGGTCCAGAGCTGCAAGCAGGGGAGCCGCCCACACGCTGTCTGGCCAATCAGAAAACTAGATAATGGTAGATAATGTCATCTCCCTCCACCTTATGTAACACTGTTCAGGCCCGATGATTGGTCATGCAAGCCCATGCACTGCATCTTGGAGGAGGTCACATGCATAGCTCTAAATATTAGAAGTGTGGAGGAAAAGCAAGGTATGTACAGTCATGGCCTAAATTAGTGGCACCACAGAAATTTTTCCAGAAAATCAAGTATTTCTCACAGAAAAGTATTGCAGTAACACATGTTTTTCTATACACATGTTTATTACCTTTGTGTGTATTGGAACACAACAAAAAAAGGGAGGAAAAAAAAACAAATTTGACATAATGTCACACAGAACTCCAAAAATCAGCTGGTCCAAATTCTTGGCTCCCTTAACTTAATATTTGGTTGCACACCCCTTGGAAAAAATAACTGAAATCAGTCGCTTCCTATAACCATCAATAAGCTTCTTACACCTCTCACCTGAAATTTTGGACCACTCTTCCTTTGCAAACTGCTCCAGGTCTCTCTTATTGGAAAGATGCCCTTTCCCAACAGCAATTTTAAGATCTCTCCACAGGTGTTCAATGGGATTTAGATCTGGACTCATTGCTGGCCACTTTAGAACTCTCCAGTGCTTTGTTGCCATTCATTTCTGGGTGCTTTTTGACATATGTTTGGGGTCATTGTCCTGCTGGAAGACACAAGATCTGGGACGCAAACCCAGCTTTCTGACACTGGGCTCTACAGTGCGACCCAAAATCCTTTGGTAATCCTCAGATTTCATGATGCCTTGCACACATTCAAGGCACCCAGTGCCAGAGGCAGCATAAAAACCCAAAAACATCATTGAACCTCCACCACATTTCACTGTAGGTACCATGTTCTTTTCTTTGTAGTCCTTGTTCCATTTTCGGTAAACAGTAGAATAATGTGCTTTACCAAAAAGCTCTATCTTGGTCTCATCTGTCCACAAGACGTTTTCCCAGAAGGATTTTGGCTTACTCAAGTACATTTTGGCAAACTGTAGTCATACTTTTTTATGTGTCTGTGTCAGCAGTGGGGTCCTCCTGGGTCTCCTGCCATAGCGTTTTTAATTTCATTTAAATGTCAACAGATAGTTTGCGCTGACACTGATACTACCTGAGCCTGCAGGACAGCTTAAATTTCTTTGGAACTCGTTTGGGGCTGCTTATCCACCATCCGGACTATCATGCGTTGCAACCTTTCATACATTGTTCTCTTCCGTCCACGCCCAGAGAAATTAGCTACAGTGCCATGGGTTGCAAACTTCTTGATAATGTTGCGCACTGTGGACAAAGGCAAATCTAGATCTCTGGAGACAAATCTTGAGATTGTTGATATTTTTCCACAATTTTGTGTCTCAAGTCCTCAGATAGTTCTCTTCTCCTATTTCTGTTGTCCATGCTTAGTGTGGCAGACACAGACAAACAATGCAAAGACTAAGTGAACTTCTCTCCTTTGTATCTGCTTTCAGGTGTGATTTTTATATTTCCCAAACCTGTTACGTGCCCCAGGTAAGTTTAACCACTTAAGGACCCCCGCACGCACATTTACGGCCACAACATGGCTCGTACAGGCACAAGGGCGTAAAGTTACGTCCTCGCCTTCATGCGGTTCAGGGGTCCCATCGGGACCCCCTCCGCGGCGTGCGGCGGTCCCCCTGGCTCTGGGAGCGATCGCCGACGAGCGGGCGGATGTCCGTGTTTTCCACCCCCCCCCCGCGATCGCTCCCAGCCAATGGGAGCGCTCCCCCTTCGTGTCAGTTCCTCCTCCTGTGTTTACACAGGAAGGAGGAAATTATGTCACCTCTCATCGCAGCGGTGTTTCCCACCGCTGCTGATGAGAGAAGACATCCACAGTAAGTGTGCACCAACACAACACTGACACACACACACATAGGCACATTAACCCCTTGTGATCGCCCCCCCACCCCCCTGTCACAGTGTCACTGAATGCAGTGATCTAATCACTGCATTTAGTGTCAGTGTGACAGGCAGTGTAAAAGTCAGTTAGTGTTAGGTCCAGGATAGCCCCCCACCCCCCCTAATACATTTTTAACCCCCTGATCACTGCCCTAGTTAACCCTTTCACTCCCTATTGCCAGCATCACTAAGCGATCATTTTTCTGATCGCTGTTTTAGTGTCGCTGTTCCCGCTAGGTAGCTATTTTTTTTATTGCGATTTTTTTTTTTTTTACTAAAGACATGTGGCTGAATTGATTTTGGCCTAAATGTTTTACTAAAATTTAGTTTATTTGATTTTTTTTATAACAAAAAGTAAAAAAATAGTGATTTTTTTCAAAATTGTCGCTCTATTTTAGTTTATAGCGCAAAAAATAAAAATCGCAGAGGCGATCAAATACCACCAAAAGAAATCTCTATTTGTGGGAAGAAAAGGACGCAAATTTTGTTTGGGAGCCACGTCGCACGACCGCGCAATTGTCTGTTAAAGCGACGCAGCATCGAATTGTAAAAACACCTTGGGTCATTTAGCAGCGTATGTGTCCAGGTCTTAAGTGGTTAAAGGAGCATCACAAGCTTAAAACAATCGTATTTATCCACAATTTTGAAAGGGTGACAAGAATTTTGACCAGCCAATTTTTGAAGTTTTGTGTGACATTATGTCCAATTTGCTTTTTTTCCTCCCTTTTTTTGTTTTGTTCCAATACACACAGAGGGAATAAACATGTGTATAGCAAAACATTTGTTACTGCAATACTTTTCTGTGAGAAATACTTGATTTTCTGGAAACATTTCTGGGGTGCCAACAATTTCGGCCATGACTGTATACATGTGTCAGAGAGTTGGCATTAAAGAGTCTCTTTAAAGTATATCTGTTGAATGAGAAATATGGAGACCTCCATTGCTAACCTTTGCTTCTGCTACTAGCTGTCTGGCCATCATGCTGACCCTCTTGCTTTTGTACTTTGCACCAATGACCAGTAACAAGTGTGCTGATGAAAACTTCTGACTAATCTCTCTAGCTTACTTAACCTTACAGTTCTAGTCAGTGACTCCAACTGTATTAAACCCAGTTGGTCAGCAACACAGCCAGATAAGTATTATTTGCAGAAGGAGGTCAGCAATGGCATCCTTTTATGTATTTGGTGGCGTATCTTAGATGTGTGCTACAGAATGGAATGAACACTGTCTGGTTCATGTGCCTATTTGGTTTATGCTATCTGGTTCACAAGTTCATATCAGCTGCTTGTACATGTAATAGCTTGAAATAATATTTTTGATATGTCCCAGGCCATTATTCACAGGATCAGAAACAGCTGGGCAACAGAGGTACCAAGTCAAAAGTAGCAGCAAGGTCAAAGTCTAGGCCAGGGTTGATGAAGTTAGTAATTTTACCATGTTGGCTTTGAGATGCTGGGCATGGAGATGGTTAGGGGACTTTTTTTCTGCTCTAGCAGCTGTGAAAAATACACCTGCCTTGTCAAGGATGCTGTTGGAGATGGATTTAAGGAGACCTACATGGAGGTTCAAGCCTACACAGGGACTGCTGATGCTCTTCCTCACTTGAAGTGTCATAAGGTATGCCTCTCAAACCCCTTGTCAGACTTTCCTCCCCTATCACTTGAGGAATCAGATGTTGAAACATGCAGATAAGTAAACTTGTGGCGGAGGGGAACCTGTAAAGTGAAGAACGAGAAAGAGGAAGCGTGCAGGTAGGAGCAGGCCAATGGAAAGACAGAACAGACAGCCACCCTGGGCTCTTCAGCAGGAAATAGGTAAAAATAAAACAGGACCTGCAACCTATGTTGATGAATTAGTTCACAGCTCATGGAGGTGTGGGGTCACACTTTGGTCTATTTATCTTTAGGGCTTACTTGACACTGGGTGCCTTTTTGCTATCGGCCACTATTACTGAGGTGCTGCTCCCATCAAGTTATTTGGTGTATAGTCATGTGTTTTCTAGTATATGCGGTACTCAAATAAGTGTTACTTTTACCATGGCTGACACGCTGAAGGCAGAGGCTTCAGACAACAACTAGCAGCACATATGGTAAAAAAGGCCTACACTGCAAAGCTCTTTCAATTTGCTGTCAATGCAAGTGTTGTCCTGATGCCAGACAATTTCTATAAAACACATACATAAAGTCTATATTTTGAATATTTTAGAAAAAATTGGGTATATTGGGATGGGTCTATGGAATGTGGTGCTGGGGGGTTGAAATGTTTTTGTGCACTCACAAGTTATACTTTAAAACAGTTGTGCTTTTGGCCAGTCTATATAATGTTGAGGGTTTAAGCTTTCTTTTTTCTATTTGTAATGAATCAAATTGTGGTGCTGCTGCTGTATTTCAGCCAAACAATAATGTAAAGTTTAACAATATTTTACACATGCAAACTATGTAATGTCAGAATGTGGTGTTGCTGATGCTGTCCATTAGAATCATACTGTTCTGTAACACCAGATACAGTTTAAAGGCATCTCCCAAGCTTGTAATTGGAAGGACTGGTGTTTTCTCCATGTCACCCTCGAAATTGGGGGACCCTCCGCAAGCTGAGTTGTATTTTTTTTAATTATCTTTTGCATTTGTGCATACTCCCATGCCAGTGCCCAGCTCCCAATGCCTTTTGTCTATTAGCTTTGAAAAATGGCAGAATTGATTCTTAAGGGTCATCTCTCACATACTTCCATGGGATTTTGATTATGGCTTGTCAACAGCTGTCAACAGTATATTAAGTTTTCTGAAACTTACAGCTGACTGTATGTATAGTCCTATTTATGGTTTCATGCTTCTTAGCAGACCTCTCATACCAGTCTCACTTTAAGTCCCCTAACGGTGGTAGAAAAAGATTGCCCAGGGCTCCTTGGTAAAAAGAATAAGCACTTTAGAGTGCTCTTTTGATATGCATCAATACTCCTCCACATACACCTAAACACAGAGTGTCTCCTTTAGAAACTCACGTACCACCTACAGTAAGTTTTTCTGCAAAAAAAACTGTCTTGTTTGCTTTTGTTCACTGATGCATGCTAACATTCACTACAACATGCAATCCGCTGCTCAGTGATTGGCAGCTTCAATCATCCGGCATTTCTTTTTATGATGTGACCAATATCAGCAATACTGTGATTATCCTAGATCAGTGATGGTAAACCATGGCACCCCAGATGTTTTCGAACTACATTTCCCATGATGCTCAACTACACTGCAGAGTGCACGAGCATCATGGGAAATGTAGTTCCAAAACATCTGGAGTGCCAAGGTTCCCCATCACTGTCCTAGATGATCTGCAGCATACTGGCCAGCTGTATAATGACATGGATCCTTTTTTTTGTTTGTTTTCATCCCTATGCTGCAACCAATTAAAGGAGATATAAAAATAAGTAGGAAATAATGTGTACCAATTTGCTTGCTATCTTAGATACTAGCCTATAAATGCCAGTCGTGTTTTAAATATGTCACTGGGCCTATAACTTGGTAATTACTACATAGTTCATAATCTCTTTTTTATATTGACATGGGGAGGAACTAGTCTTATTATTTGGGATGAGTGAAGTGGGTTTGGCTAAATAGATTTTGCTGCTGGCAAAATGTTTGCCAAAGTGTAAACTTTCAATTTTGTTCATTGATGTGCTTAGGCTATATTTGCCCGAAAAAAATAAAATACAATTTTTTCTTTATTTAGAGGGTTTGGGTTGTTTTGGAGTGTAATGCCCTGTAAACACGATCGGTCAATCCGATGAGAACGCTCTGATGGATTTTTCCATCAGTTAACCGATGAAGCTGACTGATGGTCAGTCGTGCCTACACACCATCGGTTTAAAAAACGATTGTGTCAGAACGCGGTGACGTAAAACACAACGACGTGCTGAAAAAAATGAAGTTCAATGGTTCCAAGCATGCGTCGACTTGATTCTGAGTATGCGTGGATTTTTAACCGATGGACGGTTAGGTATCCATCGGTTAATTTTAAAACAAGTTTCAATTTTTTTTAACCAATTGATAAATAACCGATGGGGCCCACACACGATCGGTTTTGTCTGATGAAACCGGTCCATCAGACCGTTATCATCGGATTGGCTGATCCTGTGTACGCGGCATTAGGGTAGCTTAGCTTATATCAGTGTTTTTCATTTTTTTTTTTGTGGTTTCGATTTTGTTCTCTCAGTTTACATTTTTTATTTTACCTTTTTCACTGAATATGTCTTTCCATGAAAAAAGTAGTATAGGATGAGGCTAATAAGGGACTTTTTCATGTGGCACAAGAACAAGTTCAGGGTAAATGGAAGGAGCTTCTGCAACCTTGTAGGAGCCATTTAAAACCCACTGATCTCTTAAAACCTTAAAATCATCCTAATTTTGCACTTCCTGTTGACTTCAATGCATTGTGCCAAAATGGCGAAAGCTCACTGAGATTTCTCAATCTTCTACTCTCAGTTTTGCTCATCCCTAGTCATTATTTGATTACCAACATAAAATGGCAACTTGTATGTGAATTCAATTATCTTTAAAATAGAAGTGTGGAGTATTAAAAAAATAAACATACATATTCACCTTGGTGAATGCAGCATTGAGCCGATGCTGCATCTGTCTCCCCTCACCTCTACACCGAGAACTGAGCAATCAAAGACCACTGATTGCTCAGTTCTCGGTCTTCAGTGAGCAGAGAGTCATGACTGTCAGCCACTGGCTCTGTACCTTGGTCCTCCAGTGCTCACTAGAGCACTGGGCTGTGAAGGGGCAGGAGTGGCTGGCTTAGGATCTCAGTGGGAAGCTGATCCAGATGAGGCACTGTCATCGGGGTGAATCCTGACATCAAAGTTGGGATCTTTCCAAAGCCTGGACCATCTGAGTGACATCAGCCTACAGCAGACTTTAGCCCGCTGTCTCCTGAATCTGGGTCACAGGAGTATACTAACTAAGTACACTCCTGTGACACACAGGAGAAGTAGAGCCAAAATAGCTTTGGCCCTACTTCTCCTTTAATTTGTCTCAAGTCTAACATATGCTGCACAATTAAGGTGCAAGCGACATGTAAAAGCCCTTAGGTGTGTAGTCTAATAGTGAACTTGCATTAGGCTACTGTCTGATTACTTGTTACAAGGAACTGATCTTTCAGTAGGAATTATGTAATAATTAAAAAGCCAGGTATGGTTTTAAGATAAAGAGCTTTTGAAATAATGAAAATTAACCATGAGATATGGGAATCAGGAGATATGATACCTGTAAAGACTTTTTATTTATGTCAACCCTACTTTTCTCTAACCCGAGCAGAGCTAAAAAAAAAAATGTTTTTCCTTGTTAAATGTCTTTAGCTTTGGCATACCAAAAGAATGAGTGGTCACACAAAGAAGCTAAAATTCACATTCTGCCACTGTGAATGGTATTAAAATGCATAAATAAAGTTTGTTTTGACAGAAAGCACTGTCATTCTTTTTTTTTAATATAAGCGCATATTCACACCTATGCATACATTTTTTTCTGGAATTTGCTAAGCACATTACATGACGTTTTCATGTGGTTTAATTGACTTCAATGAGCTCCTCATAGCATGTTGATGCATATAGGTTGATGTACCGCATGGATCTAAAATAACATGATTTAAAGTAATGGTTATAACACATAGGTGTTCAAGGGCCTTTAGGGTTTTGTCTTGCGGCTGTTATATAAAGTGCATAGTAAGGTTTTTGTGACTAGGGAATTACAAATTAGAAGTGGCTTTTTACTGTATTGCTTAAATTCCTTTCCAGAAAGCATACATAAATGGTATGGAACAATTTATTTAGGCTATTTAATGCTAACCTGTGAAGATTTTAGGAGAAAATGGGAGCTGCCATTGCTGACCAAAACATGCAGGATGGGGATTTAAACATTTTTAAGCTTCACTGGTTGCATACGTGTCCCAGGACAATTAATTGCTAGATGTTGTATCCAGGATAAGATGACCTCTCTGGATCACATACTTTTAAAACAAGTAATGAATGTCTCCCTGTTTCTGTTCTCACAGCTTTCCTTTGGGTCTCATTCACACGACCTAATCAGCCTATGGTGCAACACGTATACTGTAGATATCAATGTGCAGATACATGCAGATACATACTTAGCATGGTGGATAGCTGTGGCTCCCTTCAGCCTGTCATTGACTTGTATAGGCCAGGGCTGTTCACAAACACCTGGGCACTCAGCTGCAGATATCTTCAGTGTACTTGCCACACAATGGCTGATTTGGCCATGTGAATGAGGCTTTTAAAGCTTTGTATATTACAATAGCGTTGCCTTTGTATTAGTGTCGCTGGATGAATATTTTAACAAAAGCAAGTGCTGCCCTGTACTTCTTTCTTTGGCTCATCTATATTGATCTAAAATGGCTGGAGGGGGGGGGGATAGCATACTAAACGGGTGGCATGCTGTTGATATGATTGAAGGCCAACTTTACCCTAACCTTTCTTGCCCAACCAATGTTTTGCTTGTTGCATTTATTCTTACTTTTTCAAGATTTCTAAAAGCAGGACTGACAAAATAACACCAGGCTTGTGATGCTTTGCACTCACAGGAAGTGGGTTGTCATTTACCACAGAAGAGGATATGAGTAGCTACTTTTTTCTTGTCCGCAGTAACTGCCGCTGGGCTCGCAGTGTGTGTGATCACAGCCAAAGCGGGCGGCAGTGCATGCATGCAGCCCAAACCTGAAAGCGTCAGATCACGTACTAGGCACAGAGCAGCCACCCTGCGGTAGTAAATGTACGGTGGGCAGTCCACAAGTGGTTAAAAAAATGACTGGGGCAAACTAAACGAGTGGACTTTATTATTATCTATTTAAAATGAAAAAAAGCCAGCATTAGCCCATTCTGCATTTCTCACAGTCCATGTTTCTTTTTAAATCATAAGATGAAGTAAAAGCCAAGGCCTACTTTTTGTACAGAAATCTTTGCTCCAGGATCCCATTGGGGTTCATTTACTAAAACTGGAGCACTCAGAATCTGGTGCAGCCATGCATGATAGCCAATAAGCTTCTAACCTGAGCTTGTTCAATTAAGCTTTGGAAATAAATCCTGGAAGCTGATTGATTTCTATGCAGAAGTGAATCTGATTTTGCACTTTCTAGCTTTAGTAAATAAACCCCATTGTGACCAGTGTTGACACAAAAGCCGCGTACACACGATCGGTCAAACCGATTAGAACGGTCTGATGGATTTTTCCATCGGTTAACCGATAAAGCTGACTGATGGTCAGTCGTGCCTACACACCATCAGTTAAAAAAACGATTGTGTCAGAACG
This sequence comes from Rana kukunoris, assembly GCA_029574335.1. NCBI lineage: Eukaryota > Metazoa > Chordata > Amphibia > Anura > Ranidae > Rana > Rana kukunoris. The sequence goes on from CM056050.1 coordinate 336,591,063, forward strand.
CGGTGATGTAAAACACAACGACGTGCTAAAAAAAAAGGAAGTTGAATGCTTCCAAGCATGCGTCGACTTGATTCTGAGCATGGTTAAATTTAAAACAGGTTTGCTTTTTTAAAACCATGGATAAATAACCGATGGCGCCCACACACGATCGGTTTGGTCTGATGAAAACGGTCCATCAGATCGTTCTCATCGGTTTGACCGATCGCGTGTACGTGGCTTAAGGCCCCATTCACACCTGAGCATTTTGTATCTTGAAGCCTGAAGCCTGGAGAATGTTCACATCTCCGCTCCAAAACGCCTGAAGCTCAAATAAGTTCTGGAACTTTTGTTTAAGCAGATTACAGGTGTTTTCTGCTTTTTACATTGGTGACCTTTTACCTTGTACAAAATTGCTTCAAAACACATTGAAAAAGCTGCAAAGCGCGGTAAAAAAAACGCGGTAAAATAATGCGACTTTCTACCTAAAAAAGCTATGTCTAATTACGATGTGGAGTTACAGACAGAAGAACAGGAAGTGAGCATTTCTCAGAAGAAATAAGGACATTTAAAAGCAAAATGGAAGGATGAGGTAAGTGAAGGAGCACTGCACTAAGGTATAGGATACAAAAAAAAATCCTTAACAACCCCTTTAACTGTAATTCACCTTGAAAGCTGAACATCAGGTTTAAATAAAATACACACTTTTGCCGTTCTATAATAATGATGACATCATTAAATGTATTTTTAAATGCAAGCTGTGTAAGAACTTTGTTTTTCACCTAACACCACCTCTTGCAGTCCCGGTATAGCAGAGATGAAGTGTAAGAAGAAGAACCAATCAATTATTGTGCTGACAGGACATATGTTAATTAGAAGAGAAAAAAGAGTGACAGAAGGATGAGCTTACCACTGTGCTGCATCTCCTTTCACTCTCCAGTCATAGGCTGGGGCAGGTCTAGGACAACCTGGGCTTAGACAAAGTGGGTTGAATGATACTGGCCATCAGACTGATGACATCTGGAGGCAGAAAAACATACCGTGGGAAAATAACTCAGTAAAGCTGAATATTGCGACACAAGCTGTTTTTACTGTTTTATATCTTTTTATATCTTATAAAGAGCTATTCATTTTTTTTTTCATTTTGGCTGGAGTACTGCTTTTGCAGAATATGTATTCCCAGGGCTGTCTTTCTCAGTGAACCTCTGAACTTTGGATTTCCATATAAAACAACAGTTTGCTCTGTTATATGTAAAAAAAAAATTACATAATTTCATCAAAAAGAGGTTAAGTTTATTACTGCTCAGGAATGTGTTTCTAGTTTTAGTAGTGAGTATCAAGCTCCTCCAGCAGCACAGGTGTTCAGTGCTGGCAGTCTTCCCTTGTCTTCTAGTGAACCTAAAATAAATATGCTTCTGTGAATGTGCCTGAGGGCTCAGTGACGCTCAGTGGCAGAGCTCTGTCATCACGTCCCCAAATCACATGTCTTTCCCATGACAACCCCCTTGGGCATGTTGTAGGTATTCTGAATACAGATTGGTAGCCGCCCAATGATATATCTCATATCATGGCTTCATTTTATTAATGTTCTAAGTAAACATCATGTGCCAGAGCTTTTTTTCTCAGAAAATAGGTGCAGGAACTCAACCACGACCCCGTTCAGATTTCACAAACAGTAGAAGGGTCTTAAAGGGGATAAATACCAGAATGCACTCATACAGAGTGCAGAGTTCAGGGGGCTTACACACAGAGTGCAGAGCTGTCACTTGTAAACACAGAAACCAGACTTCTGTGTTTACAAGTGATTGTGGTAAGCAGGCACCTAAGGGTCTGGGCCAAAGGTGGTGGAACTGAGTTCCCCCAAGTTCCCCCAGAAAAAAAGCCCTGTCATGTGCTTTCACAAAAACACTAAACATTTACATTGACTGTGCAGTGTGGTCTCTGTGTATTCTTGAACATAAAGAAGAGGTGTGTAATATTAAAGGAAATACACATTTATTCTTAATATATCTTAAATAAATCTCATTTTAGCTAGTGACCAGACCGGAAATCCAGATTTGTGGAAGGCCATATAGACCCTGGTTTAAGGCTGGAAAATTTTAGGGTCTCTTACTTTATTTGGGTAAAGGTACATTCACATCTGAGTTTCTGTCTGCGTCTGTGTCCAGTCTGCATCCAGGGCCAATCACTCGCAGGTAATCGACGCATTGCAATTACATGCGAGCGGTTGCAATCATGGTCTCATTGCTTTTAATAAAGCGGCCTAATCACCAGACCCCCCCCCCTTTCCATTTGTAGCTGTTGTACAGCATGGTGCAAGGGCAATAATTCACATAGTCAGATGCAATAAAGAACTTGTACTGCAGTATACAGAAACAGTTCACAACAGAACTCAGGGGGAAATCTGACCAACCAGGTACACTCATGGTTTTCAGCAAAGTAAATGGAGCGATGCTCAGCCGGACTGACAATGTCTGTAAAGAGGGCAGAATGCGGTCTGGCCATCTCATGCCCAATCGGGAAGATGTCCAGAGGAGTCGCAGACCCTACACTTTCCCTCCTCATCAGGAACCTTTCCCTAATGCTAATCATGACATCCAGATGACTGCTAATTTATCTGCCACACTCCCATTGCTAAATGGTAGATCTTAAGTGCAAACACAGTGCAGGGGGTCTCGGGTGAAGTAATTGACATATATGGTCCACAATGTTGCCTAGTATCCCTTGTAAGGTACTCCCCCCAATGTTGAAAGATATGTGATCTGGTATGGTGCAGGGTTCATACAGTACTTGCTTTCCTACCTTTTCTGGCCAACCAGGCTATATTGCTGAATAAGGGTTTCCTTAGAATCGTAAAGGGAACACCATGCCATGTTTTTTTGTTAGTTTTAAAGCACCACATCATTCTGTTACTTAACACCACATACAGCTTGAAGCCCTTCCCAAGCATGTTATTTAAAGGATTTATGTATTTTCAATGTTGCCCTTTAGGTCACATGAAAAGACTCTCTCCGCTGAATAGTAGTTTTTTTTTTTTTTTTTTTAATAATTGCTTGCCTATTAGCTTTAAAAATGCCAGAAAAATGACTTGTTTTTCCTCCTTTAGACTTTAATAGGGTTTGGCAAGCATATTGTAGTAGTTTCTAGGAAGGGATGTATGCTTCAACACACAACTCTTTTTGGTAGAAGAAGAGAGAGCTTCTCTTACCATTTCCATGGCCAGAAAACAGAAACCAAGGGAACCTTGAACACTCTAAGGCCGCATACACACGATCGGTCAAAACCGATGAAAAGGGACTGAAGGTTAGTTTCATTGGTCCAAACCGATCATGTGTGGGCCCCATCGGTCAGTTATCCTTCGGTCCAAAAAAAGGGAACTTGCTTTAAAATTTAACTGATGGACGCCTGACCGATAGGTCAAAACCGATTGTTAGTATGCAAAAGCATCGGTTAAAAAGCCGCTCATGTACAGAATCAAGTCGACGCATGCTTAGAAGCATTGAAGTTCATTTTTTTCAGCACATCATTGTGTTTTATGTCACCGCGTTCTGACACAATAGTTTTTTTAACCAATGGTGTGTAGGCACATCAGACTATCAGTCAGCTTCATCGGTTAACCGATAAAAACGGTCCTTAGGACCGTTCTCATCGGATGGACTGATCGTGTGTACACGGCTTAAAAGTCTGTCCTAAATATTGCACCTCCCCAGTTCAAACTACTAGGACAAGCTCCTCTGTAATTAGCTGGGCTGATAAAGATTCATAAGGAGTTTGTACCACTAAAACAGAATTAAGCATCTTACCTGTTTTGTTATATAAATGCCAAAAACTGATATTGGGGAGATAAAGAAATTTAAATTAGTATAGATAACAATTGGTCATCGTGTTTCAAACTATCATAGCTTTTCTAGCTTTGCTTGCCATTAAAATACAGTAACATTAAGTTAAAATCTGGAAATAGTTTTTCGCTTTAGCAAAAACATGGAAAATTCATCAGACCACAACTACTTAGAACCCTGGTACATTATAACTATATATTTTTTTTTCATTTTGGTGTGAACCATCCCATTCTCAAAAATCCATTTATTGCAGTGCAGTTTTCAAACAGCTGATCCTGAGTGGCATGTGGGCAGCAGATCCTCGTCACTTGTACTATTTATGTAATGTATTCTGAATATTTTTTATAAAGATATACTGTAGTTCAGGCATGTTTGACTGGCTTGGTAAATCTGACAGGTGTGCAAAACCCACTGAGTGCATTTTTAATTCATATGTTTCATTATTTGTATTTTCAGACATGCAAAAACTAACATATTCAATTTGATATAACATTCTATCACCTATTTCAGAGTCTATGGATCACTGACTGGAAGGGTTAAGGAATCATAGGAAATGTAGCATATGTGGAGAATGCAGCTCTGTGATCTTTCCTAAACGAAGCAGATGTTTTCTGAATGCAGTCTATGAGATACTGCTAATTGCTCGCTTTGCTTTCTCCTGATGTTCATCATGGGCCCGTCTCCTAGGATCATTATCCTTTGTCATTTGGAAAGGTTATGGGTTATGGGCAGCCGCTGGAATGTCATTTACTACTATTCTGTACCATTCATACAGGAGGCACGTTCAGAGTGAAATCAAGCAGGATATTCTTTGTTTAGAAGCTCATATCCTTGGGATCATATGTTTGTGCTCCAGAATCATGGCCAGTTTATCCAGGCAGGTAAGTATCCAACCAAGAGTAGTAGTTAAGTAGTTAATTTACAAGGTAAAGTTTTGGAATAGTATTCAGACCAACAAGAAAATGTAACCAGCAGGAGCAATTTACAGTCATGTATTACCTTGTAGATGCAGAAGTCTACAGTATATATAAAGTATTATCCCCATTTTATTTTTTTTGGGGGGGGGGTAAATTAAAGAGAGTCTAGAACCTATTTTTAGGTTTTTAATAGTGTCCCACTGGGGAGATTTACAGACTCTATTTATCCTGATAACCATTGTCACCAGGACTAAAAGTTAGAGGCATTCCAAAATTTTGAGTTCTTACCAGAAATCTTCTAGTGGGGGCACCTGTCCTAACAATACATATATATATATATATATATATATATATATATATATATATATATATATATATACACACAAGAGGATTTCCTTTCCTTTTGAAGAGGTTTCCTTTCACTTGTTGTGTTTCAGTATAGTTATGCCGCGTACACACGACCGATTTTACTGTCGGAATAAACTCTGATGGGTTTTTCCGAGGTAATTCTGCTCAAGCAGTCTTGCAGAGCACAGGTTGCCAGATGGCTCCAGGAGAAAAGATCTGGCGAGTGCCTGAAGAATACTGGAGAATACAGGAAACACTGCTGGGCTGCAGTCTCTAGGAATCCTCGTAACACTTGGCAAGGTGTGCACAAGGAGCAACAATGGAAGCCAGCTGGGGATCAAACACTGTGGATCTAGGCAGGAGATGCAGGTTGCAGGAACAGAGACAAGCCAAAGGTCTGGTATTGAAAAACAGGCAGGAACAGATAACTGAAGCAAAGTCCATGAAACAAGTCGGGATCAGGTGCTGGAGAAGGTAACAAGTCCGTAAAGTACCTTTACAACCCTTTTGAGTATTGGAATTTTGCACTTGTAATGTTGCCTTTAAAGCGGAGGTTCACCCTAAAAAACATCTATATACCATTACATCCAGCATACTTCCGACATCTACAGTATGCTGGGGGTTTTTTTTGCCGTACATACATACGTTTTATTGTTACTTTCCCCCGGCTTCCGAGTTCTGGCTCCCGCGGGAGTGGGCATTCAAAGGTTAGATGATTGACGTCTGGTAAAAAACTTCCCCTGGCACATAAGGCGCGTCACCAGTTTTCTGTAAGTAACCGACCTGCAAGTCAGCTCTATACGCCACCTGCGCCCGCCGTGTAGAGCTGACTGCGCAGGCGCCATACAGAGCCAACTCGCAGTTCGACTACTTATGGAAAACTCCTGACACGCCTTATGCGCCAGGGGAAGTTTTTCACCAGACGTCAATCATCTAACCTCTGGATAGAAACGCCCACTCCCGCGGGAGCCAGAACCCGGAAGCCGTGGGGGAAATAACAATAAAACGGTATGTACAGCAAAAAAAAAAAAAACAGCATACTGTAGATGTCGGAAGTATGCTGGATGTAACGGTATATAGATAAGTATTGTCACTGGTAATTAACTTTGCTTGGTTCGCTTATCACTAAATATAATATTGAATACATTGAACTGCATTCTTGTTTTAATATACCAGTACACACACAAGCATATACAGTGTCACACAAAAGTGAGTACACCCCTCACATTTGTGTTTTTTTTCCTGAATTTCTAAATGTTCTAATTTTCTAATTTCTAAGTCCGTCTGAATTTCCGATGAAAAAAGTCCAATGGGGCATATACACGGTTGGAATATCCAATGAAAAAATTCCATCTGACTTTTATTTTTTTCATCTGAGGCCATTGCAAAACCAATTAATGTGCTGAAGAGACGCAAAAAAAAATAATTGTTCTGTCAAAAATAAAGAGGTTTTATTGCTGTCTTTGTCCCTACCATTACCTAGTGACCAAACATGGAAATTCTATCAGATTTAAATGCAAAAGAAGAATACCATTACAAAAGATTTCTTCTATCCTGTTTTTTTTGTTCATTTTGTATTCTCTATAATATGCAATACAGTATTCTTGTTAGTTATCGCGCTCCCGCGCGCCTTGGAAAACCGCTGGGTCCAGAGGACCCGGCGCATCTCCAAAAAACAATCGCGCCGTTCATAATAAATTGTACGCCGGTTCCTCCCTCCTCTCTCTGTAATTCTGAGAGGAGAGGGGAGGGAGCGGATAAGTGCTGCGGGCTGGATTAAAGGTGAATAATCCCTCCCTGCTGACATTTTAGTCTCATGTAGTTGTTGCCAAGTTTGCAATATCACTCTGGGCATACTGGCAATTTGGGCTTTGGGCAATACTCTGGCAATCCTCACTCTGGCAATACTCTGGCAATACTCTGGGCACTCTGGGCATACTCTTTCGCAATACCTGGGCAACTGCATACTCTGACTCTGGGCATACTCTGGGCATTGCAATACTCTGGGCAAACTCTGGGCAATTGGGCAAACTCTGCATACTCTGCAATACTCTGTACTCTGCACTCTGGGCATACTCTGCAATACTCTGGGCAACTCTGCAATACTCTGGGCATTTGGCAATTTCTACTCTGGCAATACTCTGCATACTCTGCAATAGATACTCTGCAACTCCGCAAACTCTGCAATATTGCATATTAAAGCATACTCTGCATACTCTATTTATACTCTGGGCTACTCTGGCAAATTGTTCTGCAATACTCTCACTCTGGCAATTTGGGACTGCAATACTTGGCAAACTCTGGGACTCTGCAATACTCTGGGAAACTCTGGGAAATCCTTGCATACTCCAATACTCTGGGCATACTCTTTGTATTGCTGTCTTTGGGTCCCTACTCTGGGCAACTCTGGCAATACTCTGGGCATATTCACTGGGAATACCTGCAATTCTGGGCAATTGCAATACTCTGGGCTACTCTGCAATACTCTGCATACCAAACTCTGGGTCACTCTGGAAATCCGGGCATCCCAAACTCTGATACTCTGGCAATACTCTGCAATACTTGCAATACTCTGGGCACTCCGCACTCTGGCAATACTCTAACCAGCCCCTGTCCCCGCGATTGCAGAAGCGAACGCATAAATACAGCAAATCTGTTTTGGTGACAAATAAATGATGAACATGTAGGAGAGAAATGTATTGGCCTGGGTGCTCCCTGCATGTTGGGCCTCTGAGCGAATACCATTACAATGCAGAGATTTCTGTGTGTTCTAATAATATGAAAATTTGATGAAAAAAAAATAAATCACAAAGAATTGTGGGAAAAAAATCCTGTTACAGCTCCAGGAGTTGATTGAAAACTGCCCAGGTGTGATGAAATTGATATAGGGCACAGACAGACTAAATAATATCCAACATTTTTTATTTTTTTTACAAAGATATGTAAAATAAATTTATGAAACTTTTTTGCAAAATTTTATAAAAATGAAGAAAAATTTTATTTTTTCAAATTTTGTTCTTTTTTCATTTATCACCGCAATATGAAACACCACCAAAAGAAACAGTGGGAAAAAAAGGACAAAAATTTCATTTGGTTATAGTGTTGTAGTGGTCATTCAAAATGTGAGAAGAAAGATTGGTCTGGTTATTAGGGTGAACCCAGTGGTCAAGTTTAAAGTAACTGGTTTTATGCATAAGATGTGATATGATGCTCATCTAAGTCACAACAATAGACAAATACAATGGCCCAGATTCAGAGAGCCATTACGCCTGTCTAACTGGTGTTAGACTGGAGTAATTTCCAATTACGCGCGTTTTCTAGCTAGTTGAAAACCTCAAACCATGAATAGACGGCTGCGGGCTTCAATTCGACTGGATTACGTGTTCATACGCCTTCGGATCTACGCTGCAATAAAATTGCGGCCACTGGGTGGACTTCCCGTCGTTTTCCGCGTCTGGGTATGCAAATGAGCTTTTGCCGGCGATCCCCGAAATTACGATCTTCATTCGCAATCTCTTACGGCACCTTTAGTCATCTTTTTTTTTGTGTAACACTATACCAGCTTTTTGCTGCTCTAATATTAGACAGCCCATGTTAAGTATGGCCGTCGTTCCCACGTTGAATTTCTACGTTTTCCGACGTCTTTTATTTTTTTGGACGTAAGTCGTCCGGAATTAGGAATGTTCGTAAACGACACTACTCAAACAACGAATGACGTAACGACGTGATTTCGCGCAATGCACGGCGGGAAATTTCTGAACGGAGCATGCGCAGTTCGATCGCCGCGGGGACGCGCTTAATTTAAATGCTTCACACCCCTAATCTCGTATTTTGATTACGCGGCGAGAAATAGACTACGCCGCCGTAGCGTACGGGCAAAAATCTACCAGAATTCGGTGTAGAGCCTGGTAAAATACGGCAGCGTAGAGTATTTCAATTACGCAGTGCAATATTAAGTGTATGTGAATCTGGCCCAATGTTCTTAAGCTGATAACACACATTTTTATAGTTTTTTGTGTCTTTATTGAACACACCCATTAAATATTCACAGTGTGTGAACTTTAAGGCCGCGTACACACGATCAAATCTATCTACTGGAAACGGTCTGACAGACCGTTTCAGCAGACAGATTCGATCGTGTGTACGCATGCTTTAAAATCTGTCTGCTAGGAATCCGTCCGTCCGATATGTCTGCTGGTTAGTACGCTAACCAGCAGACATATCTGCCCGCACATGCGTCGAATGGATTCGATGCATGCACAGAAGTGTTTTACTTCCTGGTGCGGTGACGTGGCGGCGTCAACGTCATCGCCACGTCACCGCGCTGTCTGCCGGCGTGGATTTTGGTTTGATCGTGTTTACAGCAATCAAACCAAAACAGCCCAGCAGACAAATCTGATCAAATCGGTCTGTCAGACCGATTTGAACAGATTTATTTGGTCGTGTGTACGCGGCCTAGGAGTTAAAGCGGAGGTTCACTAGATTTTTTTTTTTTAAAAGCCAGCAGCTACAAATATTGCAGCTACTGACTTTCAAAAAATTGATACTTACCTGTCCAGGTCGCCCGCGATGTCGGCAGCCGAAGCCGAGCTACCGCTCGTCTCTCAGCTTCCCCCGCCGCCATCCTCGGTGAGGGAATCGGGAAGTGAAGAGCTGTGGCTTCACTGCCCAGTTTCCTACTGCGCATGCGCGATTTTCCACGCTGTGAAACTCACTATCATAATCTGCCAATCACGGACGTCGTCTTGTCCAAGGATGAAAAGACGTCCGTGATTGATGGAACACTAAACACAGTGTCTGTTGGGAAACTGAGTCCAAAGATGAGAGAACGTTCGTGATAGGCAGAACTGGGTCTGCTGAGAAACGCCTATCACAGAAGGGACCAGGAGGAGACCGCAACTTTTAAACAATGGATGCCCGCAGCCTGTCTGTCACGTACCTGGTTGGAGGCCGAAATGCCTAGTGCCTTGCGGCTGAGTGCAGTACACCTCTGAGGTTGGGTACAGAGGGTGAAGAGCACAGGTTGCCAGATGGCTCCAGGAGAAAAGAGCTGGCGAGTGCCTGAAGAATACAGGAAACACTGCTGGGCTGCAGTCTCTAGGAATCCTTGGTAACACTTGGCAAGGTGTGCACAAGGAGCAACAATGGAAGCCAGCTGGGGATCAAACGCTGTGGATCTAGGCAGGAGATGCAGGTTGCAGGAACAGAGACAAGCCAAAGGTCTGGTATTGGAAAACAGGCAGGAACAGATAACTGAAGCAAAGTCAGTGAAACAAGCCGGCATCAGGTGCTGGATAAGGTAACAAGTCAGTAAAGTATCTTTACAACCCTTTTGAGTATTGGAATTTCGTACTTGTAATGTTGCCTTTAAAGCGGAGGCTCATCCTAAAAAAACATCTATATACCATTACATCCAGCATACTTCCGACATCTACAGTATGCTCTTTTTTTTTGCCGTACATACATACTTTTTAATGTTATTTCCCCCTGCTTGACTGCAAGCAAGACACACTTGGCTTTGTACTCCTCACCTGGTTGCCGCGACACACGCTTGACACCATCTGAACCAAATAAGTTTATCTTGGTCTCATCAGACCACATGACATGGTTCCAGTACTCTATGTTCTTAGCCTGCTTGTCTTCAGCTAACTGTTCTCAGGCATTCTTGTGCATCACCTTTAGAAGAGGCTTCCTTCTGGGACGATAACCATGCAAACCAATTTGATGCAGTGTGCGGCGTATGGTCTGAGCACTGACACCCTGACCCCCAACCCCTTCAATCTCTGCTGTTTTCTGTTAAGCCGCTGTATGGTCTTGGTCACTCTGCTTCAGCTCAGTTTTAGGATCTACTTATAGACTAGGCCATCTTTATGCAGAGCAAAAATTATTTTTTTTCAGATCCTCAGAGAGTTCTTTGCCATGGGGTGCCATGTTAAACTTCCAGTGAACAGAATGAGAAAGTGAGAGTGATAACACCAAATTTAAAAACTCCTGCTCCCCATTCACACGTGAGACTTTGTAACACTAACAAGTCACATGACACTGGGGAGAGAAAATAGCTAATTAGGCCCAATTTGGACATTTTTCATTTAGAGGTATACTCACTTTTGTTGACAGTGGTTTAGACATTAATGGCTGTGTGTTGAGTTATTTTAAAGGGACAGAAAATTTTAGCTTTTACACTAGCTGTACATTCACTACTTTACATTGTAGCAAAGTATCATTTCTTCAGTGTTGTCTAATGAAAAGTTATAATAAAATATTTAAAAAAATGTGAGGGGTGTACTCACTTTGGGAGATAGTGGGGGTTATTTACGAAAGGTAAATCCATTTTGCACTACAAGTGCAAACTACAAGTGCAAAGTGCACTTGAAATTGCAGTGAAAGTGCACTTGGAAGTGCAGTCGCTGTAAATCTGCGGGATATATCTGAAATAAGGGGAAGCTCTATTAATTGTATTATCCAATCATGTGCAAGCTAAAAAAAAATTTTTTTGGTTTTCTTTGCTTTTCCCCCTCGAATCTACAGCTACTGTATTTCCAAGTGCACTTTTAGTGCAATTTCAAGTGCACTTTGCACTTGTAGTTTGCACTTGTAGTGCAAAGTGGATTTGCCTTTCATAAATAACCCCCAGTGTATATATATATATATATATATATATATATATATATATATATTAGCTTTTTAGTGCCACAATATTTAGTGCAAACAATATTACATTCAGTATAGATATAAAAATGTGTACCAATAATCAGCACGGCATGAACAAAAATAGTAAAATTAAATCTAAACATATATTCATATTTTTTAAGAAACATTGCAGAATATTCAATAAAGAATAAAAAACAACCAAATGTCCAGTTCAGATCTACACTATCCTTTCCTGCCTGAAAAGATTTCTAACACCTGTTCTAAAGAAAGGCGAGAAAAGAGTGGAAAACATAAACTAGAGGGATTAATGGAACAGCTACCTTTGTAAATCAGGTAGCTGTTCGGTACTAACTAAACGGTAACAAGGCTTTTACAAATTACCATGCCTTGTACTTAGTAGCCACAATTAGTGTCTATTTGTATATTAGAAAGAGGTAAATTAGCATACTGTAAAAGTGAGTAGCTTGTGTCTTTTTTGGCAGGTTTTATTGTTGAGAGTGTGCCAAGACTGGCATGGGTCCATTATATTGGCAAGCATTACCACTGAGCAAACTAGGCACATGCCACACATTGTGATGCTTTAAGATTCTAAACTAAGTCATCTGGCAGACACTTGTTTAAGCAGTACACAGGACAATGCCCATATAGACATAATCCTTACTACCAATGTAAAACAAAGCCACCATATTGAATATTGCCTTTTTTTCATTCACATTTCCAGATTCATTCATGCTGCACAGTAAATGAATTTTAATTACCCGCTTCATTATCATCTTGATACTCAATTGACTTAAAGTAGCAATTGATAGTTGGGTTCTTCTTTTTATGGTGCTCCTTTTGTAAATGTCATGTTCAACAGCATTATAAGGGTTCATTCACGTCACACTTTTTTTTTTTTACAGTTTTTAATGTTTTTCTTTAATAACAAAGCTTCATTAGATTTTTTTGCCCACTTAAAATTAGTCAGCCTCTGGCATACATTGTCTTCACATTTATAATGTGTTTTTGATCTGCAAGAAAAGTAAAACAATGAGTGTAAAAAAAAGGAGGAAAGCTCTTACTTACATAAAAATCAAGGGCTTAAAATGAACAATGAAAAAAACATTACAAAGGTTTTCCTGAAGCCAATTGCTTAAAAAAAATCAAAGAGATATTTCATGCAATAGAAGACCTCCATCCTTTATGTCACTGTTGTGTCCTGTTGCAATTAAGTGGATCACCGCATTTTGGCAGGGGAAACAGGCATCCAACATTGCTGAAAGAGTTGAACTAAAGAGTCTGGAGGTGGCTGTGTTGCTTAAAGGGGTTGTAAAGGTTTGTTTTTTTATTTTCTAAATAGGTTCCTTTAAGCTAGTGCATTGTTGGTTCATCTACCTTTTCCTTCCATTTCTCTTCTAAATGTTTTTTTTTTCTTTGTCTGAATTTCTCACTTCCTGTTCCTCCTCAGTAAGCTGTTCTGGCTGACTAAACACCGCCCGGATGATGGTGACAAGCTTACTGAGGAGAAACAGGAAGTGAGAAATTCAGACAAAGAAAAAAAACATTTAGAAGGGAAATTGAAGGAAAAGGTAAGTGAACCAACAATGCACTAGCTTAAAGGAACCTATTTAGAAAATAAAAAAACAAACCTTTACATCCCCTTTAAAGGGAATGAAAGTAGGAAAGACAGGATGCATAGAGATGAGTGAAATTTCAATTTAAATCAGGCGCATCAAAACAAAAGTTGTGCAAAGTTTTGCAGTTTTTTTTTTTTTTTAGAAAGGTGTGTGCCACAGCAAAGCTTGTCTCTGCTTGCTCTACAGAAGGACTCCAATCTATGTTTCTAAGCAATGATTTTTTTGCAGAGGTCTGACACATCCTCTGTAGAGTCTGATCTAGAGCTGTCCAATCAGCAGGAATCCAGGGATCACCAGCTTAGCCGATTGCAGAGCTATAGGTCTGTATCAGTTGAGGGTTACACCTCTACAGAGAGACCACTGCTTACACACTGAAAGAAAGGGTCCCTCTGCATAGCTTCTGGCAAGAGACATGCTTTTTATTCAGGCTGTGGCATCTTTCTAAAGAAAATGCAGTTCTTTGCACACCTTTTTGTTTTGATGTGCATGGAATGTAAAATGTTGAATCAAACAAAAGGCTCAATTTGGCTTTAAACACTTCCCAACTGCCGTACGACTTTGTACGGCCGCAGGGTGGTTCTAATTCTCTGGGACGCCGTATAAAGTCGGCATCCACTCCTCCAGGCTACTGGGGGGCGCGTGAGTGCTGCCGGCAGCGCGTGTGTGCCCGCCGCATCCCTGAGATGCCGATGTGCATGCCTGGCAGCCGCGATGTCCGCCAGGCACTCACAATCGGCGGTTACAGGACACGTCCTGTCAGGGAGAGAGGAGACCGATCTCTGTCCCTTGTACATAGGGACATAGATCGGTCACCTCCCCCAGTCATGCCCCTCCCCCCACATGTGGTACACATTCAAACCCTTCCTCACCGCCTAGTTGTTAACCCCTTCAATGCCAGTCACATTTATTCAGTAATTAGTGCATATTAATAGCACTGATTGCTGTATAAGTGTGAATGGCGCCAAAAACCTGTCAAAAGTGTCCGATGTGTCCGCCATAATGTTGCAGTCCCAATAAAAATCACAGGTCGCCGCCATTACTAGTAAAAAAATAATAATAAAAATGTATAATAATTCTGTCCCCTATTTTGTAAGTGCTATAACTTTTGTGCAAACCAGTCGCTTATTGTGATTTTTTTTTTATTTATTTATTATAGCAACAAGTAAAAAATATAGATTTTTTTTTTTAAATCGCTCTTTTTTTGTTTATAGCGCAAAAAATAAAAACCGCAGAGATGATCAAATACCACCAAAAGAAAGCTCTATTTGTGGGGAAAAAATGACGTCAATTTTGTTTGGGAGCCACGTCGCACGACCGAGCAATTGTCAGTTAAAGCGACGCAGTGTAGGAAGCTGAAATTTCACCTGGTCAGGAAGGAGGTATATGTGCCCAGTAAGCAAGTGGTTAAATATATACCTTAGGGAGATTTCAAAATTACAATTGCTAATTTTTGTAACATTAAAACAGCTTTACCTATTTTATCCCTTGATCTGGCATGCTTTCACTTATTTGTACGTTTTTTTTTTTACTTTTTATTTATTTATTGTTTTGTATTTATACATGTTTTTTTCTAGAATAACTGATAAATAATCATGTAACTATTTTTAATAATTTGTATAAATCTACCCTAAAGCTATACTACTTATCAAGAAATAAACCAATATAACAATCTCCCCTTAATTATTTTTTTTTAGCTTTTTTGCTTTTAAACTTTTTAACCCCTAGTGTGCATAGAATACATGAAGGAAAAAAGCCTTGAGCCTTTAGAGCCTCTTTAAAGTTGTTGTAAACCTCAGACATGAAATATAAAAAAAAGCACATCCTTCTATACTGTGATCTTCCCTCTCTCCAAAGCTCTGAGTGTAAATTCTCTCTGTTGCCTGGTTCCTTTGTTATAAACATGACTCACTGCCATGTGGCAGGGGGTGTGTCCCTTTCCTCCAATCAGGGCTCAGCACTGTAGGCAGTGTAAAGTGTGGAGATCTCTGCCCCTGCTCCTAGAACTAAGGAGAAATTCTTTCTTCTGTGTGTTTACAGATCGATCTACAGAAGAAATGTCTTCAGATACAATTTATGTAGGAGGATTTGTTTCTCTGTGCTTTACCTAATGCTAGTCACTTCACTGGGTACATGTGAGGGTTTACAACCACTTTAAAGTAAACCTATCATGAGTGTGATGATGATGACATCTGATGACCCCCAAACTGAGTGGGGGAGAATATGTTATGCTTTACACAGTGCTACCCTCACAAAGACAGCAAAAACAAGATCAGATTGATTTGACAAATTTCACATCACCAACCCATTAAATTAACAAGCTCAACACTAATCAGGTTGAATCAAGCAGATCAGGCTGGAACGCATAAACAGTCAGGGTCTAAAAAACATTGCAAGTGTTCTAATTAAACACTGCCATGTCATAAAACCTGTAGAAGAACCATCAACATGCTCTAATGTATCCAGGTCATAATTGGCTATCGTAACACAATTTAGAAGTGATAATTATTTGAAGTCAGACTCTGGTTGACCTGAAATTACCCTTAATATACATCTTTAGTCTCCAAAGGCTATACAAAATTCATAATCCAGGTCATAGTCTAGATAACAATCATAACAAGCCTGGATTTATAAAAAAAATAGTGACCTGTTAGATACCAAACATCCCTATATTACAATATTCAGAAAGCTGATGGGATGCATTTGCCACTGAAATTATAATTGATGATAAACATCATTCTTTAACAATGACAACCATAACTAATGATAACCTTAACGCAGCATTAAACCTAAAACCAAAAATGTAATATACTGCAGCTTACCAACCATTACATGATGACTGAATGTGGTGACTGCATTTGTTTTCTTTTCTCCCCCTCTGTTTTTGATCTGGTCAGTAACACACCTCCTGTATTAGTGATACACAACTCAGGAGGAATGAACACAGGGTCACCTCTGTACAGCAGCATTGTCAGTCACAGGTGTTAGATAAACTATCAGATTTAGAGACACTAACACACTGAAGCCAAACTCCATGCTGTGTTCACAGCATCTCCCCGCAGGGATGTAGTCGCAAGGAAGGGGGCAGGCACGCTGACTAACCCCCAGCCAGAATGGCTCAGATGATGGGGGCAAGCTTACTGAGGAGAAACAGGAAGTAAGAAATTCAGACAAAGAAAAAAAACATTTAGAAGGGAAATCGAAGGAAAAGGTAAGTGAACCAACAATGCACTAGCTTAAAGGAACCTATTTAGAAAATAAAAAACAAACCTTTATAACACCTTTGATTTAAACTTTTTCCAATTTTCCCATCTTTTAGAGAATCCCCCTCTAGCATATTCATGACTATGTCTTAGGTCTTCCATATTCCCGTCAAATAGACATGTCTTTGGTTCCTCAGGTAGGTCTATAATAATATTAATATATAGTATTCTCTTTGATATAACTTGATATTTCCTTCCAATAGGTTATAATCTTTGGGCACCCCCACCATATATGAAAAGAAAAAGTTGCGCTATTAAAATAAATAATCAGTGTAGCCGCCTGCACCAACAATAAGACAATATTGTGTACAAGAATAAAGGAAAAAAAGTGTGGCGCTAGGTAAGATATAGTGTGAACTATAATCAAAAGAAAATGTTTAAGGACATAAGGATGCCCCTAATAGTATTAAATACCAACTGGTGTATATACATAAACTGAATCAAATGTCAACAATAATGTAAAAAAATACAAATGTTGGTAAGTGATTATATATGCATAAATAAATCACAATGGACAAAAATGGAAGATACGAGTCCAGAATAGCCACAAAATGACACGGAAGTGGTAGAATGGCATCATATATAACCAATAAGCAAAGAAGTCCCGTTGTGCGACTATGTTGAAGCATGTGAGGTGAGTCGCATCATATCAGAAGTTTGAAAGCTCACTGGGAGGTCCACCATACAATCCAAGGATAACCAAGACATGCCAGCGGCGGTATGTCAGTGAGGCATAAACGAAATCCTCAGGATGATACCATCCACAGAGAAGGCGGTGAAGCTTCAGGGATGTCGTTGCGGTCCAACGTCTTTAGGTCTTGTATATTCAGGATAAGGTGAACAAAATTGGAACCTCCTCATAAAGGGCAGTAAGAGAGCATATTCACTTGGAGGAACATGAAAAAAATAAAGAGAGGCTCCACATAGTGTATTTAAAAAAGCCTTTATTGGCATAAGTAAAAATAGGATAAGAACAAAATAAAAATAGCCCTGTGAAGAGGCAGGTATAGGTGATCACAAAAATAGACAGAGCATGGTAAACAGGTAGCTGTAGTAGGCTATGTACCCAACATGTTTTGAGCGATGGCTCTTCAACTGGGGCATTATATGGGCCATGGTTCCCGTTTGTTTACATCCCCGCCAACACTCCAATGTTTGTCCTATTTGATACTTCCCTAGTATATCTGGGTTTCTATATCACCGGGTTACACACTTAGGCCGCGTACACACGATGAGACATGTCCGCTCAAACATGTCCGACAGACCGTTTCCAGCGGACATGTCTCATCGGATTTTGGTCCGATGGCCTGTACACACCACCGGACGAAAATCCCCTCGGGCTGAGGACGCGGTGACGTGGCGGTGACGTTGACGCCGCCACGTCACCACTCCAGGAAGTAAAATACATTCGATGCATGCGCAGAGATTTCTGTCCGCTGGTTATTGTACTAACCAGCGGACATATCCGACGGACATGTCTCCGGCGGACAAATTTCAAAGCATGCTTTGAAATTTGTCCGCTGGGAAAACATGTCCGCTAGCCCGTACACACGACCTTATAGTTCATGTCTACCATCCCATTATTTACTGATGATCAATGTACTAGTTTCGGGATTTTTCACATTTCTTGGTTCCTTAACCTAATACTGCTTTAATACATCAGATTGAATTTGCTCTGCAACGATCTGGACTCTGGCAAAAAAAAGTATTTTACACTTTTAATCTCATTAATTTTACTTATTGTTTGTTTTGTATTAATAATTTTCTGTGAATATTTTCTTGCACTGTTTTCTCTTTCTTTTCATTAAAACTGTATTTTAAAATCATGAAAGTGGTTGTAAACCTCATATTTGAATATGAACAAAGAATATCCCTCTATAGTGTTTACTTGTCTCAATTAGAAGCTCTAGGTATCATTTCTGTCTGCTGCTTTGTTCCTCTGATATTGCATTGAATCACTTCATGGAATGATTTTCCATGGTTAAAGTTGAAGTTCCTCTTTAGAGGCTTATCTACTACTTACTTATTTACTTTGCTTAACATCAGTTAATTGCTTTGATTTATGGCAATCAGACGGATGCTATTTTTTATTGCTGTAATGCAAGAACTGTGACTTTTGATTGGGTAGTATTGATCACTATAAATTAGTACTATTGAAACAGTGCTTTATTCATGTTTACTTCACAAATAAGTGGTTATAAGCTCAGTTTAATAAACTCATATTTGTTCAAGATGTGACATATAAATATTCAGCTAAAAAAACTTCCTGCATTTACTGCCACAGATCTTTTCTAAAGGTCTGTTTTAGATAATGCCTAGTTTTTGATGTTGCACAGAGGCTCCTTGTTGCCTTATTTAAACAAAAAGAAAAAAGAACGATATTAGCCCACATTATAACTGAGAGAGCTATCCTTGGTCCTGAATACTTGACTTACTTTTCATTTAGCTACAATGTAAAATGACCTATCCTCATTCCTCACCATCTATAAAACTGCACTACATTTTCCACATCTGAGATCACCAGTGACCGAGGTCACATTTTAACTTCCCGCTGCTTTTCGAATTACATTCGAATTTGCATAGGTCAGTTAAAGTAAATTACATATTTGATATATCTGCTGTATGTTTGTGTCTGTACTGATCCTTGTGGTACTTTAACGTTACCTTTCTTATTTTGACAGTTATAACACTTTTATGTCAACCTGTAATTTACATAATGAACTGACAAGTGAAATCTATGATTAAACGTTACCTCTATCATTAAATCTTAGCATAACAATTTGTTCAGTATATAAGATTTTCCAAGATACAGTAAGTTCTAAAGCTTTGCTAGCTTTTACCATTTAGTAGACTTTTTACAATAATAAAACTCACTTCAATATGTAAACTTAGGGCAGATATCTAACTGCTCAAGTAGCAGCACTGCAGGACTTGCCTTCCTTGGGACCTCTGAGAAAATACAAAGGGAGAAAGACGCTACAGTTCTGTGGCCATAAAGCCAAATATTGCATAATTTGAGGTGCACAGGGTAGTGAATATACAATACATATCAGAAAAAGTCTCTCCAGGCTCTGATTGTTCCCAAATAAGCATGACACAGCCAGTTATGTCTGATTATTACAAAATGATCAGAAGGCAATCTGTATATGTTTCTTTTATAACCAATTGAAATCAAATGTGTGATGTTTATTGATTAGTACCAGTGGACAAGAAAAAAAAAAGCACAACATTTTGAACAATAAAGAGAATTAGAAATATTTGATCTCAAATCACCTGCGTTAGGAGACTGTGTCTTTCTCTGTAGACAGTAACTTCTTCTTAATCTATTTATTCTGGGGGGTATCTCATTGCCTCCGCCTGTACTCTGTTCTCTGCTTTGATTCTCCCTTTACAAAGACTAGTTCATTGTCTGCTGCGCATCATTTAATTACAAGTGTGTTAGTTTCTTTTCTCTGTGTAATTACCGACGTGAATGGGGCCCTGGGAGATCAGAGAGAGAGCGTCACTTCTCACAGTGCAGCAATGCAATTAGGATAGAGGACAGCGTTCCAGCTGCCGGCTTGTGTTATATAAAGATTTGTGTTCACTGCCACTTAATCAGGATATTTATGTTTCTGGCTCACCTCAACAAATTGGGCACTTAAAAGATATTTTTTATAAAACGGTTTCTATTTTCTTTTAAAATTACCTTTTTCAAGTGTGTTGATAATAGACTAGAGAGGCGTTTGATAATTAGAAATAAAAAATAACTTTTGAAGGAACTTACAGATCAAAATGATAACAAATGGTTTGGAATATTGAATTATTCAAACAGTTTAAAGAAAATACCATGTAAATTGTCTGGTCTACTTGTGACACCTTTCTTCTAAAGTAAGTGCATAGAATGAGGAAGAAGGACTTACAGGTGTAAGGCTACTACCTTCTATAAAGAGAAAAATAAACACATGTGTTTGACCAGATATGCTAGTTCTACAGTCTATTGTAAATACAATTAAAGAAATCTTCAAAATACGTTAATGTATTTTCAAAAACAACGAAAACAGATGAAGATAGATAGATAGAAAGATCGATAGATAGATAGATAGATAGATAGATAGATAGATAGATAGATAGATAGATAGATAGATAGATAGATAGATAGAAAGATCGATAGAAAGATAGATAGATAGATAGATAGATAGATAGATAGATAGATAGATAGATAGATAGATAGATAGATAGATAGATAGATAGATAGATAGATAGATAGATAGAAACAGACTGTAGTCTAGCTGAATATATGGATTTGAATCTACTAAACAAAAAGTTGTGCTACGATAGATACAGTAGCTCTTTTGACCCTGTTACCACTGAGGAAGTCACAAAACTTCTTTCGGAAACCTGCACCACCACCTGCCCCCTGGACCCCTTCCCACACAAATACTACGGCTGCCCTCCTTCTCTGTTCTACACTCTTTAACTTACATCTTCGACCTCTCCCTCTCTATCAGCATCTTCAAACATGCACTTGTCACCTACATGCTCCTGTTTACCTGCAAACTTCTTGAACACCTTGCTCACAACTGTCTGAGATAACAACCTTCTTGACCTGCCACCCACAACATGCCACTGAAAATAACCTATTAAAACTCAATAATGTCTTACTGACTGCTAAAACCAATGACCAGTACTCATACTATTAGACTTTTCTGCTGTCTTTGATATTGTTGACCACCCACTCCCCCTTATGGACCTCCACTCCCTTGTCCTCATAGATTCTGCTATTTTAGGGTTCTCCTCTTACCTATGCTATCACACTTTAACTTTCACCTACAACTCTGTCTACTCCTCTATTGGGGTCCCCTAAGGCTCTTTCCTAAGGCCCCATCTAGTTTGTCTATACACTGCTATCCCTGGACCAGTTGATAATCTCCCACAGCTTTTAATGCTATCCCTATGCCAACAACACCCAAAATCTATCTCTGTACATCTTAGCTTGATGCTTCAATCTCCTCACATAGTACTAATTTATTGAGTGACACATTAGTATGAATGCCACACCACTTCCTCAATCTAAATCTGTCAAAAACCTGAGCTTGTAATATTTTCACTACCTCAAACCCCCTCCTCTGATTACTACTGAGATCAATAGAACAAGTATCAATCCCTCCAAATATGCCAGGGTGCTAGGTGTAATTTTAAACTCTTACATCTCCTTTGGTCCCCATATCTATTTACTGAATAAAGCTTGCCGACTTAACCAACATTTCCAAGATACGCCTATTTTTAACTAATGATACCAAAAGCAATTATTCCACTTCCTGGTTATCTCCTGCCTCAACTATTACACTCTCTTCACTCTGGCTTCCTACACAGACTATCACCCTTCAGTCTATTATGAGTGCTGCTGTTTGACTGATTTACCCTACTAATTCATATATGACTGCTGCCCCTCTCTGGCAATCCTCCCACTGGCTTTGTTTAACACAGCTTATACAATTCTGAACACTAACTATAACTGTGTCATAACTGTGTCATCCACAACTCTGCCCCCCACTACATCACCAAACTCATTTAAAAAATCACCCAAATAATCCACTCCATTCTTCACAAAACCTTCCGTTCTCTAGCTCCCATGTCAACTCCTCTTATGATCACTTCCAGGACTTTCCTCAGAGCCTTCCCTTCTTATATAACTCCTTAACCCAGGCTTTTTCAATCTTTTAACCCTAGAGAAATCCCAAAAATAATTTTCATGTCTCAAGGAACCTTTACTAAAAAACAATTCATCAGGGCACAATAGGAACTATGCTCCTTATATTTATAGTCAATAGGAAGAATGCCCCCCTTAAAGTGGTACTCCGAATGCCACCCTTAAACACAACTAAAAAGATATTTGGTGTCATGCTGCTGGCTATACTAAGTGGTGCTAAACCTTAAACTCTGGTGTAGGCATCATCAAATAGGTGGTTCATCAATCACAGCTCAAAGAGCCCCTAGCAACCTCTGGAGGAACCTTAGGGTTCCACAGAACCCTGGTTGAAAATGGCTGCCTTAATCCAATCTGTTTGGTTATCTCTTATTTTTTCCAAATTTAGTCAAACACTGAAAGCAAATTTCTTCAGAGAAGTCTACTCTACCTTCACCTACAAACTGTACTTGTTCTCCTTATGCTTACCCTCCTTTTTAGATTGATTAAATGCAAAATATCATAAAATTTACCCGCACGTTCCCTTTTAAAACAGTAAAAAGTGAAAATGCATCATCATAGCATATTATAAAATTAAAAATTATTCAGTTATCACAAAGACCACAAAAATATTTTATATAGTGTCAATTCCTTTAAAAAAAGCAAAGTCCTTAAGTGAAATCCACAACAAATGATGCACAAATGTGCAATAGAGATGGCAAAATTACACCACCAAAATGTGTCCACCCACCGAAAGTGCCAAAACTTGCTTACCAGACATTAACAGTAGGACACTTACCAAAATGTGTCCACCGCGTACGCACCAGAGATGGGATCGCTATCACCCTGCTGTCCACACGGCGAGGGAATGTCCAGCTGAAGTGAAGGCTCCGACTGGACCGTTTCCCACGGCGCATCGAGTCCGCTGCGCCCGCGATTCTCCCGCTGTGTGCTGGGAGCGGAGAGATTTCTCCACCGACAAGATTTCAAAGCAAGCTTTGCCCGAAGATCTGCGGGCCGGAAGTGGGAATCTGTCCGCCCGACATGTCTGCTGATTAGACAGGTATCAGCAGCACCCCCCACCGCCCCTGCCGAATGGCGTCGCATGCCGAATGGAGGGTTCCGATCAGCGGAGTGTTTTACTTCCTGGTGCGGTGATCGTGGCGGTGACGCGCGGCGTCAACGCCAACAAATGATGCACAAATGTGCGGGGAATAGATCCGATGGTGTGTCACACCATCCAAATGGTCCACCGGACATACCGAAAATGGTCCGCGGACCGTTTTCATCGGACCTATGTCCGATCGTGTGTATGGGGCCTAAGGCCGTGTACACACAAGGAGACATGTCTGATGAAAACGGTCCGTGGACCGTTTTCATCGGACATGTCTCCGGGGATCTTTTGGTCTGATGGTGTGTACACATGATCAAACCAAAATCCCCGCGGACACACAGCTCGGTGACGTGGCGGTGACGTTGACACAGCAACGTCCGCAAACCAGGAAGTAAAATTCTTCCACGCATGCGTCAAATCCATTTGACGCATGCGGGGGATTTCGGTCCGCTGGTTAGGGGTACTAACCAGCGGACATGTCCGACGGACAGGTCTCCAGCGGACAAGTTTTAAAGCATGTTTTAAAACTTTTGTCCGCTGGAAACCTGTCCGCTAGGCCGTAAACACGATCGGATATGTCCGCTGAAACTGGTCTATGGACCAGTTTCAGCAGACATGTTCGATCGTGTGTACGCGGCCTCAGAGATCAGATGTACATAACATGTATGTCACACATGCACCAGCATTCGCCATGGATGATCGAGCCATAAGCAGTACACTAGTAAGAAAACCACACGTACCATAGAAGAGAAAATACAAAAACAAGCCTCAGTGCAGTAATTTAAAACTGTATAGATTTTATTAAAAGCATGCCACTCAGGATGCAGAGTGAAAAAACATATACAATACTCCACCACGATGCAGCTTGATGACATCACCAACTGATGCTCCTCCCTACACGTTTTCACCACAACCCAGACATCCTCAGGGGGTGAGATCCAGGCTGTGACGAAATATGTAAGACAGTGTTTCTGTTGGTGATGTCATCACGCTCACCAGCTGTATCACCAAAACTGAATATTTCTGCCTTTCCTTTGAAGTGAATAAGAGAATAGTCGGTTTTAGATCTCTTTCCAATGAGTGTACGCAAGTCTCTATTTGTGGGACCACATAAATGCACTACTGTTTTTGTACTTAGAGCATGCTGCAAAGCACACTCTCAGCACAGAGATTGAGCTTTCACCGAGAACTCTGGCACTCATACTAACGCTTAGGAAATTGGAGGCCCAGTTCCCAATCCCCTGATCACTGTGGTAGCCTCTAATTGGCTATCACAGTGATCAGTCACTGCGCAGTCCACCCCTGTGTTGTCATCTCCTCTTGAATGGAATCGTGAAAGAGATATACTGTTTCTTTTTCTCCTTGCTAGAGGAGAAAAGTCACACAAAAAAAGGACAGTGTGTAAGGAAAATAAATAAATAAACAAAATAGCTAGATCAGGGTTTGATCTAGGCCCAGTGCCAAGGTTAGAGTTAGGGTCAAGATTAGGATGGTTGGGTTCAAAACTGTGTTCAGGCATGAAGATATGTTTTTCCTTTCATCATAAAGGGGTTTTGTTTTTTGTTGGCTTTTTTTGTTTGTTTTTTAGTGGATGGATACAATTGAACCTAAACGTTTTAACAACATTACAACATAATATAATGAAAAGGAAAAGGTCACAAAATACCCTGTTAATTCATGTCACATGTGTATTAAGAGTTTCCATTTCACACTTCAAACCTCATTTCAGTGTCAGATCTTATCGTGCTGAAGCTACAAGAAAAAACTTCTCCAGCAGTCAATATGGCTTGGGAAGTGAGGCTGGGTGAACGGGAGCAGGTATTGGAAGGAGTGGTAAGATAAGTGTGACAAGCTGCTGTAAAATTCAAATACTTGTGTGATTTAATCCACTGCTGGACTTTAGCAGTAAATTCAGAGTATGCTAGACTGATACTGAGATGCCGTAAGAGGAAACGCATGCAACAACTTTATCTGACGCTCACAGGTTAATGGAAAGAAACTATAACAGAAAAACTCAACATGCTATTTCTAAACAACCCTTGTGCTGCCTTAAATCTTGAAATTGTGTTAACTTACCCAGTGCTTTAAAACTAAAGACTTGTCTCTTTAAAGCAGTGTTTCTCAATTCCAGTCCTCACGCCCCCTCAACAGGTCAAGTTTTCAGGATTTCCCTCAGATGAAAAGGCTGTGGTGATTACTAAGGCAGTGAAACTGATCAAATCACCTGTGCAAAATAATGGAAATCCTGAAAACCTGACCTGTTGGGGGGCCTGAGGACTGGAATTGAGAAACACTGCTTTAAAGGAACACTAAAGGTTTGTTTTTTATTCAATAAATTGAGCAGTTAAATCTTCCTTACCTCGTTTTACCTTTTGAGCTCCAAAATATAGTAATCCAGGTTTTTAAATGGCCATTTCCTGTGTCTCCTATTCTTGCTTTCCACCAACATCTAAGCCGGTTTGCATGGTGGAAAGCAGAACGTACTCACCCCCTCCCTTTGACTACAGCCCTGCGTGAAGACGTTGTCTTTCATTCACAGGCAAGGAGGCAGGACATAAGTGGGCATCTCTAGGACGCTGTAGCTCCGCCTCCCTTGCATTCATTTTCCTTTGCAGAAGTCCAACCCGCCTTCACTCCGCCCCCATAGCTCGGTATGAAAGTGAAACTGATCTTTGTATTTGGCCATGGATTTACATTTAATGAATTAGCATAGAATAACTTTACCATTCTTTCTAAAAAATAACTAGGTTTCTTCGGCTGGTGGAGGCAGGAATGTGTGTGGGGGGAGAAATTAATAGGTAAAGGCAGGGGGCGGGAAGGGGTGTATACTGGGGGCGGTAGGGGCGGAGTGTGGCTGTTATTGTACACAAGAACTTTGCTCATTCTCATCTGCCGTTTAAAAAAAAAAAAGGTTCTGCGCATGTGCAACGCCGCTAAGCCTTAATGGGAACTGTAGTTCCCATTAGGCAGTGACGTTTCAAGAATGCACGCGCACAGCAAACAAGGAAGTAAGTTATAACAATGAGGCTGGAGTGACGGAGGTATAGATTCAGCACAATTTTAAGAGGTATAGCAATATTTTTAATGACAATCCTAACGTTTTAATTAAATTTTTATTAATCTACTTACAGACTTTCATTTAAAAGGAAAACATTTTTGTCTTTACAACCCCTTTAAAAATGACAATGTATAATGCTGTAAATGTGAATGAATTTTGCATACAGAAAGGTACTATATATCTGCAAGACAGACCTTGATAGTCTAGTTTGCAAATGTAACCTTTCTGTAAAAAAATGGATACGAACCTCTGGCAAAAAGGCATACAATGTATCTCTCCCTCCAAAGCTGGAGGGAGAGATGTAAAGTAGTGAGTCACAACTCCTAAGTGCATAATTTTTAGCTTAAGCTACAAAAGAACAAGTACGTTTATGCTGTTTTAGGTAAGTATATAGCAAAACAGGGGTTAATTATGGTTAGGGCTAGGGTACAAAGTTATTGTTAAGCTAAGCAATAGAAGTTTTAGGGTTTTAAATGGTCATACAGTGCCTTGAATAAGTATTCATACCCATACCCCTTGAAATTTACAACCAAAAACTTAAATGTATTTAATCAGGACTTTATGTGATAGATAAACACACAGTGGCACATAATTGTGAGGTGGGAGGTAATAATTAATGATAAATGGTTTTTATTTATTTTTTACAAATAAATATCTGATAAACGTGACGTGCATTTGTATTTGGCCCAACCGAGTCAATACTTTTGTAGAACCACCTTTCTCTGCAATTACAGCTACAAGTCTTTTTGTTTATCTCTCGACCAGCTTTGCACATCTAAAGAGTGACATCCTTTTGCCATTCTTCCTTGCAAAATAGCTCAAGTTCTGTCAGATTGGATGGTGGGCGTCAGTGAACAGCAATTTTAAGTCTTGCCACAGATTCTCAATTGCCATTAGGTCTGGACTTTGACTAAGCCATTCTATCACATGAGTATGCTTTAAACTAAACCGGTGCAAATATTGTACAACACAAAAAGATTTAACTAAGATCATAACTACCAGCACAGGGGACACTTTTCATTCAATATAAATGCCATCGCTTTTTCCGATTAAAAAAAAAAAAAAACGAAACTCAGAACTTACTGTACAGTAAGTGTTTGGAGACATGGTGTTGGGGCTTATTTAGGTATTAAAGAAGACCTGTCACCATTTAAAAAACAAACAAAACACAGTTGGCCACCTAAAGGTACCTATTCACTGTAACCAGCGATATCCTCTCTGATAAATTTTGAAAAAAAATTACACTACCTGGCTTCCGGTCCAGCTGCAGCCCCCACCTGCCCCTCACCCTAGCTACTATGCAGGGCCAGTGCTAGACTATGTTGTGCCCTAGGCAAGACCAGCTACTTGCGCCCCTCTAAAAAAAATGATCTAATGTAAGCACACTCTATAATATTTCCCATACACCCCCTCTGCTCACAGCACACTTCATGCATTTCCCATGCACCCCCTATGTTCACAGCATTCTCCATACATCCCCTATACTTGAAGCACACTGCATGCATTCCCCATACACCCCCTATACTCGCAGCATAATCCATGCCTTCCTCATACTTCCCTTGACAGAGAGAGGGGGTGACAGAGAGATAAAGAGAGAGAAAGAGAGAGAGAGGAGTGACAAAGAGAGGGGGTGACAGAGAGAAAGGTGGTGACAGAGAGACAGAAAGGGGGTGACAGAGATAGAGGGGGTGACAGAGAGAGAGGGGGAGACTGAGAGAGATGGAGTGACAGAGATAGGGGGGTGACAAAGAGAGAGAGACAGAGAGGGGGTGACAGAGAGAGGGTGGGTAACAAAGAGAGAGGGGGTGACAGAGAGAGGGGGCATCACAGAGAGGGAGGGTGACAAAGGAAGAGAGGGGGTGACAAAGAGATGGGGGGTGACTAAGGGAGAGGGGGGTGACAGATAGAGGGAAGGTGACAAAGAAAGAGGGGGTGACAGAGGGAGGGAGTGACAAGAGAGAGAGAGAGAGGGGGAGACAGAGAGAAAGAGGCGGTGACAGAGAGAAAGGGGGTGACATATAGAGAGAGAGAGAGAGGAGGTGACAGAGAGCAAGAGAGAGAGAGAGGGAGGGGTGACAGAGAGAGGGAGGATGACAAAGGGAGAGAGAGAGGGAGTGACAGAGAGATGGAGGATGACAAGGGAGAGAGGGGGTGACAGAGAGAGGGAAGGTGACAAAGAGAGAGAGGGGTGACAGAGAGAAAGAGGGTGACAAAGAGAGGAGGGGTGACAGAGAGAGGAGGGGTGACAGAGAGTGAGGGGTAACAGAGCGGGATGGGGGTGACAGAGCGGGATGGGGGTGACAGAGCGAGAGGGGGGTGACAGAGCGAGAGGGGCATGACAAAGAGAGTGGGGTGACGAAGAGAGAGAGGGTAGTGACAGAGAGAGGGGGTAACAGAGAGAGGTGGAGTGACAGAGAGAGGGAGTGATAGAGAGAGATAGGGGTGACAGAGAGAGAGGGGGGTGGCAGAGAGAAAGTGGTGACAGAGAGGGGGGTGAGAGAGAGAGAGGAGGGGTGACAAAGAGAGAGGGGAGTGACAGAGAGAGAGGGGGTAACAGAGAGAGAGATGGAGTGACAGAGAGAGGGAGGGTGACAAAGAGAGAGAGAGACACGGACAGGGGGTGACAGAGAGAGGGAGGGTAACAAAGAGAGAGAGGATGACAGAGAGAGGGGTTGACACAGAGAGGGGGGTGACAGAGAGAGGGAGGGTGACAAATAGAGAGAGAAAGGGGTGACAGAGAAAAAGAGAGGGGGGATGACAGAGAGAAAGGGTGTGAGAGAAGGAGGGTGACAAAGTGTGAGAGAGAGAGGGGGTGACAGAGAGAGATGGGGTGACAGACAGAAAAAATGGGGGTGACAGAGAGAGAGAGAGAGAGAGAGAGGGGGGTGACAGAGAGAGAAGAGGTGACAGAGAGAAAGGGTGAGTGACAAAGTGAAAGGGGGTGACAGAGAGAAAGAAAGAGAGAGAGTGCGGTGACACAGAGAGAGAAGGGGTGGCAGAGAGAGAGATGGTGATAGAGAGAGGGGTGACAGAGAGAGGGGCTGAAAGAGAGAGAGGGGGATGACAGAGAGGTGGGTGACAGAGAGATCCCCTTTGTGCCCCAATGTCCCAGTCCCCGTCTGCTGGAAGGTGTGTGTGATGGTCAGTACAGTGCCTTCCATTGCCAGCAGCAGACAGGGCCCATTTTCATGGTCACGGAGGTGCTCTGCAGCAGGTCTCTGTGAGGTGGAGTAGTCCCTGGCTGCCTGCGCCTCCTGCTCGTCCTTATTATCCAGTCCCCCTGTCAGCCTGTCCTTCGGGCCTGGGAGTGGAGAGGAGGTGGAAGGAGTCTAGGGGATGCTGTGCTTGCATCTTCAGAGGTCTTCTCCCTCACGGGCTGTCAGTGCTTACCTCACTGCTCTCTTCCCCACAGTCTGCATGTCCTGGGCTGGCCGTTCACACTGTGGGGATGGCACATGGCAGTAGCTAGAGCCAGGATGAATGGATATCATCCTGCCAGCACCACTACGCTGCCTCAATCCTCGCACCTGCTGCTGTCTCCATTGGCCCATGACTAGGTGGCAGCGCGCCCTAGGTGGCTGCCTAGTTCGCCTAGTGGTAGCGACGGGCCTGCTTCTATGTCATCACAGAGTTTCTGCAGAAAAAAAATCTCAGAAGATTTGCAGTGGCAAAAAAGGAAATATATTATTATAAAGAAATGTATTTATTAGTAATTTGGAAGATATAATTCCCTCAACAGGCTATGGCGGAACAATATATATATAGTGGGACTACATGAGTGCATAATGGGTAAGGATTCCACAGACTTTGTGGAGAAGTGGCTTCTAGAATCATTTGTCAAAGATGTTTTCACTCCATTGTTTGCGGTGAAGCATGCCTACCAAACGCCTAGGCAAGCCGTGCCTTCAGGATACAAACCTAGGTCTATTTTAGGTTGTCTTTTGAATTATAAGGTAAGGGGAATTATTTACACCTGGACAGAGATCATCCTAATATTCAATTTAGAGATCAATGGAAAAAACTCATGGACAGCCGCACACCAAAATCAACCTTAAAAGGTAGCCTTTATTGGTGCAAAAAGGATAAATGCACTACAAAACACAGCACAGCAAGCAGTGGGATAAAGACTGACGCGTTTTGCACAGAGATTTAGTGCTTAGTCATAGCTCAATTTAATGGGGCCAAGGTGTCATTCTACCCAGTCTTCTCCAGAGTTCCAATGCAAACAAGCAAAAATCATGGATATCAAAAAGTGCCTACAGAGGCTCTGAATGCAGTACACAATGCTTTATCTGACCCACTAGAGAATTACAGCAAGGATCAAACCCATTTCTTTGATACATCTAGGGAAGTGACTGAGTGGTTGGATGCTAATGAGGCTTCTTTATGCGCTATACAAGATGATGCTTTCATTTGAGGCTGTCTATTTACCTATGTGCAAAGGGATGTCCAGGCACTACATACTAACATACATTGTTATACTTGCTGGGGAACTGTACTACTACTGTGGGATAGACATGCGCATTCGTTTTAGTCCGAATGCATTTTCGTACGAATTTCAGGTATGTTCGTTACCGTTTTAACAAACAATAATTAAAGCACAGAAAAAGAAAGATCCGACATAAACAAATGCTTTATTTTCGTTTTCATTGCGGTTGAATGTGCCTAACCTTAACTCTATTAGTCCAATATTATTCTACATAGTGAGAAAAGATTTGACATAGAGAGAAAAGATTTGACATTATAGAGAGACATGAAGATTTGACATAGAGAGACATGAAGAGTCAATTTTTTTTTTTTTTAAGATTCTGTCGAATTTTTTTTTTTTCTTAGAACATTCGACAGTAACCATAAGTCTTCAATGACAGATTCGACCCGAATTTGGATTTTCGGACTAATGCATTTTTTTAACGAAAAACTAAATAAACAAAAACGAATTTTGGGAGTAACTAAATAAATGTATTTTCCGGACGAAAACAAACTTACGAAACAAAATATTTCAGTGTGCACATGTCTACTGTAGGATGGTTTTGATCCCGTTACATGAATATAAATCTATTCAGAGGAGTAACTAGAACCTTTAACCCCAGTGCAAGAAACTAAGAAGGGCTCACTGGAATGCTTCCGTCAGAGTGTGGTGCTATTCCCTCTGTGCTAGGATTGCCACCTTTTCTTTAACCCGAAATCAAAGTGGCGAATGGCAATTTTTTTTTCTAGTGTACATTATAGGATTGTGAAAGACCTGGGATACCTTTGCGAACATTGGGTGGGACCAAATTGTATTATGAAAGGAAGGGGCTTAAAGGGGTATGGTTAAGTAAAACAAAATAATTCTTGCACCCATAAAATATGCTTAGATTGCTGTGTCATAAGTAAGAGGCTTACTGACCCAACACAAAAAATAGTCATCCTGGCACATAGATCAGGCTGGTCACTGTAAACTGAGCTGTGTATGTGCATCTCAGCTTGCATTTCAGGGATTGCTGTAGCTTATTGCATGTCTCTTCTGCAATAAAAAGCTTGCCTGCTTGCAGAATCTAACAACGGAACTTTAGTTCCACTTTAAAGTGGTTCTAAAGTCAGAAGTTTTTTTTATCCTAATGCATTCTATGCATTAAGATGAAAAACCTTCTGTGTGCAGCAGCCCTCCGTTTATAAGATGCTGCAGAGTCTTACATTCTCAAGCTGATTAACAGTTCTATAACCATGCAGACACCGTATAATTACAGTTATTCGGACATTTTAATGCAGTCATCTCTCCTTCCCCTTCACATTAAGCATCTGCATTACAGCACAGAAAAACAGACCTCCTAAACTTCAGTGCAGACTCCGGGCTTTCTCTGCTACATACAGGGAAGGAGTGGGCCTGAGCTGAGACTTATGTAGCGGTGTCTCTCTTTCTTCAGGGAATTACAGCCACAGGCAGCCCACAGGACAAATAAAATGGATGTACACTGATCAGGCTACATTGATGGGCACTGATCAGGCTGCATTGATGGCCACTGGTGAGGCTGCATTGGTGGGCACTGGTGAGGCTGCATTGGTGGGCACTGATAAGCCGACACTATGGGCACTGATAAGCTGCACTGATATGTGGCTCTGGTAGGCTGCATTGATGGCCACCGATATGCTGCATTAATGGGTACCGATGGGCACTGATCAAGTTGTTGTTAATATTTATTTTTGTAACTTAATTTTGCATGAATCATTTCATGAGATAATTTCTGAGGGTGTGTTTAGGGGCAGGGCAGGTAGGGATTGGGTGGGACAACTGGTGGATAATGTGAAGTTGTGAGTTCTGCTGTCCCTTAATGCGAATAAAGCATTCAGTAGTATTGAATGGCAATATCTCTGGGTTACTCTAGAATGGTTTGTTTTCAGTCTAAAAAAATGTTATTAACTACCTGAAACTTCCATAAGAGAGGGGTGCAGACGGTGCTTGACTTTTGCATTGAGCAGGCGGATCAAGCAAGGATGCCATCTCTCGCCCTAGCTATTTGCTTTGGCCATTGAATCATTGGCTGTGTTGCTAAGATCTAATCATGATATAGTAGGCTTTAGTCATAGGTAAATACATGAAAAATGTATGCCATATGTGGATGATATGCTTGTACTCCTGGTTGATACGCCTTCCTCCCTTAAGGCGGTTATGTCAACTATATCTGCTTTATCTACGTTTGATGATCAATTAGTCAAAGTCTGCTTTGATGCTGCTTGACGGGACAATTAATTCACTCTCATCCTCCTTTTGCCCAGTGCCAGTTGTGATAACTTTTAAGTATTTTGAAATTAGGATTTCCCTTAGTTTGATATACTACTGCTGCCTGAATATTCTCCCCTTGATTTTTAGGTTCCATGACAAAGTCAAATTCTGGAATAAGTTGAGGCTTTCTATGATTGGTAGGTCCAATTCGATCAAAATGATTTTTATGCCTCAATTACCAGTACTTTATTTCTTACAAAATACCCAAAATACCATTTAAAATATTTTTAGAACACTAATATGGATGAACCATTTACATAGAATTAGGCTTAAACATTGAACAACATGCAAAGAATAGAGGAGAGTATCAAAGGAACTGTGCTCTTATATCAAAATATTAAATATCATAAATCACCATAGTGAATAAACATATAAATCTTCATTTGAATTATAAAAAATACTGTACATAAAACTGTGAAGTCCATGAATAGATCCCACATGTGAATAACTTGAATAGTGAGTTCAGGAAAGGTTCCTCTCCACCCGCATTCAGACACACAATGTACTCACCAGACTTAATTGACCCCTATACAGGGAGTTAAATTGCGCATAAGGGAAAATCCAAGATGTCAAACATGAGGACACAGAAAAATATCCAAACCGCTGCTGTCATCCATTCAGTATATTTAGATAGCTTGTTCAAACCTCCAGTTTGACCATATGGAGAGGGAGAGGAAAGGATACTCTAATTTATTTAAAAAAAAATAAGGTTACCCCTGAAGATGTCAGGCTTAGGCTGACAAAACCGCATTGGGCGGTGTTTGAGATACGTCATTTCCGGTTAGCAGGAACACAGGCGGAGCGTTAACCGCCTATTCCTATACAATGCATGCTAATCCTTGTCTTGTTTGATGTAAATGCCATACAACCTTCTTTTTTAAAAGACTCGACTGATCATAGATTGGGTAAAGGGCCAATCACAGCAGGCCCTTTACCATGTGATAAGCTATCAGCCAATGACAGTTGATCACGGAAATAAACAAATGCTGTTTATCGTTTTATTTTTCCTTCACGGTGACCTGTCACCGTGAAGAAAAAAATCCCTAGTGCTGCTGTTATAGGGACGTCGGTCCCGATTGTGCTGCAAATCAGTGCCACCAGTTCCACATATCATTGCCCACCAGTACCACATATCAGTGCCCAGCAGTGGCACCTATCAGTGCCCACCAGTGCCACATGTCAGTGCCCATCAGTGTCTCATCATTAGTGCCACCCATCAGTGCCCACCAGTGCCACATGTCAGTGCGGTGCCCATCAGTGCTGCCAATCAGTGCCTCATCATCAGTGCTGCCCATCAGTGCCACCTATCACTGCCCATCAGTGCCACCTTTTCATTACGCCCATCAGTGCCCACCAGTGCCACATGTCAGTGCCCATCAGTGCTGCCAATCAGTGCCTCATCATCAGTGCAGCCTATCAATGCAGCCTTATCAGCGCACATCAATGAAGGAGAAAAATTACCAGTTTGCAAAATGTTTTGTTTTTTTTTTTTAAACTAAATACCACCAAAAAAAGCTCTATTTGTGTGAAAAAAATATAGTTTGGGTACAGTGTTGCATGACTGCGCAATTGTCATTCAAAGTGTGGGAGCGTTGAAAGCTGAACATTGGCCTGTGCAGGAAGGGGGTAAAAGTGCCCAGGAAGCAAGTGGTTAAAAGCACAAACAACTAGGACAGCTAAAATTCACAGCATGCCTTTTGAGAAATGATTACATCATTGGGTTTAGTTCCCCTTTAAGCTAGCAGTATGTTTTTGGATATGTAACTATTATGAAGTAACACACAAATTGGAAATAGGAAGTGCTCTAAAGGGACTAAAATTCAAGTCCCAGCAAAGAAAGGCAACAGTTCCAACCACTGCGCTAACATGGTGACATGCAATATCTATATTCATGGATCAGGTAACTTGTAGAGAGATACCATTCCCTGTTGCAGATTATACTTTTACAGTATGTGCTCTTGCTATTGAAGTTTATACGATTTCTATAAAACCTTTGAAAAAAAAAAAGAAAAAGAAATCTGTGAAAACTCTGTGAATAGCCTGGGTCAGCCAGTTTTTCAGAGCAAGCAGTCGTCAAACTGCAGAAAAACTTTTTAGGAAGCCTAGAGTTACCAGAAGATGCAGGTTAGTCCCTGCCACTTGAAGCTCTCATCCGCCTAGCAGCCTGGAACTGCATAAAATCAGCTTGTTTCTCAGAGAGCATCTCTGACTTGAAGCCTTTCTGGCAGACAAAAACCTATTCATGTTGGCAAGTGCACTGAAGATAGGAGCAAGCTTTATCTTTCATGTCTATTCTGCTCCTCAGCAAGCCCTCCCCGCAGACAGCTCTTTTCATTAGACAAATGTTTATTTCCCCCTCATAGCCTTTCATAATTTCATTCTTTGCATAAAGACAGCAATAATAAGGCATCACGACTCGAAGAGTGCGACAATCCGTTTAATTTGCTGGTTATTAAAATGCACAGAAGTGAAGTTTAGCTGTACGGTGTTAGCAAAGTCCTGGGTCATGCAGCTCTGCATGTGAAATAACTGCCCTGAGGAATACGACAGTACACTGACAATGTAAATCCAGAGGTGTTTCTGGCAGAAACTGCTAGATAAGTTCACATTTTTTAATATGTTTTTTAGTCTCCTGTCATCGGGCATAGGAGATACTCTTTGGATTGTTTCCTACTGCTGTGTGAGTATGGATTTTAAAGCCTAAGTATACTGTGTTACAAGAAGTTTCATGCCTCGTACACATGACCGGTTTTCCCGTCAGGAAAACTGCCATGACAGCTTTTGGCCGGGAAAACCGGCCGTGTGTACGTTCCATGGCAGTTTTCCCAACAGGAAAACCACTGGGAATCCAGGTGGGAAAAATGAGAACATGTTCTCTTTTTTCCTGCGGGAATCCTGGCAGTCTTTTCCCATCAGTTTTCCTATTTTAACGTTTAACGACTTTTTTAACGTTTATAAATATAGGTCCTAAGATTTTTTAACCACGGTGAATAAAGAACAACTGTGCCCCAAGCATAAAACAAGCAGAAAGGCCAACCTGAGATACATATGACCTTCTCTCTGTGGGATATAAACTTTTCAAGGAGTTAAAGCAGCAGACAGTCAGTAGGATCTTACATCCAGGCCTGTACTCACAATGTTCACGTATACTTGGATGCCACCATTTATATATTCACTATATAAAAATTATTTGGGACAAATCTAAATGATACTTCATGTTAACAGTTCATACTTTTTCTGTAATGCCTTGTACACACGATCAGAATTCCTTTCAAGCTGTTTGGCATACACACTGTCACAGCAAATTCTGATCGTCAAGAACGGGGTGACGTACAACACTATGACGAGAAAAATTAAGTTCAATGCTTCTGAGCATTCGTCGACTTGATTCTTTTTTTTTTTTTAAATATGTTTTTATTGAGGAAGTTACAATACAGAGTATATAAGAAAACAGAACATATGAACATTTTTAAGGACGTTCAGGGTAAAAGAACAGTATATGGCGGGGTCATCAAGGAAAAACAAAGGGGAGGGTATAAACTTAGGAGTACATAGAGTAGATGACGTAGTCCAACCAAAAAGAGGGGGGGTGTTTAAGAGATCGTCAGTCCCGCGAGGGATCCTGGTAAAGAAAGGACATTTTCTCAAAGTTCAATCTCTCCGTGGGAGTAAAAGTGTGCGACATGAAAGGATTCCATAGGTGATAGAAGCGATTTTTGCTCCGTTCGTGGGTCAGGTCCGTGTTGAGCTTGTCCTTGTACAAAAGCGGCAATAGTTCCTTTTTGACTTGAGAGGTAGTTGGGCAGCCGGTAGATATCCACTTCTGGAGGATGGCTCTCCTGGCGAGCAAGAGACAGATCAGGATCCAATTCCTGCTCGGGGGTGTGGTAGGGGATGACCAGGAGAGCAGTAGGGGGTCCCAGTAGCCGAAAATAAGTAGTAGCGGGTCCTTGGGTATGCGCAACAGGGTGACGTCGAAAATGTATTGGATAACTTGGTCCCAGAATCTGGCTATAAGGGTGCATGACCAGAACCTGTGAGCTAGGTTAGGTTTGGGTTGTTTACAGAGGGGGCATTCAGGGGTGGCATGGGCTCGGCTGAAGGGAATATGGGCCCGGTGAACAATTTTAATCTGCGTCTCTCTCCATATCTCGTTGGGAATACGTTTATGGACGGTGGTAAGGCCGTGAAGAAGCTTTCCCACCAGATCAGGGTCAGGGAAGTCTTTCGACCAGTTGGCAGCTGACGTTGATGCCAGGGGGGGGGGGGTGTTGTGCAGGAGGAGGGGAAGGTAAATGTCCGATATCTTGTACGAGTCCCGGGAGACAAAGGTGTCGGTGAAGGAGCCCTGGAACATTTTACTATCATCCCGGCAGGTATTTTTCAGAAAACTGATGCACTGATTATACTGGAATACGTGTGAGGGAGGGAGAGAGAACTTGTCTGCCAGGGCTCTAAAGCCCATGGGGCGGCCTGAAATGGGGTCACACAAGGAATAAAAATTGTTGATACCCCTGACCTGCCAGACGAGGTAAGGCTGGTTATCTAGGCCAGGTGGAAAGCTTGGGCTACCCAAGATTGGAAGGTAAAGTGAGATAGGTGATGGGATAGACTTGATTCTGAGCATGCATGTTTTTTTTCTCCGTCGGGGTTCCATACAGACGAATGGAATTTCTGATAGAAATGTTTTCCATTGGAAAAAAAGAGAACATGTTCTCTTTCTAAGTCCTTCGGAATTCCTGAAGTAAAAACTCAGATAGGGCATAAGGCTTCATGTACACTACTAAACGTTGGTTACTATCTGTCGAGTTCAGGAAAGGTTGTAAAACGTCCCGTGTACATTAAGCCTAATAACACATGAAATTGTAAACATCTCTACACAAATATAAAGACAAGAAAATAAAAGGTTGTGCTGAAAAAAATCAGCAAAACTATTATATAAAACTACTATGATATAAAACATTTAATAAATGTAGCACTAATAAGTTATGACCATTGCTTTGGATATTACCTGTGTAACACCCTTTTAGAATAGGTTTATATATATATATTATTTTTGGCCCTCCTGTAAACATAGAACGGTGTGTGATTCTTTTTGTCTGCTCTGGGTCCCACTGGTTTCAGGCTCGACTACTTTTTCCTGTCTTCTAGTGGATTCTAGAATGTAGTGGCCTGAAAGAGGCAGGCCATTGGCCTGTACATTTATGTGGTCTCAGCCAGTCCCTGTGGGAGAATGCTCAGTAGGTGGCTGAGGAAGGCATAAATAGTTTGAGGCTTGAAGCAGCAAGGTTCTTGTCCAGGAGGAGAGGATCCCAGCCTGAAGGATTGCTGCCGTTCTGGATAGTTTAGCTTATTCTGTAGGAGCTCAGTAAGAGCTGGGGAACTGTTTACTGGAAGTAAGTGGAGCTGGATCAACTTGGGATCTGGCATGGAGTGTCAGAGGAGAAGTGTCTGGCCGATATTGAATGGTGGCATCCAAGTATACAGGGACATTGTGAGTTTCAGGGCTGGATGTAAGATCCTAATGACTGCTGCTTTAACTCCTTGAAAAAATTCTCCAGTGCTGCTGTGTTGGAACCTTCCTGTTACTGGAATCCCATAAGTGTCTGCTCCCCTAGTGTCTGCCTGCCAAGACGGAAGTTGCCTGATAGAGATTAGACAGGGTGAAGAGTGTCCTCTGGTTCCTTTTGCACTACATTTGCTGCATCCCAAAGCCCACTCTACACCCCAACCAAGTTCAACAAAGTGTCTGGTCGATGCGTTGCAAGACTGTCTGAACTTTTTGTGTGCCTGGCTGCCTATATACCCAAACGGGAAAAAAACATGGGGCAAATCAGTGGTGCCTGATTGGGGTTTGTGTTAGGCCTCGTACACACGATCAAATCTGTCTGCTGGAAACGGTCTGCTAGACCGTTTCAGCAGACAGATTCGATCGTGTGTAGGGGCAAACAGACAGATTTGGCCACCCGACAGATTTCAAAGCATGCTTTGAAATCTGTCGGCTGGGAACCCGTACGCCCGACATGTCTGCTGGTTAGTATGCTAACCAGCAGACATGTCTTCTCGCACACGCGCCGAATGATTTCGACGCATGCGCGG
Source organism: Rana kukunoris (assembly GCA_029574335.1). Lineage (NCBI taxonomy): Eukaryota > Metazoa > Chordata > Amphibia > Anura > Ranidae > Rana > Rana kukunoris. The sequence continues at coordinate 336,630,372 of CM056050.1, forward strand.
AAGTGTTTTACTTCCTGGTGCGGTGACGTGGCGGCGTCAACATCACCGCCACGTCACCGACACGTCAGCGCGCTGTCTGCTGGCGGGGATTTTGGTTTGCTTGTGTGTACACGCGAGCAAACCAAAATGCCAGCAGACAGATCTGTTCAAATCGGTCGGTCCCACCGATTTGAACAGACAGATTTGATAGTGTGTACGAGGCCTTAGACTAATAACAAACTTTTGTTGTTTAAGGCGGCACTCCAAAACAATTCATGCAGGCATCTTGTTTTTTTAATAATTGGTGCAAGTACCTGAATTTTTCTTGATATCAACCTTATGCAATGTTCTATACAGCAGAGCTTAGACAGAGAGACCAACACAAGGAGCCAACCAGGTGTTAAGCGGTGCTCATATGCTGTAAGAAGAAGAGAAAAGTATAAAAAAAAACTGTTTCTTCACTGTTCAGTAACAGGCTGGGGGCAGGGAATAGACCTCACTGAATTAATCCAGGCTGAATATAATGTTTGGCAAGACTTTGTAAATCTTTTGACTGGGTGCACAGAAATAATATTCAGTTGGCAGATAAAACAGTTCTCATGCTGTATGTATATATATATATTTTGTTGTTTACCTGGAGTTCTGCTTCAAAGGGTTCTGAACAGATTGGATAGTTTTTTTTTCAGACCTATTTAGGAAAGTTAGTTGTGCCAAACATATTTTTATATGTTGGGTGGATTAAAGTCACTAAAGCCATAACACCCAAACATCAAAAATGTTCCAAAAGTGTCTGAGCGGTTAGGTTAAAGTTTTTGGTCATTGGCTTCTGCTGCTGTCAATCAAATCCTGTGAGGAGGAATTAGGGGGTGGGGCTTAGCCATGCTGTGTGTGTCACTGGATGCACACAGTCCTGCTTGGGAGTAAGCCCGCTAGTGTGCTACCATAGGAAGGATGCGATCTTTGCACAATGCGATTTCAGCCATACAGATAGTATGGCTGAATTTGCATTGCATTCGGACCAAACTCACACAGGATCCTTTTTTGGTTTGCAGCAGAATCGGATTGCATGGAACCCATGCGATACGATTCCTGACAGAATTTGCAGTTCGCACTGCGATATAAAAACTGATTTGGAGGTGTCATTAATTTTATAATTGACACTCCCAGCAGTTCGCATAGGGCAGTGTGAACTTCCCCCGGGAGACATGCATGCCCCCCTCAGATCTACAGCGACTGCACTTGAAATTACACTTGCAGTGCCTTTCGTAAATAACCCCCCATTTCTATAAAAAAAAAAGTGCTGCGATGAATATAACATAAGTTAATAAAAGTATATATCAAACAAAAATATATGTATGTGCAAAAAGATAGTTACTGTCATGTGAACTTTAGAACCCTGTTAAAGTCTATGGGACTCGAATGTTTGAAATCTAAAGTGCTAATTTTAAAGGCTAATATGCAAGTTATTGTAATTAAAAGTGTTTGGGGACCTGGATCCTGCCCCAGGGGACATGTACTTTAATGCTCAGGAGCTACATGCACCTAAGGCCCCTTTCACACTACTGTAACTTCAAAGTCGCACGATTTTACCGCAATTTCAGGGAATGCCTGTGTAAGTGGCATCCAAATTGGACCAAAGCAGTGCAGGGACTACTTTGAAGTCGGAAAGACTTGAAGTCTTACTAATATTAAAGGTTGTCATTGGAAATCATGGCAAATTGTCCCCCCCCCCCCACAAATAGAGCTTTCTTTTGGTGATATTTTATTATTTCTACAGTTTATTTTTTTGCGCTATAAACAAAAATAGAGGGACAATTTTGCTATAATAAATATCCCCCAAAAAATATAAAAAAAAAAAAATTCTTCGGCTTAGGCCGATACGTATTCGTCTACATATTTTTGGTAAAACAAATTGCAATAAGCGTATAGTGACTGGTTTGCGCAAAAGTTATAGCGTCTACAAAAAGTAGGATAGTTTTCTAGCATTTTTATTAATATTTTGTTTTACTAGTAATGGCGGCGATCAGCGATTTTTATCGTGACTGCGACATTATGGCAGACATATCGGACACTTTTGATGCTATTTTGGGACCATTCACATTTATACAGCGACCAGTGCTATAAAAATGCACTGATTACTGTATAAATGTGACTGGCAGTGAAGTTGGTTAACCACTAGGTGGCTAGGAAGGGGTTAAGTGTGTCCTAGGGAGTGATTCTAATTGTTAGGAGCGTGGCTTACTGTGACATGACAGTGATCACTCCTCCCTATGAGAGGGAGCAGACAATCAGTGTCCTGTCACTAGGCAGAAAAGTTAGATGCACTGGCCTCTCCCCGTTCTGCAGCTCTGTGACCCGATCGCGGTCTCAAGGGCAGGGTTACGGAGCTTGCGGCAGGGGTGCGCACACGCGCCTGCATGGTGCAAAATTCAAAGTGACGTATATATATATACATCACTTTGCGCAGCCCTACCATTCTGCCGACGTATATCCTTGTGACACGGTCGTCAAGAGGTTGAAGAGGTTGTATACATTACAATCTTTCTTTTCATGTAAGAAATGTAGAAAAATAGTCTGATTTATAAAATCCAGAGTAATTAAAAATAGCTTTGTTGTCAATAGCAACTCATTTTATTTTAGCTTTCATTCCCTAGTCTGTAGTATAAAACCAAAACACAGAATGTATTTGATCACTGACAGCTCCAGATTTCATTTTAATAAATCAGCCCCATGGGATGTTGCCTACATAAGCATTGCTTAGTCCACAGTAAATAACTGTAGAAAGCTTTATCTCATTCCACAAGCAATATCTGAACTTTTCGTAGGATACCTCAGTTTCAGCACAAGTATAAGGGAACATGATAATTGGAGGGATACAATTTATGTGGCTTTTTTTTTACTGTCCAGCCTTAGAATATCTAATTTTTTTAGAAAGGTGGATAATATGTAAGTATTTATTACTATCGGGCCTTTCAGCTCGGATATGAGAGCACCGGATTTACACCGCACATTATAATAACCAGCTGCTAACATGTCTCATTTATGTCAATGTGTATATGAGATGTCCAGTCATTACGCAGAGTTTGTGTTATCAAAAAAAAGAAAAGAAAGGCCCTGAGTGGGTTATAGGTCCTTTCATATTTTGTATTTCTATGTTATGGCAATTAATATTCCAATGGAAAACACAAAGTGCTGTCAGCTCTGCCAAGAATGTGCTTTCTCCTAGTGTTATATATACATTGGTTACACGGGATAATTTGCATAGCCCCAAAAAAAAAAAAGAGACAGAAAAAGTATTTTTCCTCCTTAATTAAAATGTACTGCCGAATATAAATGCAGATCGAGATTGGAGAAGAACAGCATTTCACATGACACGCAGAGAAGAGAGGTGGGGGTTGGATGGGGGTTAGAAGCAGAGTATAAATAGTAAGACCATCAACTAGGATATAGATAGTTCAATGGCTGTGACTTCTTGCAAGAAAGACTACTACATCTATATAGAAATAGAAGCTACACATTAAAACAAAGAGATGTGCAGATTTGGTTAAAAATGGATCAGAGAACTGATGGGGTGTTTTTCATTGGCATACGTATTGAAAATGACAAAAACAAGCATATACAGATGCTTACATAAGGTGATTTTTATCATTTAAACATTTTATCATGATTTATATATGATAAGATGATGAACTTTATGTGTATTTTATTGGAGTTGATTGCTCTCCCCTAGGGCAGTGGTAAGTGATCTACATTCAAACCTACACATAGCTGATGGCACATGTATCAGCTGGATAATTAAAGGAAACTGTATGAAGAAACACCCTACTGACCTCACTCTTATAGAGTATTACCGCTCAGCTTCCAAATGTACAGTGAAATATAAGAATAAATAGGTCAATCATCATGTGAAACATGTTGCCAGCGTTCAGAAATCCCAGAGAAAGGAGCATGTTTTAAAGATACCTGGACACACCCAATGATAGAGATGCTTATGAATTAGCTCAATTTTATTAGACTTAATATTGTAAATCCAAGATCTTACAGGTTTCTGTAAAAACCTCCTGTAGATCAACTTAACCTGGAAATTGACAGGCATATACAACACATACATTAATTTATCCACCCCATCTGCTCACAACACCCCTACTAACTTTAGTCTCATAACAGTTAGGCTGCGTACACACGATCGGTCCATCCGATGAGAATGGTCCGACGGACCGTTTTCATCAGGTCACCACTGAAGTGGCCTGATGGTTTGATGTGCGTACACACCATCAGTTCAAAAACAGATCGTGTCAGAACGCGGTGGCGTAAAACACAACGACGTGCTGAAAAAACGAAGTTCAATGCTTCCAAGCATGCGTCGACTTGGTTCTGAGCATGCGCAGATTTTTGAACTGATGCTTTTACGTACTAACCATCTGTTTAGACCGATGGTCAGGCGTCCATCAGTTCGATTTTAAAGCAAGTTTTAAAACTTTGGACCGAAGGACAACAGACCGATGGGCCGTACACACGGTGTGTACGTGGCCTCATAGATTATAAGATGCAGTTATATGCGACCAGGAATTGCTAAACTTTTTGCACCTTTTTCTGATAAGCTTTAACCACATACACCAATTTAAATTTTGCTAGGGCTTCATTTACTATGTAGCACTACCCCCACAGGAGCTGCTGGATTAGATTTGGGCCTTCCGTTACCTTACTGTTCACCATGCTCTCTTAGGGGCCCTCCTTGAAGAGTTATTACAAATGTCCGCGCCAAAACTTCGTTTTTTTTCTTTAAGTTTTTTATTAAACAAATTATGTCAGAGGGATGGAGGGGTAGGGGAGATTCAGGTACCTTGCTTTGCGGATCACAGTTATGTTTATAGATCCAAAGGACAGATCGTTTCCACACTGTATTCAGCAACCACCAAAGAGGCCCACTCCCACTGACCTAGGAGCCGATGCGAAGCTCGTTCAAAAGTCTCTGCCACAGACTGGATGTGTGCCGTCGAGTCGTTACACAGTCCTCTGCCACAGGATCGTGTAACCACACACACACTTTGTAAAGTTCCAAAGAAGATACAGCTACATGGTGCCAGGATCTTTCAGCCAGTCGGCAGCAATGTGAAGTAAATTGGCCAGTATGCATCCTTCAATTGAGTCCCCGATTGCTTGGCTTCTTCCCGCAGGCAAGACAGCACAGGACCACCCCTGGACCAGTAGGCCCCAGAAACTCCTGGGCCTACTCTCAGTAGCGGAGCCTTGGGCCAGCAAGCCCTGAGGCCAAAAGACTGTTAACACATCTCTGAGGCCAGGAGGGCCATCAGGTCAGGATCGGAAGAACCCCCCCCCCAGAACGATGTCTGTTCCTTAAGTACCCCTCCCAGAATGCACAACGGCGGAGACCACTTGAGGCACTCAATACACCCAACTCACTGCATTTCCAACCTTGACTTCTGGTGACAGCAACACCCACAGTCAAGTAGAAAATGTGCAACTGGAACTGGAACAGAAACCCATAATTTGGCATAATCGTTCTAAACTAAACTACAGCTCAGATAACTAAATTTTACAAATAGTGCCTACTCAACAGGAGCAGGGCGCTATAACTATATTATAAAATTGGAAAATAGAGGTCCTCTCGCTATGAAATAGCTAAATGAAATAGTACTAAATAATTGTGGTTATATAAAAGCTGCTCCCCTCAAAGTGCAATAGCGCTATCCTTGTCTAGTTTGGGGTGTGTAGTAATAGGGGGGGCACTACAACATTATGCTAAATTTAGTGCATAAGCAAATAAAGTGCATGGTGCTCAATTAAATGATGATTAATGATTAATTAATAATCCAGTGTTGAAATCACAGTGTTTTTAAATGTTTCATCAGAAACAAAATGTCATCAAAAACCCCCCAAAAAATATACAAAATGTCCATAGATCTTTTGTGTAGCACCTTAAATCTTTACACAATCACCAATGGCAACAAGTTTGTGAAAAAACACCCGGTGGATGTGAGTGGAATTCCTACTCACCAAACCATCATGACCTCTTTAACTAAAAAAAAGGTCAGATGGAGCTTTTGTATTGTGGATCTGTGGTCTTTGCTGGTATATCAGAGGAGATGAGGCTGGAATCTAGTTAATACTCAACAGAAAATGAAAAAGCAGGGCCATAGCGTAATACAGTTTTAATTAAAAATAATCTTTTAAAACATAAGCCAAATGCCGCTTACATTAGTAGGTGCCTTTCCTCGGCACTGGAGCTAAAAAGCGTCTGTCAACAGGTAGATGGAAGGAATAAAACAGAAACTGGAAGTGGCCGGAAGTAAAACGTGCCCGGGGCACGCCTCGACGTACGTTTTGTTGTCACAACGTCATTATAAAATTTACTAATGGTAGGTGTTGTTGGTCCTTCCAATGAACTTATGTGACCTTGAGAACATAATATAGTGTGAGACAGAACATGATTTTTTAAACTCAAAGGGTACACCTCTGGAGTTTTCAGTGCAAACGCGTAGTTTGCTTCCTAATATAGATTGTGTCTAAAAGCAATACCGTTTAGTTGCAGACAAATCCAAAATATTTGCAATTAGTCCACATCTGGGACAAGAGGCATTGGGGTTTTAAATTATTTTGTTGCAAAAGAATTACATCCACAATGTCAGCACAGCAACAAATATGAGAACTTTTATCCAGTGGGGGACAAATTTGTGTTTAAATGTGTCCATGTGGCCAGGAACCCCATCTAATTCTATTCCTATCCTTGGATTCTCTCTGGGAGGGACTAACCAATCATGCACTGTTTACTGATACAGTATACTGATTACATTACTACTCTGTGCTGTCAGAACATGTGAACCATGAAGGAGTGACAGAACACACAATATTAAATGGACTGGTTATGTATCTAGCATGGGGTTTCCATTATATTACTACGCACAACTTCAAGCAGCACATGCTAGATGATGCATTACCTGCATATAAACCATAGGTCCCGGAGAGACTCAAAGCTGTCAAGCTGGAGGGAACGGTGTATTGGATAATAAGGAAGTGACACGTGTTGCCGCAAAAACTGTGTGTCTAAATTGTTTAATGGACATGTCTTAGCACACACCATAAAAATAATGACTTGAGCATGCACACAGTAAAAAAGGAGGTTTTGAGCGTACATAGGTTAAGTATTTTTAGCAAATAAATACAGTCAAGAATGCATAAAACAGAAATACTGTAGCACAATGCAATGTTTATGCAGACACTTTAAAGTAATATTGGGACTTTGCTGGTATCCCCTCTGGTTTATACAGTTCATAACTATCATGCTACTTACTGCTATGGCCAGCTATAGATGGGGCGGTGGACAGTTTATGTCTCACCTGTGGTGCTTGTATTGGTCCAGCAACACACCAACACCTTTGCAGCCATTGTGCTACATGCTGGGTGTTTGGTGTGCTCCTGCACCTTTAAGGAGGGATGGCTCCCCTTCAGTCCACCTGCCCTCATCTATCCATTAGAATACATGTGCCTCCATTGTGGGGACATTCATTGTTTAGTGTTAGGACCACAGATTACAGGGTACATGCGTTTGCAAATGCATGCGGACAAAAGCCCTGTTTTTAACGCATACTGTTAGATAGGTTAATTGGCTGTTCTGCGAGCTGGTCGGTAATGCCCTGTACATACGATCGGTCAATCCGATGAAAAAGGTCTGATGGATTTTTCCATCAGTTATCCGATGAAGCTGACTGATGTTTAGTTGTGCCTACACACCATCGGTTAAAAAAACAATCGTGTCAGAACGCGGTGACGTAAAACACAACGACGTGCTGAAAAAAATGAAGTTTAATGCTTCCAAGCATGCGTCGACTTGATTCTGAGCATGCATGGATTTTTAACCGATGGACGTGCCTACTAACGATCGTTTTTTTCTATCGGTTAGGTATCCATCAGATAATTTTAAAACAAGTTCCAATTTTGTTAACTGATGGATAAATAACCGATGGGGCTCCCACACGATCGGTTTGGTCTGATGAAAACGGTCTATCAGACAAACCGATCGTGTGTACGCGGCATTAGTAGGCTTGGTTTTTCCCTGGGCATTCCCCAGGTTTTGTTGTTAATTATCGTACTATCATGTTCATGTTTTTTTTTTAAATAACAGGGCTCTTTTCTCACACCTCAGCTGTGTGGTCATGTGATCCCACTCTGCTCTTCTTCCCCAATCTAAGGAGAGGAACAAGAGTGGCTGAGTTTCACATCAGCCAGCCAACAGAGGGAAGTCGTATGACCGAACAGCGGCGGTGTGAGAAAAGGTATTTAGCCTTGTCATTTAAAAAAAAAAACACACACACTGTAGTTATTAACTGTATAAACCAGAGGGGATACAAATATTTTTGCTGCATATAGCAGCATAATAGCGGAGGGAGGGGTGGGGAGGAGGAGATTGGCTCTCACACTGACATAGGGACGGAGGGGGAGAGAGGTGAGACTCAGTGCAGAGAGCAGGATTACGGAGGCATAAAAACTGACCAAGATATTATGGCTCAGCAGCCATTATTACTGTGGGCAGCACACACACAGAGGGACACAGGAACAGGCAGGATCAACTAGGTATAATACAAAATATAAAGGAACAAATTACACAGCACAAACACTGTGCTATAGATCATGCCTTAAAGTAGCAGATTTTTTTTATGGTTACAACCACTTTAACACATAGTATAAGAATTACACTCGCCATACAGAACAAGCAGTATTGTTCTGTGCACATACTGTATATGTAGAGTAAGAATAGATACTGAGTAATATACCCAGAACACTCAAAGAACAAAAACAGTAATTTATATTCAGTGAATAACAATGGAAGTAGTTTTATACAATGTTTACAATTAAATGTTGCCAGACTTATTGTATGTCTTTACATTGTTGCTGTTTGTAGTCTAGATGCAGTTTGCGGATTGTCCTACTCTTTCCCCAACCGTATAGTCATTATTTGACAAGTATTAAAGGAGTTGTAAAGGAAAAAAAGTGTTTGCCTAAAATTAATGTCTGCAAGGTAGACAGACAGAATAGTGTAATGATACTGTTAACAAACAAGTAAATACCTATTAACCACTTAGCAACCACCTGCCGAAAAATAACGGCGGCAAGGTGGTTGCTTAACTCTGGGATCACGTTATATAACGTGATTCCAGAGTCGCGCTCCCGCGCGCCCCCTGGGGCGCGCACACGGGAATGTCCGGCGGGTCACGGTACGGGTCACGGATCACGGTAAATCGCCGCTGATAGCGGTGGTTTACCACGTGATCGCGCCGTCCAATGACGGCGCGATCAGATGTAAACAGACCGGCGTCATTTGATGACGCCGGTTCCTCCCTCCTCTCTCTGTACCGATCGGTACAGTGTGAGAGGAGAGGGGAGGGAGCGGATGGCAGCGCCAGTGCTGCGGGCTGGATCTGTGACAAATGTAGTCACAGATCCATCCATCCATCCCTCCCTGCTCAGCCATCCCTGCTGAACATACTCAGCAATGCTGGGCAATACTCTGGGGGGGCAACACTCTGGGGGGGCAACACTCTGGGGGGCAATACTCTGGGCATACTCTGGCAAATTCTGGGCATACTCTGGGCATACTCCGCAATACTCTGGGCATACTCTGCAATACTCTGGGCATACTCTGCAATACTCTGGGCATACTCTGCAATACTCTGGGCATACTCCGCAATACTCTGGGCATACTCTGCAATACTCTGGGCATACTCTGCAATACTCTGGGCATACTCCGCAATACTCTGGGCATACTCTGCAATACTCTGGGCATACTCTGCAATACTCTGGGCATACTCTGGGCATACTCCGCAATACTCTGGGCATACTCTGCAATACTCTGGGCATACTCTGGGCATACTCCGCAATACTCTGGGCATACTCCGCAATACTCTGGGCATACTCTGCAATACTCTGGGCATACTTTGCAATACTCTGGGCATACTCTGCAATACTCTGGGCATACTCTGCATTACTCTGGGCATACTCCGCAATACTCTGGGCATACTCTGCAATACTCTGGGCATACTCTGCAATAGTCTGGGCATACTCTGGGCATACTCCGCAATACTCTGGGCATACTCCGCAATACTCTGGGCATACTCTGCAATACTCTGGGCATACTCTGGGCATACTCCGCAATACTCTGGGCATACTCCGCAATACTCTGGGCATACTCTGCAATACTCTGGGCATACTCTGCAATACTCTGGGCATACTCCGCAATACTCTGGGCATACTCCGCAATACTCTGGGCATACAGCGCCCCTGTCCCCGTGAGCTTGCATGCAGAAGCGAACGCATACGCAAGTCCCGCCCACATCTGAAAACGGTGTTCAAACCACACATGTAAGGTATCGCTGCGAACGTTAGAGCGAGAGCAATAATTTTGGCCCTAGACCTCTTCTCCAACTAAAATGATGTAACCAGTAAAAATATTTAAAGCGTCACCTATGGGGATTTTTAAGTCGCAAAGTTTGGCGCCATTCCATGTGGCCACGCTGTGTAAAAGTCCCACACATGGGGTATTGCCATACTCGGGAGGAATAGAAGAATGTGTTTTGGGGTGTAATTTGTGGTATGCATATCCTGTGTGTGAGAAATAACCCGCTAATATGAACATTTTGTGGAAAGAAAATAAAAATGAAAAAAATCTTGATTTTGCAAAGAATTGTGGGAAAAATTACAACTTCAAAAAACTCACAATGCCTCTTTCTAAATACCTTGGAATGTCTTCTTTCCAAAAAGGGGTCATTTGGGGGGTATTTGTACTTTTCTGGCATGTTAGGGTCTCAAGAAATGAGAGAGGCTGTCAGTACATCACATGTGATCAAATTGATCAATTTTCAGTGATTGGTACCATAGCTTTTAGACCCTATAACTTTCACCCAGACTAAATAATATCTACATTTTTTGTGTTTTGTTACCAAAGATATGTAGCAGTATACATTTTAGGCCAAGTTTATGAAGAAAAATTACTTTTTTGCAAAATGTTATAATAGAAATGAAGAAAAATTCATTTTTTTACAAAATTTTCGTTCTTTTTTCATTTATAGTGAAAAAAATAAAAACCGCAGAGGTGATAAAATACCACCAAAAGAAAGCTCTATTTGTGGGAAAAAAAGGACAAAAATGTCATTTGGTTATAGTGTTGTATGACTGAGTTATTGTCATTCAAAATGTGAGAGCACCGAAAGCTGAAAATTGGTCTGGTTATTAAGTGGGTTTAAGTGCCCAGTAGTCAAGTGGTTAAATTCCTTCATCTATATCACCTCCGGCGTTCTAGTTTCTGTTCTCTCATTCACTTCCTGATTTGCATCACTTGTTCATGTAAGAACTACATTTCCCAGTATGAATTGCGGCACGCCCAGTAATTCACACCTCCTTGAAGTCTCTAACAGGTATAGAGCGCCCTGCCGCACAGATGTAGTTCCCAGGAGGGGGCGAGCACGTCACTGACCTCTGCAGTAAAGTCTCCCTTCACGGTGGTCAGTAAAATCAGACAAGCAGGAAGTGAACAGAACAGAGAAGAAATTGAGCAACTTCTGAGCAAAAACGAACAGTGAGGAAGTGAAAAGAGGAATGTCTGCGGGTAAATGATCCTTATTATGATTATTTTTTTACCTTTACAACCCCTTTAAACATTTAGCATGCAGTGTCTTACAAGACTCTCAGCCTCTGGACTTAGTAAGGGAATCTGCTGTTGGTAGTGACATTATGGGTAATTTGAAGCTATTGATTTTTAAAGTTTGTGGCCCGGATCCATAAAGGCGTAATTTCAAATGTGTGCCGTTGCATCTTTACGCCGTTCCACAAAGCAAGATACGCCGGAAAACATGGCTTCAGCCATCCGACGTAACTTGCCTACGCCTGCGCATCGTGGGCGCATAGTTACGCTGGACGCATTCGGCGTTCCCATTAAAAATATGCAAATGAGCCGTTTAAATAAGGCATACGTCTGGCGTAAAGTTACCCCTGCTATATGAGGCGCAGCCCATGTTAATGTATGGACGTCGGAACAGCCGTCAAATATTACGTCGTTTACGTTAGGCATACGTGAATGGGCCTAGGCGTAAGTTACGCTCACGTCGTATGTAGTGTTCGATGTATCTTAGGAATTCTAGCCAGCGTAATTCTGAGCATGCGCACAGGGATACTTTCACGGACGGCGCATGTGCCATTCGTTCGGCCATGCATCTACATGGGGTCACGCTTCATTAGCATACAACACGCCCCCTACCTGCCTACTTTAAATTATGCGGGCTTACGCTGGCCCATTCACACTACGCTACCGTAACTTAGGACTCAAAGTGCTTTGTGAATACTGCACTTGCCTCTCTAAGTTGCGGCAGCATAGCGTAAAAAAGATACGCTACGCCGCTCTAAAGATACGCCGCCCTACGTAAATCTGGGCGTAAGTATCTATAAACTGCACAGGGGGAGAGTCAGCTTTAAACTTGTTTTTAAAAAAAACTCCCCTGATCCTTCTTGACCCACCCCAATTCAGAAGGTTGCCATGTCATGCTTTAAAAAATGTTACAACAGAAGTTGATAGAATAGGTATAATTTTTATCTTGCCAACTATGTAGCCTCTGTTAGGCCTCGTACACACGATCACGATCACGACCGTTTCAGCAGACAGATTCGATCGTGTGTACGGCCGAGCCGACGGATTTGGCCACCCGACAGATTTCAAAGCATGCTTTGAAATCTATCGGGTGGGAATCCGTCTGCCCGACATGTCTGCTGGTTAGTACACTTACCAGCAGACATGTCGTCCCGCACCGCCGCCGCACCGCCGCCGAATGGATTCGGCGCATGCGCGGAAGTGTTTTACTTCCTGGTGCGGTGACGTGGCGGCGTCAACGTCACCGCCACATCACCGACACGTCAGCGCGCTCTCTGCTGGCGGGGATTTTGGTTTGCTCGTGTGTACACGCGAGCAAACCAAAATCCCAGCAGACAGATTTGTTCAAATCTGTCGGACAGACAGATTTGAACAAATCTGTCTGCTCGTGTGTATGGGGCCTAAGTGTCCTTGGCATTCAAGAGTGTTGGATGCCTGTGTCAACCAGTGTGGTACACTTCTTCTACTCTTATGCCACTGCTGAGTCCTGTACTTTTAAAACATGGCAGGCATGCTTTAAATTCACCTTTATTAAGATTTAATGAAACCCTCACTAGAGAATAGGCCACGTTTTCAATCTAGTCAATTAGTAGTCATTGTCCACAATTCCCCATTTTAGGCTATGGTGGAAGCACAGTACAGCCGTGTAGCTGCAATTGTAAACACGCTCTGGCAGTCTGAGAAAAAAGATACATTTAAGTGTTTTTAGAATTATATACATTCTTTAAAGCCCAAATCCAGCTTGAGCAATAAAAAAAATATGAAAATATATAACACTCTATCTGCAAAACTGAACTCCTTTCCAGTGCTTTCACCTACTGACTTACCAACTTACAGTGGCACCACTCTACTGGGTTGAATGATGCCCAGAATGATTCCCCCGCCGTCCTCTCAAACATATTTGCTGAAGAAGTCAGGCAGTGAAATGGATATTGATATCACTCCACCAGGCTGGAACTTTATTGCCATTATCTGCATACAAGCAGGGAGGAGTTGATATTCCAGAAAGCCGAATTAGAAAAAATAATACCTCCATTTTACAGCCTCCTGGGCCCCTTTGATTGAGGTCATGGGCCTAAAATAAAATATGATTTAGACTACACAGGAGCCATGGGCTGCAGGGAGAGAGGAAAGCATGAACATATTGCCTGTAGCTTAATTAAGAGGATCAGTCTTAGCATATGGCATTGGCAGTACAGTCGTCCCTCCTGCTGGGCATGTGGCTGGACACTGCCTTTGCATTGATAGGACCCGAGCCCGGTACAGGAGGTCTACCTGAGACATCTTGTGACTGAGTCCACAGTCCCGTCGGGTTTCCCTCACCTCAGTTGATTCCATTGATTGCAGGGCGGAAGCCGGGAGGTGAGGTACTCGGAGGTGGAGCAGGGAGGATAAAGTTACATCCTCCTCCTCTGCCGGGGGGCGGTCCTGGCAACCAATCGTTTCCAATTTCTCGGTGGTGGACACAGGCCAGCTGTGGCCTGCGGCAGCCCCACAGTGGCAGCGGGCTGCGGGCAGGACTTGTTTTGAGCATAGAAACAAAGAGGGTTAATTCAGCCCCAATGCCACCACTATAGTGCTGGCTATAGCATCCCTGATAGCAGGCGGCGGAGTGATATTCAGCTGTCAGGAATGCTGTAGCCGGAACTATGGAGGTAGCATCAGAAAATGCGGCCACCTTTCTGCTTACTCCACAACCAGTGACTGCATGAATTAAGAGTGGAGACTGTGAGCCAGGCTTTCTTGTCCAAATCAGTGCCTTATCTCACAAATGTGCTTCTGGAAGAATGGTTAAACATTCCCATAGACACACTCCTAATCCTTGAGGACAGGCTTCCCAGAAGAGTTTTAGCTGTTATAACTGGTTCTGCTGGACCTAAGCGCAGCCTTTGATACAGTTGATCACAAGCTGTTATTGACTCGGCTGGCTAAAATAGCCAAAGTCGCAGAAAGCGATCTCCTCTTTTTTGGAAAACCGATCGCAAATAGTGAAGCTAGGACCCTTCACTTCTGAACAACGCACATTATCGTGCGGGGTCCCTCAAGGATCTCCCCTGTTGCCGATGTTATTCAACATCTATGTGCGTCCTCTTTTCGAAATCATCAGCAGCCAAAAACTGCTATATCACTCTTATGCAGACGACACGCAACTGTACTTTCGCATTTGCAATAAAAAGGATCACCACCTCAACCTAGAGACATGCCTCTCTTTGATAGAGGACTGGATGACAAAGGCGGCGTACACACGATCGGACATATCCGATGAAAACGGTCCGCGGACCATTTCCATCGGATATGTCCGATCGGGAGTTTGATCCGATGGCGTGTACACACCATCGGATCAAATTCCCCGCCGCCGGAAGGCGCGGTGACGTGGCGGTGACGCGGCGGTGACGTTGACGCCGCCGCGTCACCGCCACGTCACCGCACCAGGAAGTAAAACACTTCCGCGCATGCGCCGAATCCATTCGGCAGCGGCGCGGCGGCGGTGGGGGCCGACATGTCTGCTGGTAAGTGTACTAACCAGCAGACATGTCGGGCGGACAGATTCCCACCGGATAGATTTCAAAGCATGCTTTGAAATCTGTCGGGTGGACAAATCTGTCCGCTAGCCCATACACACGAGCGGAGATGTCTGCTGAAACGGTCCATCGGACCGTTTTCAGCGGACATATCCCCTCGTGTGTACGCGGCCAAAGAGTTATCTCAAACTCAACGGAGCGAAAACAGAACTTCTTCTGTTTCACGCCAAGCGTAGGAATCAATCAACAACAACCTGGATCCCCCCGCCCATTCTGGGCAAAATCATCACCCCTAGCGCCAAAGTCAAAAGTCTTGGGGTCATCTTTGACTCCGACATGACAATGAACGCACAAATAGGGTCAGTAGTCAGCGGATCTCACCATCTGCTGCGCCTACTACGCAGACTCGCGCCTTTTATTCCCAAGAAAGACATAGTGATCGTGGTGGGAGCGATTGTAAACTCCAGACTGGACTATGCAAATGCCCTTTACCTCGGACTCCCCAAGTACCAAATCGCTCGTCTTCAAGTCGTTCAAAATACGGCCGCCAGACTTGTGACTGGGAAAAAACCCTGGGAATCAATCTCACCTTCACTGAGATCCCTTCACTGGCTACCAGTTAAAGACAGAATCACCGTTTAAAGCTCTCTGTCTAACGCATAGATGTATCCATGGGAATGCTCCCCATTATCTATGCGAAAAATTAAAAGTTCACAATCCCAATCGTATTCTACGATCCACCAATCAAAATCGGCTTCAGATACCGAAAGCCAGATACAAGTCCAAAGGAGACAGGAGATTCGCTGTCCAAGGTCCCAGACTATGGAACGCCTTACCAGCCAGCATTCGGCTGGAGGAGAACTACTTAGTCTTCAGGAGAAAGATTAAGACTCATCTCTTTTGATCTCAAAGGAGACAGGAACAACAAGCGCCCAGAGGCGATTTACTTCGCATGTGCTGCGCTATATAAGTTTTTCATTCATTTATTCATTCATAACTGCACTTTTTTTTTTTAATTGACGGCGGGGTTCCCCTTAATATTCATACCAGATCTGAATGGCCTGGTAATTGAATTTGGGGGGGACCGGCACGCTTTTTTTTTTTTATGTATGAATTCTCTCTGAATTTCCAGAGCCGACAATTCATTAGAGCCGCAAGTCCGGTTTTAAATGACTTTTTTTCCTTTCAGAAATGACACTTTGTGCAGGGACAGTTCTAAGTACAGGAAACATGCGATATTTCACATGCTAACTTTACACTCCCCCCTAGGTACGAAATTTTAAGTAATATTTCACTTTTATTGTTTCACTTTTAGCATTATTAAATTCACTGCTCCAGAAAAAACTTCAGTTTTAAAACTTTTTTTTGCATTGATACATGTCTGGAAAAAAAAGTGTAGCGCCAATAAGATCCACCTGTGTGGGGGATCTTCCTACTAACAACAAAATATACAATAACGGTTAAATAAAACTGTGAATGGACGAGAGCAAAACTACTCCCTCAATGAAAAAGCCCCCACAAACAAAAGTGGGTGTGAATGGAGCACAACTGTGAACTGGTGTGTCCACCATTAATCTCAGGGTATCAAACAAGTGAATTTGTGCATACAGGGTAAGTGATACATATAGTCCATTCAATATGAAGGATAGTCCATACATCGTATAGGTGATAGAAAGGCAGTTTCCCCACAGGTGGACTTGGGCAGTATATATCTAAAGATGCAATCCTCAAAGCATTAACAGATTATGCACTCTTACCGGATGGAGTGGACCCTCAACTCACCATACAGTGGGGGGTCTCAAAGGCGTTGGTGGGTCGATTGCCCATTCCTGGTCGCCGTCTTGGTCTCGGTCCCTTGAGCAGGTCACCCGGACGTGATCAGCATCCAGTGTAGTCAGGATGTCCCCGTGGCCAGGAATCTTGCTCCAATCCGGGTATCGTGAACAATGATAGTGTACCAAAGTGTTCTAATCAGGGAAAAAAATGTAAAATGTTCCTATGTACCTGTTTTAGGTGACTGCTGGAAATTTTTATATTCATATTTTTTGTGTGCTGATTTGGACTCGGATTTGGAGATTCATTTTGTTGGATTTCAGTGTGATCTTTGATATTGAGATATTTTATAAAATTTTAAATTTTTACGCTATGAAGAGTGTTTTACATTTTTTTCCCTGATTGGAACACTTTGGTCGTGTGACGTGGCTCACATCTTTTACGTTCTTTTGGTGGTATTTGATCACATCTGCGGTTTATATTGTTTGCGCTATAAACAAAAATAGAGCGACAATTTTGATAAAAATTCAATATTTTTTACTTTTTGCTATAATAAATATCCCCAAAAAATACATAATTTTTTTTCCCTCAGTTTAGACCGATACGTATTCTTCTACCTATCTTTGGTGAAAAAAATTGCAATGAGCGTTTATCGATTGGTTTGCACAAAATTTATAGCGTTTACAAAATAGGGGATAGTTTTATGGCATTTTTATTAATATTTTTTTTACTACTAATGGCGGCAATCAGTGATTTTTTTAAATTTTTTGTGACTGCGACATTATGGCGGACACATCGGACACTTTTGACACATTTTTGGGACCATTGTCATTTTCACAGCGAAAAATGCTATAAAAATGCACTGATTACTGGCAGCGAAGGGGTTAACTACTAGGGGGCACTGTAGGGGTTATTTGTGACCTCATGTGTGTTTCTTACTGTAGGGGGGCGGGGCTGGACATGTGATGTCAGTGATCGTCGTTCCCTTTATCAGGGAACAGACGATCAGTGACACTGCCACAGAGAAGAACGGGGAAGGTGTGTTTACACTCACCTCTCCCCGTTCTTCAGCTCCTGTGACCCGAACGCGGGACACCCGCGGCGATCGGGTCCATGGGTCCCGCGGGCGTGGTCACAGAGCTTCAGACCATGTGCCCAGCCGTGCCATTCTGTCGAGGTCAGTGGCGTAACTAGAACCTTCAGGGCCCCGATGCAAGAAACCATGAAGGGCCCCCCCCTGACCCCCAGATAGGGCTCTTTTCTCTGAGCCCGGTGGCGTTACAGGACACGGTCGTAAGTAGGCGGCTGCATATAAATGAACCGATTTCTTCAGTTCCCCTTGCTTTTTTTCCTCTTCCTCCCGCAGGCATTCAGCGGCTGCAGGAGGAAAATGGAGAGATTGTTTCGCAATCTTTTTCCAGTCAGGGCACCCTTGAAGTATAACCCTAGGTCAGGGGTAGGCAACCTTGCCTCTCCAGCTGTGGTGAAACTACAAATCCCATCATGCCTCTGCCTCTAGGAGTCATGCCTGTGATTGTCAGGGTCTTGCAATGTCTCATGGGACTTGTAGTTGCAAAACAGCTGTAGAGCCAAGGTTCCCTACCCCTGCCCTAGGTGAATGGGGCTACACTGCAACCCCCTTGCAACTGTGTGCATTGCATGCAGTTGCAGCATAGTGATGATGTATTTAAGGGGTTAAAACAGGCGGTCAGTAGGCAACATGTTGCCTCTTTAGCGGCTGTCAAATGTCTCTGAAAAGCGATCTAAGCATGGATCGCTTTTCGGAGGAATAGCATTTTTTGACGATACTATGAACAAGCAAAAAAAAATAAAATAAACAAATAGGTTCTGATTGTACACAAATAGGGGATCGGGATTAAAAGTGCATACATAAAATGTGCATACATACATGTAAACACACATATAAAAACACACACACATATATATATAAATGCACATATGCACACACATATAAACCAGTGGCAGCTGGTACTCCAAATTTTTAGGGGGGCGCAAGCAAATTGAAAAATTCTTAAAAAAACATAATTTGCAACCACTGTGCCCAGCAAAAGCTGACACTGTGCCCATCAAATGCTGCCACTGTGCCCATCAAACTCTGCCACTGTGCCCATCAAATGCTGCCACTGTGCCCATCAAACGCTGCCACTGTGCCCATCAAACTCTGCCACTGTGCCCATCAAATGCAGCCACTGTGCCCATCAAATGTCTGCCACTGTGCCAAACGCTGCCACTGTTTCCATCAAATGCTGCCTCTGTGCCCAAACTCTGCTACTGTGCCAAAATGCTGCCACTGTGCCATCAAATGCTGCCACTGTGCCATCAAACTCTGCCACTGTGCCCATCAAATGCTGCCACTGTGCCCATCAAATGCTGCCACTGTGCCGAACGCTGCCACTGTTTCCATCAAATGCTGCCACTGTGCCCAAACGCTGCTACTGTGCCAAAATGCTGCCACTGTGCCATCAAATGCTGCCACTGTGCCATCAAACTCTGCCACTGTGCCCATCAAATGCTGCCACTGTGCCATCAAACTCTGCCACTGTGCCCATCAAATGCTGCCACTGTGCCCATCAAATGCTGCCACTGTGCCCATCAAACGCTGCCACTGTGCCCATCAAATGCCGCCACTGTGTCCATTAAATACCGCCAGTGTGCCCAGCAAATACTGGTGTGCCCATTAAATGCTGCCAGTGTGCCATCAAATGCTGCAACTGTGCCATCGAATGCCACCACTGTGAATCCACCCCGCCTACCCGACTCTTATCCTGTCTCGTGGGGCTGCGGGTGACTCCTACGAGCAGGATCCTCCATGCATCTCCTGCCGTCCTCATCTCCCGTCCTCTCCTCCTGATAAGTGTCCAATAGCTGCTCCTAGCATGGCGCTTGCAGTTCACCTATTTTGAAGCCTATTAGAGACTATGGTTCTAATCAGGTGCTTCAACCCCCCCTGCTGTGATTCAGGCGCCCGAAAAAGAGCCCGGACACCTAAATATGGGGATGGCAGCGGTGGCCATGGATAGATTCATGCTATGCATGAATCTATCCATTGGTTATAGAGGGAGTGACTGGGGAGAGGGATCGGCACACATGTGCCCTTATGGACGCACTGCCACTGATAAACACATGCACATACATGCACACTCACATATATGCACACACACATACAGTACATACATATGCATCCACACAAACATATACACACACATACAGTACATACATATACATACATACATATGCACACACACACATACAGTACATACATATACACATACAGTACATACACATACATACATATGCACACACACATACAGTACATACATATACACACACATACAGTACATACATATACACACACATACAGTACATACATATACACACACACATACAGTACATACATATACACACACATACAGTGCATACATACACACACACACACACATACAGTACATACATATACACACACACATACAGTACATACATATAAACACATACACATGCATCCATACATGCACACACACACAAACACACATACAGTACATACATATACACACACACATACAGTACATACATACACACACACACACATACAGTACATACATATACACACACATACAGTACATACATATACACACACATACATTACATACATATACACACACACATACAGTACATACATATACACACACATACAGTACATACATATACACACACACACACATACAGTACATACATATACACACACACATACAGTACATACATATAAACACATACACATGCATCCATACATGCACACACACACACATACAGTACATACATATACACACACAGTATATACACACACACACATACAGTATATACATACACACACACATATAAACACATACAGCAGATAGATCATAGTCATAAAAAAAACGGCAGACATTTACCTTGGCACTTCCTGCCGGGTACTACACTCTAGGGGGAGACAAAGAGCACAGCACACACTACTTTCACTTTAGGTTAATGTGACAAGCTCCTTCCCTGCACAGTTCGGCTGACGATCGTGGAGCTAATCTCAGCCGCCCCTGCCGCTCCCCCTATCAAAGAGTAGAGGTAAAGGGCCCCCTGCAGCAAGGGGCCCGGTCGCCATGGCGATCTCAGCACCCCTATAATTACGCCACTGGTCGAGGTATATAGTCGAGTGGCGGTCCTTAAGTGGTTAAATACTAATATAGCTCATGTGAGCCATCAGTTACGTATTATAAATTATCCTAATGCAATTATGCAAGGAATGGGGGCTCTATATATGCTGGGTAGGGTGAATCAATTGGGTAGCTTGACAAGATAAGAGAAAGTACTCACATGAGACCATGTTCCACAAATTTCTGCATGATGGATTAGGTTGATCAACCTTCTGGTGGCATCCGATGTCTGTCTACCTTTTTGGGCCTTCAGGTCCCGTACCAATGCCCCAGAGGGCATACCACCTCTCAGACTTCTGGCGGGGAATTGAGAGCATACCCTGCCCTCATATGTGTAGCACTACCCCCAGCCCAGAGGAGCTGCTGGTTTGTTTTGGGTGGCATGTTACCTCATGGCTCCTCCGCCGTCTAAGGGTGTATGGTGAATTTAGCATTAACGGAATGTTCACGACAGGTGTCTTTTTCTGTGCTCTTTATTACCCAGCCGGGTTAAAACATTAAAACTTGTGATGAAGAGTAGAGGTGAAATAAAAGGGAGAAGTAGCAGACTCATGCGCAACAATAGGGAAACAGTCCTGCTCCCAGCAATACTTTGAATTCTTCGCCACTCTAGCCAGATTGTGTATAGCGTAGCAGAACTTGAAGGAAAAGTCTCTCCTGATCTCCTTCATATACCCCTCCCCGACCCCTCAGATTAGTTGTCAACCCCTCTGATCTCAAATCTTTTATATTTAATATAGTCACCCCACGCGCGTGTTTACACAAATTGAGTGACACTCCGTCAGGATCTATAAGCTAATTCCTCATATGTTCTCATAGAGAGTAATAACTTATCGTGGTAAACAATCATATTCATGATAGTATACTAATACAACCTCGCACTGCCCCCCTCTCCTGATATTGGCCAGTGTAATTGCATAGATGCGAATCAGAGAGTATAATATGTGTCTCCTGAATGCAGACAATGTCACTGTAAAGAGCCTTGACGGTTATCCAGAGTGAGTGTCGTTTAGCAGGGTGGTTAAGCCCATTGACGTTAAGTGACAATATGTTGAGTGGCATCTTGGGAGTGTGATGTAGGCGGTGCGGAAGATACAACACTTACAGTTAGCCGCTTTGTTGCAGGGGCTGACAAATGCTGAAGACGAGATGGTATGGGAGATGAGCGAAGGTCCAGGACCTGTCTGCAAGAGGAATGCTAGAGCTGCGGATAGAACAATATGTTAAAAACACAAGCAATGTGAAAAGAAAAAAAATCTGAACTGTAAACTTAACTGTAAATCTGATAGATACTAAACACTTGGATGTTATTATATAGGTAGAGGTGGAGCAAAACACAGCTGCAACCTCTGTCAGGGGGTAAGAACAGTCTGAAAGTAAGGGAGCTGAAATATCAAAAAATACGCTCTGTTAGAGCCCGTTGGAGCAATAGTGCAGCAAGGTGGCCCAATATGGCGATAATGATTATGTCTTCTTAGCTGTAGTTTTGATCCAGGTTACGGTGGGGTATGGTGTCTCTGCTGCGTGGTGGAAGTGGTTCTGGTAGGATACCCCAGGTTTGGAAGAGGTGTAGCCCTTTATTGAGGTCGTTGGCCACATGGGATTGGCCATTGTTAGTGATAAGGAGCGTTGCCGGATATCTCCACTTGTATTGGATTTTTTGGTTTTAAAGGTCTTTGGTGACCAGATTCATTTGTCTCATCAATTGGAGGATGTGTTTCGAGAGGACTAGAAAAAATTGAATACCCGTGTAAGTAGCGGGTAGGGGGGGTTTAGCTTTAACCCCAAACATTAGTTTTTCTTGAAAGTACATCTCTGGGTACTGTGGCAGCAAGGTGAGATGGTTTAGCAATCCTGTGAATTCTGTCAATTATTATGTCTCTGGGAGACACTTCTGGGTTGATGATATGTATGAGCTCTTTTGCGTATTTGGGCAGGTCCGCAGACAGTATGGATTCAGGAATACCTCTCAGTTTGACATTATTCCTGTGAGACCTGTCTTCTATATCGGCCAGCTTGGTCCACATCCACAGTTGTTCCTCTCTAATATCATCATTTACATCAATGACTCCGTTCACTGTGTAGGTACACTCATTTATGCCCCTTTCAATGTATGATACTCTATCATCCAGGAAATGTATGTCGAAGGTGATTTTTAGTGAAGAGTGAAGAGAGATCAGTCATTAAAAACGTCTGTAAAGAGAGGAGCATGTCTTTGAGAGTAGAATCGAGCACCGGTTGGCCTGAGGTGGGGAAGGAGGCCATTGAGGAATGTAAGGGCTGCTTGGAAAGGAGGGGATTGAAAGCCGGATCCTCAACTAGAGCCTGAGACAGGCGCTGCGGTGGCGTGTTGAGCCACATTTTGGCTTTTGTGGGGCTGCTGGTGAGGGGATCACACTCAGGGGGGTGATCGGAGCGTACTGGGGGTCATGGTTAAATATCCCTCTGGAATTTTTGTCCGGGAAATCAGTGTAGGAGTCCCATGGTGCGGCCGGGCCGGCGCCATCTTTGATTCACTAACCTTCTCCGCCGGCTTAAAAGAGAACTCAGTTTTTGGGGCTTGTATTCAGTCATCCTTTTCCTGGACATGATATCTGAGCTCCTGGATGTCTCTGGAGCAAGGATGGCGGTGGATTGAGTAGCTGTGTGGGCCGTCATCACTCTGTTGTTCTTCCTGGGCCGACAAACCCTGTGATTAAGCTGCCATCTTTAGCTTTGGTCAGCCACGCCCCCTGGTGGTCAACATTCTTGATATGGGGGGCCTCAAGTGTGGCCCTCAACATCTCTAAAAGGGGTGAACATAAAAATGTAGTCAATATAATTACAGTAGTGTCAGATAGGGCAGACACACAACAGAATAGAGTAAAAAACTATGGGCATGATACAAGAGATGGTTAGAAACTGCAGATATGATACACAAGATGATCAGAGACTGCAGACAAGATACAAGAGTTGGTCAGAGGCTGTGGACATGATACAAGAGAAGGTCAGAGACTGCAGGTATGGTACAGGAGATGGTCATAACCTGCAGAGTGCAGACATGATTCTAGAGATGGCCAGAGACTGAAGACAAGCTGCAGGAGACTGTCATAGACTGGCAAAATGCTTTAGGAGACAGCATAGACTGCAGACATATTACTTGAGACTGCTGGAAATGACTGCTATAACTGGGCAATAAGGTATGTGTCTGCAAGAGCCCTGGGAGCCACACAAAAAGTACCACAGGGTTGCATGAGACTGCTGGGCTGCAAGCTAGACACCAGGGTTCTAGAATCTGGAGAATTTGTAAACTAGTAAGCAATACTTTTGGCTGGCCTATTTTATTAAAACAGCATAGTTCACAGCAAGTCTGTTTTTTGCCCAAATAATTAAGGTAGCAATAGTATGAAGGCACTTAATTTTGTAGAGTGGGTTCATGTACATGTAGGCTTCTTATACCAGCATTGCTTTTCACCAGAAGCCAGGCTAAAGAATACAGTAAAATTGTTCTTAGCAAAGCATTTCAGCAAAGTTCACGTGCTTCACAAAAAAGTCAAACAAATGTCCCATTATCCATAATCACATTTGCTTCCTAGTATTTGCATATACTGCCTTTGTAAACAGAAGTCCCACTTGTCATATCATCTATTGCCTTTGTCTGTGCCCTTTGTTTGATCCCATATTGTAATTTTCTTATAGTGTATGTCAATATCAATATAGACAAACAAGAATACATTCGTACAGGAATAAATACAATAGTTAAACAGAAGCATTGTCCAGATATGCAAGTAATAGCAAGACAGTGCACCTTTAATTGTCAGCATTATGATACTTATTTAGTAAATCATATATCCGCATACAGAAGCAAACAAATGGGCCAATGAATATTTTTCTGCTGTCAGAAAGAAACCCCTATAAAAGACTTGGGGTCTACTGGCCAAGGGCTTAGAGCAGAGCAAGAGAAGAAACCTTCCTTTCTGAACAGCCCCCTAGACATTAATCCCATCCACCAAAAGACAAGCAGAACACACATTACAGATGTCAGGGCTGTGCTTCAAACCAATTTCTTCTAACAAAACTGCTCCACTGAAACATAAATTAGCTGCCGCATTAGACAGCAGCGAACCAGTGTCATAAATAAGGCAGAACCATAACGCCACCATAAAGAGAGTGGAAAAGCCACGAAATGAGATAACGCAAGCAAAACAACATCACAAAACCAGTATATATTAGCTGCACTCACATATAAGCATAATACCCATTCTCCCCCTGGGTGACGTATATCTTGGCTGTTTTTATTAGCCTGGAAAACAGGAATGCACGGTCTTATAGTGCAGAGTGCCATAAAAGCTGTTTATTCCCCTCTCTGAAATATATCACATTTCAGCGTAGAGAACAGTGAGTGGTTTTAGGGAAGTGCAGCACTGGATTTTGGGGTGGGGTGGGGGGTTCGGGGGAGGCGAGATTTTTCATGCCCTCTGCACAGAACATCTTACCTATTCCCCCTGCTAAATGGATAACAGACAAAGATATATACAGGGTATTAAAAATAATTAAAGGTGTACTCCACCTACCAATTGAAACTAAAAGCTTTGAGTGTATACATGGATGCAGTTTGTTTTCCCAGGAATTCTGTTTTCCATGCAGGCATAACTGTAGTTCACTAGGGAACTCCACTGCCTAAAATCAACTTCACACCATTTATCTGCTGTTATGGGAACCCCACTTGCTTACCCCTGTAAAATGCAGGGGTATTCCCAATCACACTCATTAATGACCCACCCACTAATGACTATATATAGATAACTATATATATATATATAGATATATATCTAGAGAGGGAGAGAGAGAGAATAAGAGAGAGAGAGTGTTACAGACCACAAAATCACATAACTTCAGGAAGCTGACCCCAATCAGAAGTATAAGGGTCTAGCATAAGCAAATGGGAATGGTTCGTGTGTGTTTGCAATGCTTCCTGGTTTTCCACTAAGTTAACCAATTTTTCTTTGCGCAACTGCTCTTTAACAATGTTCTGCTTTTTAAAAATAATACTGGCAGAAATATAGTTATTACACACTTTATTAGGTACACCTATCAAGTACCACAGAGGACCATTTTTGCTCTCAGCAAAGGCTGAATTCTTTACAGCATGGATTCAAATCAGTGCAGCAAAAGTTCCTTAGGGATTTGCAGATTCTATAGCTTTACGCATTAAATGCAGAATTGACAGTAACTCCGTGCTGCAAATCTCCTGTTCTACCTCATCCCGAAGGATTCATTTTGTGTATGTCAAATTCTGATCCTACCTGGAGCAGGATTCAAGATTTGTCAAAGCAGGCAAAGTTTTTCCAGTCTGTACTGGGATACTTGAATGGCAGAGTGGGTTACTTTAAGTGCTCTCATTAATTATGACATTTCTTAAAAGTATATAAACTCTCACCCTTTAAAACAATCCATTCTGTTTTAATAGAAAAATGAAAGCCAAAACATTTTGTTACATATACAAACACATTATAAATACCTTTTTCCCCCTTTTTTATAAGTGATCACATTCCCTCTCTTCTCAGATGCATAAGAGGAGTGCACAAAGCTAGGGTAAGGGAGACAGCAGTGTATTGGTCCTCCCAGTAAATAGCTGTTTGGGGGGGGGGGGGAGGTGTCAGCACTAATCTGATCATTGGAGGAGAGCAGGCTGGATTTCCACTACAGCTAAAAAACTCACCACAATGTGCTCTCCTGCCTAGTGGTTTCATTTTTTATAAGGAAATCAGAGGGACTGGCAGGAACACCAGGTATTTCACACAAAAGAAACAATACACAATACATGGAGAACAGGTAAAATTGTCATACTTGTACATTGTACAGTAAACACATATCAGGAATATGAAAATTTGGATTGACCTGTTCTTTAACCACTTGCCGACTGCCCTATAGCCGAATGACGGCTACAGGGTGGCTCGATAACTCTGGAAGGGTGTACATTGACGTCTTCCCAGAATCGCGCTCCTGCGCTCCCCCTGGGGCATGCACACGGGAGTGCATGATGGATCATGGTAAATGGCCGCTGATATCAGTCGTTTACCACGTGATCGTTCCGTCAAATGACGAAGCGATCACTTGTAAACACGTCATGACACAGGTTCCTCTCTCCCCTCTCTGTACCAATCGGTACAGTAAGGAGAGGGGGAGAGATCCATCCATCCATGCTCAGCCATCCCTGCCATACTCTGCAATACCCTGCCATGCTCTGCAATACTCTGCCATACTCTGCCATACTCTGCAATACCCTGCCATACCCTGCCATGCTCTGCAATACCCTGCCATACTCAGCAATGACCCTCCATACTCTGCAATATGCTGCCATACTCTGCAATACCCGGCCATACTCTTGAATACCTGGCCATACTCAGTGATACCCAACCACACTCTCCAATACCCAGCCATACTGGGCGATACCCAGCCGTACACAGCCATACCCAGTTATACTCTGCAATAACCAGCCAAGCGTTCGAAAAATTGCTGCACAAATACCGCGCAAGATTAAAAGTTGCAACGATCGCTATTGTATTCTCTAGGGTCTTTGCTAAGAATATATATATATATATATATATATATATATATATATATATATATATATATGTTTTGGGGTTCTATGTAATTTTCTAGCAAATAAATTATGATTTTTACATGTAGGAGAGAAATGTCAGAATTGGCCTGGGGGCTCCAGAATGCCTGAAGGTGCTCCCTGCATGTTGGGCCTCTGTATGTGACCATGCTGTGGAAAATCCTCACACGTGTGGTATTGCCATACTGTAGTATGCATATGCTGTGTGTGAGAAATAACCTGCTAATATGACAAAAAATAAAAACAAATCTTGATTTTGCAAAGAATTCTGGGAAAGAATGACAACTTGAAAAAACTCACCATGCCTCTTTCTAAATACCTTGGAATGTCTTCTTTCCAAAAAGTTGTCATTTGGGGGGTATTTGTACTTTTTTGGCATGTTAGTGTGATCAATTTTCAGATATTGGCACCATAGCTTGTGGACTCTATAACTTTCACAAAGACCAAATAATATACACCAATTTGTACTTATTTTTACCAAAGATATGTAGCAGTATAAATTTTAGCCAAAATCTATGAAGAAAAATTACTACATTTTTATTTTTTACAGAATTTTCTTTTTTTTCTTTTATAGCGCAAAAAAAAACCCCAATGGTGATTAAATACCACCAAAAGAAAGCTCTATTTGTGTGAAAAAATGTCATATGGGTACGGTGTTATATGACTGAGTAATTGTCATTCAAAATGTATGAGAGCACCGAAAGCTGAAAATTGGTCTGGTTAGGAAGGGGGTTTAAGTGCCCAGTGGTCAAGTGGTTAAACATACTGCAAACAACTGGATCACAGGGAGAGGTGAAAGTTGCTAACAAAGGCCCAGGGTTTTTTACATTTCAGAAGAACGACATAGTACCATCCAAACACATTGTGACACTAAGGTGTCAATGGCTTCCTCTCCTCTCAGGACACTGCTTCTCTTAAAGACAGTCCTTTTCACTGATCCATATGTTTTCCATCTCTTTGTAGAAAAAAAGCAACACTGTTGCTCCTCCAAATATCATTTTTAGAGCCATCTACCAGCTGTGGAGCCAAATAGCAACATGTATGCTCTTTATTTTTCCCCTGTGCACTTAAAGATGTGTCCTATTGCTCATGGGGAGATGTGGTTCTTTCCTAAATTAAAGCCTCCAAATCCTGGGCCACTTTTGGTGACCTTTAAAATAATATGCACTTTCCCGTACCCTTTCCCTTTCCCATACTGGGCAAAGTAAATGGCTGACTTTACTCTATGAAGCATGAGCAGCATATGCTTTCTTCTACTTGCTCCCCCACTGCTCTTTGCCCTCTTAAGATTCTTGTATCATTTTTGAAATGCCGAGCAAATGGGAAATTAAGGAGAGGCTTTGTGCAACCTCATTCCCACGTGACAACACTACGCCTGACTGACTATTCAGGCACCAAGATTTTCATTGTGAGAAAGCAGCAAGAAGTATCATGTGGTCCACTGTATCTGTGAGTTGCAAGAACTTATTGAGCAGGCTAGCAGTGATTCAGAACAGCAGAATCCCCAAATGGAAGACAAGTGCATGCTGCTTATAGAATAATGAGTGATCTTGCCCAATATAGGCAAAGTATGGATTCAAGACTAAGTTCACCCCATTTTTTTTTCTAAATTCCAGCTACCCTATGTACCAATACACCATTAATGTACATCTGTTGCAGAAAAATACAAGATTTCTATGTTTTTTAGAAAAAGGCCTTGCCTCAGCCTGGTGTGTTTAATGGAGAAGCTCATGACTTCCTGGTATGTACATTTAGGAAACCAGTAAGACAGAGGAAGGAGTTCACCAGCTGACAGGTTGGACACCCCTGATGTATAGCAAGACCCTGCCTGTCTGGATACAGAGTGAATGAATAGATAGGTGGGCCTACCTATTCCATAGTTTTGGTAAGTCTTAGGCCGCGTACACACGAGGGGATATGTCCGCTGAAAACGGTCCGATGGACCGTTTCAGCAGACATCTCCGCTCGTGTGTATGGGCTAGCGGACAGATTTCTCCACCCGACAGATTTCAAAGCATGCTTTGAAATCTATCCGGTGGGAATCTGTCCGCCCGACATGTCTGCTGGTTAGTACACTTACCAGCAGACATGTCGGCTCCCACCACCGCCGCGCCGCTGCCGAATGGATTCGGCGCATGCGCGGAAGTGTTTTACTTCCTGGTGCGGTGACGTGGCGGTGACGCGGCGGCGTCAACGTCACCGCCGCGTCACCACTACGTCACCGCGCCGTCCGGCGGCGGGGAATTTGATCCGATGGTGTGTACACGCCATCGGATCAAACTCCCGATCGGACATATCCGATGGAAATGGTCCGCGGACCGTTTTCATCGGATATATCCGATCGTGTGTACGCCGCCTAAAGGAAACTGTACAGGAGGAAATTTAGGGATGCCACATCCTTCTATTGGGAAATACAAAGGCCAAAAAAGCTGAACCATGATCCTCCAGGTTGTTACAAACAATGGGGTAGATTCACGTAGAGCGGCGTATATTTATGCCGGCGTAGCACATCATCTTTACGCTACACTGGCACAACGTTAAGAGGCAAGCATGCTATTCTCAAAGAATATGCGCTCAACGTTGGCGTAAGCCAACGTAAGTCAAAGTAGATGGAAGTGGGCTGGATATATTATAATGAAGCGTGACCCCATGTAAATGATGGGCTGAGCTTCAAAAAACGAACTGCGCATGCGTCGGCTCTTGGACTCATCCCAGTGCGCATGCTCACAGTTACGTTGAAATAGCTGCCTAAGATACGCCTACGACGTGAACGTAACCTACGCACAGCCCTATTCACGTAGTACTACGTAAACGGCGTACGCAACATAAAATTTGACAGCGTCGTTCCCTGGCCCATACCTTTGCATTACCTGCGCCTCATATAGCAGGGGTAACTTTACGCTGGACGTAAGCCTTACGTAAACGGCGTAAATTACAGCGACGGGCACAAGTACGTTTGTGAATTGGCGTATCTTGCTCATTTACATATTCAACACGTAAATCTATGGAAGCGCCCCTTGCGGCCAGCGTAAATATGCGCCCAAGATCCGACGGCGTAGGAGACTTACGTTGGTCGGATTAAGTCAAAATTCAGGCGTATCTAATTTCAAGAATAAGGCGCATAGATACAACGGCGCATCCGTGGACTTACGCAGCGTATCAGGAGATATATAAGTCCTTTCTGAATCCGGGCCAATATCTTATTTAAAATTAATCTTTCAGGGAGGAAGGCGGGGTAACTTCTGCAGGCATAAAGTGTAGGCAGTACCAGGAAGTATTAGACCTTTCAGAAAGGCCCCATACGGTTAATTTTTATTTTTTAAGTTTAGTAGGAGAATATATACATTGAATGACGTACAGTAGTACACTAATAGCAAACACTTAGATGACTGGTTATCATGTAAAAATTGAATTGTAGCTATGACTTAACATCAATTGTTTTTTTCTCTATGCCTTATTACATTAACATTTTAATTAATTATCACAATTAAATTTTTTATTAATGCAGAATTATTCTAAGTGCCTTGGCAGCCGGGTATGGAATAATTTGGCATAATTATATGTTGTTTACATTGCAATAATGTAATAATATGTTGTATACCCTTTCATATTTAACTATATTTCTCTGTCACATCACAAATTCTGAAAAAAGAAAAAAAAGAATAGCTGGTTATTAGGCATACACATCTGAACAGTATTATTTACATGTACTTCATGATATCATAGACAATATTTCCTTTCCTCTGTATAAACATATTTACGTACTCGGTGAACTGCTAGAGCTTCTATCTTTTCTTCCTGTGCAGAGAACGTAGGAAAACTATTACTGCCTTTAATTGTACAGCAGTTTTCAGGCGCTGCTGTATCAAATGTTGAATAGAGAATAATCCATTAAAATAGCTGACTCCACCCCTTGTGTGCGAGCGTGTGAGTGTGTATGCGTTTTTATTAGTCCCTGAAATGAAGTGATAAAGTACAGCCGGAGTATTACAGTTGATCTCACCTCATGCCCTAGGCTTTGCAAATCTTGGGAAAGATTATAGATGCATGGTGCCTCGTCTGATATTTGAAGCAAGAATACTTTATAACTGAAATCTGTCTTCTCCGGGGGATGAAAGCCAAACAAATTTAAGGATTAAATCACACAGAGGTATAATCCCACAGGAAAACCTGCTTCAGTTATTATGATTATATTGTGATGAAGGCAGAGCGCTTGTGAATACCATTGCAGGAAATCATTTTTTTCTGCTTCCGAATGGTAGATTAGAAGACATTTTTTTCCAATGAATAATAAACTCAGTGCATGCAGTTCCTCTCTCTAGTCATAGTTTAAGGAATGTGTGTGTATGTGTGTGTAGTATCCTAAATGAATATGGTGTTGCACTGTATATACATAAGCACTGCAAGACCAATTTAATATGTTGTTGCAAGCTATGAGTATTTAGGGACAAGAAATCACAGCAGCCAACCAGACATCACTTTAGTCTGGCTAGTTAAAAGATTGTTCCTGATTAGATGTTGAGGACTACTGTATTCTGCTCATCATCATTGCTGCTTGTATTGACTTACTGAATGAGACTGTGTATGTGTTTTTTTTTTTTTTTAATCACTGAGCTTTTAAAGCTAAACTCTGGTATAAATAAATATTGTCTAACTACAAGAGTCATGTGAATTCTTTCTGGAACTTTGGTGTACTTCTGGTGTGTGTCTTTCAGATCTATGCATTATTCCAGTGTGAAACATTTTGCCTGTGTACGAGCTTCCTGTAATAAAGACCAATCACCGCTGCTCTCTCTCCTTGTGTAAGATGACTAGTCTTGTCTCTGCCCTCCCCTGTAGTTTTCTGCAGGCAGTCAGTAGTGGGTGTGGCCTGCTTGGCCTCTCCCACAGCTCTGCTTTCTGCACAGGTTTTGTGAAGCACAGTGATGATGACTTTTTATGGTAATACCCAGGTTGGCAAAGGCATTTGGTGCATGCAAAGTGGATTTCTAAACTTTGTGTATATTAAAGAATATATTTAAAAGTTCTTTATGTACAAATTCAATCTTACTTTTCCAGTATAAAGATCCATGAAAAGCATTTACAAATATACATTATACAGTATATGAACCTGAATGCATGGACATTTGTGTAAAATAAATCTTCCCTGGGGATGATTTACTAAGGACAAAAGGGATGTTCAGTTTGCAAGGGAAGTTGCGATTTGCAAGATATTTTTCCGTAGAGCTTAGAGAATGTGGTGAAATTTCACTTTAGAAAGAATACCCAATAACATGCAAGTAGAATAAAAAAAACAGCTTTTGTGCTTGCACATGTGTAGCGCTAACCCCGCACTAGCCTCTCGTAATTTTTTGGATCCTCCACTCTCTCTACCCCGGGCAAGGCTTCACCCTCGCTGACATTACCAGAATATCTGGTCTGGGAACTCGTAGTAGACGTACACAGATTGCTCATACTGCCCTCTAGAAAGATGAATAGACTGTATTGGCAAGTTAAGCTTTCAGATATACCAAAGCAGATTGGTACATTAACCACTTCCCTACGGCCGTACGAGTATATACGGCCGCAGGGTGGCTCTAAATCTCCGGGCTGCCGTGTTTTCACGGCAGCCCCTTTCCTCGTTCCCAGCGCGCGCTCCAGAGCGCGCAGCGGGGAACTTGTGTACTGGCCATGTCCCTTGGACACAGCCAATCACAGATCGCTGCGAACGGCCAATCAGAGTGTCCGTTTGCGATGCGATCTGATGGGCCAATGAGAGATGATCTCATATTTAAACATATGAGATCATCTCTCATTGCCGGCTCTCACAATGACAGCGTCCTGTCATAGAGAGAGCATACCGATCTGTGTTCCTAGTACATAGGGACACAGATCGGTCACCCCCCCTCCCCCCACAGTTAGAACACAATGCAGGAAACACATTAACCCCTTCCTCACCCCCTAGTGTTAACCCCTTCCCTGCCAGTCACATTTATACAGTAATTAGTGCATATTTATAGCACTGATTGCAGTATAAATGTGAATGGTGCCAAAAATGTGTCAAAAGTGTCCGATGTGTCCGCCATAACGTCGCAGTCGCAATAAAAATCGCAGATCGCCGCCATTACTAGTAAAAAAATAAAAATAATAAAAAAAAACAATTCTGTCCCTTATTTTGTAGGCGCTATAACTTTTGCGCAAACCAGTCGTTTATTGCGATTTTTTTTTTTTTTTTAACCAAAAATATGTAGAAGAATACGTATCGCCCTAAACTGATTTTTTTTTTTAAATTGGGCTATTTTTTATAGCAACAAGTAAATAATATTGTATTTTTTTTCAAAATTGTCGTCTTTTTTTGTTTATAGCGCAAAAAATAAAAATCGCAGAGGTGACCAAATACCACCAAAAGAAAGCTCTACTTGTGGGGAAAAAAGGACGCCAATTTTGTTTGGGAGCCATGCCGCACGACCGCGCAATTGTCAGTTAAAGCGACGCAGTGCCGCAAGCTGAAATTTCACCTGGTCAGGAAGGGGGTTTACATGCCCAGTAAGGAAGTGGTTAATAGCAATGCACATAAATATAACAAGATCAAATACAATGCACCCAACAGAGGTATTTCTAGAGTCAAATTTAACTTAAGCCCAATACACACTATCAATTTTCCTGCAGGTTTTTCTCTTCAGGTTTACCAAAACCATGTAGTGCAAGGGCCTGCCTGATTACATACGAATTGAAACTCTTATGCCGCGTACACACGGTCGTTTTTTGCGATGAAAAAAAATGACGTTTTTTAAAACGTCATTTTAATTGATCGTGTGTGGGCAAAACATCGTTTTTTGTCTTAAAAAAAACGACCAAAAAAAATTTCCAACGTGCTTGAATTTTTTGTGTCGTTTTTCAAAACGTCGTTTTTTGTTTCACAAAAAGTCACCGTGTGTAGCAAAAACGTCGTTTAAAACGACGTTTTTCAACCCGCGCATGCCCAGAAGCTAGTTATGAAGCAAACTTCAATGGAAAAGAGTGGTGAACGTAACCTCGCTTTTTGTGAAAAAAACGATGGTGTGTATGCAACATCGTCTTTGAAAGTGACGTTTCAAAAACGTCGTTTTTTACTTCACAGAAAACGTCGTTTTTTTTTCATCACAAAAAATGATCGTGTGTACGCGGCATAAAGGTTTGACCTCATATTAGATGGTTTGGGTAAATCTGAAGAGAAAAACCTGCAGGAAAACTGATGGTGTGTATGGGGCTTCAAACTTCAGTACTAGGAGTGTAAACAGTAGCTCTCTGAATTAGAGGTTACATTTCAAGTGACCAATCAGGACTATAAAGAGATGTAACAGGCTAAGTCACTTGAGGGCTCTTAAACAAATGGGCTAGGCTTAAGCCTTGATATCTTAGCTTAAACAGAAACCCAGTTCTGCCCTCAGGGATGTAGTGACATGGACAGTCTTTAAGATGTGCTTCCGCTGGCAAGGTTGGGGCCCTTTAAAATTTGGTGCACAGACTCAATGGGGTGGTGTTCAACAGCTGTCTAGTGTAAAGGTAGGCTTATTATGTGGGTAGACTACATTGTTTAGCATGCCAGAAGGTGAGGCAAGTTTGAACGGTAGTTAAGGATTAAGATGTTATGTAGTGGGGAGGCCTGATGGAAAGAATTAAGGTCATAATTCAGAGGTACTACTAGCTTTAGGCTTTGGAATTGGTGTTGATTGCTGCTGTTTCCAGATGGATGCAGCAGCATGTCTAAAAAATCTCTTGCAGCAAAGTGTCAATAAAGAGAAATGTCTCTTTAACAGGTTTAGAATGAGTATTTAACAGTTAGTTATAGCTATGACACAGATCAGAGACTTTCCCACCGATTTCCTCTGTGACAGTCCTCTAATTGCAACAAGTGGTCTGTGTGGTGGGGGCCCCCTTAAGCAGCGATTCAATGGCGACTTGGGCAGCGACACATGCACTCAGATCAGCCTCCTGGTCCCAGCTTTAGGCATAGCACTCCATTCTCTCTCTGGTACCATACTGCTTAGCATAGCACAACTCAGCACACTTCAGCTTGGCACAGCTCATCTTTGTGCAGCACAGCTTGACACAGCACTCCTTCCCAGTGGGAATATTTCCCCCAATTCCTTGGCTCCATCCTACGCTTTTACTTTTATAGAGTCCCTCCTGTTCTCATGTCCTTATGGACATTGTAGTTGAGAATTCTTAGAATCCTTCTTCAAGACCACATTTGCCAGACTGCTCTTGCAGTCACAGCTAGGCAAGACTGATTGGCACCCCTATCTTGAGGACAAATAATGTTCTGCAACTAAGTAACATTGCCAGATGGAACTCAGCAGAGCTTACACTCATTCACTAAGCTCTGGGTAAAATTCCTTTGCAAAGTGCAACTTCCCTTGCAAAGTGAACAGTTTGTTTGTCTTTAGTAAATTAAACCCCATACGCATTTGAAAGTACCAGATAACACAAAGATATTTAAAAATGTAATTGGTGCAATTTGTGTCGTGTTGAAATTACACCTTTCAATCCCTTTTCATATGCAACCATGAGTTCCCATGCAACAAAAAGAGAGCGTGAAAAGGGGTGTAGAAGGAAAGCCATCATTGGGTAATACAATTTTATATCCAGCCCTTAGTGGAGCTCTGTGGTCACTGTGACTTACTGATGCTTTTATCTTAGTACAAGCCTTTTAGAATGATTTACCAAAGGCAAAAAAGCTGTTCACTTTGCATTAAAAGTGGCACATTGCAAGAGAATTTCCCCCAAGGCTTAAAAGGGTCGTAAAGTAGAATGCATTAAGA
The DNA here is from genome assembly GCA_029574335.1 of Rana kukunoris. Lineage (NCBI taxonomy): Eukaryota > Metazoa > Chordata > Amphibia > Anura > Ranidae > Rana > Rana kukunoris. The sequence goes on from CM056050.1 coordinate 336,666,890, forward strand.
ATGCATTAAGATTAAAAAAAAATGCTGTGTGAGGCAGCCTCTCTTAACCCCCCAAATATTTACCTGCGCCCATCTCTATCCAGTGATGTTGTAGGATTGTCTGGGACTTCCCTCCTCATTGGCTGAACCAGCAGCGCAGCACCATTGACTCCCGCTGCTGTCAATCAAAGTTTGTCAGCCAATGAGGAGAGAAAGGTGGCGGGGCCAGGCCACAGCTCCGTGTCTGAAGAGCCGCGTCTGCAGCTTTTCTCAGGTGCCCCCATAGCAAGCTGCTTACTGTGGGGGCACTCAGCAGGAGCAGGAGGGAGGAACAAAAGGATCTGGGTTGCTCTGTTCCACTTTACAGGGCAGGTTAGTATAACATGTTTGTTATTTTTAACTAAAAAAAATGTTCTTTACAATCAGTTTAATGAATGAAGTTCTGCCGACTTCCATTATCTGGTTCCTGGAACATGATTGGGTATTCTTCGCACAATAAATTTTCACCACATTTACTAATCACTGGGGAAAGTTCACTTTCAAAATGCAACTGCCCTTGCAAAGCCTATTTGCCTTTAGTAAATCAACCCTTGTCAGTTCAGATCTCTAATGTACAGTAAAAACAATGCTGTCACTGGGTGGCTTATACAGTAATTGATTTTATTCCCAGCAGTTATGAAGAAAGATGGAAGAGCTACAAATAATAACACTATCGAGAATTTGTAATGCCAAGAAAAATGTCCTTAAAGGAAAACTTTTCAATTGCTCAAATGTGTACTGACTAAAAAAAAAACAATATTGTTTCTAAGAGAGGAGCTTTCTCTTGAAAAAGCTGTCATTTGAAAAGGGACCTGAAAGACAAACATTTTTAGTAAAAGAGTGTAATGTTTAAGCCACATGAATTTTCAAAAATAAAAAGAATCAAATTTAGTTACGGTATAAGGACTTTGAAGTATTTGTGAATAATTATGCCCCATTAAATTGTCATAAATTACACCAATCTTTTAAGTATTTTTCTTTTATGCACACAGTTCCAATAATTTGGATAGCTTTGTAACTTTACTTGAAGGACAAAATGTCTAATAACTTCCTCATACTGTAAAATTTGTGTCTTGCTTATCCATTTTTTTATTTAGAAATATTTATATAAGTCTATATTCACGCCAAAAAAATTATAATAGATTTTTGGACTGCTTAGGCCCGCAGAGGAAGTATCTTGTACAAGTTGGTTTCTCTTGTCTAGCATTGAACTCCAGCAATACCTGAGAGATTGCAAGATACTCCAGGCCAACTAGGAGATATTGGGATTGATCTACTAAAGGCAAATAGGTCATTCCTCTGCAAAAGATTTTGAATTCTTTTTTTTTTCCTCTGTTATCACCTGGTGATCTGGCCAGCAACACACCTCCAAAAATATACTGCCATCACATCTAATGCCGCGTACACACGATCATTTTTTGTGATGAAAAAAAACAACGTTTTCTGTGAAGTAAAAAACGACGTTTTTGAAACGTCACGTTCAAAGACAATGTTGCATACACACCATCGTTTTTTTCACAAAAAGCGAGGTTACGTTCACCACTCTTTTTCATTGAAGCTTGCTTCATAACTAGCTTCTGGGCATGCGCGGGTTGAAAAACGTCGTTTTAAACTACGTTTTTGCTACACACGGTGACTTTTTGTGAAACAAAAAACGACGTTTTGAAAAACGACACAAAAAATTCAAGCATGTTGGAATTTTTTTTTGGTCGTTTTTTGGAAGACAAAAAACAACGTTTTGCCCGCACACGATTAATTTAAATGACGTTTTAAAAAACAACGTTTTTTTCCATCGCAAAAAACGACCGTGTGTACGCGGCATAAGAATTGATAAGCTGCAATATAATGAATGGTTGATTTAGGGTTTAATATCATTTTAAGTGGTTCATCTAGTTTGGCCCTTTTAAAAAAAAAAATTGTTTTTTTAACCACTTAAGACCCGATCCAATATGCAGGCTAAAGACCCAAGGTGTTTTTACAATTTGCCACTGCGTCGCTTTAACTGGTAATTGCGCGGTCATGCAATGTTGTACCGAAACAAAATTTGCGTCCTTTTCTTCCCACAAATAGAGATTTCTTTTGATGGTATTTGATTGCCTCTGCGATTTTTATTTTTTGCGATATAAACGGAAAAAGACCGAAAAAAAATGATTTTTCTTATAACAACAAGTAAAAAATATCGAATAAACTAAATTTTAGTCAAACATTTAGGCCAAAATGTATTCAGCCACATGTCTTTAGTAAAAAAAATCGCAATAAGCGTATATTTATTGGTTTTCGCAAAAGTTATAGCGTCTACAAGCTAGGGTACATTTTCTGGAATTTACACAGCTTTTATTTTATGACTGCCTATCTCATTTCTTGAGGTGCTAAAATGGCAGGGCAGTACAAAACCCCCCCAAATGACCCAATTTTAGAAAGTAGACACCCCAAGTAAACTGCTGAGAGGCATGTTGAGTCCATTGAATATTTTTTTTTTTTGGTCCAAAGTGATTGAATAATGACAAAAAAAAAAAAAGTTTACAAAAAGTTGTCACTAAACGATATATTGCCATAAAATGCCAAAATAGCACAAAACCCCCCCAAATGACCCCATTTTGGAAAGAAGACACCCCAAGCTATTTGCTGAGAGGCATGTTGAGTCTGTAGGCTTTCTAAGAGTGTAAATTTTTGATTTCACTCACACAAATCTTGAAGGCGGTGATTGGTTTTTGGGGTCCCGTACGCGGCTAGGCTCCCAAAAAGTCCCACACATGTGGTATCCCCGTACTCAGGAGAAGCAGCAGAATGTATTTTGGGGTGCAATTCCACATATAACCATGGCATGTGTGAGAAATATATCATTTAGTGACAATGTTTTGTACATTTTTTTTTTTGGTCATTATTCAATCACTTGGGGCAAAAAAATTAAATATTCCATGGACTCAACATGCCTCTCAGCAAATAGCTTGGGGTGTCTACTTTCCAAAATGGGGTCATTTGGGGGGGGTTTGTGCTATTTTGGCATTTTATGGCCTTTGAAACTGTGATAGATAGTGAGGAGTGAAATCAAAAATTTGCGCCCTTAGAAATGCTGAAGGCGGTGCTTGGTTTTCGGGGTCCCGTACGCGGCTAGGCTCCCAAAAAGTCCCAAACATGTGGTATCCTCGTACTCAGGAGAAGCAGCAGAATGTATTTTGGGGTGCAACTCCACATATAACCATGGCATGTGTGAGCAATATATCATTTAGTGACAACTTTTTGATTTTTTTTTTTTTTGTCATTATTCAATCACTTTGGACAAAAAAAAAAATCTATGGACTCAACATGCCTCTCAGCAGTTTCCTTGGGGTGTCTACTTTCCAAAATGGGGTCATTTGTTTTTTTTGTGCTATTTTGACATTTTATGGCCTTCGAAACTGTGATAGGTAGTGAGGAGTGAAAGCAAAAATTTACACCCTTAGAAAGCCTGAAGGCGGTGATTGGTTTTTGGGGTCCCGTACGCGGCTAGGCTCCCAAAAAGTCCCACACATGTGGTATCCCCGTACTCAGGAGAAGCAGCAAAATGTATTTTGGGGTGCAATTCCACATATAACCATGGCATGTGTGAGAAATATATCATTTAGTGACAATGTTTTGTACATTTTTTTTTTTTGGTCATTATTCAATCACTTGGGGGCAAAACAATTAAATATTCCATGGACTCAACATGCCTCTCAGCAAATAGCTTGGGGTGTCTACTTTCCAAAATGGGGTCATTTGGGGGGGGGTTTGTGCTATTTTGGCATTTTATGGCCTTTGAAACTGTGATAGGTAGTGAGGAGTGAAATCAAAAATTTGCGCCCTTAGAAATGCTGAAGGCGGTGCTTGGTTTTCGGGGTCCCGTACGCGGCTAGGCTCCCAAAAAGTCCCAAACATGTGGTATCCCCATACTCAGGAGAAGCAGCAGAATGTATTTTAGGGTGCAACTCCACATATAACCATGGCATGTGTGAGCAATATATCATTTAGTGACAACTTTTTGATTTTTTTTTTTTTTGTCATTATTCAATCACTTTGGACAAAAAAAAATAATCTATGGACTCAACATGCCTCTCAGCAGTTTCCTTGGGGTGTATACTTTCCAAAATGGGGTCATTTGTTTTTTTTGTGCTATTTTTACATTTTATGGCCTTCGAAACTGTGATAGGTAGTGAGGAGTGAAATCAAAAATTTACACCATTAGAAAGAGTGAAGGCGGTGATTGGTTTTTGGGGTCCCGTAAGTGGCTAGGCTCCCAAAAAGTCTTAGGCCTTGTACACACGATCGGACATATCCGATGAAAACGGTCCGCGGACCGTTTCCATCGGATATGTCCGATCTGTAGTTTGGTCCGATGGCGTGTACACACCATCGGATCAAATTCCCGGCCAGCGGACGGCGCGGTGACGTGGCGGTGACGTTGACGCCGCCACGTCACCGCTACGTCACCGCACCAGGAAGTAAAACACTTCCGCGCATGCGCCGAATCCATTCGGCGGCGGCGCGGCGGCGGTGCGGGACAACATGTCTGCTGGTAAGTGTACTAACCAGCAGACATGTCGGGCGGACACATTCCCACCCGATAGATTTCAAAGCATGCTTTGAAATCTGTCGGGTGGACAAATCTGTCCGCTAGCCCATACACACGATCGGAGATGTCTGCTGAAACGGTCCATCGGACCGTTTTCAGCAGACATATCCGCTCGTGTGTACGAGGCCTCACACATGTGGTATCCCCGTTCTCAGGAGAAGCAGCAGAATGTATTTTGGGGTGTAATTCCACATATGGATTGATCGGTGGGTATGCCCACCATTAGAATACCTCCCTTCATCCACCCACTTCTAATGATGGGCATACATGCACCATTTATATATGCCGAAGCATGGGGGCATCCTCCCGCAAAAAAGTTATGCCGCATACACGCGGTCGGACTTTTCTATGCCGTGTACACATGGTCAGACTTTTCCACGGGTAAGGCCTCCGTAGGGGGGTCAAACGTATGTACGCGGCATTAGGAACAAAATCGCTCCTTCACCCCTAATGCCCCCATGCTTCGGCATATATGCTTTTTTTTGGACTGTGGTGGTGAAATCACCTCCTACAGCGTTGGAGTCACAGCTTTATATATATCGTGGGAGCAAACGCTGTTGCTGTCACGCTAAATAAATCTGCGCTGCAACTGAATGGCGTACCTGCTAAGCAAATGATGGTTAACATTAAAACAAAGTAACATTACAGTATAACAGTAAGATCATACCATACCTGCAAAGCAAATACCAATAAAAAAAACATAGTAAAAAATAAAACATTTTTTAACGCAACCTGTGCCTAATATATATATGCCGAAGCATGGGGGCATCCTCCCGCAAAAAAGTTATGCCGCGTACACACAGTTGGACTTATCTATGCCGTGTACACATGGTCAGACTTTTCTATGCCGTGTACACATGGTCAGACTATTCCACGGGAAAGCCTCCGTAGGAATGTCAACCGTATGTACGCGGCATTAGGAGCAAAATCGCTCCTCCGCCCCTAATGCCCCCATGCTTCGGCATATATGCTCTTTTTTTAACTGTGGTGGTGAAATCACCTCCTACAGCACTGGAGTCACGGCTTTATATATCGTGGGAGCAAACGCTGTTGCTGTCAAGATAAATAAGTCCGCGCAACAGCTGAATGGCGTACCTGAAAACAGTAAAGTAAATTACATACCTGAAAAGCAAGCATGAAAAAACATAACAATAAAACTTTGCAGAATAAAATAGAGTAAAAAAGAGCAGAACAATAGAGTTAGAATAGAGAGGGAGAGAACAATAAAACGACAACTATTTTTTTTTTTTTGTGTTTTTTTACTTTTTCCTTTTTTTTTTTTACACTTTTTTTTGTAACTGTTCAACTTTTCGGTTCCAGGTTTGGGTCTCTCAAAATGCGACAGCATCTTGGGAGACCCTGTGTACGTGTGCCTAGCCTGTGATATGTTTTGCCCTACGCTAATACTTCACTAGTGTGTGGAAGCGTTTAAAACATTTGCCAATACAAAGACCAGGATCGGCAGGACATCGGGGACAAAAATAACGGGTGTCACACCTAAATCCGCGCTTGCTACAGACACGACATATTCTTTGGGGGGCTTTTTGGGTAGGGGTACTCTCGAGGGTATATATAAAATGCCTCTCATGCAGTCAGCTTACTGCATTTGGTAGGGGATGGTGAGGTGCAGAACCGCCTGGATACAGGAGTTCTGTGACGATATCCTTCTGGAATTGGAGGAAGGGTCCGTTCTGTCCTGAAGTTTTGTATAAGGCGGCGTACAGACGATCGGACATATCCGATGAAAACGGTCCGCGGACCATTTCCATCGGATATGTCCGATCGGGAGTTTGATCCGATGGCGTGTACACACCATCGGATCAAATTCCCCGCCGCCGGACGGCGCGGTGACGTTGACGCCGCCGCGTCACCGCCACGTCACCGCACCAGGAAGTAAAACACTTCCGCGCATGTGCCGAATCCATTCGGCAGCGGCGCGGCGGCGGTGGGGGCCGACATGTCTGCTGGTAAGTGTACTAACCAGCAGACATGTCGGGCGGACAGATTCCACCGGATAGATTTCAAAGCTTGCTTTGAAATCTGTCGGGTGGAGAAATCTGTCCGCTAGCCCATACACACGAGCGGAGATGTCTGCTGAAACGGTCCATCGGACCGTTTTCAGCGGACATATCCCCTCGTGTGTACACCGCCTCAGACAAAAGCATTCAGTAGAGTCAATTGAAATAAATGTAGAGACACTTTTTTGTACCAGCGTCTCGATTTACGGGCAATATGATACGGCGCCATCAACTGGTCGTTGAGGTCCACCCCTCCCATATTTTGGTTATATTTGTGGACACAGAGGGGTTTCTCCACAACACCAGTCGCCGTATGAATTTGTACTGTTGTGTCTGCGTGAAGGGTGGTAAGCATGAAAACATTCTTATTGTCCCGCCACTTCACAGCGAGCAATATATTACATCTGCAGCAGGCTCTCGCCCCCAGCTTAAGACGGGCATCTACAAGCCGCTGGGGAAAGCCCCGGCGATTAGGTCGCACGGTGCCACATGCTCCAATCTGATGATCAAACAAGTGACTAAAAAGTGGCACGCTGCTGTAATAATTGTCCACATACAAGCGGTACCCCTTTCCGAATAAGGGTGACACCAAGTCCCAAACAATCTTGCCAGCGCTCCCCATGTAATCTGGGCATCCTTCCGGCTCTACCTCACTATCTTTGCCCTCATAAACCCTAAAGCTCCATGTGTAGCCTGTTGCCCTGTCACAAAGCTTATAGAGCTTGACCCCGTATCTGGCACGCTTGCTGGGAAGGAACTGCTTGAAAGACAAGCGGCCAGCAAATTTAATCAGGGACTCGTCAACGCATACAACTTGCTGGGGATTAAACAAGGCTGCATAACGTTCATTGAAATGGTTTATGAGGGGCCGAATTTTGTAGAGCCGGTCAAATTCAGGGTCTCCACGTGGACGACAAAGTGCATTGTCACTGAAATGCAGGAACCGCAGGATCATCTTGTATCGTTTCCTGGCCATGTGAGCAGAGAATATGGGCATTTGGTCAATTGGATGTGTGGACCAATACATGCGCAATTGAGGAAATGGATGTATGCCCATATTGAGGGTAAGGCCCAGAAAGGTCTTAAATTCGGAAACTGTAAGAGGTCTCCATTCTTTGGCAAGGACGGACTGGGGATTAGCGGCGATGTAGGTACCAGCATACAAATTACTCTGGTCCACAATAGATCTATAGAGATCTTCCGTGAAATACAGCCAATAAAAATCAAGTGGCGTAAAATTCGCTGTATCCACCTGAATTCCGGGTTGGCCAGTGAATGGGGGAAGTACGGGTTCTGCAGAAGTGGTGGGGACCCAATCAGGATAGGCGAATTCTGCAGGAAGGGCACTATGGGCACGACGGGCCTGTCTTTTTCTTCTTCTTGGTGGCAGCGGGACACTACTTGTGCTTGCCAACTCGCCAGCTTGAACTGCACTTATGGGACTCGCCACGTCACCACGTGATACTGCAGTATCACGACCAGGGTGTACTAGGCCGCTGGTGCTTGCCAATCCACCAAAAGGAATAGCGGCGCTAGTACTCGCTCTCTGCTCCATACAAGGGTCCTGCGGTTCTTGCTCCTCAACAACCTCAGAACGGGGTCGGGTACCCCTGGCCTTAGCAGGGACCACCACTCCGTCGTCAGAGCTATCTCACATGGAGCCACTGTCGTAAACAGGATCGTATTCTGAGCCCGAATCTGTCAGATGCGTGACCTCCTCATCATCATCTGCCGACATGCACAGGATCCTAACAGCCTCTTCACCAGTGTACATTCGCTTTGACATTTTGGGCTCTAAATTTAGTCGTAGACTGGTGATGATTCACGGGTAAAAAAAGCACCTGGCTATAGAAAGGCAAATGTAGAAAACGCTTCAAAAAAACTGTTAGAGATCGCAGGGATCAGGCCTGTCTCTGCGAACGCTGCAGTTGTGTGTGATGTGTTTTTGAAGTGAAAGTGATCGATCGATACTGCACTTGGGTGGGTTGGGCTGGGCGGAGGGGCAAAACGCAAGTGCTAGCGGGTATCTGGGCTGATTCCACTAACAATGCGTTTTTGGGTACCCTAAACTGCTGGGTACGCTAGTATAGATCTGATCAGGTCAGGTATCGATCCTTTCAGATACTATACCACTAAGGGGGGTGTATGCTTTGCGAGTGGGTGTAAGCGTTACTGGCACTAACCTAACACTGCCTGGGGCGACGCAGACCCTGACTGACGCAAAAATGTAATTTATATCATTTCCTACTGCGCCTGCGTGAGTCTCACGCTGGCTTGTGAATGGGCGCGCTGCTCTCTGAGAACACACACAGTTCCCAGAAAGCAGCGTGCCCCATTCACAAGGAGAAGGACAAGAAGAAAAGGCACCGCGGAGTGGAAGAGGCAGATTACGGACTTCCGCATAGCAACAGGTATTTCGGGTGACTATATTTTTTTTTTTCAGGTTTTTTTTATTTAATTTTTTTAAACAACATGGGAAAATGTTGTTTTCCTGGGTGGAGCTCCGCTTTAACCACTTGTATACTGGGCACTTACACCCCCCTCCTGCCCAGGTAAAATTTCAGCTTCCGGCACTGCGTCGATTTAACTGACAATTGCGCGGTCGTGCGACGTGGCTCCCAAACAAAATTTACGTCCTTTTTTCCCCACAAGTAGAGCTTTTTTTGGGGGGTATTTGATCGCCTGTGCGGTTTTTATTTTTTGCGCTATAAACAAAAGGGCGATACGTATTCTTCTACATATTTTTGGTAAAAAAAAAAAATCGCAATAAGCGACTGGTTTGCGCAAAAGTTATAGCGCTTACAAAATAGGTGAGAGAATTATTATTTTTTATTATTTATTTTTTTACTAGAAATGGCGGCGATCTGCGATTTTTATTGGTACTGCGACGTTATGGCGGACACATCGGACACTTTTGACACATTTTTGGCGCCATTCACATTTATACTGCGATCAGTGCTATAAATATGCACTAATTACAGTATAAATGTGACTGGCATTAAAGGGGTTAACACTAGGGGGTGAGGAAGGGGTTAAATGTGTATCCTAGGTGTGTTCTAACTGTGGGGGAGGGGGGGTGACTGGGGGGGTGACCGATCTGTGTCCCTATGTAGGAAGGAACACAGATCGGGCTCCTCCTCTCCAGAGACAGGACGCTGTCTCTGTGTAAAACGGCAATGAGAGATGATCTATGAGAGATCATCTCTCATTCGCCCACAGATCGCATCGCAAACGGCCACTCTGATTGGCCGTTCGCCACGATCTGTGATTGGCCGTGTCCAAGGGACACGGACAACACAGGGCTTCCCCGCAGCGCGCTCTACAGCGCGCTGGGAACGCCTAAAGGACATGCCGTCAAATGACGGCATGTTGAATATTCAGGCCCGCTCTGTTGCCGTCATTCGACGGTAGCGCGGGCCTGAAGTGGTTAAAGACGTTTTCACAGGCATACTATAGACACCCAGCAGGTACAATATTTAAAGGAATTTTTCATTTATTTTTATATTTTTAATTTAAGCATCATTAAAATCACTGCTCCTGAGGAGCAGTGATTTTAATGATGCTTAAATAAAAAAAAAATAATAATAATTCCTTTAACCACTTCCCGACCGCCGCATGCACATATACGTCCACAAAAGGGCACGTACAGGCAGATGGACGTATATTTACGTCCCTGCCTTTGCGCAGGTCGGGGGTCCAATGCGGCGGTCAGAAACCCACGTGGGAGCGATCCGGGACGAGGGCGCAGGTATTCATTTCTAGCCGCCCGCTCGCGATCGCTCCCCGGAGCTGAAGAACAGGGAGAGCTGTATGTAAACACGGCTTCCCCGTGCTTCACTGTGGCGGCTGCATCGATCGAGTGATCCCTTTTATAGGGAGACTCGATCGATGACATCAGACCTACAGCCACATTCCCCTACAGTTGTAAACACACACAAATCCTACAGCGCCCCCTGTGGTTAATTCCCAAACTGCAACTGTCATTTTCACAATAAACAATGCAATTTAAATGCATTTTTTGCTGTGAAAATAACAATGGTCCCAAAAATGTGTCAAAATTGTCCGAAGTGTCCGCCATAATGTCGAAAAAACCAATCGATAAACGCTTATTGCGATTTTTTTACCAAAAATAGGTAGAAGAATACGTATCGGCCTAAACTGAGGAAAAAATTAATTTTATATATGTTTTTGGGGGATATTTATTATAGCAAAAAGTAAAAAATATTGATTTTTTTTCAAAATTGTCGCTCTATTTTGTTTATAGCGCAAAAAATAAAAACCGCAGAGGTGATCAAATACCACCAAAAGAAAGCTCTATTTTTGGGGAAAAAAGGACGCCAATTTTGTTTGGGAGCCACGTTGCACGACCACGTAATTGTCTGTTAAAGCGATGCAGTGCCGAATTGTAAAAACGCCTTTGGGCATTTAGCAGCATATTGGCCCGGGGCTTAAGTGGTTAAATATTGTACCTGCTGTGTGTCTATAGTATGCCTGTGAAAACGTCTTTGAGAACCCAGGTCTTGCCCGAGGGAACATGTTATCAATGGAAAAAAAGTTTTAAAAACGGTCGTTTTTTTAGGAGTCCTGAAAAAAACGACCATTTTTAAAACTTTTTTTTAATTGATACATGTTCCCTGGGGCAAAACCTTGGTTCCTAAAGACGTTTTACGACAATATTGCAAAATATTTTTTAAAATTAGCACTTTTGAATTTGAACGTTCGAGTCCCATAGACGTCAATGGGGTTCTAAATGTTCGCGCAAACGTTCGGTCCGTTCAAAGGTTCTGGTGCGAACTCAACCGAACTCAACCATCCCTACTCCTGGTGAAGAATTGGCACTTTTGAGGAGCGGGGGGAGGTAATGGCACCTGACTTTGACTTTTTGATAAAGTTCTCCTCCCCCTTCCCTCCTGGGAGTCTTCTGGGGCACATGAAAGGTCCCAAAAGACAAAAGACTGCGGGACCATTCACAATGCTCAGCGCTGCTTGCGCATGCGTAGTTGTGAAGCGGCAAGTGCCGGGGAAAGACGACAGGAGGGGAGAATGGCAGGATGGGCCCATTGCTGGATGATGGGAAAGGTGAGTGTCTGTTTGTTCAAAGTCAGCAGCTACAGTGTTTGTAGCTGATGACTTTTCATTTTTGCACAGAAGACTGGAGCTCCACTTTAACACACTGCTGGTCAGGTTTTCCTGCTCTTTCCTGCAGGTCATGCCATATGAAAAGGGGGCTTAATAATGCCCAAGGGAGAATTCAAGATCTTTTGTAACCATTATTCTGCCTGTTTGCCCCCTTGTGTGAACCCAGTAGGGGGTTCCAATGAGACTGGATCTACATGGATTATTTCTAGACTTTGCTGCTAAACTCAGGTATGACTACTTCATGGGATATTTGGAGAGCTTTTTACAGAAATGTATGTTAAAGAGGTTTTTGATAACTGTTTCTGTGTTACCTTCAACTACTTTAGTAAAGGACTTTGTTGTTCAGTTCAACTGCCTGGTCTAACGTCCTTAAAGCGGTGCATGTAAGGTGTATCAAAAGAACAGGGCTGGTAACAAGGAGACCAAAGAGTTTAGAGGAGATACAGTGCAGAGGTCTAACAACCTAAATGCTGTCTAGAGGAAGCTAGATTTCTGTTGCTAATGACTACCATATTTATGTTACTTGCTAAAGCAGCCAACCAGTAAGGAGATGGGTGACATGGCAGAGGTGACAGATGCTCTGGCAGTGAAGGGGTGTCATGCTTGGCCCCTTCACTAGCAACCAGATCCACACATAATAGGACCATCCTCACAGCACAGACAGTAGATCCACAGTACCTAGGGACCTATCCTTTATTTACGGTAGATATGTAAAGTGGCCTCAGGAAGGAGAAAAAGCATTGAGTTACAAATAGTCCAGTAGTAACATACAGACATTGTCACTTGGAGTGAGATGACAGGACTGCTGAGTTGGTGAAGACCGGTACATGCTCCGCGGTACCAGCTCAGAAATGCTGAATGTCAGGAGTGAGAGGTTCTTTCTTTAACACGTTGTGTTCAAAGTGCTTAGTGTTAACAGTGTAAGAAGTATGACCACGGATTACTAGGAGTTAACTGTGCAAGGGTACTGCTCACTTTTAACCACTTCCCGCCCAGCATTTTGTAATAATATAGCCGGGTGGGTGCTCTACATATTGAGTGGACGTCATATGATGTCCTCTTAGTCGCACACCTCATAGGTGTCCCCTGGGGCGGGCAGCGTCGCAATCTACATCTGCATCCAGGCTCAGAAATCTGTTGTAAATTGATTGAGCTGTGAAAAAGTCTAACATGTGGTATCTCCGTACTTGTTAATTGTCAATTTTCTGTAAAAAAAATATTTTTAGTTTCTTTCCTGCATTTTCCAAAAACTTGTGGCAAAAAAATGACATTTTCAAAAGGCTCATTATGCCTCTTAGAAAATACCTTGGAGTGTTTGCTTTCCAAAGTGGGTAATTTTGAGGGTGTTTCTACTGTCCTGGTGCTCCAAGGCCTCAACAAATTGATAGGTAGTCAGAAAATGAGGTGTAATTTAGGTGCATTGAAAGCCCAAAGGCGCTTCTTGGATTTTTTGCCCTCTATGCACCTAGGCTGTGAACAAATCTCACACATGTGGTATCCCCTTACTGGGGAAGCATAACAGAATGTTTTTGGTGTGTAATTATAAGCATTCTTATGCTGTGTGTGAGACATTACTTGTTAAAATGTTTTGTTTATTATTATTTCATTTTCAAAAAAATTGTGACAAAAAATTACAACTTCATAAAACTCACTATGCCTCTTACTAAACACAAAAAAGGGGTCATTTAGGGTATATGTGTACTGTCCTGACATTTTGGGGCCTCAGGAAATTAGATAGGCCATTAGTAGACATGTGCACTGCCGAAAAAAAAAATTATTTTCGTTTTTTCGTTTCATTCAAATTGTTAAATTTTTAGGGAGGGTCATTCGTTACGATCACAATTCATAAATTCGCTAATTCGGAATTCTGCAAATTTGAAAATTTGAAAATCCCAAAAAAAGAAAGAAAAATCTGAAAATTCAAAAGAATAACTAACTAATAAATAATAACTAACTATTAAATTATAGGTATTGGAAATTCCTTTTAAATTTGGCTGTTAGTGAACAAAGTTACAAATTATCCAAAATAACGAATGCCGCATCTAAACAAATAGAATAGAACAAATTAATAATAAATAATAATATACAGTTTTTATTATTATTATTATTGTTATTTATTATTATTAATTCATTACATTACATTCGTTAAAATACGGCATTCGTTATTTCGGATAATTTGTAACTATGGATACATTTGTATTCTTTACGTTCACTAACAGCCAAATTTAAAAGGAAGTTCCAATACCTATAATTTAATAGTGAGTAATAGTTATTATTAGTTAGTTATTATTTCAGACTTTCTAATTTTCGGGTTTTCGGATTTTCAAATTTCAAATTGACAAATTTACTAATTTTCGAACAAAACAATTTGCAGATGTCTAGCCGTCAGTACATCAGCATTGATAAATTTTCAAATATATATATATATATACCGTAGATTGTAGACTCTATGGCCCAGATTCACGTAGATCGGCGCATTATCATTCCGGCGTAGCGCACCACTTGTCCGTTAGACTTGCGCAATCTAGCCGCGTAATCCGGCGATTCACGTAGCTTTTACGCAAGAGATTGCGCAAGCGTAAGGTTTTTTCCTGAGGCGTAAGGAGGAGTAATACAAATTGGGAGGGACGTGGGCGTGTTACATTGAAATGAGCCGTGACCCCATGCAAATGAAGGGCCGGCCGACTCGCGCATGCGCGCATGAAGGAAACCATGTCAGCTCCGTTGTGCGCATGCTCACAACTCGGGAGCGGCGCAATCAGTGAAATTGGAAATGGACTAGGGCAATGTTGTGAATTACGCAGACAGCATAAATAGACACACACAAACGCCCTTCCATTGCAAAAGTACATCCCTTTGTGTCCCTTCCCATTGAATCAAGTGCTTTTGCTCTGTTGTTCGTTAGAGTGTGTTTTGTACAGTAGTTGTGAGATTAGTGTTCTGTGTGATCTTGTGCTTGTTGGTAGTTTTGTGAAAGTGTGTTTTGATAAGTGTTTTTTGACTGTTTGTTTGATTGATAGATTTCTGAGCGTTTGTTTTCTTGCTTTATTTTTTCATCTGATTTTTTTGTGTCTGTTTCTTGCTGAGTGCTAGTGTGATTTTTGGCTGTTCTTTTTCTCTTTGTGTGTGTTCTTGTCTGATTGGTTGTGCTTGTATTTGTGACAGATTTTTGGTGACTGCTAGTGAGTTTGTTTGGAAGTATGACTGAGAGAAAAAGAAAGCTCAATTTTACTGTGGGGGAAAAAAGAATTCTTGCCCGGGCCATTACCGACTATGGGCGTTTTCTCCACGGCCCGCAGAGTGCCACCACCACCCCGGCCAGGAGGAGGGAGATATTGGATATGATCACGGAGCAGGTCAATTCATCGGGGGAGGGGGAGACACGGACCCGCTCTGGGATTGAAAAGAAAATAAATGACCTCCGGCGTGAGGTAAAAAAAAAACTGGCCGCAATAAATGCCCATGCCAGGGGCACAGGAGGGGGCCCACCATGCCGGGTTAGATTTACAGCGACGGAGCATGTGGTGGCCCTGACCTTTCACCGGCATGAAGTGGAGGGCCTGCCAGGCTTTGACACAAGTCCGGTCCCCGCGGTGCCAGGTAAGGTTTTTATTTCTCTCAGGTGTGTAGCATGTGTGGGGGAGGGGGTGAAAGGGAATATGTGGCAAGTGTGTGGATCCTCCAACCTGTGAATGGTTTGTGTCATCCACAGATGTGCAGGAGGGTGCAGGGCCATCTGGCCTGACCGCTCCAACGCCAGGACAGCAGCCTAATGAGGCCCCCCCAACAAGGCCAGAGTCCGCGGAGGAGGAACAAGGGGAGGAGGAGGATCATGCGGAGGACGATCATGAGGAGGAGGATAATCATGAGGAGGAGGAGTCCATGGCAGGCACTGGACAATTGGTTTCTGCGGACTCTTCCCCTCTGGCTGCAAGAAGCCTGCCCTCCCTAAGGGTGAGCCCCCCCCCCTCCTCCCCCAACATGGCTCCCCTCACAAGGGCCTCCCCTTCTCCCCGGCCACAACCATCAGCTGGAGCCAGGAGGTCATCCCAGAGCACCAGGGGGGCGCCCAATCTCCTGCCCGCCTGTCTGAGAAGGAACCAGGCCATCCAGACCCGCCTTCTGAGACAGCTCTGCCAGACTATGGGGCGGGTGGATCAGAGCCTGTCCTCCATTAACGATAGCCTGGGTAACCTGGACTCCCACTCCCGGGCCTCCACAACCTGCCTAAATGACCTGCAAACTACAGCAGCAGGCGTTGGGCAGGATGTGAGGGCCCTTACCCAGGCTATCCAGGGCAACACGGCAACACTTGGTGCTGCCCTGGACAGAATAGCCGTGGCCTTGGAGGGCAGGCCGCCAGGTGGGCAGATCTCAGGGGCTGCTCCTCCTTCCCTGGCTTTTCCCCTCCCCCATGCGTCTCCCCTGAGGGTCCGGGGCCGTGGCCGGGGGCGCCCCAGGCGTGGCTCAGGCAGAGGGCATTAATTTTTTTTCCCCCTTTTGTTTGTTTTGAAAGCATTTTTATTTTTGTTCTCTGCTTATTTATTTTTTTCGATGCATTTTTTGTTTCTATGCATTTTTTTTTTCCCTGACATTTTTGGCATATTTTGGGTTGTGAATGATGTTTGAATGTGGGGGTGACATTCCTGCTGGAAAAGGGGTGTCATCCTCAATTTTGGTGGAGAAGGGTTCCCCAGGACCAGGGAGAAGTGATCTCCAGGTCCGTGTGAATGGTGTATGAATGTACAGTGACATAATTGGAGCCTTGACGTGGCGTTACTGCTCACCAGTCTAGCATGGTGGACTGGTGCCAATCCAATTTGATGAGGATGTGGGGTGTGTGTGCTAGGGACCATAGTGGTGTGCATGCATGCATTCTCATTGTGCCATGATTCATGTGTGTGTTTAACGTGCAAAGATGCCCAATATGAGCTGCCTCCTGACTGCTCTTCCCTCAGAAGACGGGGTATCCTCGGTTAGGGGTTGATTGTCTGGTTGGGGGGTTAGGTCATCACGTTCCTCTATCTGCAGGCCCTTCCTCACTGCGAGATTGTGCAGCATGCAACATGCAACGATGATATGGCACACGAAGTTTGGGGAATACAACAGTGTACCCCCAGACTTATCCAGGCATCGGAAACGTGACTTCAGGAGGCCAAAGGTGCGCTCCACCACTGCACGGGTTTTGATGTGTGCTTCATTGTATCGTTCCTCTCCTGGGGTTTGGGGGTTCCGGATAGGAGTCATGAGATGGGGTCCCAGGGCATATGCAGAGTCACCTGTAAAGGAAAAGACAGGAGAATGTTAGTCATGCATGTGCCACTTCTGTTGTGCATCACGGGAGGGGATAGTCATGCCTGACTCCCATGTCACTCACCAACCAGCCAGGTGTTCCCATACACGTTCTGTTCGAATTCCGTTCGGATGTGGCATTGATTGTAGATGTAGCTGTCATGGGTGGATCCGGGGTGTTTGGCACGAACGTGCCATATGAGGCCTTGGGCATCGACTATCACCTGTACGTTGATGGAGTGCCAATTCTTCCGATTGCGGTACATGTGCTCGGTCTCATGGGGGGGCTGGAGTGCCACATGTGTGCAATCTATGGCCCCGATGGTGCGTGGGAATCTGGCAATTCGGTAGAAATCTGCCATTGCCTTGATTCGCAGCTCCTCAGTGGTTGGTTTTATGATTTGGTTGGCCAAGCGTGTGAGGATTGCAGGGACAACCTGGTGCACACATCTGCTCACGGAGGATTGTGACATCCCAGCCACCACTCCACTTGTACGCTGAAAAGAGCCACTGGCAAGGAAATGGAGTGTTGCCAGTACCTTGACCAGTGGCTGCACTGCATGTGAGCGTTGTGTTGGGCTGGTGATGTCCTCCTGCAAGGTTGTGGTTAATTCCAGGATGGCATGAGGGGGGAATCTGAAGATGCGAAAGACCTCTGAATCATTCATGCCAAACAGGTGTATGCGGGTGCGGTATACCCTCTCCCGTGCCATCCTCCGTGCCCTCCTCCTTCTTTGGTCATCTATATTCACTAGTGCAGCTATGAGCGACGATGCCCCTAGCATGTTGGCAGTCAAATTGTAGTGCAACACGTGTGTGTGGTCTGCTCCTCAGTAACAGTGTTGCTTTCTGTGAGATGTAGACGTTTTTTCAAAAGTTAGACCAGCTTTTAGGTGCTCTAACTTTAGACAGGACATTTTGCACTTGCGCACATCGCGTAGCCTGCGCAGCAACTGCGTTTTTTTGTGGATCCCCGTAAGTCCCTCATTAGCATATTTGACTAGCAAATCAATGGTGTGTCTAGCGCAGTTTTGCGCGAAGGGAAGCGCATGTCTAACTCAATTACGCCGGACAAAAAAAAGTAGATTTCTGGTGTATATTGTTTTGTGAATCGCGTCCAACTATACGCACGCGCACATTTAGACTTACGCACGCGCAACAGCAGTTGCGCACGCGTAATCGCTCTGTGAATCTGGGCCTATGACTTTCACACAGACTAAATAATATACACTAATATGAGTGATTGTGACTAAAGAAGTGTAGCAGAATACATTTTGGCCTAAATTTATGCAGAAAGATTATTTATTTTCAAAACTTTATAACTAAAAACTAAAAAAAATATATATATTTTTAAATGTTGGTATTTATATAGCAAAAAAAAACAACAACCCTGTGTTGATTAACTACCCCCAAAAGAAAGTTCTATCTGTCTCAAAAAATGATAATTTGATTTGGGTACAGTGCTGCATGACTAGAATAATTGTCATTCAAAGTGTGACAGCACAAAAAAACTAAAAATGGCACGGGACGAAGCGGGTGAAAGTGTCTGGTATTGTGGTGGTTTAATCTTGAGACTTGCCTTAATAATGATTTCAAATGAACACAGCTCCTACCTATGGTTTAGGCATTAGCGAGTGCAGATCCACAGGGTTCCCACAAGGGTGCATTAAGCTCCGCCCACCTTCTTCCTGTTAGGGGGTGGCTACACATTGTTGTCCATGATCCCACTGTATGTAGGAACGACCCTCTCTTGCTCAGTCCGGAGATGGACTAGGGACTATGGAATTTGTAGTGTGCATAGAGCAGTGCACATGACTGCAACTACCGTGCACTGATCATTGCAAACAAGTAGAAGTAAAGGGGGAAAAAAGAGGTTGGGAGCTCATAAAGGACATTACAAAGAGGCAGGAAAACACTGTAAGAAACAATAATAAAAAAAGATTACCTGGCAGTTATGTAGTGGATGGATGTATATGGTTTATTTTTGTAGAAGAAGTCACTTTCATTAATCATTATTATGAGGCATACCAATAGTGTAAATGTAGAATGTCTTCATGTTGCAGTACAGGCTACAACTAAATGAAAGGTATTACTGAAACTACTGCTGATAATAATTAAATATTAAAAATGTAAAACCAGGTGCAATAGTAAATGGATAGATAGATAGATAGATAGATAGATAGATAGATAGATAGATAGATAGATAGATAGATAGATAGATAGATAGATAGATAGATAGATAGATAGATAGATAGATAGAGAGATAGATAGTTGTAAAAGCTCCATGTAACCTTTGCCTTATCTTAAACAGACTGTGGACATTGCTATGCTAATTACAGCAAGAAATTGATTAGCATGCTGTAAAACATACGTTCACGTATAGGATTCTGTGTTATGGCTTCAAGGTCTGTTAGCTCAGTCAAGTTGTCATTGACAATTAAATGGCCTAAGGGAAAACGGATATTGCCTCCAATTAGGCCAGCAATCGGTTTTCACACTTCATTAGTGGAAACAGATTCTTCATCTATAGAGCTTGAGATGTACAAATGTGTGAATCTATATTGTAAAGGGCTACTCCACTCATACTATATTTTTGTTGTTGTCTTTATGTATTCAACTTTATTGGTTAATTTATTCATTAAAACATATTGGTCGCTTGGCCTGAATGATTAATTTTGGGCTTATGAACGTATAGTGAAAAGTATAGTGTGGTTCAGGACATGATAGAATATCTATCTATACACTGTGGCCCAGATTCACGTAGATCGGCGCATTATCATTCCGGCGTAGCGCACCACTTTTCCGTTAGACTTGCGCAATCTAGCCGCGTAATCCGGCGATTCACGTAGCTTTTACGCAAGAGATTGCGCAAGCGTAAGGTTTTTTCCTGAGGCGTAAGGAGGAGTAATACAAATTGGGAGGGACGTGGGCGTGTTACATTGAAATGAGCCGTGACCCCATGCAAATGAAGGGCCGGCCGACTCGCGCATGCGCGCATGAAGGAAACCATGTCAGCTCCGTTGTGCGCATGCTCACAACTCGGGAGCGGCGCAATCAGTGAAATTGGAAATGGATTTCCTCTAGGGCAATGTTGTGAATACGCAGACAGCATAAATAGACACACACAAACGCCCGATCCATTGCAAAAGTACATCCCTTTGTGTCCCTTCCCATTGAATCAAGTGCTTTTGCTCTGTTGTTCGTTAGAGTGTGTTTTGTACAGTAGTTGTGAGATTAGTGTTCTGTGTGATATAGTGCTTGTTGGTAGTTTTGTGAAAGTGTGTTTTGATAAGTGTTTTTGACTGTTTGTTTGATTGATAGATTTCTGAGCGTTTGTTTTCTTGCTTTATTTTTTCATCTGATTTTTTTGTGTCTGTTTCTTGCTGAGTGCTAGTGTGATTTTTGGCTGTTCTTTTTCTCTTTGTGTGTGTTCTTGTCTGATTGGTTGTGCTTGTATTTGTGACAGATTTTTGGTGACTGCTAGTGAGTTTGTTTGGAAGTATGACTGAGAGAAAAAGAAAGCTCAATTTTACTGTGGGGGAAAAAGAATTCTTGCCCGGGCCATTACCGACTATGGGCGTTTTCATCCACGGCCCGCAGAGTGCCACCACCACCCCGGCCAGGAGGAGGGACTGATATTGGATATGATCACTGAGCAGGTCAATTCATCGGGGGAGGGGGAGACACGGACCCGCTCTGGGATTGAAAAGAAAATAAAGACCTCCGGCGTGAGGTAAAAAAAAAACTGGCCGCAATAAATGCCCATGCCAGGGGCACAGGAGGGGGCCCACCATGCCGGGTTAGATTTACAGCGACGGAGCGTGTGGTGGCCCTGACCTTTCACCGGCATGAAGTGGAGGGCCTGCCAGGCTTTGACACAAGTCACGGATCCCCGCGGTGCCAGGTAGGTTTTTATTTCTTCAGGTGTGTAGCATGTGTGGGGGAGGGGGTGAAAGGGAATATGTGGCAAGTGTGTGGATCCCCCCCCCCAACCTGTGAATGGTTTGTGTCATCCCCAGATGTGCAGGAGGGTGCAGGGCCATCTGGCCTGACCGCTCCAACGCCAGGACAGCAGCCTAATGATCCACCCCCCCAACAAGGCCAGAGTCCGCGGAGGAGGAACAAGGGAAGGAGGAGGATCATGCGGAGGACGATCATGAGGAGGAGGATAATCCCCCATGAGGAGGAGGAGTCCATGGCAGGCACTAGGGACAATTGGTTTCTGCGGACTCTTCCCCTCTGGCTGCAAGAAGCCTGCCCTCCCTAAGGGAGTGCCCCCCCCCCTCCTCCCCCAACATGGCTCCCCTCAGTAAAGAACCCTCTCGGTGGCCTCCCCTTCTCCCCGGCCACAACCATCAGCTGGAGCCAGGAGGTCATCCCAGAGCACCAGGGGGGCGCCCAATCTCCTGCCCGCCTGTCTGAGAAGGAACCTGGCAGACCCAGACCCGCCAGGTTCTGAGACAGCTCTGCCAGACTATGGGGCGGGTGGATCAGAGCCTGTCCTCCATTAACGATAGCCTGGGTAACCTGGACTCCCACTCCCGGGCCTCCACAACCTGCCTAAATGACCTGCAAACTACAGCAGCAGGCGTTGGGCAGGATGTGAGGGCCCTTACCCAGGCTATCCAGGGCAACACGGCAACACTTGGTGCTGCCCTGGACAGAATAGCCGTGGCCTTGGAGGGCAGGCCGCCATGTGGGCAGATCTCAGGAAAGGCTGCTCCTCCTTCCCCGGCTTTTCCCCTCCCCCATGCGTCTCCCCTGAGGGTCCGGGGCCGTGGCCGGGGGCGCCCCAGGCGTGGCTCAGGCAGAGGGCATTAATTTTTTTTCCCCCTTTTGTTTGTTTTGAAAGCATTTTTATTTTTGTTCTCTGCTTATTTATTTTTTTCGATGCATTTTTTGTTTCTATGCATTTTTTTTTTCCCTGACATTTTTGGCATATTTTGGGTTGTGAATGATGTTTGAATGTGGGGGTGACATTCCTGCTGGAAAAGGGGTGTCATCCTCAATTTTGGTGGAGAAGGGTTCCCCAGGACCAGGGAGAACTGTGATCTCCAGGTCCGTGAGAATGGTGTATGAATGTACAGTGACATAATTGGAGCCTTGACGTGGCGTTACTGCTCACCAGTCTAGCATGGTGGACTGGTGCCAATCCAATTTGATGAGGATGTGGGGTGTGTGTGTGCTAGGGACCATAGTGGTGTGCATGCATGCATTCTCATTGTGCCATGATTCATGTGTGTGTTTAACGTGCAAAGATGCCCAATATGAGCTGTCTCCTGACTGCTCTTCCCTCAGAAGACGGGGTATCCTCGGTTAGGGGTTGATTGTCTGGTTGGGGGGTTAGGTCATCACGTTCCTCTATCTGCAGGCCCTTCCTCACTGCGAGATTGTGCAGCATGCAACATGCAACGATGATATGGCACACGAAGTTTGGGGAATACAACAGTGTACCCCCAGACTTATCCAGGCATCGGAAACGTGACTTCAGGAGGCCAAAGGTGCGCTCCACCACTGCACGGGTTTTGATGTGTGCTTCATTGTATCGTTCCTCTCCTGGGGTTTGGGGGTTCCGGATAGGAGTCATGAGATGGGGTCCCAGGGCATATGCAGAGTCACCTGTAAAGGAAAAGACAGGAGAATGTTAGTCATGCATGTGCCACTTCTGTTGTGCATCACGGGAGGGGATAGTCATGCCTGACTCCCATGTCACTCACCAACCAGCCAGGTGTTCCCATACACGTTCTGTTCGAATTCCGTTCGGATGTGGCATTGATTGTAGATGTAGCTGTCATGGGTGGATCCGGGGTGTTTGGCACGAACGTGCCATATGAGGCCTTGGGCATCGACTATCACCTGTACGTTGATGGAGTGCCAATTCTTCCGATTGCGGTACATGTGCTCGGTCTCATGGGGGGGCTGGAGTGCCACATGTGTGCAATCTATGGCCCCGATGGTGCGTGGGAATCTGGCAATTCGGTAGAAATCTGCCATTGCCTTGATTCGCAGCTCCTCAGTGGTTGGTTTTATGATTTGGTTGGCCAAGCGTGTGAGGATTGCAGGGACAACCTGGTGCACACATCTGCTCATGGAGGATTGTGACATCCCAGCCACCACTCCACTTGTACGCTGAAAAGAGCCACTGGCAAGGAAATGGAGTGTTGCCAGTACCTTGACCAGTGGCTGCACTGCTTGTGAGCGTTGTGTTGGGCTGGTGATGTCCTCCTGCAAGGTTGTGGTTAATTCCAGGATGGCATGAGGGGGGAATCTGAAGATGCGAAAGACCTCTGAATCATTCATGCCAAACAGGTGTATGCGGGTGCGGTATACCCTCTCCCGTGCCATCCTCCGTGCCCTCCTCCTTCTTTGGTCATCTATATTCACTAGTGCAGCTATGAGCGACGATGCCCCTAGCATGTTGGCAGTCAAATTGTAGTGCAACACGTGTGTGTGGTCTGCTCCTCAGTAACGGTGTTGCTTTCTGTGAGATGTAGACGTTTTTTCAAAAGTTAGACCAGCTTTTAGGTGCTCTAACTTTAGACAGGACATTTTGCACTTGCGCACATCGCGTAGCCTGCGCAGCAACTGCGTTTTTTTGTGGATCCCCGTAAGTCCCTCATTAGCATATTTGACTAGCAAATCAATGGTGTGTCTAGCGCAGTTTTGCGCGAAGGGAAGCGCATGTCTAACTCAATTACGCCGGACAAAAAAACGTAGATTTCTGGTGTATATTGTTTTGTGAATCGCGTCCAACTATACGCACGCGCACATTTAGACTTACGCACGCGCAACAGCAGTTGCGCACGCGTAATCGCTCTGTGAATCTGGGCCTGTAACTTTAAAGATTTACCCAATGTTGCTGCTTGTGTTAGAAGCTTGTATTAGTTACCAAACAAAAGATGCTTGTTAGTTTACTGTTAAAGATTTCCTCTAAATGCGCTAAGCCCGATTTGTATTTGTGACTTAAAATTCTGGAGAAAATTGCTGTTGACAGTTTGTAAAGTTTCCTTTCATTTGCCACTACATTTTTGGTTATTAAGCTCATTGAAAGAGTTGGGGGTAACAAGTCATCATTCAAATGAGGGACTGCTCGTATCACTGACCAGTAGGTGTGCAACAGATCAAAAAACTCACGGTTTGGATCGTTCCTCGGATCAGGAGTCACGGATCGGATAATTTTTCAGACCGGCAAAAAAACAAATCCCCCCCCCCCCCCCTACTGTAATATCCACATCTCCTCTCCCCCAACTGTAATATCCACATCTTCCCCCCACCCCACTGTAATATTCACATCTCCCCCACTGCAGTGGCGTCACTAGGGTTGGTGTCACCCGGTGCAGAAAAAAATTGTCACCCCCCCTCCCACCAACTATAGTCCCCCTCAGTAAAGAACCCTCTCGGTGCAGACACCCCCCCATGTAGTAACAGGCAGACAGACACCCCCCAGGTAGTAACCGGCAGACAGATCCCCCAGGTAGTATGACTCCCAGCGGTGTGTCCCACGAGTGCTGGCTCCTCCTCCTCTGTTTGTGTAAACAGAGAGGAGGGCCGCCGCCAGATGTACCAAGATGGCCGCAGCTCCGGAGCTAGGCCAAAGCCGCGGCCTTTCCTAATGTTATGGCCGCAGCTCCATAACATTAGGAAAGGCCGCGGCTTTGGCCTAGCTCCGGAGCCGCGGCAATCCGCGGGTCACAGTGTGTTCCGATCCGAATGAGGTGACCCATTCGGATCACAGATCAACTGTGATCCATTGCACCACTACTGACCAGACTGTACAAAATATATACACTTCATAGTCAACTCCAAAATAGTCACACTTGGGCATAGGGTAACAGGATGCCCTTAGACCACCAGACTTATCCAATATGTTGTAATCCTGAAACAAGACAGCTTTGATAGTGCTACCTCGGTAATGGATATAAATCAGTATTGGGTAACACCATCATGCATAGAGGTGCTGCCTGACTTGGACAAGTAAGGTTTGTAATGCCCAGACAGAGCCTTTTAGGCTTTACTTAAAGCGCAATTAAACATGGAAATAAAATGTTTGCTCCTAGGAGCTTTATACTATAAGGTACTTGTAGGCGCAACATATGAGTACCTTATGACAGACTTACCTGCCAAGTAATCCCCTCCAGGGCTATGGTGTCAGCGCTCTCTGCTGTCAAGGGCGCTTGCACCTACTTCCGCCTTCCTTTTGGGTGCACACTTTTCAATCATATGATTGGCCGGGCCGCAGTGACATCACTTCAGTGCGTGCACAAAGGAGTCACATCATCAAAACAAAAAGGTGCCATAAATGTACACCATGCGCTTGGCATACACAGGAAAGTGTACATATCACTGACAGGCAGAGAGAAGCAGTTGTGATAGAGTCAAATCAAATTTACCACTTGCCTCCTGCCGTCAAATGACAGAGGGACAGTGCGGCTCTCTTTCTGGGAGGACGTCATATGACGGCGCCCCAGAACAGCCCCTATTGCACTCCAACGGGGCACACAGCGATCATGGCCACGCTGTGTCCCAGCAACACGACCCCAATCTCTGTACAGAGCCACGCCTGTGGCTCTTTAACCATGTGATCAGATGTGTCCAATCAAAATCAATCACATGTAAATACAGAAGTACCATGACAGAGTGTGTGGCAAATAGTGCCTATCAGCAGCATCTCCTCGCAGAGGAGACCTGGGCAGGTAATCAGGGCACTGATCATCAGTGCCCTGATCACAGGAAAGCCCCAGCAGTGCCACCATTCAGTGCCCATAAGTGATGCCAGTCAGAGACTCCCTTCAATGCCTGCTCATCAGTGTTGCCCATCAATGCCCATCAGTGCCCACCACTGTCCCCTATCAGTGCCTACCAGTGCCACCTATTAGTGCCCATTAGTGCGGCATATTAGGACCTCCTCATTAGTGACCAACTTCATATCAGTGCCTATCAGTGCAGCCTCATCAGCGCACATCAGTGCAGCCTTATTTACAAAATTTCCTGATAGCAAATAAGAAAAACTTTTTTTTTTTTTTTCAAAATCTTTTTTTTTTTAATGGAAATACTAGCAGTGATTAAATAACACCAAAAGAAAGCTCTATTTGTGTGAATAAAAAGATAATAAAATGAATTTGGGTACAGTGTTGCATAACCGTGCAATTGTCATTCAAAGTGTGACAGTTCTGAAAGCTAAAAAAATGGCCTGGGCAGGAAAACCCTCTAAAAGTTATCCTAAAAAAATCCTATTAGAGAAAGGCATAATGAGCTAGTATGCATAGCATACTGGCTCATTATGAATTACTTAACTGAGATCGAAGCCCCCGCAGCGACCCTCGATCCACATGTTGTGCCCCTAGGCTCTAATCCATTTTGTTTACATCCACAATGAAAAAACTTTATACGAATGACAGTCACCAGACCTGTATATAAGGAATCCTTTACATAGGTATCCTACCTGCTTTGGTATGAGCTGTTATTGGGTAAACAGATAGCCAGATATCTTTCTTTAAACCTAGTACCCACTGCTACTTTCTTTCAGTCAACCCAGCGGGTTGAACAAGAACAACCTCACAGATTAGGTTGGAGCCGATGTACTAACAATCTGATGTTAGTACATCGATCTCCCCTGCTGTGCTATTGTGTTCTGACAGAGGGATCCCCCTGCTAGAACCAGCTAGCAATGGCTAAAAGTGTTGATCGGGAGCTAGTTGGCAAACCGTTTTCGGCCATGAGCCATCGGCAGAAGCCAGCCGAACGGCTGGCTCATGTCGGACTGGCTGTCATACACATGGGCCGAATGTCGACTGGTTTCTATTGAACCACCTGTTGTCGTCCGACATTTGGCCCATGTGTACTAGGCATAACAGCACACTGCACACAATCTTTAGAAATTAACTAGAATACACAACTGAGCTATTCAGTAAGTGCAGAGGGAGATGAACTAAAATAATTGTTTAGTATACATACCTCTCAACCTTGGAACTTGAGAAAGAGAAACACCAAGAGATGAGAAGACATGCAACCCACAGAGCAGCAAAAATGGGCAAGGCTTAAAGAAATAAAGTCTAAGCCTACAACTTGGGGGTTATTTATGAAAGGCAAATCCATTTTGCACTACAAGTGCAAAGTGCACTTGAAAGTGCAGTCGCTGTAAATTTGAGGGGCAAATTTGAAATGAGGGGAAGCTCTGCTGATTTTATCATCCAATCATGTGCAAGCTAAAATGCTGTTTTTTTTATTTTCCTTGCATGTCCCCCTGGGATCTACAGTGACTTTCAGTGCAATTTCAAGTGCACTTTGCATTTGTAGTTTGCACTTGCAGTGCAAAGTAGGTTTGTCTTTAGTAAATATCCCCCATTGTGTACACAGTATAAAGCCTGCGGTCCTTTCACCCACAACATGCTCCATAATTACTGTGCTATGAGTGAGTGTCTCACTTAAATAAACCTAAATGTCAATACAGAAATAAAAATTAAATATACACAGAGAGCTAACACGTTGAGTCTACCTTAAAGGGGTGTTCCAGCCCTTTTTAATGTTCATTAAAAGTCAGCAGCTACAAAAAGTGTAGCTGCTGGCTTTTAACCACTTAAGACCCGGACACATACGCTGCTAAATGACCCAAGGTGTTTTTACAATTCGGCGCTGCGTCGCTTTAACAGACAATTGCGCGGTCGTGCGACGTGGCTCCCAAACAAAATTTGCGTCCTTTTCTTCCCACAAATAGAGCTTTCTTTCGGTGGTATTTGATCGCCTCTGCGATTTTTATTTTTTGCGCTATAAACTAAAATAGAGCCACAATATTGAAAAAAAACACAATTTTTTTACTTTTTGTTATAAAAAAAATCAAATAAACTAAATTTTAGTAAAACATTTTGGCCAAAATTAATTCAGCCACATGTCTTTAGTAAAAAAAAAATCGCAATAAAAAAAAATAGCTACCTAGCGGGAACAGCGACACTAATACAGCGATCAGAAAAATGATCACTTAGTGACGCTGGCAATAGGGAGTGAAAGGGTTAACTAGGGCGGTGATCAGGGGGTTAAAACTTTATTAGGGGGGGTGGGGGGCTATCCTGAACCTAACACTAACTGTTTTTTGCACTGCCTGTCACACTGACACTAAATGCAGTGATTAGATCACTGCATTCAGTGACACTGTGACAGGGGGGTGGGGGGGGCGATCACAAGGGGTTAATTTGCCTATGTGAGTGTGTGTCAGTGTTGTGTTGGTGCACACTTACTTGTGATGTCTTCTCTCATCAGCAGCGCTGGGAAACAGCGCTGCGATGAGAGATTACATCATTTCCTCCTTCCTGTGTAAACACAGGAGGAGGAACTGACACGATGGGAGCGCGCTCCCATTGGCTGGGAGCGATCGCGGGGGGGGGCGGAAATCACGGACATCCGCCCGCTCGTCGGCGATCACTCCCAGAGGCAGGGGGACCCCCGCACGCCGCGGAGGGGGTCCCGATGGGACCCCCGAACCGCACGAAGGCGGGGACGTAAATTTACGCCCTTGTGCCTGTACGAGCTATTCTGTGGCCGTATATGTGCGTGCGGGGGTCCTTAAGTGGTTAATAAACAGACACTTACCTTGTCCATGGTTCCAGCGACGTGCCGGCCGGGGCTCCGCTCCTCTCCCCCCCTCCCCGGCCGGCGTCTTCATTACAACTGTGGGCACACGGCCGTGACAGCCTTCGGCTTCACAGCCGGGCACCCACTGCGCATGCGCGATCGGCACTGCGCATGGGAGGACGGCACTGCGCCGTCCCATTGGACAGGAGATCGCCTGGGACCTGTCAGTGTCCCAGGTGATCGCCTACAGGGAGGGGCTGAAGTTAGGCGATTAAGCCTAATCGCCTAACCAGCCCCTCGGCAGAAGGAGGAAGTGGGACAGGAAGTCCCACTCCTCCTGAAGCCCCCATTCCCCCCCCCCAAAAAAAATTACATGCCAAATGTGGCATGTAAGGGGGTGAGGAGTGGGTTAAGCGGAAGTTCCATTTTTGGGTGGAACTCCGCTTTAAAGAAGAACTTAAAGCGGGGGTTCACCATAAAAAAAAATTCCAACATTACATTGAGCCGACTTATGAGACCGAAAGTATGCTGGTGTTTTTTTTTTTTCTGTACATACCGTTTTAGGGCTATTTTCACCCCCGACTTCCGGGTAGTGAATCCCGCGGGAGTAGGCGTTCCTAGTCACAGGCTGTAAATGACATGTGCTTCCGACCGGCGCATACTGCGCAACACGAGTTGCCGGAAGAAGACGAACGTCGGTGCGTCTCTATACGGCACCTGCGCACCGACGTTCGGCTTCTTTCGGCAACTCGTGACGCGCAGTATGCGCCAGTCGGAAGCACGTCAATCACAGCCTGTGACTAGGAACGCCCACTCCCGTGGGATTCACTACCCGGAAGCCGGGGGTGAAAATAGCCCTAAAACGGTGTGTACAGAAAAAAAAAAACACCAGCATACTGTCGGTCTCATAAGTCGGCTCAATGTAATTTTTTTTTTTTTTAGGGTGAACCCCCTGCTTTAATTGGTTAAAAACTACAAAGCAATGAGCAACTGTTGAGAAAATAAACACTTTGGTTGGGGTTATGTAATATACAACATAGCGAAAAGAGTGCAGGGGTCAAGTCTATGGGGATTAGGGATGCCCTGGAGTCATCGGTCCCTGAAAGGAAAAAAAAAATGCCCAGTGTTCATGGTCAAGGAAAGAATAATGCCTAGTGTCTGAGGGTAGTCAGTTAAGGAAAAACAAGTTTGGTGTTATGCCACGTACACACGATCACTTTTTGTGATGAAAAAAAACGTAATTTTATCTGACGAAACAAAACGACGTTTTTTAAACTTCATTTTCAAAAACGACATTGCATACACACCATCGTTTTTCCACAATGCTCTTGCAAAGCGCGGTTACGTAAGACCCTTTTGACGGCACTCTGTTCCATTGAAGCTCCCATCTCATAACTTGCTTCTAAGCATGCGCGGGTTTAAAAACGTTGTTTTGCCCACACACGGTCACTTTTTATGACACAAAAAACGTCATTTTGAAAAACGACACAAAAAATTCAAGCATGTTGGAATTTTTTTTTGGTCGTTTTTTTGAAGACATAAAACGATGTTTTGCCCACACACGATCATTTTAAATTACATTTTTTAAAACGTCGTTTTTTTTCATCACAAAAAGTGATCGTGTGTACGCGGCATTAGTGTCCTAGAGAAAAAGAATACCCTGACTTCAGTGAGCAAGAAAAAGAAGCTGCAATTGATTCAGTGGGACATGGAGAGAACAATAGTGCTCAGTAGAAGAAACAATGGTGGCCAGTAAGTGGTGGTGGGAAGCAGTGGCCTGCAAACAGAACACTAGTGCCTGCTAGGGGTTAGGGGAGAACACCAAAGCCGGGGGGTGGGGGGTTAAGCACATTGGAATAAAAACACTTACCATTCTACTGTAACTCCAGGAACTGGCTGTAGCACACACAACTTTCCCCAGTGCAGTGGTTGGAGCTTAGATAGCAATGACTAGACAGCAAAGCAGAGGCAATGCAGCATATGGCCTCTGTACACAGAACTGCAGGCATGATGAAAGATGAAAATACAGAACAGGCCCACGCAATCCTGGACTGTTGGGAGGAATGGCAATATCCCATACCACTACAATAGGGATAATTGATTATTATGGGTACTGCACATCGCAGATGAGTTTAAGCCTAAATATGTCAGGGCAAGTTTAACAGGGCACTGTCACTTTGCAAGCTCAGGCACACCAGTGGAAGTTGAGATTCTTCTGCCATCTGTTTCTCTTGTGGTTTTTTAAATTCCCTATGCAGTAGCAAGACCTGCTAGCCAGAATATTATGTTAAAGACAAATTAAGCTATCAGTACTTAGCAAAAACAACTGCTCACAGTAGGCATTCACTTAGAATGTAGTAATGACATGCAGAGCCATTGTGATCTTTTAACTTGTGTTTGTGAGTTTGTAGTAAAACGGCCTCAAGACTTTCCAAGCTGGGGATGCAGGTACTGAAAAAAGCTTAAGCCCTTATTAGAACATTGCTGGGTTCTGTAAAGGAATGTTCTAGACTACAAACATTATACAAAATAATTCCAGTGGCTCTGTTGTTTTAGGTGAAGTGTAGTAAAAATAATACTAAACAGTTATTCTCAATTTGTCAGGTTGTCTGTCAGACTGGCTGCATTCATTTCTTTTTTTTTTCAGGCTAAGAACATTTGCAGCAAGTACAGAAAATAGCCAGTGATCTTGGCAGAAATGTCCTTGCCACTTCCTGTAAGCTAAAAAAAAAAAGCACAAACATCCTTGTACTTCTTGCATAAACTGATAGTCACAGCAATTCCCTATTTATTAGAGATAAACCAATGTTTAAAGTCCAGTCTGTAATTACAGTATTGCACAAAGAACAGAAAGTGTGTTATTCAATAGTAGAAAAGAGTCTGAAAAAATAGATCCCCCCAATTTGGTGTCCTGTGGTCCTTAATGGAAATGAGGGGAAATTTATCTAATAGGAACCTAGTCATCAATATAAACATTCCAGAGGTTCTGCCTTTGCCTGCCCTATCTAAAAAAACATACATTGTGTGGAACGTTACCTTAAAATATAAGAGTAACCTTTTAAGTTGGTAGAAAAGAGGTTACTACCGTGTTTCCCCGAAAGTAAGACATCCCCGAAAATAAGACCTACTTACAGTTTTGCCTCTCACTGAAATATAAGGCATTCCCCCAAAAATAAGACCTCTCTGATAATAGGGCCTCCCCCAAACATAAGGCATCCCGATAATAAGGCCCCTGAAGCTAAGGTAACTCTGTACCCTGGACCATAGCGGCGGGCGCCGCCGCGCAGCTCACTATTGGCCACAGCGCAGATGGAGTAGACAGGAAGTGCGTAGTCTCTTTTCATCAGAGAGCCCGCGCTGCCGCCAGGATAAGCCACCGCCTGTGCTTGTTCTGCCCTGACGGAGTCTGGGCGACTCACAATTCGACAGTGAGTGGCGAGGAGCAGGAGTCCGGCACATTGTGTGGACATACAGAGGTGACTGAGGTAGGGGGGAAATGTCTGATAAAGGGGTGGGGGGATGTCTGGTGAAGATGTCCACTGGCACAGGGGTGGTGGGAGGGAGATCACTTAAAATGACATTTGTTCAACAATAAATGTGTATTCTTCTTAATGGAAAAATAAGACATCCCCTGAAAATAAGACCTAGAGCATGTTTGGGAGCAAAAATTTATATAAGACACTGTCTTATTTTTGGGGAAACAGGGTAGCACCAGTATACTGTTTAGAAGAAAGGAATAAATGCTTATCCAAAAATATTTATATAGAATTATTTACATTAATAAAAACATATAAAGAATGGGATTGCCTTAAACATGAACTCATAATAAAATTCTTCCCTTGCAGTGGGGCTATGCCCATACTGCAAGGTTTAACTGCTTCTTTCTGTCTAGTGTCTAGGTACAGCTGTTTTACTTACCTGAGCCTCCACTCCTGCAGGCTCCTCTCCACTGCTAGACCGGTCCCGCAGCATCTTTTTCCCTGCACTCCAGCGGACTAAGATCTTCTAATGTCATCAAGACTGATGTAGAGCCCATAGCCAGTGTCACATTCCTAAATGACAATTCAAAAAAGGGTTGAAACAACAATTCTTCTGAAAATGCATTAGGCTCCTCTGACCTGCTTTGGTATGAAAAATGAAGCTTTACTGCTCTTTATGTATGCATGTTTATAGCATACATGATGTGTTTCTTGGGTTGTCATCCAGAATGTTTTTATGCTTTCCATATTTTCTTTCTGAAGTATTACTGTATATGGCTCCTGGGATGCCTTGGCCTGTATCAATGTTGTTGATCTTATTCAGGCTGTGGAGTAGCAGCCAGGGTGATAATGATAAGTCCCTGGCAAATGTGGTAAAGCCTATAAAAAGGGGCTCATAAAGTTGCGGAGGCTTGTGTCTCAGACTGGTGCAAACTACCTGCAAAGCACAGAAATGATCATAGTAAGCAAACATATTCTCTGATAAATAAGTAAGGGATAACTTAAATATGTAGCATAATTACGTTCACTGTAAGGCATAGCAAAAAGAGATATAAGGGTAAGCTAAGAACACTAAATTTCAAAATAACCAATTTTTTACTAAACTGTGCTCCATACTACACAACATTAAATGGGAGGACATTCTAGGAGCAAAGAATACTGAGGAAAATTGGGAATGCTTTAAAAAAATATTAATTAAATGCATTAGCCAGTGTTTTCCAATAGAACACAAATATAAAATAATTAAAGTGTCTAAATTCTAGCGTAAAAAGACATACAGAAAAAACTGTCCTTTAAAATATACAGGGCCACAGGGTTACTGTTGCATTCCAACACTAAAAAAAGAGTGCAATAATAAATGTAAGAGCACCACCAAGGAAGAAAAAATAGACTACGAGAGACACATAGGGCCAGATTCAGCAAGACTTGCGCTGGAGTAATTCGATATGCGCCGCGTAACTGTGAAGATGCGCCGTCGTTTCTATGTGGCCGTACCCACCAAACTAGATGCGACAGAAAACGGGCCATTTCCGATCGGCTTAACTTTCCGACGCCAGAGTCTCGTCAGCGCATAATTTCGCTTGGCGCATCAGTCGCGCCTATTGATTTCCCCTGCAAATATGCAAATGAGGGAGATTTCCCGATTCGCGAACGGATTAGCACCATACGCTGGCTACATGCGCCGCGCGTATCTCGTCCGTCGGCAGGAGAGCAGCTACAGCAGCGTTACCGACGATAAGAGCTAGCTGAGCACCCCCACTTGCAGGACAACACCTCTGTCCATGCTTGTCTGTCAACTTTTACAGCCATGGAGGAAGACATCATAGGTCTCCATAGCCGAGATGACGGCTGACAGCTCCTGGCCTTTAGAGTTCAGCTTTCTCCTGTGTGTTTGCGGGGAACGGGAGCAGCCATCTCAGAACAAAAGTAACTTCACTGCGGGGAGGGGAAACAGGATATACGTTAGTGCCGGAATGGCGCATCTACGGGCGCATTTAAACGCCCAACGGAACGCATTGCGCTGACGTTTCCCGTGAAGTGGTGCCGACGGAAGTTGTGAGCATGCGCACAAGGGGGCCGAGTGAAGCCTCACTTACTGCTCATGCTCCGTGGATGATGCGCTGAACGTAAGCCTCTGCGCTGGGCTCCGCCCATCATTTACATATGATCACACCCACTTCCACTTGCGTCGGGTTACGCCAGCGCATTATCGTTACTCTGGCGCAAGTTTACGCGCAACTGCTATGTGAATAACAGTACTTGCGCCGAAAGTGTCGGCGGAGTAACGTAAATGAGAAACGTTACTCCAAAGTAAAGAAGCGCCCATCTGAATCTGGCCCATAGTGGAGGAAACATCCCCCAACTTTTTTTAAATAAAATAGTCAAAAGCATATTGGCCTTATAAATTATAATCAAGAGAAGTTTGTTACAACTGACAAGGAGAAGGCAACTGTTATACATGCATTCTTCTCAGATTTTACAAAGAAAAAGGAGGGGTATAATAAACAAAACTATATATTTTGTAACTCAGCACTTGAGGCTAACAGAAGCCAGTGTTCAAAAAAGACTTGAAAAATTTAATATGAATAAATCACCAGGACCAGATGGCTTACACCTGAGAGTCCTCAAAGAACTTAGCCTGGTTATAGGCAAACCATTGTTTCTAATCTTTAAGGACAGCTTACTGACTTAAATGGTACAAAACTGGTTGGTGAAAAGCAAATGTGGTGCTAAAAAAGAGAGACGATTGTAGTGCAGTGTGGAAGATGCCCCTTTTTTTGTGTACAAACACCAAAAGTACATTCCACAACAAGCTACGTGCAGGTCAACTGATAATTGAAAAGATTCTTAAAGGGGTTGTAAAGATTCATAAAGATTTCCCTTCTAAATGTTTTTTTCTTTGTCTGAATTTCTCACTTCCTGTTTCTCCTCAGTAAGCTTGCCCCCATCATCCGAGCTGTTCTGGCTGGGGGTTAGTCAGCCATAACTGCTTACTGAGGAGGAACAGGAGGTGAGAAATTCAGACAAAGAAAACAAAGAAAAAAAATATTTAGAAGGCAAATCGAAGGAAAAGTTTAGTGAACCAATAATGCACTTGCTTAAAGGAACCTATTTAGAAAAAAAAAAAAAAAAACCTTTACAACCCCTTTAAAGATTAAAGCGGGCCTTCAGTATTTTTTTTTCATTCTTTCCATCTATTAAATCTTCTGCCCTTGTTTTAACTTTGGATAGTAAAACATTTTTTTCTGCTAGTAAATACCTTATACAGCCAACTTCCTGTATCTTGTCTGGTCATTAGCCTAGGCTTATGACATTATGCACAGCTCTCTCTCTCACTCTTGTGAGAGTTTGCAGGAAGGGAGAGGGGATGAGTCATAAAAGGGGCCAATGAGAGCTCCAGTTTAGGCTATCACAGTGATACCATGATCATTAAACCAGGTATAGGTACTTTTGGCAGTGTGGGCAGGTGCCCAGTCATGCTGGAAAATAAAATCAGCATCTCCATAAAGCTGGTCAGCAGAGGGAAGCATGAAGTGCTCTAGAATTTCCTGATAGAGGGTTGCGCTGACTTTGGACTTGATAAAACACAGTGGACCAACACCAGCAGATGACATGTCTCCCCAAATCATCACTGACCATGGAAACTTCACACTTGAACTCATGCAACTTGGATTCTGTGCCTCTGCACTCTTCCTCCAGACTTTGGGACCTTGATTTCCAAATGAAATGCAAACTTTACTTTCATCCAAAAAGAGAACTTTGGACCACTGACCAACAGTTCAGTCTATTTTCTCCTTAGTCCAGGTAAGACGCTTCTGACATTGTCTCTGGATCAGGAGTGGCTTGACACAAGGAATGTGACAGTTATCGCCCATGTCCTGGATACGTCTGTGTGTGTGGTGGCTCTTGAAGTACTCACACCAGCCATAGTCCATTTCTTGTGAATCTCCCCACAATTCTTGAATGGCCTTTGCTTCACAATCCTCTCAAGGCTGCGGTTATCCCTGTTGGTTGTCCACCTTTTTCTGCCACACCTTTTCCTTCCACTCAACCTTCCATTAAAATGCTTGGATACAGCACTTTGTTAACAGCAATGATCTTTTGTGACTTACCCTCTTTGTGGAGGGTGTCAGTGGCTGTCTTCTGGACAACTGTCAAGTCAGCAGTTTTCCCCCATAATTGTGTAACCTACTGAACTATATTGAAAGACCATATAAAGACCCAGGAAATATTTACAGGTGTTTTGAGTTAATTAGCCAATTAGCCTGTGACACCATGGCCCAGATTCACAAAGCACTTACGCCGACGTAAGTGCAAATTTGCGCCGGTAAGAGCAAATGTGCGCCATCGTATGTGTGCGCCAGACCCACAAACCAAAATACGCCTAAAAACTGGCCACCCTACGCTAACATAGCTTACATACGCCGTAGCGTGGGGGCAATTTTCATTGATCAGGCATTCAAACATGCAAATGAGGGAAATACGGCGATTCACGAACGTACGTGAGCCCGACGCATGCTACGCGAGGTGTGCGTAAGTTGTACGTCCGGCATAAAGTTATTCCCCACAGATGAGGCGCAACCCGGCAACAGACATGCAAAGGTCTGCACCAAAGAACACAGGCCGGCGTATTGGGCGTACCTTACGTTCACGGCGTACGTGGTGATCCAGCGTAGCTTAGGCATTTGTGCCGGCGTGGTTGTGAGCATGCGCATAAGGGTGCTGTTTCATGCGTCCACATCATGGCAACGTCACGGCGCATGCGCAGTTTGTGATATGCCGGGCATAAAACACTGCACCATGCTCGGACCATCATTTGCATGGGGTCACTCCCACTTCCACCTATGCCGGCCTGCGCCTTCGAAATCTACGCCACGCCGACACAGCGTTGGGAGCAATAGCTTGCTGAATGCAGTGCTTGCCTCTCTGCGCTGCGTCGGCGTAGCATACGGCGTTTGCGCTACGGCGGCGTAATGTGAATCTGGGCCCATAAGTCTGCAATAGAAAACCTTTTCACAACATTCAAATTTTCTGAGATACTTACATGCTGGAAATATCTCACTCTTTGTGTAATGAATCTATGTAATATATGAGTTTAACTTTTTGAATTGAATTACTGAAATAAATAAACTTTTTTCTTATTTATTTTTTTAGATGCAACTGTATATGCGATTTCACACAGTATTAAGAAGTCTAAAACGTACTATTCACCAGGGTCCAAGTATCTCCAGGACCTTTTGGCCACAGTTACATACAGTAATTTCCTACTGGCACTTCCTGGATGTTCCTTTTATGCGGTATTGGTGGCACACTTTAGTGATGACATGAGTTTATGTAAATGCTAACAATGAACTGTTCTCTATTTTCTCCCGGCGGGCAGACGACTCCATTATCCTGACATCACGTCATATGACGTGATGTCCCTTTAAAGCCGCGGGCGGGCGCGCGCGCGCGTCGCCGGCGGCGCGCGCGCACCCGCCGCTCTGCGGGGATCCCGTGCGCGTGCCCGGCGGCAACGATCGCCGCCGGGCACACGCGATTGCTCAGTAACTGAGCGGGGACGTGCAGCTCTGTGTGTAAACACAGAGCTGCACGTCCCTGTCAGGGAGAGAGGAGAGCGATTGTGTCCCTTGTACATAGGGACACAATCGGTCACCTCCCCCAGTCACCCCCCCCTCCCCCCACAGTTAGAACACTCATAGGACACACATTTAACCCCTTCCCCGCCCCCTAGTGGTTAACCCCTTCACTGCCAGTCACATTTATACAGTAATCAATGCATATTTATAGCATTGTTCACTGTATAAATGTAAATGGTCCCAAAAATGTCAGAAAAGTGTCCGAAATGTCCGCCATAACGTCGCAGTCCCAATAAAAAAATCGCAGATCGCCGCCATTAATAGTAAAAAAAAAAAAAAAAAAATGCCATAAACTATCCCCTATTTTGTAAACGCTATAAATTTTGCGCAAACCAATCGATAAACGCTTATTGCATTTTTTTTTTTACCAAAAATATGTAGAAGAATACGTATCGGCCTAAACTGAGGGAAAAAATATTTTTTTTATATATTTTTTGGGTTATTTATTATAGCAAAAAGGAAAAAATATTGCATTTTTTTAAAAATTGACGCTCTATTTTTGGTGATCAAATACCACCGAAAGAAAGCTCTATTTGTGGGGAAAAAAGGACGCCAATTTTGTTTGGGAGCCACGTTGCACGACCGCGCAATTGTCAGTTAAAGCGACGCAGTGCCGGAAGCTTATATTTTGTCTGGGCAGGAAGGGGGTGTAGGTGCACAGTAGGTAAGTGGTTAAAGATGTGTATGGCATTGTTTTTTTTGTTTTGTTTTTTACCTTGACATATGCTTTAAGACAAGTGCCTGTTTTATTGTGCTCATCAAGAAGGCTAAAGGTTCAGAGTATAGCTTTCAAACTCCAGATTCAGCCAAAAAACAGCAATACACATTTGCATAACCATGCTGTAAATATGTGCAAATATATTGCAGTACATTTTTTTGGTGTCTGCTGAGATCTATCTAAGTCCGCCGGTAAACCTGACAAACAGAATTATTAGCTGTCTGCTTATGAGTGTTAGTTTCTCTCTTGGTAAATGAAGAAAGGGATTTATGTGAATTCCAGCATCCCTGCATCTCTAGAATTTATTTTTAGCTCTTGTTCTGCAGATTACACGCTTGTGGTGCTTTGCGACCCATCTACTGGCTGAAGAGGAGATTCACATCTCTGTGGAAGCAAGGGATACTGACTTTCATCTACATGATATTGTCAAAAGTATTGGAACGCCTGCCTTTAGACACACATGAACTTTAATGGCATCATAGTCTTAATCCGTGGGGTTCATTATTGAGTTGGCCCACCCTTTGTAGCTATAACAGCTTCTGGAAAGGCTGCCCACAAAGCGAATCCATAAAGACACAGATGAGCGAGTTTGGAGTGAAGGAACTTGACTGACCTGCACAGAGTCCTAACCTCAACCCAATAGAACACATTCGGGATGAATTAGAGCGGAGACTGTGAGCCAGATCTTCTCGTCCAACATCAGTGCCTGGCCTCACAAATGCATTTATGGAAGAATGGTCAATGGTATTTACATAGACACACTCCTAAACCTTGTGCAAGCCTTCCCAGAAGAGTTAACCCCTTCCCTACCAGCCCATAGGGGAATCACGTCATGGTGATCCCCTCGCCGATGAGACAGGACGTTGCACAACGTCCTGTCTTCACGGCGTTCTAGGGTGCGCGCGCCGTGATTGCCGCCGGGCACCCGCGATTTCCGGCAATCACGGCAGGAGTGTGGATCTGTGTGTGTAAACACACAGATCCACCTCCTGTCAGCTGTGAGGAGACTGATGTGTGTTCCCAGTACAGAGGAACACACATCGATCTCCTCCCCCTGTGAGTCCCCCTCCCCCTACAGTTAGAACATACTTTAGGACACATTTTAACCCCTTCAGCGCCCCCTAGTGTTAACCCCTTCCCTGCCAGTCACATTTACACAGTAATTAGTGCAGTTTTATAGCACTAATCGCTGTGTAAATGTGAACGGTCCCAAAAACGTGTCAAAAGTGTCCGATATGTCCGCCGCGACGTCACGGTCACAAAAAAAAAACGCAGATCCCCGCCATTACTAGTAAAAAAATAAAAATAAAAATGCCATAAATCTATCACCTATTTTGTAGACGCTATAACTTTTGCGCAAACCAATCAATATACGATTATTGCGTTTTTTTTTTTACCAAAAATACGTAGAATATGTATCGGTCTAAACTGAGGGGAAAAAACGTTTTTTTTAAAAAAATATTGTGAGATGTATTAAATAAAAAGGAAAAAATATTGTGTTTTTTTTTAAATTGTCGCTCTTCTTTTGTTTATAGCGCAAAAAATAAAAACCGCAGAGATGATCAAATACCACCAAACGAAAGCTCTATTTGTGTGGGGAAAAAAACATAATGATTTAATTTGGGTACAGTATTGCCTGACCGCGCAATTGTCATTCAAAGTGCAACAGCGCTGAAAACTAAAAATTGGTCTGGGCAGGAAGGGGGTGAAAATGCCCTGTATGGAAGGGGTTAAAGCTGTTATAGCTGCAAAGTGTGGGTCAACTCAATATTGAACCCTACGGACTAAGACTGGGATGCCATTAAAGTTCATGTGCAGATAAAGGCAGGCGTCCTAATATTTTTGAAAATATAGGGGCAGATTCACAGACATTTTGCTTAGCGTAGCGTATCAGAAATACACTACGCCGCCGTTTTTTACCTTGCTCTACGTGGAATTCAGGTAGATTTTCTACGGTAAACGACGGCGGCGTAGTGTATTTCTCCCGTCGCAATCCATCTGCGCGAGTAGGGGGCGTGAAACATTTAAATTAGGCGCGTTCCCGCGGCGATCGATCTGCGCATGCTCCGTTCGCAAATTTCCCGCCGTGCATTGCGCGAAATCACGTCGTGACGTCATTCGTTGTTTATGTAGCGTACTTTACGGCCGATCCACGTCCCGACGAGTTACGTAAACAAAATAAAAATTTAAATAAATTCGAAGCGGGAACGACGGCCATACTTAACATGGGCTACGTAAAGTTAGAGCAGCAAAAAGCTGCTCTAACATTACGTACAAAAAAATAGACGAAAACGATTGCGACGCCCGCTCGTATGTTCGTGAATCCCCGTAAAAACACATTTGCATATCCCGACGCACCAAAACGACGCAAACTCCTCCCAGCGGCCACAAATAGATGGCAGCGTAGATCCGAAGGCTTACGAAGACGTAAGCCTCTCGGATCGAAGCCCGAAGCCGGCGTATCATGGTTTGAGGATTCAAACTAGTGATACGCCGCGCGAAATTTGAAATTACTCCTGTCTAACACCAGTTAGACAGGCGTAATTGTTTTGTGAATCTGCCCCATAGTGTATATTTATATGACTCTGAGATACCTCAGATGACATGCATAGAAAGATAAAACAGCGAGTGTTCCATGTTTGAGTTTTTCTGCATCTCAAATACTGTTGGAGCAATGTGGTCCCCAATAACATACAGAGGGTTGATATGTCTATATAAATGTAATGACATTTTGTTTAAGAGACAGTTTAGTCTTCTACATGAGAATCCATTCACCAGAAATATTTCAATATGACACCCAAAATAAAAGGTATGAAGACAGATGTATGAAATAAAAGATAATATCCAAGTAAGTTAGTACTGAATATGTATGCAGGCTTCATGTAAAAAGTATTTTAAACGTACTGCCTGAAAAAAATATAACTGCTCCCTGGGTAAGTCATGCATTACAACATTTTAAAGAGATCCAGCAGGATCATA
The DNA here is from genome assembly GCA_029574335.1 of Rana kukunoris. Lineage (NCBI taxonomy): Eukaryota > Metazoa > Chordata > Amphibia > Anura > Ranidae > Rana > Rana kukunoris. The sequence continues at coordinate 336,708,328 of CM056050.1, forward strand.
TCCTGCGAATATCTTCAGGGTTCCCAAAATCCAAGGGTGCTTTATTTTGCAACTTATATTGCCCAACCACCTGTGCTCAACATAAAAAAACCTTAGATTTCTTAGATTTCTAAGACTGCAGCAACCCTATATCTGAATACATGATACACAAAACCTATTTTGATCCACTGTCTTTTTAAAACACAAAGTGAAGAAAATAAAAATCAATATGAATATATATGTGACAACTAAAAAAAAAATCAGATGGTAATAAGTAGGGATCAGCCGAACACCCCCACGTTCGGTTCGCACCAGAACCGTCGAACGGACCGAACGTTCGCGCGAACATTTAGAACCCCATTGAAGTCTATGGGACTCGAACGTTCGAATTCAAAATTTAAAAGTGCTAATTTTAAAGCCTAATATGCAAGTCATTGTCATAAAACGTCTCTGAGAACCCAGGTTCTGCCCCAGGGAACATGTATCAATGGAATTTTTTTTTTAAAACGGTAATCTTTTCAGGAGCAGGACTCCATTGATACATGTTCCCTCGGGCAAGACCCGGGTTCTCAAAGACGTTTTCACAGGCAAACTATAGACACCCAGCAGATACAATATTTAAAGGATTTATTTTTTTCAAATATTTTTTTTCAATATCCTTTAAATATTGTACCTGCTGGGTGTCTATACCTGTGATAACGTCTTTAAATAGCGCAATCACCTGCCTGCCAGTAAATTAGGAAGAACTGATCTAGCTAAGCTATAGTGTGTATAAATATATGTACAACTCCTGGGATGTATATATATCCTCTACACAGTGTAAATTTAACTAAACTGACTAGCCTGCCTGCTCTATCTATCTATCTAGTAATAAAGACACTGTCTCTCTCTCTCTATCTCTCTCTCTCTCTATAGGACTGATCTCTTTAACAACGCCACAACACACTACACAAGGCCGCCTTGCAGGCAGCCTTTTATAGTGTGGGGTGTGTACTAAACCCCCTGAGCCATAATTGGCCAAAGCCACCCTGGTTTTGGCCAATTATGGCTCTCCGTTTTTTGCGCGCTGTGATTGACCAAGCATGCGGGTCATAGTGCATGCTTGGCCAATCATCAGAGCGCAATGCCGCAGTGAATTATGGGCCGTGACGCGTCACTCGAATTTGCGAACATACGTTTGAATCGGACGCGGAGCTCATCCCTAGTAATATGATAGAAAATAAATAATTAAAATCAATACAAATCAATATCAATTCAAATTAAAGGATAATTTCACTATTTAAAAAAAAATTATAATAAGTGCACATTTTTTTTGTAGGTAAAAAATATGCATTTCCAATTTTTTTTTGTAGGAGCCTGGAAAGCATTGCAACCGCCATCCGAAGATCATGGGTGCCATACAGGACTCCTACAGACTGTCAGTGTAAGCTGCCTGCCCATAAATTATACAATCAGGCAGTTTCACACTGACAGGAAGAATCATGAGTGACAGGAATGAATTACTTGAGTGCTCAACAGCACCCTGGTAGTTTATTGAGAAGTACAAGCCAACAGCCTTTGCGGCTTTCGGTACTTGTAGTTCATTGATTCACAGGGATCTGTGAATCAATAACCCGACCGTGCTCTTTTTAAATAGTGACAGCGAGTGCGAGTAGAAGATCCCCGCTGCTGTCACTGGGAGTGTAGGGATTGGGGAGCGGCTGCAGGAACAGGGACTAAAAATGTGTGGAACATGTAACATGTTCCCGAAGGTAAACTTATCCTTTAATTAACTTCAAAACCATATGTGAAAATAAATACAATTCATACACCATATAAAGTAAATAAAGTGCTTATGTGCATGAATAAATATGCAGCTAAATTCAATTCATAGTCCACAAAACATCCAAAGCTGGTGCTGTATAATTTTATGATTTTGATTAGTGCACTCCAAGTGCTCCCCCACTTCAAATGTGCAAACTCCTAGCCAGAAGTAGCAGACCTCTAAAGTTATAGGAGGTCAGTATAGCCTGGATTGAATAAACCCACTATCACAGTGAACAGCGAGCCTTGTTTTGCTGTTGTTTTTGAGTGTGGTGAAAAAGTTAGGCCCCCTAAGTAGTAAGACAAACAGTATATTTGAGAGACAGAGTAATCTACTGCTATGCCCCAAAACTCTCAAATTCACTTCCAAAGAACATCAGAGAGTCATCTTGTCTAAACTCAAATCAAATTTAAAAACTTTTTTCTTTAGACAAGCTTTCATGTAATTGTCCCTTTTTTCCTTTGTTTTAACCTGTGCATTTATTGTGTTTTCTTTGTGAATCACTTTGAGAAGCTACCTTTTAAACGTGCTATATAAATGAAAAGATTATTATTATTGTTATATAGTTTACTAAGCAAATTTGCTTCTAGTTATCGCTTATATATGAAAACATTATAGCTCTTAGGACCACTAATGCTTTACTTAATACAATATGAAAAAAATAAACAGAACACTAACATTTATAATTACAATGTATGTATGTGATGGAGTTTCCCACCTAGTAGTGCCCATTAACACTGACTGACATCAATATAAAATTACTTCTTGCTCTAGCCTGGGCATGTCAAGGGCATTAGTTGCAGCTAGAGGTGCAATGAGCTGTGGGACTTGTAGTCTCAGTGCACGTGGAGGCAGTGCTAATGACATCAAGCTGCTCCCCAAACATACAGGCTGGAAAAGGGAAGAAATTGATTAATGTAGTCAAATGACAGATTTTTTTTAATTTTTTATTTGTTACAAGCATATAAATAATACAATGTAGTGCTTTTCTGTATACGTAAATCAACACACCCCACTGCAGCCAGTAATATTGAGTTTATTTACTAAATGAATACATATTATTAACAAATATAATGTACAAACTTGTAAATGGTTTTAAATGTTGCATATACCCAGTGAAGTGACTAGCCTCATGTGATACACAGAGATGAAACAAATTCTCCTACAAAAAAAACTGTGCCTGTTTATCTACAGCCTTTTCTTCTCCTGAGCCTCCTAAACACACAGATCAGAGGCTGTTTGTCAGCTGTAGAAGGCATGGGGCAGGATCTGATGTCACACACACTGCAGAGTTAGAGCACAGAGCTCAGTGAAACCTGAAACCTAAGAGGAGGGAATGGACGTGCCCCCCACCCTACACAGAATCATAGGGAAATGTACAACTGAGAAAGGAGGTTGTCAGTCAGTTGATGTGTGCTATGAAATGGGAGGGGGAATGCTTCACCCTGGATGCTGTGGAGTCGGTGATAGCAGAGAGATGAGACAACAGAGAGAAATTACAGTTGGTGTTTTGGATTGAAGTTAGTACACAATATAGAAGGATATGTTTGGTTCATTTAGATTTGGTTTTCTATTAACTTTAACAACAAAAATAATATTAAGAAAGAAATATATAAAGAAATATAGAAATATATAAATAAATCACAAAGTTATTTTTTATCACAAGATAAAGTTTCTCTAGTGATTAGTAACAGGTGTTGCAATTAATGAGTGAGCCAAAAACTATCCAAAATAGTCCTTATATTCAGTGAATATTTAATAATACATTTTTCACCATACTCAATTTAAAGGATAAATTCACCTTTTGAAAAAAAAATGCACATTTTTTTGCAGGTAAAAAACTTCGCTTTTTTTTTCTAAGGAGCTGCATAGAATTGCACCTACCATAAGCAGATCATGGCTACAATCTCAGGTTCCTGCAGACTGTCAGGATAGCTGTCTGTCTGTACCTTGCACAGGCAGGCAGTTACCTGAGAGCAGGAAAATCAGTGCACTACGAAAGCACTAACTAGTGCCCTCACAGTTCATTGAGAACTACAAGCCGTCAGCCACAACGGCTGGTGGTAATTGTGGACATTCATTCAAGGTAAACTGAATAAATGGCGTGGCCATGTGGACTTAGCTCTGCACTGTTTACAAATTGTCACAGCGGGTATGTGGAGAAGATCCCCTGCCACACAGGGAGGGGGGATCCGGGGGGGGGGCTACAGCTTCTGCAACATGTTCCACCATAAAAACAGGTAGATCATGTAACATGTTCCAAAGGTGAACTTATCCTTTAAGTGAATTTACACCTCCACCTAAAGCTGAAATGTCACTTGGTAGCTAACTTTACCTTTCTATTTCAGGAAAGGTAAGTACCACTATTTGGGGCATCTACTGTATAGCAAACATCCTCTATATCTTAGATTCTAATCTTAGATTCAATCTTATAGCTTAGATTTTATTAACCCTTTTATTATTCAAGGGTAATATCACTAAGACAGTGCTGCTTTAGAAGAATCTACTACACCTCTTAATTTCACTCTCCTTGAATCACAGTAAAAATCAACAACAGCAACCACAATAGAATAAAAACCATTTACTGATCAATGATACAATCAAACAAAAATTTACTCACATGAACTATGTGCTACTAAGCATCATGTGTAGAGCATAAACAGCAGAATGGTAGGCTATGCTGGACTTGTGCATATGTTATGTACTCAGTGCCTATCCTGACCTCCCTGGGGCCCTAAGAAAAATGTCATTGAGAAGCGGGGGGGGGGGGCGACAGTGACATGTTGCGTTAAAGATTAAAGTTGAGAAGCGAGGTGTTCTGCTGTCGGAAGTGACATCTTACATTAAAGTGAGAAGCGGTGGGTGATGACTTCTTACCTCTTCTCCCATGCAGCCAGCGAGTTAAGAGGCGGGGTCGAAAATGACTTCTCACTAGGCGGGGCCTCTAGTAATTTTAGTAATTTGGGGGTCCTCCGCAGCTTTGCCCTTCGGCTTGCATAGTGAGCCTATAGGGCGGATTGGCCCTGTATGTACTGGGTTTATGGGCTTTGCTGCTCATTCCAATGCTGTGAGCTTGAGAGACACTTGCTGCTGCAGGACAGGCTGTCCGCCAAGAGAGGACCAGAGGAGCATGTTCTAAGCTGCTGTTCCATCTGTCCAGTATCCTGTTCCAGTGAGAGTCAATGGCTGTTCTTGGCCTTCCATGGAGGGGACTATCTGATGCTGCTGCAGAAAGCTGGCTTGAGAGGGGCGAGACCTTTCACTGGCCAGTCCATACTGCTGGAGACCCAAGGACCAACTTAGAGGCCTCTTTTTACTTTTGGAGCCTGGTTCCAAAATAAAACATAATGTACAGTATTTATCTTATTTTAGATTCCTTTTTGTAGCACACTAGCACTCGTGTCATTACTATATCATTCGTTTAAAGAATTTATTTAGGATGGGCATTTACAAATATCTAATTTTTTTATCAGGAGGGTATAAAAGCAAGGACACAGAAATAACATCCAGCCTATTAGAAGTCATCTTGAAATGTAGTGTTGAGCGGAATACGCCATATTCGATTTCGCGATATTGCACGAATATATAGAAGAATATTCGCGAATATTCGCTAATATCGAATATTCGTGATATTTTATCCAAAAAAAAATTTGCGAAATTTCGCTAATGCGAAAATGATTGCCAAATTCTCATAAACGGAGATCATTTCCTGTATTACTAAACTAATATGCACTAAACACTAACTCTACACTAACTCTACTTAAAAGAAAGGAGAATAAGGGGGCAAAAGAAGGGCGGAGAAGATAATCGCGCAATATTCCTTTTGCCGAATATTCGAGTTATTCTGATTGGCTCTGATGCAAAAGAAGGGCAGAGAAGATAATTGCGCAATATTCCTTTTGCCAAATATTCGAGTTATTCTGATTGGCTCTGATGCAAAAGAAGGGCGGAGAAGATAATCGCGCAATATTCCGTTTGTCGAATATTCGAATTATTCTGATTGGCTCTGATGCAAAAGAAGGGCCGAGTAGCTGATGCGATTCTTTTATGTTGCCGAAAATTCGCAATGCGAATTTTCGGCAACATAAAAGAATCGCATCAGCTACTCGGCCCAGGGTCTCTCTCTAATCATACCAGCAATGCTTTTAGACGTCGATGGAGATCACTAGGATGCGATCTGTTTTAAAAATAAATTTGAAAAAATACGAATATTCGCCATAGCTAATATTCGCCGCAATATTCGAGTTATTCGCGAATACTCGAATATGCAATATTCGTAGCGAATATTCGCAATGCGAATATTCGTGAGCAACACTATTGAAATGTAGGAAAGCACTTGATCCACATGTTCCATGGGAAACCACATGACCCAAGTGAAATTCTTCCCAGGCCAATAAGACTTAGAATAATATAAAGTGTGTGTATGTGTGTGTTTAGTCAATCTTTGTCTTCCTTGCAGTAGAAATGGCACCTTCTGGGACCATTGTTCAAACGTCACGTTTGTCAGACTGCTGCCAGTCTGGACCTTAATACATTTCAAGATAAGACTACTACCATAATGTGCTACTGTTAATGTATGTGCAGGTGGATGATACTAAAGAAACCAGGATATATTTCATCTTTCTTCTTAATAAAGATGTGCAAATAGTTTGAAAAATGCAATAACCTATAGTAACCATTCACACTACACATTTAACCTATTCAAAATATAAAAGAACAAAGTAACCTCATTGCTGATTGGTTGCTGAGGGTTACTGTGGTTTGCATATTGCTTTAATCAATTGCATCTCTCTGAGACATTTTATTCTGATTGTTAACTGACTCCCAATTTAAAAATGGATATTCATGAGACATTCCAGCGTCCACTTGTCCATCCTTCTGCTGTCTAATCTCTGCATAACAAAGGCAACTCTGCTTGGTGTCATTGTGTCACAGCCACAAGCTCGCGCCTTGCACGTTTTACTTCTATTCTAAGCTCTGTTTGCAGATACCGTCGGGTCTCTACAGAGTAATTTACTGGCAGAATCCCTCCCCGAATCCAAGCTGTAAAAACAGCTGAGAGCGTAAATAATTCATGCAGACAATATGACTTTTTTATGTAAATTTGGTGCATTAACCCTCTATTATAATGATGGACTGCAGATATGGGGTGATGCCGGCTTGGTAAGAGCTAATGGATGGCCGCCATAAATTCACTGCACATTTTATTGTGTTGCTGAAAATTGTGCCTTTAGGCTCTGCTGTTTACTTTTATGTAAAACTCTGGCTTTCCTAAATATTACAAATATTTTACATCCGACTCTCCAGTTTTTGGGCTCGGCTTTAGATGGGCAAAAAAGAAAAACTGTATTTTAATGTATTATAATTAAATTGGTAGTTTTGCTGTCAATATTCTCAGCATATCCTCATTCAAGGACAATATTACTGATTTCCAAAGGCTGTTTTTTTTTTTTTTTAGGCTTGTAAAGCAGACGCCTGCACTAGGATCTATTTATCTGTGATTGTTAAAGTTTTTTTTTTTTTCTTTTTTCCCTTTAATATATTCCAGTGTTGCAAGAACAGCATTTTCTCCTTCGAAAATTTCTGCATCAGAAATGTAACAATATACTCTGTACATAGTAGCTTGTTATATGAGGCACCAACTTCATTGGGAAGAGTCTAGACAGCATGGCAGAAACCTCTTTCACTGGATTTCTGAAAGCAATTTCCACTGTCCGTTGCCCTAAAACAAGCAAGTCAGGAGCAATTCACTATGACAGCACCAAGGCCAATAGCTCCGTGTGACTATCAATTAAAATTCATTGAACTGCTTTAAAACTAAATTGTATGCAAATATAAAATATATTCAATAATAAAAATCATTAACTTTAGTAATGTGCCTCAGTCTTTATTTATCATAGCCTCTTGTTACTCCCTGAATAGCAGAATTTAGACTAGAGAGGAAGAGAACCCACTATATGCCAACCAGGAGTTAATACATCATAAGCTGGCTGAAAGGAGAGGAGAACAGAGGGCTAACCTCATCAATGTTTTCTGAACCTCAATACAAGTATTATCTCTGGAAGTCCTTGACCAAGCTGTAGTATCTTGGCTTCAGCAGGAAAACTGAGATCAGAACCTGGCTGTGATGTTTAGCAGAGGTGTCCGGAGTAAACAAAGAATTGCATATTTTTGGTTGGTAAGACAGTTCAAACTTATGTATTTAACAGTGCATTTAGCCATTTTACCATGTTATTATTATTATTATTATTATTATGATTATTATTATTATATAGCGCCAATAATTTGTGCAGCGCAATGGATCATGTTCACATTTTATATTATTGCAGAAGAGTTCCTGTTTCTGCATGTTTCAGATTTTTTTAAAGATAGAGATCTGTAGTTATGGATTTTACCTGCAATTTAAACTGCAATTTAAACTGCTGGAGAACTTTTACAGTGCAACAGAATAAATGGAAAAGGTCCCATGGTGTATGCATGGCTATACTTCAGTCAGTTCAGTAAGTACTGTGAACAGAGAACCCCATTCTGCTGTTGTATGTGAGTGAGCTGTAATAGATGAACATCTCATAAGTAGTAAGACAACCAAATCAATTATTTCCTGTTTAGTTTTGGATACAGTTTGGCACCTATGTCTATTTTTTTGCTATCTCTGCCTCCCCCTACCCCAGAGGAGTTATCCCTCACTTCCTAGAACGTCATATTACAGAAAGTAGGTGGAATCTCCATAACAGGAACTCAGGAAGTATTAGCATGCATAAGAACACTTGAATAATAATTACATTATTATTATTATATAGGTGAATGCTTGAATGCTTACAGAATATTTCCATTCTAGTGTCTAGAAAAGCTGTAATGAAACAAAAAAAAGAAAAATGGTACAGATATAAACTGTAGGCACCTATACCAAACTTTGATGCCTTGCTTCTTGCTTTCTGTACCATTCTGATAGGCACTTCTTGATAGTGTTTACGCTTGTCAATCCCTTCTTGCCTCTTGCATATTTTTATTGGCCAGTATGGCAGCCCATCATAGTCTTTTTCCAATAGGAATGAGTGGCGGCGGAGCTTAAGGGAAGGCTCTAAAAGTTCCAAGTAGTCTCAGAGCTTGCCCCTAAGCTCAGCCTACACTAATTCCCATGGGGCTGTCACAACAACCCAGCCTAAGGCTATGGCAGGTGCAAAGAAAGACTGATGCATGCACAGACACTTTGTACATGCAGCAGGTGTATGTTTTGTTTAATTTCTTTTTAAGTCTTATTTATTCCTCTGTAAATTTGTATATATGGTGTCTCTGTATGAATGGAAAAGCTGAATTTGTCTTATAGCATCAACCTTTTTTTTTATTGGCAAAGATAACCCAGTATAGCATCTATACAGCATCTATATTGTAATAGGCATTATCACACTTGTCTATAGTAGGACTTTCGATGCAGTTATGTTAGTTATTAAATCATACATGGGTAATGATCCATGGAACACACACATGTATAACACTCTTACCATTGCTGTATTACAAGCATACCATTTCTATTTTATGTACCACAAAGCTTTAGACTGATTTATTACAGCTATACATACTAAATGGTCAGTACCTCAAGTAGCCAGGAGACTAAACCCAGAAAATATATTTTTGTGCAGCCCTATTTTTCTTGTTGTAGTACACAATTTAGAAACTAATGCCAAACAAAATGATGATCTCAGGGAGCAGAAATACTGTTACCATTTTAGACTAAAAGGCATAGAAAAGGATACTATATAGTGCTCTGGTTTAAATGTAAAGCCCATTTCTGGAAAAAAATATTGTGTCCCCCTACTCCAACTATTTACAATTTCAAAATGTATTCAAATTTTAAAATGTATTTTAAAATCCTCTATCACAACTATTGTAATCTTCTACAGCTTGAAATGACGCTGCTGCTGGGAAGCAAAAGGAAAGTGTCCATGTCACTTAGGCCTGTTGAGGGAACCTGCTCTACAGTTCAGAAGAGAGAAGACTGGCAGGTCATGTAACAATAGATGTAGGTATACTAAAATGGCTTATTGGTATTTTTTTTTATTATAAATAAAAAGGGATAGGGATTAAAGGACAGAGAAGAGGGGTTCCCAGGCATGACCTTTAAGATTGGGTTTCTTCCTACCATATTTAAAAACGTTCAATGCTTTGTTCAACGCTTGATGTTCTAATATTTAATGGAACTCCTTATAATTCTACTACATGTTCAAACAGTAGTTCTCAAAAGAAAAACAGGATGTGAAAAAAAAAGGAAATTCTGCATTATTATTTACAAAATGTACTGTATACTGAGCACATAGCTGATAATAAAGGATACATAGTGTCAAAAAGGACAATAAAAAGCCAATCACATTTTTTTTTTTTTACAACCCATATGAACCCATCATTAATTAAAGGAAAAGGTTGGGCTTCAGTTCAAAAGATCTCAGAACAGGGGTGGTGAGTATGCAAACAATGCTTTAGGGATTGGAACAATAATTGGTGTCACATTGATTAGGGTTACAGGGAGCATAAGCATGATGGTACAGGTTACAGGTATGGCTAAGGCAAGGGTTAGTAGTAAGATTAGAGTTAGTGTGAGGATTAGTGATAGGGTTACAGAGATGGTTAATGTGGGGAGTTAGTGCTGTAATTGTGATTGAGTTAGTGTGAGGGTTAGGGTTATAGGGAGAGTTATTGTTGGGGGTAGGTGGTAGAATTAGAAATTCAGGGATAGTTAGTTTGGGGGTTAGTGGTAGAGATATCTAAGTTGGAAGTAAGGGTGAGGATTTGGGAAGGATTAAGTTGGTCATACATGATTTGAAATTTCTCCCAAATTACCAAAATTTGAGTTTAGAGTGACCCTGTTGGGATCACCTGGTTTGATTGAAATATCAAAGCAGATACATGGAAAATTGTCAGATGATTCAGGTGCTACAGTTGTCTGAATACAACAGCCAGCAAATGGAGATTTCTCAATTCATGTTTTTAGAGTCAATCAGATATCAACCCACCAATCAGGCAACCAGGCGGTCCTCCATCCTGTATGCCGAAATCTTAACGTGTATGACTAGCCATCACTAGTGGGAAGATTAGAGGTAGGGATGAGCTTTAGTTTCAGGTATGAGGCTAACATAGATTTGAGGCAAACCCAGCCAATTCACAGTTTGCGGACTTGGCAAATGAAAGCATGATTTTGCCATAGCAACCAATTTAACCCAATTTATTTCCTGATATTTAAACTTGTCAGATGTCAGATGTCTTCAAAGGGTCAAAAGGGTGAATTGGATAACCTGGTCCCCTTACTATAAAGCAAACATTGATAATGTGCTTACCCATGTAAGGGACAGCATTGAAAGTGCTGCAGATAGAGTACATAGGTACATAGTGTAGGGCTTGTAAGCATTGGTCGCTCAAATTAAATTAACCCTTACTGATTGTCCTGTAATTATCAAAATGATGTTAGGGGGATTTGTTAAAACTGCATCAAATAGAACCTGGGGCAGCTGTTCATATTAACCACAGTCAGCTTCTTAACTCAGTCTGCTACATTAACCTTTAAAAATAAAAAGCTAGAAGATGATGGTTTCTGCGTATTACACTGCATGTGTAATGAAGCTGCATGTGTTGTTCCACAGGATACATTTATTAATTGTTGCTGGCTGCACCCCAACACTCTTCCTCACTGCCAGCACCCTAGCACTTCTCCTCCCTGCTAGCTTTTTAAAGCTTCTACTTACCCTCATATACACCCAATGATTCATGCCATTTCACAAGCTGGTGAAGCACATGGATGACATTCTAGGCAAAATAATGGAGGCTAGGTACCTGACACTGTGGTAAGACAAGGGTCCAAAACTTACAGAATGGTGTTTAGCAAAGATGGCTTCAAGATGCTGGGCATGGGTGTTATTTGAGGAAAATTTAGTCTTCTGCTTCAGAAGAAGATGCATTAAAAGGGCCATTAAATGCACTGCACTCTATGGACTGGTGCACGTAAGGATAGCGTCAACATAATAATTACAATGACTCCTCAAAGCCAGTTGCCACAGCATTCATGGAATTAGCAAAGGTTGTGGCTGCGCTGCACCCTTGCCGAGGAGGAAGAGGCTGCATTAGCAGTACTTGCATGCATGTAGCTGCCCTTGAGGAGAGGTTGGACTTGATGGACTTGTGTCTTTTTTCAACCTCACCTACTATGTAACTATATGTAACTATGTAATGAGGAAATTGGCACATTAGCAGCACCAAAAAGAGTGGCTGCTCTGTGACCTTGAGGTGTTCTGAAAAGGGCACACTGGCAGAATTTGCAGGCAAGTGCTTGCTATGAGCTCTTGAGGAGGTGGAAGAAAAGCATGCATTAGCACTACTTGCAGGCAAGCACTTTTTTTGCTCCTTTAAAGTGGACAAGGAAAAGGGTGCTTTAGCAGCACTTCTCCTCAAGTGGCTGCTTTAATCCCTTGAGGAATAGAGGATGAAGAGGAACAAGAGGAAAAGGGCTCATTGGCAGAACTTGCAGGCAAATGGCTGCACTTTGTCTGGGAGAAGTTAAAGAAGAGGGCAGGCAGCCTATGGCCATAGATTTCCCCGCTTGCAGCTTTGCCTCTACTGCCTGACTATAATGAATAAACATATGTTAAAACAAAATTGTGTGGGCGGAGAAACATTATGCTGGCAAAGCAGTGGAATTTCAGATGTGCATGACCTGTGCTGAGTGCAGCCCAACCATTACCTCAATAACAAAAAATACAGAAAAAAAATATATGGTTATAGTGTTGATTTTAATTGCAGTTTCAATTGGCAGATGATGCCTGCTGTCATGTGCAGCTGCACTGTCCAGCCACTGTAAAACATGTGTGGCTATTCTTCCTCAGCTAATACACTGTAATTTTTATTTCAAGCTGAAATCTAGCTTCACCCACTTATATTGTGGTCTAACCAAGCTGTTTACATACTGTCAAAGCCTTGAACAATATTTTTGGCTATTGTCTGTCAGATAATACACTCTAATTTTTATTGTAAAATCTACCTTGTCTCTTTCCATTTGCTGCCTATTCAAATGCTCACATGCTGTTCTGATGCTAGCCAATTTATACCAAACCCATACCTGAAGTCTATATTTAACATTTTTGGGGAATATTTGGGGATACGAGGATGGATAGGTTTAAAAAGAAGGTTATGGTTAAAGGAAGGGTTGGTATGAGGGGCCTTTGTCTATACCATCACTCTTTTGAAAATAACACCACTGATTTCCTAACAGTCAGGCCCACACAAGGCATTGGCCCCGGTGGGCTAGGGCCACTAAGCAACATGCAGAGCTGCTGTCAGAGGGGGGGGGCAGCCACATGTAGGGGGCCCTGGACATCACAAGCAGTGTTGATTCTTCTGTTGCTCCGCTGCTGCAGTTCCACGTCCCGCCCACCACTGCCAGCATTAGTGATTGGTTGCTACGGCAACCTGGCATCTCGTAACCAATAATTTGGTAGGTCCACCCCCAGCATTCAGTGGAGGAGAAGATAATTAAACTTCCTCCTCCAGACCTGGCTGCTGTACTGTGTTCCCAAGCCAAGCAAATCATGTCCATTGAGTCCTGTCCTCTAAGTCCCACCCACAGAGTTCTGGCTACTAGGGCATGGCTTACAGTCTCCTATCCAGTCCTCGGTAAGGGAATTCAACATGGGAGAACCCAATGGGGACACTAATGGGGGACCTCTAATGAGGCGGACACTGATGGAGGGTTCTCTAATGATGGAGAAGCTGATGGAGGATCTCTAAAGTTGTGGACACTCTAATGAGGGGGGTGTAGAGTTTCACAGAGCGGAGACTCAACTCTGTGTCTATTCCGTCACTAAAAGACAAGCCGCACCCCCTGTCTCTGGAAAAATTGGCTGCTCTAAAATTACCGGCCCTATTTTTTATCCCAGTCCAGGCCTGCTGACACTGATAGTGATTGTATCACACCGATATTGTCATTTGACATACTGTATTTGTTAAAGTACTAATAAAGCCTTACATAAGACCACTGAAGAGACTAGCCTCTGGTGATGCTCAGTGATAAATCTGTACCTGTTTATATGCAGCCTTCTCTTCTCCGCACCTTTCCAAAGATCACAGCTTAGATAGTATTTCTCAGCTTCCAGGAGTCAGGGATCATGGATCTGATGTCACACACTGTGCAATAAGAGACCTGATTGGAAGAAATGGACATACCCCCCTCTACACAGTCTCACTGGGAAACATGCACTTCTGAAGCTGTCAATCACCTACTGTGTACTAGAGGGAAGTGGGGCTAATTCCAAGGATTGCCTTGTGTCAGGAAATACTGTTAGAAGTGACTCATGCAGATAGCAGGAAAGAGAGAGAAGGCAGAATCCACACTAAGTACTATGGACTGAGGCAAGAACATGCTTTATGACAGCCCTCAAAAAATCCACTCGCCTGCTCACATTTTGCGAGTGGATTTTGAGGGCTGGCGAGGGGGGGGCTGCCTGGGAGCCGGGGGAGCGAGCACCTCCGGCAGCCTGTGTGTAATGGGAGTCAGGGGCAGACTGACAACTCATGGGGTCCCCGGGCAAAAGGAGATTATGGGGCCCCCGGGCAATAAATGATGGGGCCACACGGTATACACAGACACACAGTATACATACACACAGAATACACATACACACACTAAAAAGGTACTGGAGAGGAGGGGCAGCTTTAATCTTGGGATTTTTTTTTTTTAAAACACAGATTTTTACATACTTTCCCTAGTTTTACTGAGGCTGGTAACCCTGATGGGGCCCCCTAGTGGCAACTGCCCGAGTTTCCGAATGGTCAGTCCGCCCCTGATGGGGTCCTTCTCCCAGTAACCGCAGAGGGGGAAGAGAGAGCCACCCGGATGTTTAGAGCGCAGCATGGGGAACACAGGATAACAGTTTTCATTTTATTTGCCGTGTTCCCCGCTGCTCACTGTCAGATCCAGCCCCGCCTTCTGGTCCCGAAACTTTGATAGACAGATCACCCGTCCAATCCTGGTGACGGTTGATCTGTTATTCAAAGTTCCAGGCCAGGGGGAGGGCTGAATATGACTTGAGCGGCGGGAACACAGTAATTAAAATGAAAACTGATATCCTGTGTTCCCCGTGCTGCGCTCTGATCACCTGGGCGGCTCTTCTGTTCCTTTCCTCCCCTGCACACAGGAACCAGGTAGGCTGCATAGTGGACACAGGCTAAATGGTGGACACGGCCTGCATTTGGTAAACACAGGCTGCATGTGGTAAACACGGCTGTATGTGGTGGAGACAGGCTGCATGTGGTGGACACGGGCTGCATGGTGGACACGGCTGCATTTGGTGGAAACGGGCTGCATGTGGTGGACATGGGCTGCATGTGGTGGATACGGGCTGCATTTGGTGGACACGGGCTGCATTTGGTGGACACAGGCTGCATTTGGTGGACACAAGACTACATTGGTGGGCAAAAAATAAGCAGCTACAAAAACCAGTGAACAGTGGAAAACAACAAATACAACATACAAAAAGTAGCGCTGACAAATAGGTGATTCCACTGCTGCCCAGGACATATTGATCGATATGCTGTTATATCTCTACTTTCATGTAAGTGTTTATAACCTTTATTAAACATCCAGTTCCTACGGTATCATGCTATGTGCCTTTTTTGCCTCTTTCCACACGTCGCTATTTTTGGTTTAACGTCTCAGGAGTGACTGTTCCTCACCATTGAGCATCTTCCTCCAATTCTGGCGTTGTCGTCGTGTAAAGATCCAGTCCCATTCTGATACAGCTCTCCATATATATCCAGGCGTAGGCTAACTTGGGTTCTATACATCTGGTAAGCCTCCAGAACATCGGTGGTGGGTCTTTGTCACTAATGTTCATCACGTTCAGGAGATAACCACCATTTTGGAACTATTTACCGTGTACAAACCGATCAAGTTTTTCACTTTACTGTTTTGGACTTTTTTTTTTTTTTCCAGATTAGATATTTTGTTTTTGGATTTATTCACTATATCCAATTTGTTTTCAATAGCCCCTCTTTATTATACATTGGTGGGCATAGGCAGCTTGCATTGGTGGGCACGGATTAGATATGTGCATTCCCGTTCGTACGAATGTTATTTTTGTACGAAAATGTTCATTTTCATACCCGCAGGATAATGTGTACATACGAAAAAATTAAAGCACCAAAATACGAAAACTACGAGATTACGAATGAGCCGCATAACGAACAACCGCAAATACGAACGAATGATCCGACAAAAAAAACGACAAAGCGAAAACGGCAAAAGAACAAAAATTACATCTATAACAAAAGATTTACATTCTGTATTTTGTTTGAATCCTTTTTCTGTTTGTTTTCAGTCCTATGTTCATTGTTCATATGACATCTATAACAAAAGATTTGCATGCTGTATTTTGTTTCAATCCTTTTTCTGTTTGTTTTCAGTCCTATGTTCATTGTTCATATGACATCTATAACAAAAGATTTGCATTTTGTATTTTGTTTCAATACTTTTTCTGTTTGTTTTCAGTCCTATGTTCATTGTTCATATGACATCTATAACAAAAGATTTGCATGCTGTATTTTGTTTCAATCCTTTTTCTGTTTGTTTTCAGTCCTATGTTCATTGTTCATATGACATCTATAACAAAAGATTTGCATTCTGTATTTTGTTTCAATCCTTTTTCTGTTTGTTTTCAGTCATATGTTCATTGTTCATATGACATCTATAACAAAAGATTTGCATGCTGTATTTTGAATCCAAAATACGAACAGAAAAAAGGAATTTAAAAATAAAAATACAGAATGCAAATCTTTTGTTATAGATGTCATATGAACATACGACTGAAAATAGCAAAAGAAAAGGGTTTCAAGATACTGCAAATCATTGACGAAAATTCACGAAAATTATTGTCTAACAAGTAACGAACATGAATTAAACAGAATAACGAACCATCCCGCATGTACGAAAATAAAACAGTAACGAAAATACGAAACGATCGGAATACAAAAAAATCGCGTCATACGAAAAACGAACGGGAACAAACAGGAAAACGGGCGTCTTACGAAAAACGAACGAAAACGAAAAAACGGAACGATACGAAACAGAACAAAAAAGAACAAATTTTTTTTCTGTGCACATGTCTAGCACGGATACAGTTTTTGTTAATATTTATTTTAAACTTAATTCTGCAAAAAACATTTAAGTGTCATTTCATGAGATAATTTATGAGGGCGTGTTTAGGGGTGAAATTAGGGGCGGGGCAGGCTGGGTGGGGAAACTGGTGGCGAGTAACCCTTGCAGCCTGGCTAGTAGCAACCCTTTGAGCCCTGATATATGAGGATATGCTTTGCTTATTTATCATTTCAGAGGTTTACAACCACTTTACACCTTATATTGCTAATTTGACAATTGCTAAGTAGGGATGAGCTTCGTGTTCGAGTCGAACGTATGTTCGACTCGAACATTGTATGTTCGATCGTTCGTCGAAATACGATCAAAATGGGTCGTTCGCATCTTTGAGAACCCAGGTCTTGCCCCAGGGAACATGTATCAATGGAATTTTTTTTTTTTTTAAATGGTCGTTTTTTCTGGAGCAGTGAAATTTAAATGATGCTGCATCATTAAAATCACTGCTCCAGAAAAAACTACAGTTTTTAAAACTTTTTTTCAATTGATACATGTTCCCTGGAGCAAGACCCGGGTTCTCAAAGACGTTTTCCGACAATAACATGCATATGGTGCTTTAAAATTAGTACTTTTGAATTTGAATGTTTAATAGGGGTTCTAAATGTTCGCGCGAATGTTCGGTCCGTTCGAAGGTTCTGGTGCGAACTGAACGCGGTGGGTGTTCGGCTCATCCCTATTGCTAAGTAGAACCACTCTTACCATTTTGTAAGTTTTGGCATCTATGCTCAAAGCAGGTATTCCTGTTGTCTGCACCTATACAAAATATAATTTTTTTTCTATGTAATGTTAGAAAATATGTTGCTTATACTTAGCATATTCACTAATTAAATTAAGCAGTCAAAAATGACAGTCATTATTGAGTAGCTATTGTATAACAATAGTTGTAAAGTCAACTCAGTTTTTATAAAATGTATTGTTTACTTCTGTTTATCTCTTTATCTTTTTTAAGATTTTTTTGTAGCACATAAATGAAAAAACTCAGGCCTCGTACACACGATAGGATAGCCGGAGGACAACGGTCTGATGGACCGTTTTCATCAGTCAAAACCGATCGTGTGTGGGCCCTATAGGTTATTTAACCTTAGGTTAAAAAAAAGCAAACTTGCTTTAAAATTAACCTTTGGACTCCTAACCGATAGGTCAAAACCGATCGTTAGTAGGCACTAGTGTTGCTCACGAATATTCGTATTGCGAATATTCGGCTCGAATATGGCATATTCGAGTATTCGCGATATATTCCGAATTTCGCGGTGAATATTCGCTATTTCGAATATTCGTATTTTTTTTTTGAACAGATCACATCCTAGAGATCCCCATCGACGTCTAAAAGCATTGCTGGTATGATTAGAGACCTTGGGCCGAGTAGCTGCAGCGATCATTTTATATTGCCGAAAAATCGCAATGCGATTATTCGGCAATAGCGATATCGCGCGATTATTTTCGAGAAATTCACAATATTGTTTTTAGCTAAAATAACACATATATTCAATTTCAGAGTGTTACTGTCGAAATTCCGCAATCAATTTCTCATTCGCATTTTTGCGAAATTACGATAAAATATCAAGAATATTCTGAGCCAATCAGAGTGCTCCTTCCGCATTTGCCGAATATTCGCAATTATTTTGTATTGTAATATATCACAAATATTCTGAGCCAATCAGAGTGCTCCATTCCGCATTTCTCGAAATTTCGCAATTATTTTGTATTATAAAATATCACGAATATTCTGAGCCAATCAGAGTGCTCCATTCCGCATTTCTCGAAATTTCGCAATTATTTTGTATTATAAAATATCACGAATATTCTGAGCCAATCAGAGTGCTCCTTCCGCATTTGCCAAATATTCGCAATTATTTTGTATTGTAATATATCAAGAATATTCTGAGCCAATCAGAGTGCTCCTTCCGCATTTGCCAAATATTCGCAATTATTTTGTATTGTAATATATCACGAATATTCTGAGCCAATCAGAGTGCTCCTTCCGCATTTGCCGAATATTCGCAATTATTTTGTATTGTAATATATCACGAATATTCTGAGCCAATCAGAGTGCTCCATTCCGCATTTCTCGAAATTTCGCAATTATTTTGTATTATAAAATATCACGAATATTCTGAGCCAATCAGAGTGCTCCTTCCGCATTTCTCGAAATTTCATTCGCATTCGCAATTCGCATTCGCATTCGCATTCGCAATAGCGAAATTTCGCTATCATTTAATTTCCAAAAAATATCGCGAATATTCGCATTTAACGAATATATCTCGAATATTCGACTATATATTCGAGATATATCGCGAAATCGAATATGGCATATTCTGCTCAACACTAGTAGGCACGACCATCGGTTAAAAATCCATGCATGCTCAGAATCAAGTCAACGCATGCTTGGAAGCATTGAACTTCATTTTTTTCAGCACGTCTTTGTGTTTTACGTCACTGTGTTCTGATACGATCGTTTTTTTTAACTGATGGTGTGTAGGCACATCAGACCATCAGTCAGCTTCATCGGTTAACCTATGACAACGGTGCTTCAGACCGTTCTCATCGGATGGACTGATCGTGTGTACAAGGCTTAAGAGAGAATTGTGTTATGGTATACTGACTGACTATAAATCACCAAGCCATAGGCACGGA
This sequence comes from Rana kukunoris, assembly GCA_029574335.1. Lineage (NCBI taxonomy): Eukaryota > Metazoa > Chordata > Amphibia > Anura > Ranidae > Rana > Rana kukunoris. Next base: position 336,727,932 of record CM056050.1, read on the forward strand.
CTAATGGATTTACTCAATAAGTGCAAAGTACATAGTGATGTGTCAGATGTGCAATAACCTACTGTAGAGCAACTATCAGTAGTTATCTCTCAAATAGACTAAATGATAACTAGACTTTTAATTGCTGCTATAGGTTAATACTTTGCTTATGATAATAATTTTTGAGATCTTTTACTGAATTAGAGTTAGAGTTAAATAAGAGTTAAATTGCCTTGGATGTTTTACATCCTTTATTTATTTAGGACAGGCACAGAAGTAATCTGGAGAATTGAAAAGATTATAAAAAAATAAAAAAAAATAGAAGCAGTCTTTTTATTGTTATGCTAATTGTTTAGAGGTAATTTTAAGTTACTGTGGACCTATACACTGATGCAGTCAGTATATATAGGTTGCTTGTCTTGTTCAGAATATACAGAACTTGTTTTGGATAACATTCTACGTGTTTTGTCCAACATTTATTTTACATTTACCATATTTGTGCACTCACTATACATTGTTGGAAAACTATTTGCCCACTCAACTTCCCACAGAATACAAGTATTGATCCAGTGGATGTTCTTGGCAAATCGTTTTATTTATTTTGTCAGAACCTTTAGAATTTTCCCTTTTTCGATGATGAAATGAGTTGTGCTGTCCTGCCTGTGTTCGGCAAAGTTCCAATATGAGCTGCAGTTTCAACTAATCAATATTGCAAATAAGGAACAGACCTTGCAAAAAAAAAAAAAATAGTCAAGAAATGTAACTGCTTGCTAAATTAGAAACGGCTGTGTTTAAAAAAAAAAAAAAAAGCATAGTAAGTATTTAAAAAGGCTTGGGGCAGATATGGATCACTCTTTTGTATTGCACTTGTTTGATGTTTGCAGTTCATGACGCCTTATGTGCCCTCCATGAAATTAAACAGACTGTATTGTGACAATAATGAAGATTGACAAACCAAAACTGTGTGGGGAGAATGGGGAAGTTATATTGTATACAGTGCCCTTTCATTTTTTCAAAATGTGCAACAGGTAACAGAAAAAAATGTACACCTCATGTTTATGCTAGGCATTCATGAAAGGTAACACAGCGGCTCCTACGGGCGAAATCAGGTACCTGTACGTGATCGCCTCTTCCAAGGCGGGAGCCAATCAGCGGGACTTCATGCAACTGGATTTCCATCTTAAAGCGGCAATTCTTCGCTAAGACATAAATATCTACTTGTAATCCATGACCCAAACTCTGTATCCCGTCATATTATATACTATGGATAACAGTTCCTCATTATACTCCATAACACTTCTCTCCTTTTACCTCTTTTTCTGGGACTAACTGGAAAATGTATTTACATTTTCCTGGTCTGTATAGCTCTTATAAGTTATAGTGTTTGTAAAGGTACAAGTTTTTTTTTACCCCAGTGCCCTCTCGATCCAGCGATGTCCGCGAGAGCCTTGCCTCTCTGGGGACTCGCACTCCTGATTGGTTTTTGGCAGCAGCAGAAGCCATTGGCTCCAATTGCTGTCAATCACAGCCAGTGAGCCAATTGGGAGATGGAGGGGTGGGGCCGAGCAGCTGCTCCGTGTGCAAATGGACACAGAGAGCCGCAGGTCAGGAGCGCACCTGCTTGGGTGCCCTCAAAGCAAGCTGCTTGCTGTAAGGGCACCCGACAGGAGGAAGGAGCCATGAGCACCGGCAAGTTACCTGAGAACAGGAGGATCTGGGCTGCTCTGTGCAAAACCATTGCACGGAGCAGGTAAGTATAACATGTTTGTTATTTAAAAAAAACAAAACAACAAAAACAGGGTTATTCAGCAAGAATTTCTACTATTTGTATGTTACTCTTTTTCTGCATTAATAAAATATTATGGGCCAGATTCAGGTAGATCAGAGCATCTTTGCTCCAGAGTAACGCTTCTCATTTACGTTACTCTGACGACCCTTTCAGCGCAAGTACTGTTATTCACATAGCAGTTGCGCGTAAACTTGCGCCAGAGTAACGATAATGCGCTGGCGTAACCCGACGCAAGGGGAAGTGGGTGTGATCATATGTAAATGATGGGCGGAGCCCAGCGCAGAGGCTTACGTTCAGCGCATCAACCACGGAGCATGCGCAGTGAGTGAGGCTCCACTCGCCCCCTTTGTGCGCATGCTCACAACTTCCGTCGGCACCACTTCACGGGAAACGTCAGCGCAATGCCTTCCGTTGGGCGTTTAAATGCGCCCGTAGAAGCGCCATTCCGGCACTAAAGTATATCCTGCTCCCCCTCCCCGCAGTGATGTTACTTTTGTTCTGAGATGGCTGCTCCCATTCCCCGCAAACACACAGGAGAAAGCTGAACTCTAAAGGCCAGGAGCTGTCAGCCGTCATCTCGGCTATGGAGACCTATGATGTCTTCCTCCATGGCTGTAAAATTTGACAGACAAGCATGGACAGAGGTGTTGTCCTGCAAGTGGGGGTGCTCAGCTAGCTCCTATCGTCGGTAACACTGCTGTAGCTGCTCTCCTGCTGACCTCTGACCGTCTGGAGTAAAGATAAAGCAGCCTTTTGTAGAAATAACTTTGCGCCGGACGGACGAGATACGCGCGGCGCATGTAGCCAGGGTATGGTGCTAATCCGTTCGTGAATTGGGAAAAATCCCTCATTTGCATATTTGCAGGGGAAATCAATAGGCGCGACTGATGCGCCCAGCGAAATTAAGCGCTGACGATACTCTGGCGTCGGAACGTTCCGCCGGTCGCAAATGACCCGTTATTGGGTGCATCTAGTTTGGTGGGTACGGGCACATAGAAACGACGGCGCATCTTCACAGTTACGCGGCGCATATCGAAATACTCCAGCGCAAGTGTTGCTGAATCTGGCCCTATATATATATATATATATATATATATACATAAAACAAGGCTTTAATATCACTTTAAGGGTGCCTTTAGACATAATTCAAAGCAATGTGTTGATACCAAAATCTGGTTATGTAATTTTATTACTTTTCAACCCTTAGATAGGGTCACTGCATATGTTTCTACCCATAATCCAACTATTCAGAGTCTAGACAGGTGGTAGCACAATGAAATCAAGGGGATAGCAGTGACAGATTACCAATCAAGCAGAGTAAGCACTGTCCTATGTGCTCCATGCCATTTAAGGGACCCACAACAACAAATCAAAATAATATTGATTTCATCTTAACATACAATTTACAATGAAGCTTCCTTAAATTGTTTACAAAAGATAGAAAAATGAATCAACTCAAATAAAAATCTTACATTAAAGACTCTATAGAGAAAATACTATACTAATGTAATGTACCCAATAACAACCTACAGTACATAAACTGGGTTCACATTGCAGTTTGTTTCTTAAAAGCTCATCTTTTTTCAACTCTCAGTTTGCAAAACAAATTTGGTGCAACCTACGTACATGTGATGCAGACGTGCACACTATTTACTTCAAAGTTTTCCCACTACAGCATGCGCATGGAGAAACCTGTAGAAGCCTACAAGGAGGGCCCCAAGATTTTGACTGCCTAGGGGCCTCCACAGGACTTAATCTGGCACTGGGGGATAGGTCTAATTTAACTAAATACACAAAATGAGAAGCAGTAATTTTTATTGAAAACACTGGACAAATATCAAAACTACAGACAGTGTAAGAACTACAAGGCTAGCTAAATTTAGTTTTTTTTTTATATGAAGATGTCGTTTTTTACATCCCTTGGAATTTTTTTGTGTTTCTAGCTTTAAACCCAACAGCAAAAAGGGTTAAGAAGAACAGGGTTCTTAAACGAATGTGTTTTTTTTTATTAATTCTGCCTATAGATGTGCTTTACACGCTGGAGTGCATTGCTTGATATTAGCTGTAGGTATAGCTTGAAAAATGAACACAAAATAAAGGTTTCAATAGTGTGTGTTGACAAGTGGGAAATGAAAGTTATCTCTTTCTTCTAATTCCATCCCCCTTCATCTCTTCCAAGTCTCATGAGTTTTTGCTACAAGCAACTATATTAATGAATTGAATTCATTAAAAAGGCATTTTAAGATGAAACGGAGCTTGGTGCCCACTGAGTGCTATACATTAGACAAGCATTATGGAAATTGGGATGCACAACACAGTGATGGACCTTTTATAAATGTTTCCATAGATCCAAAGAGAGGAGCAATTTGGATACACTGAGATTTAAATTAATTGACTTCAACCTGTCCCTTTAGAAGTCATAAACCCTTCAATCAACAATAATTTTTATTAATGTACTTTTAAGCATTGTTTTAAATGTTACATTCAAATACAGCAGACAAAGGCACAGATCTAAAGGTCTATAGCATATACCAGTGTAGCCCCCTCTAGGTAGGTAGGTGCTAGAGTGTGTAGGGTAGGAATATTTAGGCAGGCCCGGCTGACAGTCAGGCCTGTTTGTTTTTTTCATTCTGGGCTGGGAGTGGCTTAAGATAGCAGCTGGTGACTGACAGGTAGCATTACCGAGACCTCCCTCTTCTTTCTAGTAGATTCTGTAAAGAGAGAAGAGGAGAGGTGGAGACAACTGGGGTATTCTAAGGAGCTTTGACCAATCCCAAAGCTGATTTGGCAGGGGGCAGGCCTCCTGAAATACCCAGGGTCAGCCCAGCTGGGGAGGAATTGGAGTTGTTCTGAGCTTGGAGATGGAATGCTAGGCTATCAGGGTCTTTGAGCCCCCCACTCTTTTTTTTCTTCACTACCATACTGAATATGCTTGCTTTAATATAATTAGCTGGGAAAACCACCTCCACTTTTTATGGTCTCCTTTTTAGCGCATCTTAACATAGAGTACAAGTACATAAGTAAGCATGGTCAAGTAAAACAAAACAGGACAGGCATATGCCAGGAGAACAAGCTGGATAATCAAAAAGTACACTAAAAATATGAAAGTAAATATTAGCAGTGATCCATAAAAATGTGACAAGATGCAAAGTTAAACTGGTGCCCCAGGCAAACAACTAAATATACAATTGAAATACATATACGTGAATTGGCTTGTCTACCTAAATATTTGTTGATCTGTTCAGCTAGTCTTGTGATTGAAGCACCCTTGCCAGATAGCCTAAAGAACCTCAATTAACGTTTCTTTTGTAGTTTAGGCCTGGTTCTCACCTATGCGTTTTTCAGTTTTGCAGAAATGCACTACAGTCAATTTAACATGATCTCCTATGGGTCATGCCACATCTGTGTTTTTCACTGGTGCGAAAGGGTCAGGGACTTTTTTTCTCACAGCAGGTTGTGTTTTTGGTTCCATAGACTTCAATGGAAAAAATTGCAGTGCTTGCGTTTTTGATGCAATTTTGCTGGTTTCTCCTAACCTCCCAAAAATGAAAAAAGCATCAAAAACGCATTAAAACACATCAAAACCGTGTGTGACAAAATGCATCGACCGCAAACTACATAGATGTGAACCAGGCCTAAGAATAGCTTTAATGACCCCCTCATAATGATTGGACAATGACAATAAAGGAGCAGTAATACACCAATGAAGTCCATACTCTGCTCTCCCTCCCATTGGCAACTCCCGATATTAAAAAGTGTCTCACAATGTTTGCAACCCTACTCCCTTTCTAAGTCCTGATGTGCAGGGGGTTACCAGAATCTACAACAGATTTGGTAAATTATTATTATTACCGCTATTATCTACCTTAATTCAGTTGAAAAGCCATCTACTTGTGAAAAACGATGTACATCCCATGGAAATTTTTGACTCTTTCAATATATTGGGAAACAAACATGAGATATTTATACAAACACGCAATAAAATTGGCCTTTTAAGCAAAAATGTCAATAGATGTAATTGTGTACTTTGGACAAGTAAGTACACTCTTGGCATCAAAAGCTGATATTGCCCCCATAGCAGAAATTAAGTTTTTTAAACATTTTGCAAAACTGACTTAATTCAGTGACATTTTTGACCACTTCTCCATGCGAAATTCCTTCAGTAGCAGGATGTTTGTGGGGTTTCTTGCATTAATATTTGAAAATGTTCCTACATAATTTGAAGTTGAATCAAATCTGGGCTTTGTCCAGGGCGGTCCATAACCCTCTATTTCTTATTTATGCACCATTCATTGTTGAATTTTCTAGTGTTCTTCAGATCATTATCATGTTTGAAAGTCTTATTTCTGGTTCAGCTTTTGGATTTATAGCTTCATCAAGTAAACTATGATATGATGCTGATTTCAAAGTTTACTCAGATCACACTCCCTTTGAAATGTTCTGCACTAGATCAGAGCCCCAAAGACACTTGATATCAGATATGCATTCTCTATTATTCGCCAGCTGCGATCCTAACTGGCCTACAATGGGAAAGGGAACTTGCATTAGATCTATCAAAAGAAGACTGGGAGCGCATCCATACCCATATCCACAAATGGTCAACTAACATTTCCGCACAGGTGCAATAAATGGATTCAAAATCTACTAAAGATGGTACATGACACCTAATAAACTCTATAAATATCACCCCCAATGTTTCTCCACTTTGCTGGAGATGTAACATATCCCGTGGCTCACTGCTTCACCTATGGTGGGACCCTTTATTGACTCTAGACCTTATATTGACTCTAGTTATCTGATATTTAAATAAGACAGATTCTACCTGTATACTCCCAAAGGAAGTTATAGTCATTTCCACCTAAACTAATAATCAAATCATTAACAACTAATATAGAACTCCGAGTTCTAATTTCATGCATTATGAAAGGTAGTAAATTTAGTAATATATTTTTTCCATGTGACAAATCTGCATTTTTGTTTATTTAAAACATGAACATCAATACACCATGCCAGCTGCATATGTAATGTGCTCAAATATATCATCTTTATCTGTAGGTACAATTTGAATAAGGGTTTCATTGAAAAAGTCAACAATTTCCATAAGATATATTCAAAATTGTAAAGATACGTCCTGTTCCCTGCATACTTATTGAATAACACAAACCCAGGTATAAGATACCATCTCTGTAAATTTACTCAGAGCACCTATGAGTTTCTCCCTGGCCAGGCCTGCTTCTTACAGTACATGTGACTCTCAGCATAGTCTCTGAATATCCTCTGGTGACCTTCGGCATTTGGCAGCCATTTTGCGTAAGGGAAACTTTTAAATAAGGCCAGTATGCAACATTTCTTCTTGCAAGTGAATAGCAAGGAGAGGTACCTGCTCGTGAGGGAAAGTATAGAGCTCAGGGACAGGTTTATGACAAGATGTGGAGCCAGTGCAGACTACAGGAACTTTCTTTGTCTGTCCCCAGAAGGGACAATACCCCTAATAACAGAAGCTATTCTCTAGTAAGATATACTGTAATTGCTAAGAGTGTGCCTACCCACAGAGCTTAATTGTGCATTGTGGAACTTTCCTAATATACTGTTTCCATTCACCTACGCCTCTATGTATTCTCTGCCGCTAGTGCACTATGCTGTACTATACCCACACTCTTTTATGGCAAGACCTGCACTAAACACTGCAGGGCTAACCTAAAATAATCCTAGTGATTTTATTCATCACACATACGCGTGTGTGTGTGTGTGTGTGTGTAGTAGCCTACAGCTAATTCAGCATTTATTAACCTAGGGGTGTCAAACTCAATTTCATCACAGGCCGCATCATCAGTTTGTTTGCCCTCAAAGGGCCACTTGTATCTGGGTCAGAGTGCAGGGTTCAGGTGTGCATTACGTACAAAGTGCAGAGTTCAGGATTATGCTATGTACAGAGTGCAGAGTTTAGGATTACTGTATGTACAGAGTATGGAGTTCAGGATTACGTCAGGATTATGATACATACAGGGTTCAGGAGTGTGTTATGCATGCAGTGCAGGGTTCAGGGGGCTTTAAGTACAGAGTGGAGGGTTTCCTGACTCCCCCCACCAAGTGCCCACCACAGGAAGTGCAGGCTGGCTCTTGCCCCCGCTCTATGCTCATATGTTTTGATTGACAGCAGCAGGAGCCAATGATGCTTTTAGCCAAGTGTGTGAGAGTGGGGAGAGAGGCAAAAAGCTATTGCAGATGTGCATAGTGCTGGAAACAGATCGGGCTCAGGGGAGTATTTAGGGGGGGGGCTGGGAGGTGTTAAAACTAATTAAAACCCCTTCCCAGCCAGTGTCATTAGTACAGTGACGGTGCATATTTTTAGCATCACTGGTTCCCAAAAAGTGTCAAAAGTGACAGTTAGTGTCAGAATACAATCGCATTCCCGCTATAAGTTGCTGATTGCCACCATTACTATTTAAAAATAAATTAATAAAAATATCTCATCATTAGTGTTGCTCACGAATATTCGCATTGCGAATATTCGCTACGAATATTGCATATTCGAGTATTCGCGAATATCTCGAATATCGCGGCGAATATTCGCTATTTCGAATATTCGTATTTTTCAAATTTCGCAAAAAATTCGCAAAAAAATTCGCAATTTTTTTTTTTTTTTATAAAATATCACGAATATTCGATATTTACGAATATTCGCGACCGCATATGTGAAATTTCGCTTTTTTTTTTAATAAAATATACCGAATATTCGTAAATATCGAATATTCGTAAATATCGAATATTCGTGATATTTTATATAAAAAAAAAAAAAACGCGAAATTTCGCATTAGCGAAAATTCGCATTAGCGAAAATTCGCATTGGCGAAAATTCGAATTTTTTTTTTTTTTAATATCACGAATATTCGATATTAACGAATATTCGCGAATATTCTTCGAAATATTCGCGAAATATCGCGAAATCGAATATGGCGTATTCCGCTCATCACTACTCATCATTTGTAGATGAATGAATGAATGAAAAACTTATATAGCGCAGCACATGCAAAGTAAATCGCCTCTGGGCGCTTGTTGTTCCTGTCTCCTTTGAGATCAAAAGAGATGAGTCTTAATCTTTCTCCTGAAGACTAAGTAGTTCTCCTCCAGCCGAATGCTGGCTGGTAAGGCGTTCCATAGTCTGGGACCTTGGACAGCGAATCTCAAGTCTCCTTTGGACTTGTATCTGGCCTTCGGTATCTGAAGCCGATTTTGATTGGTGGATCGTAGAATACGATTGGGATTGTGAAGTTTTAATTTTTCGCATAGATAATGGGGAGCATTCCCATGGATATATCTATGCGTTAGACAGAGAGCTTTAAAGGTGATTCTGTCTTTAACTGGTAGCCAGTGAAGGGATCTCAGTGAAGGTGAGATTGATTCCCAGGGTTTTTTCCCAGTCACAAATCTGGCGGCCGTATTTTGAACGACTTGAAGACGAGCGATTTGGTACTTGGGGAGTCCGAGGTAAAGGGCATTTGCATAGTCCAGTCTGGAGTTTACAATCGCTCCCACCATGACGACCGCTATGTCTTTCTTGGAAATAAAAGGCGTGAGTCTGCGTAGTAGGCGCAGCAGATGGTGAGATCCGCTGACTACTGACCCTATTTGTGCATTCATTGTCATGTCGGAGTCAAAGATGACCCCAAGACTTTTGACTTTGGCGCTAGGGGTGATGATTTTGCCCAGAATGGGCGGGGGGATCCAGGTTGTTGCCGATTGATTCCTACGCTTGGCGTGAAACAGAAGAAGTTCTGTTTTCGCTTCGTTGAGTTTGAGATAACTCTTTGTCATCCAGTCCTCTATCAAAGAGAGACAAGTCTCTAGATTGAGGTGGTGATCTTTTTTATTGCAAATGCGGAAGTACAGTTGCGTGTCGTCTGCATATGAATGATAAAGCAGTTTTTGGCTGCTGATGATTTCGAAAAGAGGACGCACATAGATGTTGAATAACGTTGGCAATAGGGGAGATCCTTGAGGGACCCCGCACGATAATGTGCGTTGTTCAGAAGTGAAGGGTCCTAGCTTCACTATTTGCGATCGGTTTTCCAAAAAAGAGGAGAACCAAGGTAGATCGCTTTCTGCGACTTTGGCTATTTTGGCCAGTCGAGTCAATAACAGCTTGTGATCTACTGTATCAAAGGCTGCGCTTAGGTCCAACAGAACCAGAAGAGAAGATTCTCCTTCGTCTGCGGCCTCGAGAACGTCGTCCCATATCTTAAGCAATGCTGTTTCCGTCCCGTGTCCGGGACGGAATCCTGATTGAAATGGGTCGAGTAAGTTGTGGGTATCTAGATGCTGTTGCAGCTGCTGTACCACTGCTTTCTCCATTACCTTGGAGAGAACATTTAGGCCTGTTATGGGGCGCCAGTTGAGTGGATCCTTAGGATCCAAGGTGGCTTTCTTCAAGATGGGTTGAATGAAGCCCTCCTTCAGCTGGGAGGGCATTATTCCCTCCCTGAAGGATTGGTTGATAAGCTGCGTGACAGGAGGTGCCAGGATGTCGGCGCATTCCTTCAGCAGTTTGGTGGGGATAATATCATTTGGCGCAGTGCCGATGATATTTTTTGTGGTCTGAATGGAGATGGGTTCCAGCGTGAACTCACCTAACTGTGGTGAATTACTGCCGGTGCTGTGTAAATAACTACGGGGGGGGGGCTGGGAGAGCAATTGTTTTGCTGAATGCTTTGCCGGATTGCCTCAATTTTGTTCATGAAGCAATCCGATAACTCATCGCAAAATTCTTGTGTATCCAAGTTGGGGGCTTCAAGACATCCTGGATTCATGGTCTGAGTGACCAGCTTGAAGAGTTCGCGGGGGCGGTTTAGGGCACCGTTGATAGCCTCAGAAAAATAGTTTTTCTTGGCTTCGAAGATTTGCTTGTAGTATTTTCTGGTTATTGCCTTGTAGATCGAGAGGTTCTCATCTGAAGAGCTTCTTTTCCAGGCTGCTTCTGCCCTTCTGCGCTCTTGCTTCAGTAACGCCAGCTGGTTGTTGAACCAGCCGGAGTTATTTTTCCTGATCTGGGTCTTTTGTTTCGGCGCTATCAAGTCAGCTGACTGCAATAGTGCTATGTTTATGGCCTCCAGTGTTTCTTCCGCTGTTTGGTGCGGCTGAATTATGTTTATTTTTTCCCCTAATGTGGCTTTGAAGAGTTCCGAGTGGAGCTTCTTCTGACATCTGGTCCAGTGTGTTGTCACTGGATTTGATGTTTTTGTTAAGGGGGGGGAATTCGGAAATAATGAATCTAATTGCATGGTGATCTGTCCATGGCAATGGTTCATTTTCCAAGATTTTTATTTCCAGATCTTGTCTGAAAATAAGATCGAGCGTATGACCTGAAGCAATGGTGGGCCCACATACTAGTTGCTGAAGCCCTTATCCTTCCAGGTGGTCGATGCAGGCGTCGGCAATGGGGTCTTGCTAGATCTCGGTAGATGTTATCATTTTTACACAAACCAATCAATATACTCTTATTGGATTTTTTTTACCAAAAAAAAAAAAAATGTAGTAGAATAGTTAATGACATAAATTTATGAAGAAATAACATTTTTCCATTTTTTATTGGATATGTTTTATAGCAGCAAGTAAAAAATATTGCTTTTTTTTAATTGTCGATCTTTTTTTGCTTATAGCGCAAAAAAAATGCAGAGGTGATCAAATACCACCAAAAGAAAGCTCTATTTGCGGGAGAAAAATTACATAACATTTCTTTGGGTACACTGTCGCACAACGCGCAATTGTCAGTTAAAGTAACGCAGTGCCATATCACAAAAAATGGTCTGTTCATAAATTGGTGGAAAACCTTGTAAAGTAGTTAATGCAATGTACACAGTTAATGAAAGCACATAAAGAGGACCAGTCTACATCAACAAATATCTGTATATGATTCAGCTTCTGATAGAAAATCATTTTCTGAATTTCTTCAGTTTATTAAAAACATTTTTTGATGTAACAGAATGTGTGCCTGCTCCTATAGGAAAAAGTATAGAATCCCATTAGTATAGTTGTACGTTAGATACAATAGACATTTTCTTAAAAATATAAATATATCTATCTGGTAAACTTACCAAGATAGCAGATGGTTTGTGGTGTGTACATAGAAGACAGGCTTCGTGTTAAACCTGGCATCTAGCCACATACAGTTTGAAACTGTCACATGAGACAGCTTTTGAAGTGATGTGTGCCACTCTCAAAATGAGTTTTAATTCAATTCTGCTAGAAAAGCTAAGTGAATGAATAAAAATAAAACAATGACCTCCCTCCCTATGAGAGTCTCAGGATATATACTTTATTTAGTGCACAGTGTAGAAATGATTAAGCGTAACCTGACACGCTCCATTCTATGTGACTGCAAGAAACGAGGAAAAATGTTGAACTGACATAGATATAAAAAAAAGGATTATAAATTAAAGTTGTACTACACAGAAAAAAAAAAGTTGTATCTTCATAAATGTTGAAAAAAACATAAACAGTTACCTTATTTGCTTCCTTTTAGTCTGGTAAAAATGTTATCACCCTTGGACAGGATATGTCTTCCTAGTAGGAGCACCCGTTAAAAATTACAGGAAAAAAAAAGCAAAATGAAAGAGTAAGTAACCTTGTACCATGTACTTGCATGAAAAAGTATTGTATTCTCTCTGTATTGCTTCATTTGTTTGAAATCCCTGATATTCCTGCCAGTCCCTCTGCTTAACTATTAAAAAACAGACCACACTAAGCAGAAGAGCACAGTGTAGTCAGTTCTCTAGATGTGCGATTTTCGTTTAGTCAGTACAGTTGTCGTCCGACAATACAATACAAATAGATTACAACACATGACATCACTTCCGATTTTTTTTTTCTGTCGTACGAGAATTTTCGTGACTTTAATAACCTATTTCATTTTACTTGCGACTATTAACCACTTGCCCACCAAGCCTGTTTTTCAGATTCGGTGTTTACGAGACTAAAACTGTTTTTTTTGCTAGAAAATTACTTAAACCCCCCAAACATTATATCTTTTTTTTCTAACACCCTAGAGAATAAAATTGCAATACTTTTTGTCACACCGTATTTGCGCAGCGGTCTTACAAGCGCACTTTTTTTGAAAAAAATTCACTTTTTTGAATACAAAAATAAGACAACAATACATTTGGCCCAATTTTTTATATATTGTGAAAGATAATGTTACGCCGAGTAAAATGATACCCAACATGTCACGCTTAAAACTTGCGCCCGCTCGTGGCATGGCGTCAAACTTTTACCCTTAAAAATCTCGATAGGCGACGTTTAAAAAATTCTACAGGTTGCATTTTTTGAGATACAGAGGAGGTCTAGGGCTATAATTATTGCTCTCGCTCTAACGATCGCGGCGATAGCTCACTTGTGTGGTTTGAACACCGTTTTCATATGTGGGCGCTACTCGCGTATGCGTTCGCTTCTGTGCGCGAGCTCGTCGGGATGGGGCGTTTTAAAAAAAAAAAATTCTTATTTATTTTAAATTAGTTTATAATTTTATACACCAAAATAAATAAAATAAAAAACTATCACTTTTATTCCTATTACAAGGAATGTAAACATCCCTTGTAATAGAAAAAAGCATGACAGGTCCTATTAAATATGAGATCTGGGGTCAAAAAGACCTCAGATCTCATATTTAGGCTTAAATGCAAAAAAAAGAAAAAAAAATTAAATTTTTCAAATGTCAGAAAAAAAAAATGTTTCTTTAAGACGCTGGGCGGGACTGACGTTTTGACGTCACTTCCGCCCAGCAGAGCTATGGGGGACAGGTGGGGGCGATTTTTCCCTCACTCGTATCCCAGCAGAGGAGCCGAACAGACCCGATCGCCTAGGCCGCTACCGACGGGTCCGGTAAGCGGCGGAGGGCGCGGGAGAGCGGCGGGAGGGGGGGCCCTCTCCCGCCACCGATAACGGCGATCTCGCGGCAATCCGGTGCGGAGACTGCCGTTATCGTGTACAGGACCGCCCACAGAAGAGATGGATATCTCGGTTGTGGCAGCAGCTGCTGCCGTTACCGAGATATCCATCTTTAAAAACATGACGTCTTTTTACTATGACGCCGTGGGCAAGTGGTTAAGCGAAAAAAGTCGTACGATCCGTCGTACGATATTCAGATCATGTGTACGGACCATTAGTGTGCTCTCCTCCAATGATCAGTCTTGTTCTAATCCTCAACCCCCCCTATACAACCTTTCACTGGGAAGACCAGTGTGTTGCTGTTTCTCCTCCTTTAGCACTTATGCAGCTGAGAACAGAGGGAATGTGTGTCAGGGTATCAGTGGCTCCAGCGGCCGATCCTCGCCACGACGCATGCCTGTGCCCGTGCGCGGCGCGCGCATGCGCGCCTCTGCGTTCCAGCATGGTTCTGCATCACGGCGCGTGCGTGGGCGCGCTCCTGCGCGCCCACGCGCGCGTACGTCTGCGCGCGCATCCACGCGCACGTCCACCAATCAAGTCCCAGCTCGGCCTATTTAAACCAGCTCCAGATGCATGGCGGGTTGCTGGCTTGTTGTCAGCTATCCTGCTTAGTGCCTTGTTTACCTGAAAGCTTGTGACCTATTGACCCGGATCGGACCTGACTACTCTACGCCTTCTCCTGCACTTGACCCTCGGCTTGTCTCATCGTTTCTGCTGCTGCCTGTACCCCTTGACCTCCGGCTTGCACCTTGGACCTTCTGCCTTCTCCAATCCCTGAACCATTGGCTTGCATCTCGGATCTGCTTACCGTCCTGACCTGAACTGACTCTCTGCCTGATAAACTTTATTGCTTCTAGGATCACTATCCACGCCTGCTGCGATCCTGTCCTGTGATCAGAAGCCAGGTCTTCAGAGATCTCCTATCAGCACAACACCTTCCGCTGGTAGCCGGTGCCCCTTTGTGCCCTTCCCCGCTGTCTCCACCTCCAGGGGGTGAAGTGCACAGAGCCGCAAAGGCAGCCGCCCTCGGAATCTCGGCCTCGGTGAGTACTTATCCTGACAGTCCTGACAATGTGATCACTTATAAAAAAGGGAAAAAATAGGTTTATAATGTTTTTTTTGTTTTTTTTATCTATACACAAATGTTTTGCAGGGAGCACTGTGGTGTAGAAAGTAGCATTCTCGCCTAGCAGTAAAAAGGGTTGCTGGTTCGAATCTCGACCATGACACTACCTGCCTGGAGTTTGTATGTTCTCCCTGTGACTGCGTGGGTTTCCTCCAGGTACTCCGGTTTCCTCCCACACTCCAAAGACATGCTGGTGGGTTAATTGGCTTCTTCCTAAAATTGGCCCTAGTATTTTAATGTGAGTTAGGAACCTTAGATTGTAAGCTCCCTGAGGGAAGGGACTGATTTGAATGTACATTATATATGTAAAGCGCTACGTAAATTGATGGTGCTATATAAGTACCTAAATAATAATAAATAATAATAATAAACAGAATGGGCTGGTTTACAAGTTGATAATTTATAATCAATTTAATGTAGCTACTACATCTAAGAACTGTTAAGCTGCAATATATAAAAAATAAATTCTTGGGTTTAGATACACTTTTACCTAAATCCATTCCTAAACCAATACACATTTATTTTAACCAAACCTAACATCAATGTGTCAAACAAATTGCAACAAAGGATTGGTCAACCTGATTTTAGCCTAAAATGCAATGTTCAGGAAAATAAGACAATATGCACTTGTTACAAGGTTAATAAAATAAATACAAAATGACCAAAACCAAGAAAGCTGTGGAGGTTTCTACATAGCTTAGACCATATCTGATAGAACTGCCCCCAGGGGCTCATCCAGGTTTCATTGCTACTAACCTTCTCCTCCGCATTCTGTCAGTTACTGTATTATATGTTGTTATTAAGCAATGTGATGATCTTTCTTTGGTATGCAAAATAAAATAAAAATTTAAAGTAAAAATAAAGACAAAATGCTCCCTCTTCCTCCATATAGGCAAACAATTACTGACATTAAAAATTGTGAAAAAAATGAAATAATAAAATAACCCATACCAATTACCATATTAGGGTGAGGTCAGTGAGATGGCATGATTTGATGTAACAAATTGCTAACTAATTGGCAGCATTAAGAATATCCCTAACTTAAAAAAAAAAGGTGAAGCAACAAATCCCTCACAACTACCAATTACTGTCAAATAAGAATTTATTGCCACATACAGTAAGGTGTTAAAAGAGATGTATGGGATTATAAAAAAAACAAACATAGATACTCATCTCCTTGCTGCAGCATCTGTGTGATGCTGCAGCTTTCCCATGCTGGCCCTAAGAAAGAGAACTGAGCAATCACATGAACACTGATTGCTCAGCTCATGGCCTGCATCAGTCACAGCTCAGTTTCTCCAGTGCTCACTGGAAAACAAGGCTGGGAAGGAGTTGGGTGCAGTTGGCTCTGGCTTTCAGTTGCGGCCATTTTTCTGGCTTCTGTCGGACAAGCACGGTGGAAAACCAGCAGCTGACCGGCTCCCGATCTGCCCTCTCCGCCAATGGCAAAGAACACAACAGCTCAGCGGGGCAGATCCCCTCAAAATTCATACCAGACCCTTATCCAGGTATGCAGCATGGCCACCGTGGAAAGGGAAGGGCAGCTAATGTGTGCCCCCCTCTCCTGTACCATACCAGGTCGCATGCTCTCAACATTGGATGGTTATCATGGGGGGATAACATTAGCTTCTGAACTAGAGGATAACCAAAAATTATTCAAAAGCGCCCCTGGGACACAAGTTTGGGCTCTAATTCTTCATAGTAGATGTTGTAACACTGCACTACTTGTATGTAGCTGATTCTTACCAGCTGCAGTTCAGTAAAATATTCAGTGCCTGATTACATAGTATGTCTGGTTCTTTTAGCAGGGACCCCTCCTTTCTCTGAAACAAAGATGAACGTTAATGAAGAGCTGCTTTTACAGGCAGAACTCCAAATATGAATCAATATGAGTTTCAATTTCAGCTGCAACATTCAGATGGTAGGGTCAGGATTGGGCATAAACAACATGAAAGCATGGATCTATCCTGGCTTGTTATAATGGTTCAGGCTGGTGTAATTGTGTGGGGGTGTCTTGACACACTTTGGGCCCCTTAGTATCAATTGAGCATCATTTCATGACCATGTCCACCCCTTTATGCCTACAGTGTACCCATCTTCTGATGGCTACTTCCAGTAGAAAATGCATCATGTCACAAAGCTCAAATCCCATTGGTTTCTTGAACATGACAATAAGTTCACTGTTCTTTAATGGTCTCCACAGTCACCAGATCTCAATCTAATAGCGCACCTTTGTGATGTGATGGAACGGGAAACTCGCAACATGGATGTGCAGCTGACAAATCTGCAGCAACTGCGTGATGCTATCATGTCAACATGGACCAAAATCTCTGAGGAATGTTTCAAACACCTTGTTGAATCTATGCCACGAAGAATTAATGCAGTTCTGAAAGAAAAAGGGGGTCCAACCCGGTACTAGCAAGGTGTACCTAAAAAAATTACTGGCGAGTGTATATCTGCGTGGCCTAGTGATCAAGTGAAGTGTTTTTGCATTAAATCAGAGCTTCTTTTAATAATTTGTCATATGATAATAACTTGTCATTAAACCTTTAAGCCCTGTACACATGGCCGGGAATCCCGCCAGGAAAAAAAGGTCGGTTTTCCTGACGGTATTCCTGGCAAGCTTGCCTTGCAAAGCCGTGCATACAGACGGCCACTTAAAAGAACCGCCGTTCTTTTGAATGGCAAGAGCGCGGTGATGTCATCGACTATGACGAGCCGGCGTTCATCACATTTGATGCCGTCGCCGCCATCTTGCTACACCCCACACTAACCTTGTATGCTACCGCGCATGCATCAAAGTCTTATCGAGTATGCGCGGATTTACCTCGGACAAGTAAGCATACAGACGAAGGTAAAACACTCTGCCGGGAATCCCGACGGGAAACTAGGGAGTAGGTTCTCTATTTTTCCTGTCGGGAAAACTGCTAGCAAGCATACACACGGCTGGGATTTACACCTCAGGTTTAAACATAAACCTCTACATGAGACACTTACCAATGAAAACACTTTATTTTTAGTTATAAGTTCTTTTGCCAGCAGAAAACACACACTGAGAAGTCACCAGCTACTGTTTTCATAGTTGAATCTGTTTCATGTAACAGACTATGAGTGTCCTTCACCTCTACATATCAGGATCATGGTAATACTATTGGCTAAAAGCAATATCAGCAAATGTAAACAGAAAAGCAAAGTATCATCTTGGATATGTTCTTCTTTCCAAAATTAAACTAATGAAGAATGTCAGTATGGAAGATGTATGGATACTATTTCAACATATGAATGTTTTCTATAAAGCATCTCGATCTCAGTAATTGGGGTAACCATAATTGTATTTATTCTATAACTATTATGTACAGTGTCCTGCTACTTCTTCATAGATGCATGGCACCATAAAGTCAATACTTACATATATAAATACAAACAATAGAAATGTATACTTAATGAGAAAACTGTCTCTGTTATGATATCTACCATTTCAAACTAGCATGAAGTAAATAAAGCAGATTCACCAATTATTTTCTATGAATGATCAAAAAAATCTAAATTAAAATGATAAAATTGTCTACCACTCTTCCTCCTCTCTTCTGTACAAAGCACTAGAGGTTTACTTTTGTTAAACCAGTAGGGCTTGGAAGACAGTCAGTGTCATAAAACATATGAGAGAGATAGATAGATAGATAGATAGATAGATAGATAGATAGATAGATAGATAGATAGATAGATAGATAGATAGATAGATAGATAGATAGATAGATAGATAGATAGATAGATAGATAGATAGATAGATAGATAGATAGATAGATAGATAGATAGATAGACTACATTTTTTTTTAAATGTTGTGATTTGTGTTATTATACATTAACGCACTGAAATGCAAAATCACTTGGTGTATGGTAATATAGTACTTTACACAGTAACATAAGCAGACAGTCACCTTCCCACGGTGCCCTGAACCTTTAAAACTGCTGTATAGTGGAACCATAATTATTTCCTCAGCAGAGGTGTGTGGAGCAATAAACAGGGATATGGGAAATGCTATTGACATAGACACACTCACACACACACACACCTACACAGGTTGAACTAGATAGACCTGGGTCTAGACAACCTTACCAAATGGGAAACTATGATTTTTTTTTCTGTTTATAGGGTGAGTAATGGTCAAAACCTCTGTCAAAACCTCGGTCAGGTTCGTACTGCTATTTGTGGTGTTGGGGAAATTCACGTTCATTTCCAGTCCCCCCAAAAATGAGGGTAAATTCTACATTAACCGCTTGCTGACCAGCCGCCGTCATCATACTGCGGCAGGTTGGCGCGGCTGCGCAAAACGCTGTAGGTGTACAGCGGCCACTTAAAGAGCGATAGGGGGTGCGCGAGCCCACCGGGCGACTTCAGAGACAGTACGCGCAGCTGGCTGCCGCAAAGTCTGCTGGCCACCCACGATCGCTCCTTGGAGAGCCAGGACAGGGATCTGTCAATGTAAGCGGACAGTTCCCCATTCTGACAGGGGAGTAGAGAGATATCTGCTGTTCCTAGTGATCAAGAACAGCGATCTCTCTCCTCCTCTAGTCAGTTTACTGCCCCCACAGTTATAATCACCTCCCTAGGGAACATTTAACCCCTTGATCGCCCCTAGTGTTAACCTCTTCCCTGCCAGTGATATTTATACAGTGATCAGTGGCTATTTTTAGCTCTGATCGCTGTTTAAATGTCCCTGGACCCAAAAAAGTGTCCAATCTGTCCCCAGAAATGTCGCAGTCCAGTTAAAAATTGCAGATCGCCATCATTACTTATAAATAAATAATCAAAATGCCATAAATCTATCCTCTATTTTGTAGACGCAATAACTTTTGCCCAAACCAATCAATATATGCTTATTGCAAAAAATGTTACCAAAAGTTGTAGAAGAATACATATTAGCCTAAACTGATGAAAAAATTATATTTTTTATTATTTTTTGGGGGATATTTATTATAGCAAAAAGTTAAAAATATTGTTAATTTTTTTCATAATTGTCGCCCTTTTTTTATAGATAGCGCAAAAAAAAAAAACTGCAGAGGTGACCAAATACCAC
This sequence comes from Rana kukunoris, assembly GCA_029574335.1. Classification (NCBI taxonomy): domain Eukaryota; kingdom Metazoa; phylum Chordata; class Amphibia; order Anura; family Ranidae; genus Rana; species Rana kukunoris. Next base: position 336,747,844 of record CM056050.1, read on the forward strand.
CACAGTTAAAGCGACGCAGTTCCGTAATGCAAAAAATGACATGGCCATTAAGGGGGCAAGTCCTTCCGATCCTTAAGTGGTTAAACACTTGTCAATAGAATTTTGTTTTTCCATATGACTTTATCTCCTAGGACTGTACCATTTTGGTTTTCCCCTTACCTTTTGTACAAATGAAAGTGTGGGTGATGACCTTCAAAAATGAAACATCTAGTAATATAAACCTTACAAACATTGTAACCATTTCCCACTCTATTTAAAGCCCAGTACAAAACTGCAGTGTGTTTAATTACCAAATAAGTAAACACCAGATCTAAAGTGCAATAAGCCAATCTAAATTTGGCTGGGAACCAGCAGACGTAATGGAGGAGATAGAAGCCTAGACAAGTTAATTTTGCAAATTCTTAGAGTGTTTGGGGCGGGGTATACGGAGGGAAAGGCTTTAATGTCCCGAATCTCCAGAATATCTGGAGATTTTAGCAAAATATAAAATTTTGTTAAAATGTTAATTTAAGGAGGTTTTTGGTGGGTTTTGAAGGGTGCAATGACTTGTCCTCGTCCCATTAAAAACAGCTCTTCGTTAACTTAATTATCTTTCATTTTTTTACAGAGCAAGAATAAAAAAAAGTAAAAGAAAGGTATAAAAAAAAAAAAACCTTGTCGAATTATGACCCAAGATTACTTACCAAAGTCCTGGCCACCAGATTGATGAAGGTTTTGCCATCTCTAATTAATATTATTGATCAAACTGGTTAAATGCTCAGAAAGTCCACTGATATTAACTTGCGTAAGGTCTTCTCCCTTCTTCAGCTACCGTCTCTCCATTCAGGCACTAGGATCTTGGTTGCGATAGACATTAAGACTCAGAGTTGGAGGCTTTTGTATTCAGGTCGGTCTTTCATAAATGGATCACGATCATTTATACGTCTGCTGTTGCTCAGGTTAAGATCAGTGGGAATTAGTCATCCTCCTTTCCTATTGAGTGAGGTACCAGGCAGGGTTGTCTTCTTTTGTCTTATTTGCACACATGATAGTTACGCCGCTGGACAGCCATAATATTCTCTTTCCTAACACTGAACCGCCTCTCCTCCAATCAGGTGCTCAGGTCTGTTATCTTTCACCTGATTGGCTGAAACGATAGGCGCCGCTATTGGACCCCTGATGGGAGGAAAGGATGGGAGATGAGGACGGCAGGAGACGCATGAAGGACCCGGCTCATCGCCGTCACCCGCTGCCCCACCAAGACAGGTTCTGGCAGACGGCGAGCGGGCGGAGGTCACACTGGCAGCATTCAAGGTCACACTGGCATCATTTAATGAGCACACTGGCAGCATTTGATGGGCACATTGGTAGCATTTAATGGGCACACTGGCAGCATTTGATAAGCACACTGGCAGCATATGATGGGCACATTGACAGCATTTAATGGACACACTGGCAACATTTGAAAAGCACACTGGCAGCATATTATGGGCATATTGGCAGCATTTAATGGGCACACTGGCACTATTTGACTGGCACAATTGCAGCATATGATAGGCACACTGGTAGCATTTTGATGGGCACACTTGCAGCATTTGATGGCACAGTGACAGCATATTATGGGCATACTGGCAGCATTTGATGGGCACACTGTCAGCTTTTGATGGGCACAGTGGCAGCATTTGATAGCACAGTGGCTGCAATTGATGGCACAGTGGCAGCATTTGATGGGCACAGTGGCAGCATTTGATGGCACAGTGGCAGCATTTGATGGCACAGTAGCTGCAATTGATGGGCACAGTTGAAGCATTTGATGGGCACAGTGGTAGCATTTTATGGCACAGTGGCAGCATTTGATGGCACAGTGGCAGCATTTAATGGGCACAGTGGCGGCGTTTGATGGGCACAGTGGCGGCGTTTGATGGCACAGTGGCTGCAATTCATGTTTTGGTTTTAATTTTTTTTTTTGTTTGCTTGCGCCCCCCTAAAAATTTTGAGCACCAGCCACCACTGGTCTGAACATTGACAGACGAGATATGCTATGCATAACTGTATGTACATGGGGAGGTGTTTAGCATGGCTTGGATTGGTAGTGACCCATGGGTGGGCTATAGCTTGAATGTATACTATAAATATGAGGTCCCCGCACCAATAAATTGAACAGAATGTAGATCTGATCTATGTTGAGTCATTTTTATATATATACATTGTTCCCTGTACAGAGTCTGAGTGTGGTGGAATAGAGGAATGCCGGCAAATAAGGTAAGGTAATGTAGACAGTAATAAGGTGATAGTTACAAATATAGGTACTGTATAGGATAGAGGAGTATCCTATCACTCATTTACATTTTTCTGTAAGCCATCACTCTTAGTTATATTTGATTAGGAGGATCTGGCCTTGAACAAAACAGAACTTTCCTGTTGTCCCAGTTGTGCTATATGCTAAAAAAAAAAATGCACTACAGCTTGTTATAGCCACTTAAAGATATCATGAATACAGATTATGTAAAATTAATTTAGATAAAATTTACATTGTTACCTTTTCCTATATGCATTTTAATATCCTTTTCATAACTGAACATCAGAAATTATGCATAAAATAGCACCCTTATTACCACTGGTTCAACCTCCACTTATTTCACTGTCATTCCATCATCATTTAGTTAACTCTGTAAAACAGACAAATCACAATGGACTACGAGTATTACAATAGACTCTTGCCGAAGAATGTTATATAATGCAAAATGCATTTTTTTTAAAGTATATATTTTTTTCATGTCACCTTGTCAGACTTCTAAGTACTTTATTTAAATTGTATTTTCTATAAAAAAAAACACATAAGATGTAACAGCAATACAGTGACACTGCGCCTTTGCAAGAAGTAGCAGAGTTATATCCGGTAACAGCTTCTAGCTCGAGGACTGAGCTTAATGTTTGAATGTTAGTTTACTCTCCCTGAGGCCTGGGAACCATAAAGCTTACTCTCTCCCAAACCTCTTCTTTCACAAAAGCCCTAGGACTCCAGTCTGTACACACGTGGCAGCTGCACTAACTCCTTCTCTGCTGTGATTTAGTGTTTTCATAGGTTTCAGCAACGTACTGTGCAATGTAATGGATTCACGTAGATATCGTAAATGTAGTGAAATAGAAACCCTTGTCTGCAGCAACCAATCAGATTTAAAATGGCAAGTAATATTTTACACAAAATTGGCTTTATATATAAAGTATACACATTTAAGGAGACAGCTATGTTTCTAAAAGCAATCACTTAAAAAAAGAAAAAGAGAAGTCTGCATGGGGTCCTCTTTCCTGCTATGACAGGGGTCAATTTTTTATATATTCTTTTTACTATTTATAGTATCTTGCATACCAACCCCTGTAATATACTGTAAACCCTCTAATGTTAGTGAAATCCTGCATTTGGCCTCAATGTTAGAGTAACCAGGTAAAACAGCCCACACCTAAATTTGTGATACCAAATTTAAAAACAAAAACTACAAAAAGTATAGAGCTAAACCCATGCAATGTACAATGTGCAATTAATCAAAATGACAAAATAAACAAATAAGAAAAAAGTGAGAAACCCTAAATGTCCATACAAAGACCAACCTTTGACTCACAATACATTGTCAGTCGATTAAATAAAAAATGGTCCCTATGGAACATATTCATCTATTCAGAGGGAAGGGTTCTCATTGATGTGAGTCCTAACAGTTGATTGGATTTGCATATCATGTCCTTTAAAAAATTATATCTAGATCTACAGAGGTTTCTCCCTTTTTCTTGCTATTCTCTTATTTCTTCCTTAATTTTTTTTCTCACTGGCTGAACCTCTGGGGTTTATTATGGGCACTGCTTTATTTCATGACCTCCGATGAGGGTCTTGTTTTCTAAATTCATAGCAGAGGTGTGTTAACTTCATTTAGTTTACTGATATACACATCCTATTTTATAGAATGGACTAGGTCTAATTGTTAACTCTTTAGGTATGTGTTTGTTGTTTTGATGCTTTGTTGCCATTATCTTTGCTATGTATGTAAAGTATAGAAACTGTTACTTTTCTAAATCTTTTTTTTTTTTTTGTAAAAATGGAAAAAAAAATAACGAATACAAATTTATCCAAAGTAAGAATCATTCGAAATAGCGAATGCCATATATTACTAGTTGGTTAATTATATTTCGGATTTTCAATTTTTCGGAATTTCACATTTTTGGATTTCCAAATTTTCGACATTACAGGTTTACGAATTTACAAATACCACATCTAAATGAATGGAACATACCGAATTTGAATTTTTCCGAAGTTCCGAATTTATTTGAAATAATGAATTTCAATCACAACGAATGACCGGGAAAATGAAATTACATTATTAGTAAGAAAAGCAGCAAAAACAATTAAAATGCCATAAATCTATCCCTTATTTTATAGACACTATGGGCCAGATTCAGATACACTTAATATTGCGCTGCGTAATCAAAATACTCTACGCTGCCATATTTTACCAGGCTTTACACCGAATCCTGGTAGATTTTTGCCCGTACGCTACGGCGGCGTAGTCTATTTCTCGCCGCGTAATCGAAATACGCGATTAGGGGGCGTGAAGCATTTAAATTAAGCGCGTCCCCGCGGCGATCGAACTGCGCATGCTCCGTTCAGAAATTTCCCGGCGTGCATTGCGCGAAATCACGTCGTTACGTCATTCGTTGTTTGAGTAGCGTCGTTTACGAACATTCCTATTCCCGGACGACTTACGTAAAAAATAATAAAAGACGTCGGAAAACGTAGAAATTCGACGCGGGAACGACGACCATACTTAACATGGGCTGTCTAATATTAGAGCAGCAAAAAGCTGGTATAGTGTTACGCAAAAAAAAGATGACTAAAAGTGCCGTAAGAGATTGCGAATGAAGATCGTAATTTCGGGGATCGCCGGCAAAAGCTTATTTGCATACCCCGATGCAGAAAACGACGGGAAGTCCACCCAGTGGCCGCAATTTTATTGCAGCGTAGATCCGAAGGCGTACGAACACGTAATCCAGTCGAATTGAAGCCCACAGCCGTCTATTCATGGTTTGAGGTTTTCGACTAGCTAAAAAACGTGCGTAATTTGAAATTACTCCAGTCTAACACTAGTTAGACAGGAGTAAGGGCTCTGTGAATCTGGCCCTATAACTTTTGCTCAAACCAATAAATATACGCCTATTGTGATTTTTTTTAACCAAAACTATGTAGAAGAATATATATCGGCCTAAACTGATGAATACCTTTTTTTGCGAGGGGGGATTTGTATTATAGCATTAAGGGAAAAAATGTTTTTTTTTTTTTAATTGTCGCTCTTTGTTTGTAGTGCAAAAAATAAAGAAAGCATAGGTGGTCAAATGCTACCAAAAGAAAGTTCTATTTATGGGGAAAAAAGAATGTCAATTTTGTTTGGGTGCAGCGTTGCACGACCGTGAAATTATCAGTTAAAGCGATGCAGTACCGTATCCCAAAAAATGGCCTGGTCATTAAGGGGGCAAATCCTTCCGGGGCTGAAGTGCTTAACCACTTGATACTGTATTGTCCTGACAGCACGTCATATGACGTCCTATCATTTAAAGCTGCTAGGGGCGCGCGCACCCGTCGTGTCACTGAGAACACCATGCGTGTGCCCGGCGGCCGCGATGGCCGCCGGGCACACGCGATTGCCGACAATTGAGCTGGGACGTCCCTGTCAGGAAGAGAGGAGACATACAATTAACCCCTTCCCTGCCCCCTAGTGGTTAACCCCTTCCCTGTCAGTTACATTTATACAGTTATCAATGCATATTTATAGCATTGTTCACTTTATAAATGTAAATGGTCCCAAAAATGTGTCAAAAGTGTCCGATGTGTCCGCTATAATGTCCCAGTCCCGAAAAAAAATCGCAGATCGCCGCCATTCCTAGTAAAAAAAAAATCATAATTATGTCCCCTATTTTGTAGGCAATATAACTTTTGCGCAAACCAGTCACTATACGGTTATTGCGATTTAATTTTTTATTTTTTTTTACCAAAAATATGTAGAAGAATACGTATCGGCCTAAACTGAGATAAAAACGTATTTTTTTTCTTTTTTTAAATGGGATATTTATTATAGCAAAAAGCTTGCTCTTTTTTTGTTTATAGCGCAAAAAAAAACGCACATGCGTTAAAATACCATCAAAAGAAAGCTCTATTTGTGGGGAAAAAAAGGACGTCAATTTTGTTTGGGAGCCACATCGCACGACCGTGCAATTGCAGGTAAATTGACGCAGTGCCGGAAGCTAAAATTTTGTCTGGGCAGGAAGGGGGTGTAGGTGCACAGTAGGCAAGTGGTTAAACAAGAAAATATAATTTTAACAATAACTCTGTATTTCCACATGCCAAGCTATATCCAGAGAAACTGTTCCAGGAGCTATCTCCCCTCCATGCGATGGGAGCGGGGTGTAAACTGGAAGGATTGGGGTCATTTCTGGTTTTACTCTGTGCAGTAGCCTTTGCACCCTCTGCATTATGTAATCATGACCATTGAATTCTGTGTGTTATGCACACCTGATTGCAATAATCATTCCTGACCCCTGTATTCTGTGCAATCAATACTCCTGATCCCTGCATTCTCTGTGACACCCACAACAACTCTAGCCCCCACATACTCTGTGATATGCACATATTGCACAATAAACCAAAAATAAAATAGTTTTATTTTATTAGGTATGCGTGTCTGTCTGTGACCCATTGAGGAGATGTTCCCTTACTCCCCGTCCCTGTGACACCTGTAAAAAAATGGAGTGCATTTGTATGGACAAAACAGCAAAGACAGCAATAAAAAAAATTCTCAGTCAAAGGTTCTAAGGTTTGGATCATTCTTCGTTCTGCTAAAAATGTTGTCCATGTCCCCAGTACTTCCTTTACTGACAAAAACCCAGGAGATATCTCCCCAATAGGGACACCACAATGAAAACCTCATATAGAATATAACCCAGGGGTAGGCAACCTTAAAGAGGTGGAGATGAACCTGAACAGCATGAGAGACACCTGATTTAAACTTGTAATTGCCGTACTACTGTGTCGCAATCACATACATTTAAGAGCAAACACGGGTTTAAATCAGGTTGCATCAGCTTATATGGGGCTCTTGCTCCCTACAGCACCTCCAACGTTACAAGTAGTCCCTCTGCATTGCACTTGGTTTGATGCTCTGGGATAGTGAGTCAGCAAGCCCAGACCACGATCTACCAGTCACCTGTCCGCGATCTACAGGTTGGTGACCCCTGCTCTAACCCTTTCCTGTTCTATCCAAAATTAAATTAAATATTTGGGCTGAAGCTAAGCTTTACATAAAAAAAAGGAAAAGTAGGGAAGTAAAGGTGGTTATTTCTCCTAAAGCGGTTGTATGCCGCTTGATGATTCCCCGCCCCCATGCGAGGTAAAGTTATAATGACCGGAGCCACAATGATGTCACTCCTGCGCCTGCGCGTGGGAACCACCGTTAATGGCACAGGGCTCTAAAGGAACAGCCACCTATGATGCCACTGGCTGCATGTAATGTAAATATCTTCTAAACGCTGTACGTTCTGCAGATATTTACACCACCTATAGGTAAGCCTAATATAGCCTAAAGCGTTTGTATGCCGCTTGATGATTATTTTTTCCCCCCTGCGAGGTAAAGTTATAATGACCGGAGACACAATGATGTCACTCCCGCGCCTGCACGCGGGAACCACCTTTCATGGCACAGGGCTCGAAAGGAACAGCCACCTATGATGCCACTGGCTGCATGTAATGTTAATATCTTCTAAACGCTGTACGTTCTGGAGATATTTACACCACCTATAGGTAAGCCTAATATAGGCTTACCTATAGGTAAAAGGCAGCAAAGGAAGTTTAGTTCCTCTTTAACAATAAAATCATTCCAAGGATATCATTTTTAATTACTAATAAGCTAGAAATGTAAAATGATTTGACAGTTAAGCCCCATACACACTATCAGTTTTCCTGACGGTTTTCTCTTCAGGTTTACCAAAACCATCTAATATGAGGTCAAACCTCAAGAGTTTTAATTTGTATGCAATCTGGCAGGCCCTTGCACTACATGGTTTTGGTAAACCTGATGAGAAAACCGTCAGGAAAACTGATAGTGTGTATGGGGCTTTACATGAACAGATTTCATTCCACTCCACCAGGTTTTTGTGATATTCTGTCCCGAGATCAAACCACCAACCAATCAAATTTTTCTGCCATGCTGGTTAGCATTCTTTATGTTAGTTTATTTGGAAAAGTCAATAATATATGTCCTTTTATAATTGATAACAATCATGAATCAAGTCTTCCAACATATGATTGCCCTGTATTTACTAGATTAAAGAGTGAACATAGGGGTGCCAACTAATAACCAATATAAAGTGAATATGATTGTGGATGGTTGCTGCTCCTATATTAGTGAAGCACTAAATGCAAAAAATGTGCGACAAAAGGGCGCTACCTAACCAATATCACAAAATAAATATACCACTGTTAAACAATCCCACATTCTATGAAAGCGTAAATAATCAAATCAATTGTAAACATATAATACCAAAAAATACAATATTGAAAAGGAAGTCAATGAAAAAATATAATAAATTCAATTACAGAAAACCAAAAATCAAATCAAAGTTCTGTGTGAATAAAAAATTCCAGTCTACTTTTTTTAACTCCAACACCATTGTGTCTATAAAATACAGTGCTCCAAAAAGAATAGAAAAAACAGTGCTCCACCCAAAGTTAGATATTCAATTGCACTCACCAGAAACATTCGGCCACCGAGTGATCATCAAGCATGGATATATATAAATGAATCATTCCAATCGATCGTATGCCAATCTTTATCCGCTCAATCTCCTGTCTCCTTTCCTAGTCACAGGCTTTACTAGTTCCCACCTAGTCCAGCCCTGAATGTTATTCCTCTTGGTTTGGATATACTCTATTCAATCATAACATTGTATAAGTTGCACTTTTAAGATGAATACCTGCTGTGAGTAATTTTTGTAATGCCAAGTCTGTAGAACTCCCTACTGAAGGTACATTGATGAGGCAGGCCAGACGATACTCAAGATATTGCCATTTGCTGTTCTTGGAAGTTGGCTAGTATGGTGGTAAATTATCACAAGAATCAAATGTTTCGTAATCAGAACAAGGGAAACAGAAACAGCACGCACACTGATGCTAAAAGTGGAACTTCATTGTCAATGAAAGTTGATTATTCTTAATCCTTATGCTGCTGGCATTAGTAAATATATAGCAAAGTATATTGTATATACATGTTTTAACCTTTTTTGTACATTTATTCAGTTACTTCCTGATTTCTATGCCTAGGCAAAATGATGTCATACATGCCAGGAGTCTTGCGGAAGGGAGAAGAGGCTTTCCCACCTAAGCACATCCTCCTTTTCTTATGCCAGGCAGATGGATTCCAGGAAGTAAATGCTACATAAATCATCTGCCCTTACTCAAGATGGCTGCGGCCAGAAATGCTAGGGGGGTGTTTTTCAAAGTTATTTCTCAACAAAATAAAGCATAGAGTAAGCGCTGCTCAAACTGTTGGCGCTATATAAATCCTGTATAATAATAATAATAATAATAATAATAATAATATTAATAGACATGGATTGATGGGTGAGTTTGCTTTAAATATTAAAAATGAAAAAAAAAAAGCATATTTGGTTTGTGGTGCTTAGATGCAGTGTAGTTCTTGTTTAACTACTTAAGACCCGGACCTTTAGTCAGCTAAAGGACCCGGCCAGGTTTTGCGATTCGGCACTGAGTCACTTTAACAGACAATTGCGCGGTCGTGCGACGTGGCTCCCAAACAAAATTGGCGTCCTTTTTTCCCCACAAATAGAGCTTTCTTTTGGTGGTATTTGATCACCTCTGCGGTTTTTATTTTTTGTGCTATAAACAAAAATAGAGCGACAATTTTGAAAAAAAAAACAATATTTTTAACTTTTTGCTATAATAAATATCCCCCAAAAATATATAAAAAAAAATGTTTTCCTCAGTTTAGGCTGAAATGTATTCTTCTAAATATTTTTGGCAAAATAAATCGCAATAAGCGTTTATCGGTTGGTTTGCGCAAAATTTATAGCGTTTACAAAATAGGGGATAGTTTTATTGCAATCTTTATTTGTTATTTTTTACTACTAATGGTGGCGATCAGCGATTTTTTTCATGACTGCAACATTATGGCGGACACTTCGGACAATTTTGACACATTTTTGGGACAATTGTCATTTTTACAGCAAAAAATGCATTTAAATTGCATTGTTTATTGTGAAAATGACATTTGCAGTTTGGGAGTTAACCACAAGGGGGCGCTGGAGGGGTTATGTGTTCCCTAATGTGTGTTTACAACTGTAGGGGGGTGTGGCTGTAGGTGTGACATCATTGTGTATCCCTATAAAAGGGATCAAGCGATCGATGACGCCACCGCAGTGAAGAACGGGGAAGCTGTGTTTACACACTGCTCTCCCCATTTTTCAGCTCCAGGGACCGATCGCCGGACTCCAGCGGCGATCGGGTCTGCGAGTCCTGTGGTCCCGATCCCGGAGCTTCGGACCGGGTTGCGGGAGCGCGCCGCGGTCGCTCGCCGGCTACCCACGGCTGGGTACTAGTACAGGACATACCTGTACGTGGATGTGCCCAGCGTGCAATTCTGCCGACGTATATGTGCATGAGGCGGTCCTTAAGTGGTTAAGTTATCACTGCCTGCAATACCACCAACCAATAGAGAGAGGAAAACTCAAATTCTAGATGGCTGGACAAACAAACAGATGCTACTCTTGCATACAATCTTGCACACTTTAAAGAGGAAGTAAACGCTTTTTAACCACTTCAGCCCCGGAAAGGATTTACCCCCTTCCTGACCAGAGCACTTTTTGTGATTTGGCACTGCGCTGCTTTAACTGACAATTGCGCGGTCATGCGACGTGGCTCCCAAACAAAATTGGCGTCCTTTTTTTCCCACAAATAGAGCTTTATTTTGGTGGTATTTGATCACCTCTGCGGTTTTTATATTTTGCGCTATAAACAAAAATAGAGCGACAATTCTGAAAAAAATTCAATATTTTTTACTTTTTGCTATAATAAATATCCCCCAATAATATATAAAAAAAAAACATTTTTTTCCCTCAGTTTAGGGCGATACGTATTCTTCTACATATTTTTCGTAAAAAAAAATCGCAATAAGCGTTTATTGATTCGTTTACAAAATAGGGGTTAGTTTTATGGCATTTTTATTAATATTTTTTTTTTACTAGAAATGGCGGCAATCAGCGTTTTTTTTCAATACTGCGACCTTATGGCGGACACTTCGAACACTTTTGACACATTTTTTTAGCGATCGATGCTATAAAAATGCATTGTATTACTATAAAAATGCCATTGGCAGTGAAGGGGTTAACACTAGGGGGCGGGAAGGGGTTAAGTGTGTTCCTGGGTGTGTTCTAACTGTATGGGGGGGTGGACTGACTGAGGGAAATCACTGATCTTCTGTTCATACATTGTATGAACAGAAAATCAGCGTTTCCCCCGCTGACAGGATTGAGAGCTTTGTGTTTACACACATAGCTCCCGTTCCTTGCTCTGTAACGAGCGATCGCGTGTGCCCGTCGGCGATCATACCCGCCGGGCACGCGCGCGCCCCGTAGTGGCCGAAAATGTAGCTGACGTAGAGCTACGTGCTCTCGCCCAGGAGAGCCGACCTGCCGCCGTAGAATGACGGCGGCTGGTCGGCAAGTGGTTAAAAAATCCTGGAAAAAAAAAACCCGCAAGAGAAAGGCATAATGAGCTAGGATGCATAGCATCTCATTATGAATTACTTACCTGAGATCGAAGCGGTCCTCGATCACCTCCTCCACCGCCGCCATTTCTTCTGGAATGACTTCCAGGTATCGCTGCTCCGGCGCTGTGACTGGCCGGAGCAGCGATGACATCACTCCCGCGCATGCGCACAGGAGCCGCCAGTCACTAGCGGCACACTCAGTGTGCCTGCGTCGTTGTCTACAGCGCACATGCCCCACTGTCTACAGTGCACATGCGCCGTAGACATCAGTGCAGTCTTTTCTGCAAATATCTCCTTAACCTCGTAGGTTAAGAGGATATTTCTTGCACCTACAGGTGAGCCTTAATCTAGGCTTACCTGTAGGGCTAAGTGGTCTGTAAGGGTTTAAAACCACTTTCAGTGAAGTGATTCCCATATGCTTCTGAGATTCCCCCAACTATACTACAAGTCCTTGCGTGATCACTTTTCCCACTGTTACACACACACACACACACACACACCAAACACATGACCAACAGGGTAGACTGCCACCACTGGTGACTGCTGACTGGTCTGCTAGACAACCATACACAAGCAAACCTGAATCTCCCAAATCACTGTTACTGGCAATGAGATCTGTCCATGTCTATAGCACAGAGTTTTCCAACCAGGGTTTTGTGACAGGTACCCAAGTGTTCTGCAATCTATCTGTCAACTGCAGGCAGCTGATGGGTAAATAACTTCCCCTCTGCTGATACATGCCGAGTTAGGCAGGGAAGGGGCTGTTATACTGTTAAGGCGATCATACACGGCTGGAATTTCGAAAAAAAATTATTTCAAAAATCGTATCAAAGAATTTTCGTACAAATTTCGCACCGTTAGTGGGCTGCAGCAACAGCCGATTTTCGTGCGGCAAACAAATTTGAGAAATCCAACATGTTGGATTTTTTTTTTTAAAACTAACGATTTTCTGATCGATGATGGGAGAATCGTGCGAGAAATGTAATAGGAAAAAAAATGCGCATGTGTAAGAAAAGAATATTCCTGGAGAGAAAAGAATATTCCTGGCAACATGAAGGTTTGGTCGGCCGAATTCCGAAAATCAATGGTGGCATCATCGGATCACAACACTGTTCTCCGCTGCCCCCTCCTTCCCTTCTGTCCACTCCAGGTGCTTGTGTGTGACATCACATGGGATGAACAGGAGAGAAAGTGGGGCTATCGAGCAACAGTGCGCCAGAAGAGGACTGATCACATGCGTTCTCCTGCCATGCTCTGCATATGAAGAAAACCTCTGCTACTACTGTAATATGCCTTGTTGTGTGCTCTATGTACTGTGTCTTGATGTGTGCCCTATGTAATGTACCCTGCTATGTGCCCCGTGTACTGTGCCCTGATGTGTGCTCTATGTACTGTGCCCTGATGTAGGGATGTGCTATGAAGTGAGTGGCTGGTGGGGCACTGGCTAGTATCAGAGTCAGATACACACAGGTTACATACACTGTGAACGTTAGAGTGAGAGCAAAAATTCTACAGTGTAAGGCTGCGTACACACGATCAGTCCATCCGATGAGAACGGTCCGAAGCTGACTGATGGTTTGATGTGCCTACACACCATTGGTTAAAAAAACTATCATGTCAGAACGCGGTGACGTAAAACACAACGATGTGCTGAAAAAAAAAACAAGTTCAATGCTTCCAAGCATGCGTCGACTTGATTCTGAGCATGCGCGGCTTTTTAACCGATGCTTTTGCATACTAACGATCGGTTTTGACCCATCGGTCAGGCGTCCATCGGTTAAATTTTAAAGCAAGTTCTATTTTTTTTGACCGAAGGATAACTGACCGATGGGGCCCACACACGATTGGTTTGGACCGATGAAACGGACCTTCGTGTGTACGCGGCCTTGCATAAAAAGTTGAAATGACCACCATTTTATTCCCTAGGGTGTCTACTAAAACAATATATATAATGTTTGGGGGTAATTTTCTAGCAAAAAAAAAATATGATTATTGTAGGAGAAAAGTGTCAGGATTAGCCTGGGTGGCAAGTGGTTAATTACCATAAGTAATATACAAATAAGTATTTTATATTGTAATTTAATGTGCCCTATTCCCAAGTAATGTGCCCTGCCCTCACATAATTGCCCTGTTCCCATTTAATGTGCCCTGTTCCCATTTAATGTGCTCTGCTCTAACGCAATGTGCCCTGCTCTTACTTATTGTGCCCTGCTCCCATATAATGTGCCTTGCTCCCACATAATGTACCCTGCTCCCACATCATGTGCCCTACTTCCACATAATGTGCTCTGCTCTCGTGTAATGTGCCCTGCTCCCACATAATTTACCTTGCTCCCACATAATGTGCTCTGCTGTCATGTAATGTGCCTTGCTCCCACATAATTTGCCTTGTTCCCATGTAATGCTCTTACGCAATGTGCCCTGCTCCAACATATTGTTCTCTGCATTCATGTAGTGTGCCCTGGTCACATGTAATGTGTCCTCCTCCCATGTAATGTGCCCTGTTATGTAAGGTGACCAGATTTTTAGAATGAAATCCGGGGACATATTTTTTTTTACTAGTAATGGTGGCAATCAGCGACTCTCTGCCGTCGCCATCGCTGCCCGCCTCACAGCCTGTCAAGTCTCACTCTCCAGGCCCCAGGCTACTACTGGGTGGGGAGTGGAAGAAGATCACTCTGCCAGGAAAGGCAAGGAGATGAGCAGGCCGGCAGTTGGCCGGGTCTTGAGCCAAGGCAGAAGAACACACGCGCGGAGCTGAATGGGCATGCACCCAAAACTGAAGACATATTCCCTCCGCTCCGACCAGAAAATGATCATAGAAAGGGGCACAGATAATGGAAAAAAAATACACTCACCTCCTCCCAAGCTACTAGGAGCGGCGGAGTGGAGGTGTGTAATTCAGATATTTTAGTTTTTATTCTGCACTGACTGTCTTTGAAATTGCCCCAGCCCCTGTTCAAATCCAATCTGGGGACAAAACTGGGGACAGACTTGGCCCGGGGACAGTGTCCTCAATCTGGGGACTGTCCCCTGAAACCAGGGATGTCTGGTCACCCTACTGTTATGTGCCTATTATGTTCCATGCTTACATTTAAGGTGCCCCGCTCTGTGCCCTATATCGTCCCCTGTTCCCAAGTAATGTACCCTGCTCTCATGTAATGTGTCTTGTTACCACATCATTTGCCCTGTTCTCACGCAATGTGCCCTGCTCTCACATATTGTGCCCTACTCCCACATATTGTGCCTTGCTCCCACATAATGTACCCTTCTCTAATGTAATGTGCCCTGCTCCCATGTAATGTGCCCTGCTCCCACTTAATGTGCCCTGCTGTGTGCCCTATAATATTCCCTGTTCCCATGTAATGTATTCTGCTTCTATGATTTCATGGGTTCCTCAAGATCTCCAACTATTTGCTAAGGGTTAAGGATTAATGAGGTTAAGAAACCCTTCTATGGCAGATATAATTTCAACATAATAATGTGAGTCTGGTTGGCAGTCTTGTTCTTTGTCACCCAAGTACAGTAACTACAGAAGACATGAAGGTGCAGCCACACAGGTTACCAGCAAACATAATGTGGAATTGCTACCCTTTACTGTCTGTAAGGCTTCATGTACACTGCTGCTGGTAAACTGACGTTTAGGAACAGTTTGGCATTTTCCTATTAGTACATGTACACAGGGTCGTTTATAGTTGTTTCTAGTCAGCTGAGTTAAGAAGCATTTTTTGGAAAGCAAAAAAAAAAAAAAGCGTTCAGGATGGATGTTCAGAGAAATTTGAAAGCCCAAATGCTTGTTACAAGTTGTAAATGCGTGCTAAAACGGTAACTCGCGCTTAGCCGTGTTTCATTTACAGGCGTTTTTAATTTTTGTCTATTTTGCAAAAAAAAATTATAAATGTAAACTTGGCTAAAAGCAGCTAAACGTGGGATGTAAACGCGGCACAATGGAAGTTTTTAGACGTTGGTTACTATCTGTCAAGTTAAATCGTTAAGGAAAAGTTTTAAACGTTCCGTGTACATTTAGCCTTAAAGTGGTTGTAAACCCTTACAGACTACTTTTACCTACAGGTAAGTCTAGATTAAGGATTACCTGTAGGTGCAAGAAATATCTCCTAAACCTACACGGTGTAGAAGTTATTTGCAAAAAAGACAGGCACCGATGTCTAGAGTGCCTGCGCGGTAGACAACGGTCCACTGAGCATGCCATTTCTAACGGCGATCGTGCCGTGACTGGTGGCTCCCACACATGCGTGGGAGTGACATCATCGCTGCTCCAGCCAGTGACAGCATCGGAGCCACAATACCCGGAAGTCACTCTGGAGAGATGGCGGCGATGCAGGAGGGGAACGAGGACCGATGCAGGGGCTTCGATCTCAGGTAAGTAATTCATAATGAGCTAGTATGCTATGCATACTAGCTCATTATGCCTTTGTCTTGCAGTGTGTATTTTTTTTTCAGAGGCTTTACTTCCTCTTTAATGCATGGGCTGCTGATATATTATGTATTCACGTCCTCTCTCGGATTGTTGGGACCCCAGAAAAGACAAAATAGGGAGAGAAAGTCTGAGGCCTCGTACACACGACCGAGGAACTCGTCTTAAATGAAACATCGTTTTCCTCGACCAGTTCCTTGTTAAGCTTGTCGAGAAACTTGACAAGCTTTCTTTGCGTACACACAGTCAAGACCAAATCTCCTCGTTCTCAAACGCGGTGACGTACAACACATACGCCGGCAGGGGAAGTTCGATTCCACTGGCACAACCCTTGGGGCTGCTTTTGCTAATCTCATGTTACTGCGTGTTAGGTAAAAGTTTGGTAAGAGACTTTTTCACTTTTCAGTTTATTACAGAGTGACAAATGTGCTATCTCCATTACAAACGCTACTTTTACAGAAGGTGCGCTCTCGTCTCATACTTTTTTCTGAGCATGCGTGGGTTTCTAAGCATACACATGAACGTGTTTCTAGTCGAAAACCAGCCCGACGAGGAACACAATGAGGAAATTGAGACTCCCGACGAGGAAAAAGAGAACTTGTTCTCTTTTTTTCTCATTGAGTTCCACGATAGTTTTCTCAATAAAAAACATACACACGACCGTTTTCCTCGGCAAAAAAGCTCTGCCACCAAGTTTATGATGTATTCTATTGAGGAAAACGGTCGTGTGCACGAGGCCTGAGACACATGACATGTTCATGGGAGAGTTGTTGAACCCAGACTTACTCGACAAGCGCTCTTATATTTAATAGTTTACTATTGTTGCCCATGCCCATAGTATAAATATGGATTTAGGGTAAGTCACCCCTCTTATGTCCAAGGCCAGCACGTGGAGATTGTATCAAAATCAGGCTTCTAATCATCCACCAATTAAGGCTTTAAAAAACGTACAATATGTATTAATAGTAGAATCTGCATGCAAAGTTACAACAAATATAACTACAGTATATATATTGTTCTATTGTTATTATCTCACATGTACAGTACTAGATAGCTAGGTCTGTGTTACTATATGTATGTAGTGGTCATCTTCCAGTATATTAGTAGGTAAACCTGTTTTTTGCAATATAGTTTATAAACAGCTCTTTTAAATTTAGTTTGTCCCCTTCTGGCCTGGGATTGTGTCTCTAGTTTTAGCTTGGGGCTCAATAGCCAGCATAGGCCAGAGCCAGGTTAGACATCCAACGGCCACTTTTTGCAGTTAGAGGTCTGGTTTGCGAAACTGATAGGGACTAAGAAGCAGAATAGATAGGCTGACTCTACTGGGGTGGGAGTGACACAGCCCCAAATCCACAATGGCTCAAAAGTGATATGGTCTAGAAATATTTAGACAGAACAAAGGTGGATAAAGCACCTGGACCAGATGGCATCCACCCACAGATCCTAAAAGAATTGAGCTCTGAAATTTCAAAGCCACTGTATCTAATATTTAGGGACTCATTAATGACAGGAATAGTACCACTGGATTGGCGTAGAGCCAATGTGGTGCCTATATTTAAAAAGGGAACAAAGTCTTTACCAAGTAACTATAGACCTGTTAGTTTAACTTCTATAGTTGGGAAGATACTGGAACGTTTAATAAAAGACCACATGGATGAGTTCTTGCTGGAAACAAACTAAGCAGCAGACAGCATGGATTCACGAAAGACAGAAGTTGTCAGACAAACCTGATTTCCTTTTATGAAGAGGTAAGTAAAACCCTGGACAGAGGCGTGGCAGTGGACGTGGTATACTTGGATTTTGCAAAAGCGTTCGATACAGTTCCCCACACACGGCTCATGTGTAAGGTAAGGTCAACAGGATTGGATATATCGGTTTGTAAATGGATAGAAAACTGTCTGAAAGACAGGATTCAGAGAGTTGTGGTTAATGATTCATACTCTGAATGGTCCAAGGTTATCAGCGGTGTACCCCAAGGTTCGGTGCTGGGTCCCTTACTTTTCAATATATTTATAAATGATATTGGGTCTGAGATCAAAAGTAACATTTCTGTTTTTGCAGATGACACCAAGCTATGCAGTGGAATAACGTCCTTGCAGGATGTCTCCAATTTACAAGCCGACCTCAATGCTCTGTCTAATTGGGCGACTAAGTGGCAGATGAGGTTTAATGTTGATAAATGTAAAGTTATGCACTTAGGGGCTAAGAATATGCATGCATCATACATGCTAGGGGGAGTACAACTGGGGGGATCTGTAGTGGAGAAGGATCTGGGGTTTTTAGTTGATCATAAGCTCAATAATGGCATGCAATGCCAAGCTGCGGTTTCCAAAGAGAGCAAAGTCCTTTCTTGTATTAAGAGAGGTATGGACTACAGAGATAGAGATATAATTTTGTCCCTGTACAAATCATTAGTAAGACCTCATCTGGAATATGCAGTCCAGTTTTGGGCACCAGTTCTCAAAAAGGATATCGGTGAACTGGAGAAAGTGCAGAGAAGGGCAACCAAACTGATAAGAGGCATGGAGGAGCTCAGCTATGAGGAAAGATTAGAAGAACTGAATTTATTAAGGGGGGATATGATTAACATGTACACATATATGAGAGGTCCATATAGTGAACTTGGTGTTGAGTTATTCACTTTAAGGTCAACACTGAGGACAAGGGGGCACTCTTTACGTCTGGAGGAAAAGAGATTTCACCTCCAAATACGGAAAGGTTTCTTCACAGTAAGAGCTGTGAAAATGTGGAACAGACTCCCTTCAGAGGTGGTTCTGGCCAGCTCAGTAATTTGCTTTAAGAGAGGCCTGGATTCTTTCCTAAATGCACGTAATATAACTGAGTACTAAGATTTGTAGGTAAAATTGATCCGGGGTAAATCCGATTGCCTCTCGGGTGATCAGGAAGGAATTTTTTCCCCTCCTGTAGCAAATTGGATCATCGCTCTGCTGTTTTTTTTTGCCTTCCTCTGGATCAACTGTGGGTATGGAGTTGGGTGTATGGTATTGTAATGTGTTTTATTTTGTTTGTTTTTTTGTTTTGTTTTTATGGTTGAACTGGATGGACTTGTGTCTTTTTTCAACCTAGCTGACTATGTAACTATGTAACTCTGAGTTTTAGTGCCATAGCATGGTTTTTGCTTTGAAAATCTGCATTTTAGGCTGGTTGGACAATGGTTTGTGAATCTCCCCATTGGTAGAAAGGGTAGCAAAAGTTATGGTTTTCTTATTTACCTACAAGTGTAGCACAATATCCTGTTTGAGGAATGCCATTCTCATACTCCCCCTTCACCAAAAAAGGGCTACAAGCACATCAATGTAAAGTGCCAACAAAAAGTTCAAAAATATTCAAGAAAGTGTAAAAAGAGACATGTGTTACCTGCATTGTGGCTTGTTCCATTACACTTTGAGGACTCGTGTCAATGGACAATGCAGTTTACTCTCAAGTACATTTAGTATTAAGATCTTTTAGATGTTTTTGAGATCATTCAGAGTTCATTTACAGGTGTATTTGACATCCTCCTGACCCATATTGGACAGTCCACTGACATGAGACAAGTTGTTCTGAAATAAAACAAAAGCCCATCTATGCTGTCGCTAACAGGGACAATTGCATTTGTCTAAAATGTATTTCCAGCATAGAATCACCAATGCTTACTTGCAGCTCTGTCCACTCCAGTGTCAAACTTGAAAATGGCCCCAGAACAACAAACCACATCCATAATTATTCCCATTCTTCAACTCTGTGTTGACACAGAGCAAGTGCAGCATTTGCCATCTGCCCTATGTATGCTCAGTAGTGAGAGAGTATATGTCCACGCACATCTGCCACTCCTTGCCACTACTATTATAACAATACATCCTATACATCCAGATATTAATAATTCATATATTTTGTTTTCTTTTTGCCTGCTTCTATTAAGAAAATTAAAAGAAAGTTCTGGTAGACAATTTGCTTATCTTTCAAAATAATACACTCATAATTTTTTGTTAATGCATACGGAAAAAAATAAGTATTTGTGCATAATGTCTGGGCCTGATATGCCAGGAGAATCTTAGAGCAGAGTCTCCACTAGTTCAAAAAAGAGGTGCCGTGTCAGCTGAGACAGTATGGTCGTGTTACAATGCCCTGGTAGTTGCAATAAGTACATCCTACTTTCAGAAGTTCGAGAACAGGTAGTTGAATTCTTATCTAATACCTAACCTTGAAATGCCTTAAAACTTCCAAGGAAGCACTGAAGTCTGTGGCTGGACCAGCTTAGCTGATCTCCCTATGACCTAGGAGGCATGAAAGGACTGAAATTGATAATGCAACAAAGACTAATCTTTAAAGCGGAGTTCCAGCAGGCAAAAAGATGACTCCGTCTTAAGCATCAGTATACCCCACCCCCTTGTTTTTGTATATATATATATGTGTGTATATATATATATATATATATATATATATATATATATATATATATATATATTTATTTATTTTTTGATAATCAGTTTTCATAAAAATGCATCTTAAGGTAGATGTAGAATTATACCTTAAAATTCCAACCTAATAACTTAGAAACATCAGTATTTATTGTTCCAACAGATATAATGCAGTTTTGGATGCTAATGAATTGGATAAAATCTGGGAGGGTGTGAGAAAGTAGTATGCAAAAAATATAGCATAAACAAAGAAACCCGCTGCCTCATTGCTAAGAAAATGCATAGAAATACAATGGTCAGGCATGCAATACACTGAGTTCTTTTCTTTATCCCTGACACAGCTTTTATATTAGTGCCCAAAAAATTCGACATATCATTATGGCAAGAAAGATGAATTAGTCAAGGGATTTCCTTTTCTGTTTAGTAATGTTTTCTAATACTTAAAAAGATGAGATGTTCTGCATTTCTGTAATAGGTTTGTCTTGTCTGTGCTTTTGTGTAGCTCAGTGTGACAAAAAAGGGACTAAAGTAACAAAAACTGACAAGTTGTATATGTTTTACTTCATTAATAAATAAGCATATTTTGTCTCTTAAGTCAGATGCGTCTCGTACGGCAACAGTGGTAATTAAATTAAATATTGATGAGCGATGGTATATGTGTGCAGAGAATGCCTGGGTAAAAAGCATTGCCAGACCTAATTAAAATCTCACAGAAGTAGCCCCATTGGGGCTGTTCGTTAAACCTCCAAATGGTGATACCAGCAGAAGCGTAACTAGCACTTAACAACTCTAATTAATAGTAATCTAATTATATTTATGGAAACGTCTTTATTCTGGGCTCAGTTCCTGATTGTTTTGGAGAGGTGAATATTTGGAACAGATCAGGAGAGCGTTCAGTATTTGAATGCAGGGGAAGCTGGAAGCACCGTCAGTCTTCAGATGAAAAATAGGTGAGGAGAAGAGGTGCTGCCACTAAACTTACATGCTATCATCCACAATCAAGAAAGGCTTACTGTGTTACACCTTGACTGTGGCAAAGCAAATTAACTTAATTTACTAACAAAAAGAAATTGTGCGCAGAAACCCATGTGAACCAGCATAAAAATAGCTATTTGCAGCTGTGAGTAAACAGAGTAATTGAAGTCACATTTGGTTAGGTAATATGGGTTATTGCACTCCATTGTGCTGTGTTATTTAATAATTCTGGCTATACCTGTCATTATAGCTGAACTCCAGGCAAACACATGTAAACAGAATAAGAAATGTATCTGTTAAAGGATTTGTATCTTTGTCTTTTCTGTCTTGTTTTTTTTTAAATGCATACTGTTAGACAGGACAATTTGGTTGGTAGCAGGCTGGTCTGTAAGTTGAGCTGGGAATTTCTTTGGTTTTGTTTTGCATGCGTTGCCCTTCCATGTGCTCCTTGCCGCTTAGACCAGTTGTAGGTGAGGGCAGTAGCCATTTGTTTGTACTGTTGGAATACTGATGAGGGGGCGTACTGGACACCTTTGCTGCCGTGGTGCTATATGCTGGGTGTCCGGTTCACCCCTGTGCCTTTAACCACTTCCTGAGGGGCCGTACGACTTTGTACGGCCGCAGTGTGGATCCCAATTGCCGGGAGGCCGTCTATATACGGCCTCCGGCCTCCAGCCACTGGGGGGCACGCGAGCGGCATTTACACAGACAAGGACGTGAATCTGTGTGTGTAAACAAACAGATCCACGTCCTGTCAGGGAGAGAGGAGACCGATGCTGTGTCCCTTGTACATAGGGACACAGATCGGTCACCTCCCCCAGTCAGTCCCCTCTCCCTACAGTTAGAACATTCACTAGGCTACACATTTAACCCCTTCCTCGCCCCCTAGTGTTAACCCCTTTCCTGCCAGTCACATTTATACAGTAATTAGTGCATATTTATAGCACGGATGGCTGTATAAATGTGAATGGTGCCAAAAATGTGTCAAAAGTGTCCGACGTGTCCGCCATAATGTCGCAGTCCCAATAAAGTTTTTTTTTTTTTTAAAGTTGGGATATTTATTATAGCAACAAGTAAAAAATATTGTTTTTTTTTTTAATTGTCGCTCTTTTTTGTTTATAGCGCAAAAAATAAAAACCGCAGAGGTGATCAAATATCACCAAAAGAAAGCTCTATTTGTGGGAAAAAAAGGACGTCAATTTTGTTTGGGAGCCACGTCGCACGACTGCGCAATTGTCAGTTAAAGCAACGCAATGCCAGAAGCTGAAATTTCGCCCAGTAAGTAAGTGGTTAAGGAGGGGTGGGCTCCCTCCAGGCTCACCTGCCTATCCATTAGGCCCCTTTCACATTGAGGCGTGGAGCCGCGGTGAAGGTATAGCCGCGCTATTTGTAGCGCCGCTATACCGTCGTGTTTACCGCGATATTCGGGCGCTAGCAGTGAGGTTTTAACCCCCGCTAGCGGCCGAAAAAGGGTTAATACCGCGCTATTACCGCGGTTTCCCACTGATTCCAATGGGAAGGTGCGCTGTAGGAGCGGTGAACACACCGCTCCTATATCGCGGTAAAGATGCGGCTAGCAGGACTTTTGGAGCGTTCCTGCCAGCGCACCGCTTCAGTGTGAAAGCCTTTGGGCTTTCACATTGAACACTACAGGGCATGATTTTTCATGCGGTATAGCAGCGCTATTTTTAGCGCTGTACCGCATGAAAAACGCCTCAATGTGAAAGGGGCCTTATAATGAATGCGCTTTCACTGTTGAGACTCTCAACATTTTGAGTTAGGACTACAAAAACATACTGGGTTATGTATGTATTTATGTATTTGCAAATGTGTGCAAACTAAACCCCTGTTTTTAATGCATACTGTTAAACAGGACAATTCAGTTGGTTAGCAGGCTGGTCGGAAAGTTAAGCTGGGAATTTCTTTGGTTTTGTTTTGCACGCATTGCCCTTCCTTGTGCTCCTTGCTGGAAAGGCCACGTATATGTGAGGGTAGTGGCCGTTTATCTTTTCTGTCCTAGCTTTACACAGCTCTGCCCAGTAGCTCTGCCCCCCCCCCCCCCTAAAAAGCTTCAATAAATGCTGCCGCTGTAAAAAGAATCATTACCTACTCTGCCACCTTTTAGTTAGGTGACAGGGTCACTTTGGGGAATACAGGATAGTCATTTCCCCACCCAGACAGCTGTTTGGATAGTGAAGAAGCAGCAGCAGACTGACAAGATCATCTCTCTGCTATGCTTCCTCAGCACACCAGAATGGCACACAGTACTGCCTCTCTATACCTCCTAACTTCCCGAAATGAGAAGGAGGGATACCTTACACCGTAAAGCATGTAGACAAAGGATACACCCCTGTACTCGCCCCACAGTTATCATAAAGGAAAAAACCATACAAACAATTATTTGGTAAATCTACAAGTGCAAATCAACACTGCTATTTTTTTATATTGGCTTTTTTTTTTTAAAGCAAATGCATTGGTTTAGAAATAGAGTGAAAGGTTTAGTGTAGTATAACAGTAGTCAATTAGTTAAATAATGCATTGTTTTAATAGAGGTCTATATATCAGATCGAAAGGAGGGACACGTGAGGAGGAAAGAAGGACAGAGTAATATGGTTCCAAAAAAAGGACAGTCCTTTTCAAAAATGAGGGACAGTTGAGATTTATGGTCAGTGCCGATCCTGACCTCCCTGGGGCCCTAAGCAAAATGACATGTCACTTTAAAGTTGGGAAGCAAGGGGGGGCTTGTTATGTCACATTAAAGTTGACAAGCATTGGGGTGCTGACTTCTTATCTCTTCTCCCATGCAGCCAGGGAGTTTAGAAGTGGGGTGAGGGGCCGAAAATTACTTCTCACTAGGCGGGGCCTCTGGTAATTTGGGGGGCCCTCCACAGCTTTGTGGGGCCTATAGGACGGATCAGCCCTGTTTATGGTGCTCCCTCACCCAATGTGAGTGTTTTTGTACAGGGGGTTGCAAGTGGCTGATGCCAAGTCAAACTGTATTTCCAGAAGCCTACAAACATGGCACCTGCACCTGGAGTCACTTTATTGGTGTTTAAAAAAATTGGTGTTCAAAACATCAGCCAAAACTTACATGTTACAAGCAGGGCGATGGCACAATAATACTCTGCCAAACAGTGGGTTTGATTTACTAAAACTAGAGAGTGCGAAATCTGGTGCATCTCAGTATAAAAATGTATCTGCTTCCAGGTTTGTTTGGCAAAGCTAAATTGAACAAGCTGAAGTTAGAAGTTGATTGGCTACCATGTACAGCTACACCAAATTTTGCACTCTGCAATTTTAGTAAATCAACCCCCTAGTGTCAACAAAACAAAATGCAGCACAAGTAAAAGCTACATGCATGGTATACATGTTGCTGAATGTTTGGCTTGTAGTAGGCACCACTTATGTCCAATTCATACAACTGTAGTGCCGGGCTCCCAATGACTGGGGCGCTACTATAAATTTAGGGGGTGTCTGAGCCCATAGTTGGGCTTAGACTTTACTAATTTCATGGAAATAAGCCTCTGTTCTGGCTATGGTTGTGCTTGATAGAAGTTTTCCTTTGTTGCCTCTAGGTGGTGTTACCACCTCAGGTCCATGTTGGAACTCTGGCGAACCATGGTGTGTTAAGTGACCCTTCTCTGCAGTAGCCCAGTGGGAGTGGTGCCCCGCTGCGCATGCTGGGAAGGGGTACTTAGGGGCTGACGCCGTTTTTTGGGGTCCTTCGTCTCGTGGCTCTCCTGGAGCGAGGCATGTGTGTGTGATTTCAGCCTGGGGACCACGTTGATCCGAGGCTGTTGGCTGTGGCCTATGGTTCTAGAAGGGATGTCAAGCTGTCCATCCAAGTGGGGAGGAAGCTTCTTAACAAAGGAAACCGGTGGAGGACCTGCCCTGGAGGAGACCAAGCAAGGCAAGCTGATGTCTCGGGATAGGCCTGGTGACCTCGTTATAAAAGAGATCCACTACTTAATTTGTCTTACAGTCCACCGGATCAGCTTATAGGCTCTTTTGCTGTAAGGCAGGAAGTTCAGGACTTAAATCTTTGGCAGAGGATTCCTGGCTATCCATCTTTGTTTCTCAGACGGTCTGTGGCAGAGACTGTTTTCATACTGTCCGTGCATAATTTCGTCTATCTGTGCGAGCGATGCCCACTCGGGAGTGATTGGCCAATACTGTAACTTTAGATACTTTTTGTGCATTCTGTACTGCATACCTGAACCTTCCCCTTCTCTCTATACTCACCAAGCAGCCATGGACCACCTCCACCCTGTCCCCCCTCTATTGCAATCCTATCTACAAACTATCCCAACTAAGGAGGATTTTAAATAGCTCATAGAGGATGTGAAAGCTAAATGCTGCACTGAAATTAAGGCCTTATAGGCCTCAAAAACTTAGCGGACCGGGTGGAGATGGTTGGGGAGGAGATTCAGGAGACAAAATTGGCAGTCCACCGTACACAAATTCAGGGTGCAGACCACGCCTTCTGCTCAGAGACATGCAATGCCATGTCGAGGATATGGACAACTGGGGAAGCAGGATCAACATCTACGTGCAAGGCCTGCCTGAAATCAGAGGAGGCTGAAGATCTACAGTCCACCCTGAAGGCCTTGTTTAACCACTTCCCACCCAGCCACTGCACATAGACGGCCGGGTGGGAACTTCCTCCTTCTGAGTGAACGTTCAGAAACATCCCTCAGAAAGTAGGGGATCGTGGTCCCGATGCTTTGGTGTCACCCGGACACAGCGCATCTCCGATCGGCAGGAGGGCACATGACAGCTGTGTCCAATCACAGCCATCACGTGATGTAAATAGAGAGTCTGTAAACACAGAGATCCACGTCCTGCCAGAGAGAGGAAACAAATGGTGTGTCCCTTGTACATAGGGACACTGATCTGTCTCCTTCCCCAGTCAGTCTCCTCCCCCCACAGTTATAATTACTCTCTAGGGAACACATTTAACCCCTTGATCACCCCCTAATGTTAACCCCTTCCCTGCCAGTCACATTTATACAGTAATCAGTGCATATTTATAGCACTGTTTGCTGTGTAAATGTGAATTGTCCCAAAATAGTGTCAAAAGTGTCCGATCTGATGAAGTTTGATAAAGTGTGGGGAGGGTGGATGGCCTCGGTAGATACAGTGTCAGATTGAGCCTGGTTTATTATGGTCATTACTTATATACATGATATTGTTCGTAGGGGGTGGACTGTGGATCGATTTAAGGTAGGGTGATTATGTGATCTGAGGGGGAATGGTGTTAATTCTTTTTTTCCCAATGTCCGTGGATTTATCGGAGGGAGGGGGTTTGGTCTTATTTGGCATGTTATATTTTACTCTATGTCATGGTCCGAGGGCTATGCCGTCTGACATTGGTTGGGGGGGGGTTGGCTTGTTTGACCTGATTTATTTTGACTCCACTTATCATAGTTCACTGTCTATTATTGCTGTCCCACCTTTTTTTTTTCCCCCTTTCTTTTTCTTCCCCTTTTTTTTTGTTTTGTTTTGTTTGTTTGTGTGCGGGTCACTGTGTTTTGACAGGAAATTGTCAGTCGCATGTTGCGACCTGTTAAATGTGTCTATGTTGTCAAAAATTCAATAAAAATTATTTTACAAAAAAAAGTGTCCGATCTGTCAGCCGCAATTTCGCAGTCCTGACAAAAATCGCAGATCGCCGCCATTACTAATAAAATAATAATAAAAATGCCATAATTCTATCCCCTATTTTGTAGACGCTATAACTTTTGCACAATTCAGTTAATATAAGCGTATTGCGATTTTTTTACCAAAAATATGTAGAAGAATATATATCGGCCTAAACTCAGAAAAAAATATGTTTTGTTTTTTTTGGGATATTTATTATAGCAAAAACTAATCAATATTGTTTTTGTTCAAAATTGTCGCTCTTTTTTTTTGTTTATAGCGCAAAAAATAAAGACCGCATAGGTTATCAGAAACCACCTAAAGAAAGCTCTATTTGTGGGGAAAAAAATGATCAAAATTTATTTGGGTACAACGGCACATGACCGCACAATTCTCATTCAAAGTGTGACAGCGCTAAAAGCTGAAAATTGGCCTGGGCAGGATGGAAGTGGTTAAACTTCTCCACAACCTTATCCCTGGCCTGTCTGGTGTGTTCCTTGGCCTTTATGACTCTCTTTGTTCACTAAGGTTCTCTAACAGACCTCTGAGGGCTTCACAGAACAGCTGTATTTATACTGAGATTAAATTACACACAGGTGGACTCCATTTACTAATTAGGTGACTTCTGAAGGCAATTGGCTACACTAGATTTTAGTTAGGGGTATCAGAGTAAAAGGGTCTGAATACAAATGCACGCCACACTTTTCAGATATTTATTTGTAAAAAGTTTTGAAAAACATTTATCGTTTTCCTTTCACTTCACAATCATGTGCCACTTTGTATTGGTCTATCACATAAAATTCCAATAAAATACATTTACGTGTTTGATTGTAACATGACAAAATGTGGAAGATGTCCAGGGCTATGAACACTTTTACAAGGCACTGTATCACTGTAAAACTAAAAGAATATTTCCAAAAATGGAAATATCCAACTAATATCGTTCTTTAAATAATATGCTCTTTTGACAACTTATGTCACATTCTACATATACATCATGTGATGATGACATTTTAACACGCAGAGGAGCTTTTTGTAGAAATACATGTGTAAAGTGCAATAACAGCTAAACAATATTTGTCTTAAATACTCAGACCACAGATTAAATGTGTTTTGATTCAGGAAAACCTTGCTCTGAGGCCGCGTACACACAATTGGTCCAACCCGATGAGAACGGTCCGACGGACCGTTTTCATCAGGTCACAGCTGAAGTGGCCTGATGGTCTGATGTGCGTACACACCATCAGTTCAAAAATCGATCGTGTCAAAATGCGGTGACGTAAAACACAACGACGTGCTGAAAAAACGAAGTTCAATGCTTCCAAGCATGCGTCGACTTGATTCTGAGCATGCACAGGTTTTTGAACCGATGGTGTGTACGCACATCAGACCGATCAGTTTGGACCGATGATTAGGCGTCCATCAGTCCGATTTTAAAGCAAGTTTTAAAACTTTGGTCCAAAGGACGACAGACGACAGGTCCAAAGGATGACAGACCGATGGGCCGTACACACGATCGGTTTGGAACGATGAAACTGGACTTCAGTCCATTTTCATCGGGTTGTGCGCGGCCTGGAAGTGACGATAGGAGTTTTTTTGGTGGGGGGGGGGGCGTCCCCCTGGTAGAACACAAAAGCTCAGTGGGGGAGATCACTGTACTAATGTCAGATTTTTAGTACAGCTGCTCTGACTGGAGCTGACAGTTTTTTCCATTCAACCTGCTGGGTTGAACGGAAAAAAACTTATAGGGCCGGATTCAGATACATTTGATGTATCTGTCCGGCGGTGTAGCATATGCTGTTTATGCTACGCTGCCGCAAATATTATGGGCAAGTACCTTATTCAGAAAGCACTTGCTCCATAATATGCGGCGGCGAAGCGTAAAGTGCCTGGCGTAAGGCCGCGCAATTAAAATTTGTGATGTGGGGGCGTGATTCATGTAAATGAATCATGACCCCACATAATTGACGTTGTTTTAGGAGTGCGCATGCGCGAAATCACGCCGCTATTTCTCAATGTAAACGACATGAACATAACTAACGTCGAGCCCCATTCCCGAATGTTTTACGCAAACGACGTAACCAACGTACAATTCAACGCTGTCCCGACGTCCATACTTAACATTGGCTACTCCTCCTATAGCAGGGGTAACCTTACACCGAAATAACGCTTACGCAAACAACGTAAACTATGACGGCCAGCCGCAAGTACATTCGGGAATCGCCGTAAATCTCTAATTTACATATTCGAAACGTAAAACGACGGAAGCGGCACCTAGCGGCCAGTGTAAAACTGCAACTAATATACGACGGTGTAACAGAATTACGCCGCTCGTATATTAGCAGAATTCCGGCGTATCTTCTTTTCTGAATACCAAAAAAAGATACGCCGGCTATTCTTAATATTTACATGGCGTAGCTCTTGATACGCCAACGTAAATAGTATCTGAATCCGGCCCATAGTGTGTACCAGGCTTCAGTGTAACGACAGAAATTAGGGATGCACTGATAACATTTTTTTAACACCGGAGGGAGGGGGTTGTTAGGGAGTTGGATGAGGCCGGGTTAAGGGCAAAGGGGGAGTAGAGGGGTAAGTGAGGGCAGAAAGTTGAGGGTGGGATAAAAATAGGATTTTTTAATACAGCTTACTGGTAAAATCCTTTTCTTGGGAATACATCACCGGACACAGAGCCTTAAATACTTAATGGGTTATGTAGTCACCACATGTGATTGGACACTGGTTAACCCAATTAAAATTGAGTGCCTCCACTATATAATACAAATAGAGGGTGCAATCAGCGCAAAAATATATACGATCAACGTGATTAATAAATCATATGAATATAAAGTGAAAATAAGAATGGATAATTATGTATCACTACAAATTAATCCATACTAGAGATGCAGAAACTATACAGTTAATGTATCTTAGAAATGCTGGCTAAGCACAAAAAGGACCTTCACACAAATCCCAAAAGCATAAAAATATATATATATATATAAAGTGCAGCGCAAACCATGTAGGCAATATAATAAATTGAGATAAATAAATTGGTAAAGTCCAAACAATTTGTGTCAAAAAGAGGAAAAATGTCTGTAGACAATTCGGTGAGACGAAAGGTTGAAGATCTTCACCACGTGAAAGAAAACAAGGGTAGCAAGTATAGAAGCTTATCCCTCCACCAGTGTAGAAGGCTACTCTCACCTTAGAATATGACCCCTGGGTTAGCAGATGGTCATTAGGGCATAAAGAGAACCGGAAGTGAAGTAGATCTCCTATTTGGTGGTCTCAGCATGGATGCCGTAACGAGGGGACATGGAAGAAAAAACAACCATCTAAGAGCTTCCGCTTGATCACTACTTTAATCAGATAGGCAGTTGACAGGCTACTCACATTTGATCAGAAGTTAACAGGCATGTACATGTATAACAGCTCACAGAGTTCCCCAGGAAGGACACCGAGCGACGTGTAAGGCTCCAAAAAGCTCGGTTTCCTTCCTGGGGAACTCTGTGAGCTGTTATACATGTACATGCCTGTTAACTTCTGATCAAATGTGAGTAGCCTGTCAACTGCCTATTTGATTAAAGTAGTGATCAAGCGGAAGCTCTTAGATGGTTGTTTTTTCTTCCATGTCCCCTCGTTACGGCATCCATGCTGAGACCACCAAATAGGAGATCTACTTCACTTCCGGTTCTCTTTATGCCCTAATGACCATCTGTTAACCCAGGGGTCATATTCTAAGGTGAGAGTAGCCTTCTACACTGGTGGAGGGATAAGCTTCTATACTTGCTACCCTTCTTTTCTTTAACGTGGTGAAGATCTTCAACCTTTCGTCTCACCGAATTGTCTACAGACATTTTTCCTCTTTTTGACACAAATTGTTTGGACTTTACCAATTTATTTATCTCAATTTATTATATTGCCTACATGGTTTGCGCTGCACTTTATATATATATATTTTTATACTCCCCTATATAACCCCTTCCAAATGGAGAGTGCCTCGGTTTTCTAGCAAAGCAATAAGTGTTCCACGTTTAACTCCGAAGAGGGGCGGGAGCTCTGTGTCCTATGATGTATTCCCAAGAATATTATTTTACAGGTAAGCTGTATTAAAAAATCCTATTTTATTGATTATACATCACAGGACACAGAGGCTTAATTACTTAATGGGATGTCCCATAGCAATGCTAAAATTGAGGGGAGGGAGACACATATCAGAAATTAGACCACCATTGGGCCAGAGGATCTATACTGCTGCCTGCAGCACACTACGCCCAAAGGCGGCATCCTCATACCCTCTTACATCTACCTGGTGGAACTTAATAAATGTATGGACCGAAGACCAAGTAGCAGCCTTACAGATCTGAGCCATGCAGGCCTGGTGATGCACTGCCCATGAAGCACCAACTGCTTTAGCCAAGTGCATCTTACCCATAAAAGGAGTAATCTTCTTTTCTAACCATAGGCCTGAATAGTGACTTGTTAAATACAATCTGCAATAGTAGATTTTGACGCTGCCCGGCCCTTTCCTGGGCCCTGGCAGAATAAACAGACCATCAGTTTTTCGTATCTGAGCCATAGCTTGCAGATAAACTTTCACCGTTCTTACAACAACTCTAGAGCGTATACCTTCTTCCTCCACATACTGCGGATCTGGAAAAAAAGATGGTAGGACTATATCTTGATTCAGATGAAATCCTGAACCACCTTAGGTAAAAAAAGTGAGGTGAGGACGCAGCACCACCCTGTCATCATGAGTAATCATATACGGCCGCCAATTCCGATACCCTCCTTGCCAAGGATATGGCTACAAGAAAAAAACTGTTTCTTTGTCAAAAAGACTTAAGAAGCATGGTGTAATGTTTCAAAAAGGTAGCTTCTGTAAAACAGATAATACCAAATTCAAATCTTATGGGCACCTGGAGACTTAGCCGGCAAATTCAATCGCAGTGCTCCCTGAACAAGGCCCAGACTAGGGAATGAGAGGCAAGCATTTTTTTTACAGAATACCGACAAGGCCCAGATCTGGCCCTTGATAGTGCTCAAGGCCAACTTCATATTTAAGTCCAACTGAGGAAGGGCAAGAATTTCATTAATGGCATACTTCCTAGGATGTCCCCTTCTGGGTTCACACCAGGAAACATATACCTTCCAGATTCTGTAGTAGATAAGCCTGGAGGCAGGCTTCCTAGCATTAACCAGGGTGGATAGGGCTGGCCCTGAGAGCCCACATTTCCTCAGAATGTCGGTCTCAACTGCCAAACTGTCAATTTAGACTTTCTAAGGCAGGATGGAATATTGGACCCTGCGATAGTAAGTCCGAGCGTAGTGGGAGAACCCAAGGTCTACCTGCTGCCATCCTTATGATTTCTACGAACCAGGGTCTCCTGGGCCAAGCTGGGGTGATCAAAATCACCGTCTTTCCTTTCCTCTTGACTCTCCGAAAGAAATCGTGGGAGAAGCAGAACTGGAGGCAATGCATAATCAGAGAATAACAATCCCACAAGCTTGTCAGCGCATCTGACCCTTGTTCAGCTTTGCGTTGAACCGGGAAGCCAACAGGTCCGCATCTGGGGTACACAATTTCTGACATATGATTTGACATACAGTATATCAGGCTGTAGAGACCATTCTCCTGGACTCAGCTGCTGGCGGGTTAAAAAATCTGCCTGCCAATTTTTTACCCCCGGAATGAAGACTGCAGACAGGCGAGGATATGCATTTCTGCCTAGGCCAGGATGTGATTCACCTCTCTTTGGGCATCCAGATTCTGGTGCCTCCTTGGTGATTGATATAGGCCACGGCTGTAGCATTGTCGGACTGAATCCGAACAGGCCAACCCTGCAGTCTGTAAGACCAAACTCTGAGGGCCAGATGAATTGCCCGAATCTTCAGAATATTGATGGGTAGGAGCTTTTCGGCAACCTGGGCAGATGTTTCTTCTAGAACTGCCCCCCCAGCCAAGAAGCCAAGAAGGCTGGCATCTGTGGTTACCAAATTCCAGGTAACCGGAGTAAAGGATTTTCCTTCTGACAGATTTTGGGGGAGCCGCTGTATTAATGATCCAACGTTGGTACAGCGATCTCCCCCACTGAGTTGTTGTGTTCTAACAGGGGGATAGCCCCCATGCCAGAACATTCCGATCAGTGCTCTCAGCCATTGCCCGCTGGCTGTTTGTTTTCCAAAATGCTGTTCCATCAGAAGTTGGCTTCTGTCGGACCGGTTGCCATACACATGGGCCAAATGCTGGCCAGTTTTTATTGAACTGGCCGATGTTGCCGAGCTATGTAGCATATGTAAAAAAATGGCAGATCTAAAGACTGGCTGCACAGAATAATAAAAAAAAAATGAAAATTCTAAACAGAGACTTTTATAAAAGGTTGAAAGCAGAGTTTACTTAACCAGTTAACATCAGCATCAAGCAGTACCATATTTTGTTGACTGTCCTTGTTTAACTGTTTATTTATTAACCATTATACTTATGAAACAGCTTCTTAATTTCTTTTCTCCCAGGTACTGAACTGTTTAGTATTATAATATTCCTCTCTTTTCTTGTTTCTTGTCTCCAGTCATCGTGTTCTGCATCACATGCACGCAGTTCTTAATACAGTCTAATCATTTCATCATCAAACAGCAGAGTACAGTAACAGCCTCTGCAGAGTCGGCCAGATGTTCTCTTCACGGCCTACATCCAGCTGCCTCCCTACCTCATGGGAGTTCCGCAACAGGTTAAAGAGACAAAATACACATCCAGAAAGCACCAAATTTTCTAAGCAGGTTTTCGCACGATCCATAGGACATCTGGAATAGAGCCGCAGGCTAATTTACTGCTTGGTTCGACTTCTGCACCTGCTAGAGTTACACGCCACGCTACCTTAAATGAGCGAATCCACTGCTGAGTTCCTTCAGGCGGTTTGGTGCCTAATGATGGCAATTTGACTAATAAAACAAATTAGGCGCAGTTTGACTCCTTCTCCTATCCTCTCTGCACTAGGGGCAGGGATCCTGAACATATTTTTTGACAGATGTCTATTGTGTTAATCTAACTACCTGTCTGACTGAGAATGGCATCAGGTACTGTCATTTTCATGGGATGTGACAGGTGATGAGAGAAGACTGCCACACCTTGTGTTCTGTGGACCAGATTTAACCCCTCAGTTTGTGAAATAGCATCAAGATGCAACTATTTCTTTGACTATTGTACATTTGGCACCTTTGCTACCAAAAGATGTTCAATCTTACTGTCTACCTGCCAAAAAAAAGGGTAGACACCATGGGCACTCCATACTTGGAATCATCAGAATTTTTATCATCAACATGATTTTATTCTCCTCTGCCAACATAAAAATCTTTAACCCCTTCCCGCCCAAGGACGTCATATGACGTTCTGGACTTTCAGTGGGGATATCTGAATGATGCCTGCAGCTCCAGGCATCATTCAGATATCCATCTCTTTAGCCGGCGATTCTGTGCACCATAAGAATGATCAAAGTGGCGGTTTCTATATAGGCAGCGGGGGGGGACTTCCCCCCCCCCGCCATCCAGTGATTCTCCGGGCTCTCCTTTGCCATCGGAGACCCGGAGAAACGATCCGCCGGCGTCGGATGCGAACCGTCATCTTTATGATTGTCGGAGGCCCGAGCGCGATGTTATGACGTCACACCCGGGTCCTGGAATGTAAACAAAGCTGCAATCGCGGCTGAAAGCATTAGATCTGTGAATTTTTTTTCACGATCTAATGCTTTCCAGCCTGGAGGAGAGATGTGGGGTCTTATTGACCCCGCATCTCTCCATAAAGAGTACCTGTCACGAACCATTCCTATTACAAGGGATGTTTACATTCCTTGTAATAGGAATAAAAGTGATCAAAAAAAAGAAATGTCAAAAAAAGTGTAAAAATAAAAGAAATGTAGTAAAATAAAAATAAAAATGATAAAAAACAATTTTTTTAAACACCCCTATCCCCGGTAGCTCGCGTTCAGAAGCGAACACACATGTAAGTCCCGCCCACATATGTAAACGCCATTCAAAACACACATGTGAGGTATCGCCGCCAGCAACAATTCTAGCACTAGACCTCCCCCTGTAACTCTAAATTTGTAACTTGTAAAAAAAAATAAGCGCCACCTATAGAGATTTTTAAGTACTGACGTCTGGCGCCATTCCATGAGTGTGCGCAATTTTAAAGCGTGACATGTTAGGTATCTATTTACTCGGCGTAACCTTATCTTTCACATTATACAAAAAAATTGGGCTAACTTTACTGTTGTGTTATTTTTTAATTCATCAACAAGACGTTAGGTCACTGATTGCAGTATAAAACAACCTTCCTTTCACTCTCCCACTGCTCTTTTCGGCCACCAGGAGTGAAAGAAAAGTCCTGCGTAAGTCAATTCCTGACAATTCCTTTGGGTCCCAGTGCTGAGTAGAATAACAGGGTAGTAAAGAAAAGGTAAGTATATGCTGCTGGGTAAGGGGAGATTAAAACAAACGGCTTTGCTTTAAATTGGTGTCGCGTACACACGATCATTTTTCGGTTTGTAAAAAAACAAAGGGCCAGATTCAGAGAGCCATTACGCCGGCGTTACAGGAGATGCGTGGCGTAAGTCTAAATCTGCGCGTGCGTATCGATGCGCCGCTTCCCCAAAATGATATACGCATGAAATCTAATTTTTTTTTTGACCGGCGTAATTTCGATAGACCAGCGCATCCATGCACGCAAAACTGCGCTAGACACACCATTGATTTGCTATTCAAATATGCAAATGAGGGAGTTACGGCGATCCACAAAGGTAAGTTGGTGCAGTGCAGGCTACGCGCTGTGCGCAACAGCTGCACGTCCTGTCTAAAATGAGTCCATAAAAGGTGGTATAAAATTGGACAATCCGTCTACATGTCAGCTAAAGCAACACTGTTAGGGACGAGCTGAGCAGTCACACTTGCTGGACAACAAACTGTATGCCAACATGCCAGGGGCATCCATGCTCATAGCTATACTACTGACTTTAGAGGAGCAAAGAAGGAGGAGGGCGCGGAGGAGGGCACGGAGGAGGGCACGTGAGAGGATATACCGCACACGCATAGACATCTTTGGCATGAGTGATTCTGAGGTGTATCGCATCTTCAGATTCACCCCTCCTGCCATCATGGAATTAACCACAACCCTGCAGGAGGACATCACCAGCTCAACACACCGCGCACATGCAGTGCAGCCACTGGTTAAGGTCCTGGCAACACTCCATTTCCTTGCCAGTGGCTCTTTTCAAAGAACAAGTGGAGTGGTGGCTGGGATGTCACAATCCTCCATGAGCAGATGTGTGCACCAGGTTATTCCTGCAATCCTCAGACGCATGGCCAACCAAATCATCAAACCCACCCAGGAGGACCTGCGGCTGAAGGCAATGACAGATCTCTACAGAATTGCCAGATTCCCACGCACCGTGGGGGCCATTGATTGCACACATGTGGCACTCCAGCCCACCCGTGAGACAGAGCACATATACCACAATCGGAAGCATTGGCACTCCATCAACGTACAGGTGATAGTCGATGCCAAATGCCTCATATGGCACGTCCGTGCCAAACACCCCAGATCCAGCCATGACAGCTACATATACAATCAGAGCCCCATCCCAATGGAATTTGAACAGAACATGTATGGGGACACCTGGCTGGTTGGTGAATGACATGGGTGGCAGGCATGACTGCCCCCCCCCATGATGCACACATCACAAGGGGCACATGCACTACTAACATCCTCCTGTCTTTTCCCTTACAGGTGACTCTGCATATGCACTTGGACCCCATCTCATGACTCCTATCCGGTACCCCCAAACCCCAGGAGAGGAAAGATACAATGAAGCCCACACCCAAACCCGTGCAGTGGTGGAGCGCACCTTTGGCCTCCTGAAGTCACGTTTCCGATGCCTGGATAAGTCTCTGGGTACCCTGTTGTATTCCCCAAACTTCGTGTGCCAGATCATCGGTGCACGTTGCATGCTGCACAACTTCGCAGTGAGAAAGGGCCTGCAGATTGACATACGTGATGACCTGACCCCGAACCAGACAATCCCCCCCCCCTAACCGAGGCTACCCCGTCTTCTGAGGGAAGAGCTGCCAGGAGACAGCTCACATTAGGCATCTTTGCACGTTAAACACACACATTAATCATGGCACAATGAGAATGCATGCATGCACACCACTGTGGTCCCTAGCACACACATCCTCATCAAATTGGATTAGCACAAGCCCACCAGGACTTGTGAGCAGCAACGCCGCGCCACGGCTCCAATTATGTCACTGTACATTCATACACCATTCACACGGACCTGGGGATCACTTCTCCCTGGTCCTGGGGAACCCTTCTCCACCACAAATGAGGGTGACACCCCTTTTCTGGCAGGAATGTCACCCCCACAATCAGAAATTATTTACAACCCCAAAGAAATAATTTGTCCAGCACCCAAAGAAATTCCCAGCAAAAAATAAATAAAAATGACCAGCAAAAAAAAAAAAGGGGGAAACAAAATTAATGCCACTGGCGAGACCCACACCTGGGGTGCCCATGGCCACGGCCCCGGATCCTCAGGGTGGACTCATTGGGGGGGGATTATCCGGGGAAGGAGGAGCAGCCCCTGGTCTCTGCCCACCTGGCGGCCTGCCCTCCAAGGCCACGGCTATTCTGTTCAGGCCAGCATTTAGTGTTGCCGTATTGGCCTGGATAGCCTGGGTGAGGGCCCTTACATCCTGCCCAACGTCTGCTGTAATAGTCTGCAGTTCGTTTAGGCAGTTTGTAAGAGCCCGGGAGTGGCAGTCCAGGTCCCCAAGCGTATCCTTTATGGAGGACAGGCTCTCCTCCATCCGCCCTTAAGTCTGGCTGACCTGTCCCAGATGGTGGGTCTGAAGGGCCTGGTCCCTTCTGAGATTGGTGGGCAGAACCTCGGCCACCCCCCTGGTCTTCTGGGACGACTTCCTGCCTCCAGATGATGCTTGTGGCCGGGGAGAAGGGGAGCCCCTTGGGAGAGGAGCCCTGTTGGGGGAGGAGTGGGAGGGGCTACCCCTTATGGAGGGCTGGCTGCTGCCAGCCAGAGGGGAAGAGTCCTCCAAAAATAACAAGCCACTGCCTGACATGACCTCCTCCTCCAACTCAAACTCCTCCTCCTCCAACTCCTCAGAGGACTCCGGCCTTGTCTGGGGGTCCTCATCAGGCTGTTGTCCCGGGGATGGTGCGGTCAGGCCAGATGGCCCATCACCCTCCTGCACATCTGTGGATGACACAAAACATTCACAGGTTGGAGGATCCACACACTTGCCACATATTCCCTTCCCCCCCACACACATGCTACACACCAGATAGAAAAAAAAAACCTTACCTGTCCACACGGCCTCCTGACTGGACTCAAAGCCAGGCAGGCCCTCCACTTGCTGCCTGTTAAAGGTCTGGGCCACCACGCGCTCCTTCGCTGTCAGCCTAACAGGGCATGGTGGGCCCCCTCCAGTGCCCCTGGCATGGGCTGCAATTTTGGCCAGCTTCCCACGGACCAGATGCCTGAGATCATTAATCTTCTTGACGATCCCCTCGAGTGTCCGGGTTTCATACCCCCCCCCCCCAATGAATTTACCTGGTCGGTAATGTTCTGCAATATCTCCTTCTTCTTGGCCCGGGTGGTGTTGGCACTCTCCGGGCCGTGCAGGAAACGCCCATATTGGGTAAGGGCCCGGGCAATAATTTGTTTCTCCCCCAAAGAAAAATTGGTCTTGCGCTTCCTTTCAGTCATATTCATACAACAACTCTCTCCCAAACAATCAACAAAAATCACTCACAAAAACAAGCAGGAAAAATCAAGCAACAAAACAAACAAACAAAATCTATCAACAAAAAAGTCTCAAAAACAGTCACCAAAAAAACACTATCAAATATACTATACAAAACACTAGCCCAAACAGTCAACAAATATCACAAAGACAAGTCACAAAGCAACAAACGCGAACAAACAACAGAACAAAAGTACCTTGCTGTATAGAAAGGGATACAAAGGGATGTACTTTTGCAAAGGAAGGGTGTTTGTGTCTGTCTATTTAAGCTCTCTGCGTAGCTCACTAAGTTGACCGGGTCCACTTCCAATTTCACTGATTGCGCCATTCCCGAGTTGTGAGCATGCGCACAGAGGTGCTGACCATGGTCTGCTTCATGTGCGCATGCGCGATCCGGCTGGCCCTTCATTTGCATGGGGTCACGGCTCATTTCAATGTAACACGCCCACGTCCTTCCCAATTTGAATTACTCCGCCTTACGCCTCGGGAATTACGTTGCACCGGCGCAAATTTCTGCGCAAATACTACGAGGATACGGTGATTGCGCCTCTACATTGCGCCGGTCTAACGTAAAGGAGGTGCGCTACGCCGGTCAATATATGCGCCAATGTACCTGAATCTGGCCCTTAGTTTTTTACAACCCGAAAAATTATTGTGTGTACGCGGCATAAGAGTTATTACATAAAAAATCGATTTTTGCGTGTGAAAAGATTTGTAATTCTGGTCACCTATTGTTGTGAATAATAAATCCAAACCCAGATAAAAGTATATGGTACCCTAAATATTTTTTGAACATGTGTTCACAAATCTATATGTTTTAAATCATGGTTTCAATTATTTTGATGTACTTCATCCTTCTGAAGTACCTGGTTGATCCTGCTATTCACCTTTCAAACTTCTATATACATTTTTAGTATTTTAATACAATTAAGCAATATGAAAAGGTATAAGGGCCTACTGACATTTGCTTCAGTGTGCAATAAATCAGAGTAAGCAATTTCAGTATATGAGAGAAGCATGTACAGCTGTGAAAGACTTTGGAAAGGTTGGAGTCCAGCTCTAAAAACTGACATCAGTTTTGTTCTAACCTTATATATTTTTTTGTATAATGTGATATTTAAATTTAAAAATAAGTAAATAAATAAATACACACTTCTTACCCATTTACAGTGGCAAAAGTTCCAGCTAGACTAACCATTAAAGTTATATGCCATAGCACCTCTGACTACTTGAAAGCTGTATTTAACAGATAGATGTATGTAAAATAAAACCTCAAAGCACAAAAAGGCGTGCACTGAGCCGAAGTGTTATACGATGTTAATGGCCCCTCATCTTCTACCTAAGCCTGTGTCAGCTGTCAGTGATGGGAAGAGGTATAGACACAGCATCACTCTCCCTGACTACCAATGATCTGAATGCTGAGTGGTCACAGACAACACATTATACCATATGTCTTGTTTAGAAAATCTGCTGATTTTAATCTTAGCAGACCTAGGCTTTGAAACATTTAAACGTTCATGCATTTTTTTAAAATTTAGATATCAAAACAATACAAACTAAAGAAATGTGTTCCTAACTTTTCCTTTTAACTGTATAATTCTTCAGTTCTGCAAACTTTGCACTTGGACAATGACTGAATTGTCTGCATTAATGACATGGTATTATACACACCCCTCACCAAAAAAACTTCAAATAACAGTTAAAGAATTAAGAAACTGATTTTAAATAGTATAAATACTTCCCATTGGCGCTTTTATGGGGTTTACTAACTTTATTGTATGTATTTATAAATCACCAAACATATTTTTTTTCTTTAAAAAATCATGTGTCAACTTTTACATTAAACTTGCTTTGAGCACTGACTCACAACTCCATTAAAGAGGTTTCAGCACTGAATGAACATATTTGCCTACCCAAAAAGTCTGTGTTCCTTTTTAACCAGCAGGTGTTGTTCTAGTCTCCCTTATGGGTTATTTTTTAATATATTTTTACATCTTTTAAAAAGAGTCTGGCAAAACACTGCCCTAAAGTAGGTGATGCTTTTGCATTTTATTGAAGTGGACCTTTACTCTCTCAATTAATATTGACTATTTTTGATCATTAGGCTGGTAGCTTTAGTAGATAGAAAGGAAAGTATATCATATTTACTTTTTTACTTTTTTTAAACTTTTTTTTACATTTCCTCAGTTTCTAGGCCTGGGCAAATTATATCACACATTCCAGGAGTCTTCAGAAGGGAAGAAGGGGTTTCTCAGCTTAACATACCCTCCTGCCCGCATGCCTGGTCTTAGCACAGATGAATTCCAAGAAGTAAAGTCTACATGAATCATCTGCCCTTACTTAAGTTGGCCATGGCTAGAAATGCTATGGGGGTGGGGGGTTTAAAGTGATTTTTCCACAAAAAAGCACTTTAACATGGACAGATGGGGGAGTTTGCTTTGAATATTAAAAATAATGAAATTGCGTTTTTGGTTTGTGATGCTCAGATGCAGTGTAGTTCCATTTTAAAATATTTAATTGAGGAGGGGGGGATTTACTAAAACTGGAGCGTACAATATCTGGTGCAGCTCTGCATAAAAAACTTCCAGGTTTTAGTGTCAAAGCTCACTTGAACAAGCTGAAGTTAGGAGCTGATTGCTATCATGAACAGCTGCACCAGGTTCTAAGTGCTCCAGTTTTAGTAGATCTCCCCTAAAGTGTTCTTAAACTTCTTTGTTATGTATGAATCACTTATAGAGTTGTTACTGGTTACTTGTTAATAGTGAGTATCTCATGCACTCTGCCCCTTTTATTTTATTTTTTCTATAAAAAAAAAATCTTAATTTTTTTCATTTAAATTTGTTTTGTTAATTTATATTTTCAGTGTCAAATTTATAAAAACACACCAAATTGGTTTGTAAATAACTTTCTACCAGAAAACATCATTTTGGTGTTATTATAAAGCTGACAAATAATAGAAAAAATGCAAAATAAAAGCAGTTTTTTATTACCTCTTTTGTCCATAGAATACATAGATAAATAATATTAGTACTAATAATAAAAATTCATAAAGACAATTTTGCCCAAAGAGATCGTTGTTTTTTGCAATAATAGGGTTTTTTCTTTCTTTTTTTAGTATCTTAAGTTATGACAAAGATATCATCGAATAAACAGTCAGATTGTCGAATAAAAATTGTTATAGTCCAATAGGGGTAGACAAGTTTGAGAACTGAACTGATTATTTGTTATAGTTAGGTGTATCCAGATCCAAGAACAGCAATTGTATTCATTGCCGTTTACCTGTTCTTTGTTCCAGTGTTTTTGCTGCATGTTTTTATATATTTTCAGACCTGATTAACTTTATTTTTACCTGTTAATCCTGTCAGCAGCTTTCTTTCTTCCATAAGGTGACAATACTCACTCACTGTACTTCCACATTCCCACATTCCCTGACAAAATTATTTGAGATAGCAATACAGAGTGCACAGTACACAGGGCAGCACTTGACTTCTGGAAACAAAACAGTTCAGTGATATTTTAAACAGACCAATAGAGAGCAAATACGAGAGGGTGGCTTTTAAGGGTTACATATACTTTCAGCCCTGTCTTGACTCAATATTTATCATCAACAATCAGAAACCTCTATTCAGATCTTTTATTTAAACTGATTGCCTACTATTTCCGTAGAAGCAAGCTAAGCCTGATGCCACTTGTATTCATTGCTGGGCTTTTGCAGCACGTTTCTCTGTACTTCTGTGTTGGCCTCCACAACAACAAAAGACTGCAGACTACATTTTGTGACAGGACCTTCACTGACTGACTCACCAAGAATAAGCACTTTTTAGACAACCATTCCGAGAAGTACTTTATCTTGCCTAAGAGTAAAGTGTACTTAGAAGGAGCAAAAGTCTTTATCCTTTAAATAGTATTGAGTCTTTTAACGGCACTATCTAACGAACAGCCATAATTATCCCTTCATCTGGAAGGTCACAATTAACGATGCTACCTGACTTACCAAGGGCACCTAACTTAAGCAGTGGATCATCATCTCTACATCGTAAGTTATAATCAATAATTAAAAGCCTTATTAAAGCATTCTGGAGTATACTTGAGAAGAGGAGTTATACTGCATTTCATGGTTAATTCAATGTCAATTAAGTGATTGCTAATGTCCCTCCAGCTATATCTTGTACAGAATAAGAGGACAGGAATCAAAAGTGTTTTCCAGCTGTAACAGGCCCGGAGTTTCAATCACACACCATGTCTGGCCCTGGGCTGCAAATCAATGGCTGCAGACATTTGATTGCAATTTAAGCAGACATTTTTGGATGCTACTTTTTCCACTCTGCTTAATTGTCCCTGAATGAATTGCCCAGGTAAGCAGGCTCTTTATTGTGTAGAACAAGGTGGGGGCAGCTGCTGAAATAAAATCTTGAAGACACATAAAAGGAAAGAATCAACAGGGTGTGTGGCTT
This sequence comes from Rana kukunoris, assembly GCA_029574335.1. NCBI lineage: Eukaryota > Metazoa > Chordata > Amphibia > Anura > Ranidae > Rana > Rana kukunoris. Next base: position 336,791,381 of record CM056050.1, read on the forward strand.
GGACGGAAAGATAATTATTGCAGTTCAAATAAACTTATTAAAGATGATATATTTTTTTGCATTTTACTCTAAATAAATGTGTTAACTTTTGCCAAGGATTCTATGCTTAACACAGACAAGGATGCCATTTTTTTTTAACATATTACAAGTCATGACACACATAGATCTGACTAAGGTACTCTTGCGGTTTTCTTGTCTTAGAAAAGAGAGTAAGTGCATTTTATTTATTATGTGCCTTTTGTGCTTTTCATTTTCAGTTGTGTTTTCTTAAACTTGGTTTCCCCTTCCACATTTTTTGTATTTTGGAGTGTGTAATACCTATGATAATGGTTTGAGTCTGACATAATAGGGGCTACAGTTAAGGTAGCCATATGCTAAAAAATTTAAACTTTTTCTTATTTTTTTCTAACTTTCAGCCTCTTTGTGGTTAAATTAAGCCAATTCTGATGATTATTTATCTTCGAGAAACCATTCCACATTTCTCTTGTTTGGTGACTTTTACAGTGGAAAGTAGTCCCATGACCACCTCCAAAACTATATCCCAGCAGTAGTTTTTACTACAATAATCACATGACATGGGTGAAGCTTTATAAAAGGTCATCATCACTTGGAGGATAGTATGATGTTTAAATGCAAATCTTAACACAGTAAAGCAACTGTTAAGTTCTAATTTGCATCATTAAGTAGCTATAACAAGCACTTGGGTGAAACAAACTCTAGTTAGTTAAAAAGTCATATTTTTTGGACAAACTTAAAATTGTTGCTTACAGAAACAAAGTGTGGTTGGGAAAAGCAAAAATGTCTTCTTCTATTGCTAATGGAAAGGGTAATAAAAAAAAAAAGAAAAGAGTAATCATAAAAGCCAAACTATATTAATAAGGCATTATTCTTTGAAACATTTATTGATACATCAACTATGGAATCCAAGGAGCTTAATGTGGAACTACTGTATACTCATCTTTAGCCCAGCGATGCTGCAACCGGTAACTCACGGTGATCTTCAGTTGGATGGCTTCTGGATATCAATCGCTGATTGCTGTTATTGGCTGAGCAGAGATAATGCATCTCCCATGCATACACAGTCAACTCAGCATTGCTGGATTTGTACGAGTAGCTGCATGTGGGCAGACAGGCAGGTAAGTAACTTTAACTTTCACAAGAGTTATGGCATACCTCTTATACATTAAAAATCCTGCTTGTTCGCCCATTTTTTTACTTTTAAAGTTCCACAATAAAAACATTTTGTCTGGAGAGATATTTTTTTAGATTACATTTCTTCAATGTCTTGGCTTCCTGTAGTACCAATGAGATGACTGTCATATTTAATATTCTGGAAGACTGAAAAAAATGGTTTAGTGAACCAAAATATGGATTATGAACTTTATTTTAAACCAACACAGACCACATAAAGTCTAACCTAAGTTAAACTAAGATCTACACATGGTCTGAAAAAAAAAATAACAAGCATTGTACTAACATATGCAAAGAGAACAACACTAATAAACTATACAGTATATTTTAATTGTAAAGGGTAAGGTCAGGTGTAGGGTAAATTTGAATATTATTAGAATGCTCATATCATCTCTAAGGGTCACTTAGTACATACATTTCAATAGCTTCTAGTCCCTCTGGTCAAGGGTTTTGTGCTAGAAGGTATCAGTAAGGCAAGTGGTCAGTAGCTTGCATGAAAGTGAAAGTCCTGTAATCCTTTCTGTGTGGCTTCTTCTCCTCAATCCTCAGGTGTAAAGTCTGCTTATTAGAAGCTGTTTTCTCTTTAATCCTCCTATTGTTCTGCAACTAATTCCTTTTGTGCTCCTCGATTTCACTTCATTAGTTTTACTGTCAAAATGCAACAAAAGTAATTGCCTTAATTCCAGGGTAACTGCCTGAGATGCTTCAGTCTTGACAAACACAATCTTTCAGCAGTTTAAAAGCATTGTGTCAGTATATTTATAACCTGTTGTCTGAAAGGAACAGAATAGAATATGATTAGCTCTGTAATTTACTTATAATTATAAAGTAATAGGAATAATTAAATGGCTTGGATTGTATTCTTCTTCGTGTATTATCTGTTTCGTTATCTGTAAAGGTATGGAGAGGGTTACTTAACAAATGAAATTTTTAAACAAGTTATTTTCTTCTGTTGGTTTTAGAAACCTTGCTAAATGCTAAATGTTAATGTTAATTCGTTAAGTTAACTTTAGATTTTAAAGAGAAATCAAACAATATTGTTCAATGGAAAAAGCATCTAAAGATGTAAAGTAATCCAGAAATAAATTCAGTATATATGTGATGGGTATGGAGTCAATCTGGCCAGTGGATATAATTCAAATCACTAAACACTAATCTAAACTATTCTCTCTCAATGAATCCAACACCTCCAAAATTAAAGGATAACTTAAAGGGGTTGTAAGCCCTAGTGTTTTTTCACCTTAATGCATCCTATGGCCCATGTTTGGCCAGCCTTACCTGTTCATGACCTACACAAGCTTTAGATTGAGGCCACTAAGTTCTTCACAGTCTCTTCATATAAAGCGTTTTGCCAAGCCATGCATTAGCAAGAAGGCCACGAAGAACATTGAAAGTATATTACAGCAGTCACAACATTGCAACAAAAAAATGAGTGCATAACTAAGTTTTAATTAACAAAAACACATTTTCTGATTGGGGATCAGGTTAATGTTTTAGAATGAGTTCAAGGTGAACTAAACTGGTTTGCAGTTCACAGGAATGACAAACGAATGCAGCCAATAATGTACCTGGCTTTTTAACTTTGATCGAATGGCTTGAAAGGGACCTTTAAGGCCGCGTACACACGATCGGTCAAAACCGATGAAAACAGACTGAAGGTCCGTTTCATCGGTCCAAAACGATTGTGTGTGGGCCCAATGGGTCAGTTATCCTTCGGTCCAAAAAAAGAGAACTTGCTTTAAAATTTAACCGATGGACGTCTAACTGATAGGTCAAAACCGATCGTTAGTATTCAAAAGCATTGGTTAAAAAGCTGCGCATGCTCAGAATCAAGTCAACGCATGCTTGGAAGCATTGAACTTCATTTTTTTCAGCAAGTCGTTGTGCTTTACATCACCGCGTTCTGATACAATTGTTTTTTTAACCGATGGTGTGTAGGCACATCAGACTATCAGTCAGCTTCATCGGTTAACCGATGAAAATGGTCCTTCGGACCATACTCATCGGATGGACAGATCGTGTGTAAGGCTAAGGGCCAGATTCTCATACAAAGCCGCATCGTACTAGAGCAAGTGCCGTATTCTCTAAGCATTTGCTCCGTAGTTTGTGTTGGCGTAGCGAAAACGGCCCAGCGTAAGCCCGCGTAATTCAAAGGGGACAGCTTCTATTTAAATGAAGCGCGCCCCCGCGTCGAACGAACTGCGCATGCGCCGGCCAGGGAAAAAGCCGAGTGCGCAAGTCGGTTTCAACGTCGGAAAGCGTCGTTGAAACCGACGTCAAAACGACGTGATCGTCACTACGCAATGCCCTATTCGCGAACGAGTTAGTAAAACGACGTAAGTGACGGAAAAAGCCGACGCTGACCCGACGCCATACTTAACATGGCATCCGACGGTACTTCGTAAGGTTACTCTTCATAGAAGCAGGGGTAACCTTACGCGAACGAAAACGACTTACACAACGACGGTGCGGCGTAAAAGCGATCGGGAATCGGCGTAGTAACCTCATTTGCATAGGCAAATGAGAAAACAACGTAAAGGCCACCTAGTGGCCGAAGTTGTCATTACAACTACGATCCACAAGTGTAATGGTATTACACTTGTCGGATGTTCAAGCGTATTTATGCCAAAGTGATGCTAAGAATCACTCGCATAGATACGAGCCCAAAAAAATGGCGATACGATGGGGTATCTGAGATACTCCGTCGTAGCGCCTCTGAGAATCTGGCCCTAAGTTTTCAGCAGCCATTTTGACAATGTCCTTAGCCATGATTGAGAGAGAATAGCCAATTCAGTTGATTAAGTGCAATATATTTTGGTGGATGGGTTTACATCTACATTAACAAACTGTCATGAATAGAACTGTCACATATAACTGTCATTGTGTGCCCTCAACACCACCATTCAGTATGCAGTCGGCACAAAGGGTCCACAATCCCAATCATGTGACCTATGGGCTACAGTTGACTTGGTACAGGGAAGCACTAGAAACAAAAGCCTAGGAATACAGGACTCACAGAAATGGCAGGAGTATAATACAGCACTGAGATTTTGGACTCATAGGAAGGCATGATTACACAGGGAGACAGGATTACAGGAGAATTTTACAACAGCTGGATTGGTTTGCAGCTTCTGTCAAACAGTGGCTATAGTTAACTTCAAGTATATACTGTAGTCAGATTAGACAGCTTACTGCTTTAGTACAGTTAGGAAAAGCCTAGCAAATAAAAATATCCAGGTAGGTTATGATAATAATGTATATAGAATTAACATATTGCAGCGGTCTGCAAAGGGTTTATTAACCCTTTGGTCTCTGTCCAACCTACATAACAGAACACAAGAAAATAAAAATAAAAATTATTACACAAATCTTAAGCACTAAAATGTACCAAGGGACATCTAAAGATTTTGCAGAAGATGAAAAAAGGCATTTAAAAACCTTACAAAAATACATGCTTTTAATACATATTTGTGTTATAGTAAACATGTGCTTGGGCAAAGGAAACTTATTCTGGTAGGAATTAAGAAAAGCTCAAAGCTGTACCCAGACTAAACGAAGCTCATTTAAACAATAATTACGATCTGCAGTTGTTATATGAAAATCAAATAATCACATGATGTGATTGTATGTATCTGACCTCAAACGTATTTACTCTTTAGCTTTAAATTGTGCAGACCTTAAAAATAAGCCAAACACAGTGGTAAACAGTATTTATGAACTCTTCCTTTTTTGATAGATTTCAGTGACATCACAGGATAGAAAGGATTTCACCACTGCCACCTTTGCCTTTAGGAAATGGTGGTCTAACATAAAACTCTTGGGTCAACTTTTATTCAGAACAGCCTTCATTATTATCTGCTTTCAAGAAAATGCTGTATGAATTTCCCTGTAAAGTGTAATTTCAGTACTTTCACTTTGTCAAATCAAGAAGGTGGAAAAAAAAACCCCAGTGAGTGATTGTCATTGTGTAGGTATCAAGCAGCCTACCTCCTAATACATCTTTTGATTCCGCTCCGTCCATAATGAATAGCCCAGCAGGTGGCTGAGCAGATCTCATGACTCTGTGACACGACAGTGCCCCTCCTTCCACCGCCGTCTAAAGGAAAAAAAGACCAACAGGATACCAAAAGGCAGATGGGGTCACACTGGCAGATGTATACATGCCCAAACTGTTAAGCTGGTGGTTTAAAAGCAAGCAAGAGCCAATTGAAATATAAATGGCTTATGCAGCATTTGCATTGGAAATGCTGAACCTTTTTATTTGAAACATTTTTCTAGCATGTCGGGTTATTTTTACAATTTATGTGACTGTCACATTTGTAGTGTACATGAATAATGGAATATGATAGCAAAGGCATAAATCTTGAGAAAAGAATGGAGCATATTACCATGGTGGTGCAGTTCAGCACTGTAGGTGGTACAAGGCAGCTAGGGTTTAGGTATGACTGCATGTGTAGAACTGCCTTATGGGAAAATATGATTGTTGTGTTGTCATCTATTAACAGCTGGCACTAGATGGTACATGTTGATTTAACCAGCAGACTGGTTGCGTCTGCTTTTTTTGAGAGACACTATTTATTTATTGGACATTTACAAGTGACATCCATTAGTATAGTGTTAGTGTGAGTTTATGTTCCATTTAAAATGTTTAGAGTACAGCAGCTACTAAAATGCTTTCAAGTTGATCTCCAGGAAAATATAAAAATAAATAAAAATCCAGTTATGAATAAATTAACATTTATTAAAAATACTTTTTAACATAACTTTTAAAAGTAAATGTTTTGATATTAGCTGATTGTAATAATTTGCACATTAGTATTCAGAATGGGAGAAAGAGGACCAGCACACACTGGGCCAATCAGGGCTCCATCGCTTTGGATCCAATTATTTCCTCAGTGATCTGCTGCTTCCTCATTGTCCAACTCAAAGCAAAACGTTTCTTCTTTTTTAGTACTGATCAGACTTCGGGAATTATAATTATTTCAGTTTTTTTATTGCTGTCTGTGACCCTGTTAGGCCGCGTACACACGACCAAATAGATTTGTTCAAATCGGTCGGGCCGACCGATTTGAACAAATCTGTCTGCTGCCGTTTTGGTTTGATCGCGTGTACACACAATCAAACCAAAATCCCCGCCAGCAAACAGCACGCTGACGTAAAACACTTCCGCGCATGCTTCGAAACCATTCAACGCGTGTGCGAGAAGACATGTCTGCTGGTTAGCGTACTAACCAGCAGACATGTCGGGCGGACGGGTTCCCAGCCGACAGATTTGAAAGCATGCTTTCAAATCTGTCGGCTGGCCAAATCCGTCGGCTCGCCCGTACACACGATTGAATCTGTCTGCTGGGACGGTCGGGCCGACCGTTTCCAGCAGATAGATTTGATTGTGTGTACGTGGCCTTAGACCTTCTCTTTCTATCCCTGTGACAGCTGGACAAGAAATGGTGGGAATGTATTTCAGAAGGAAAGGAAAACACAGACTGTGATAATAGCCTGACAGAGGTTCTGACCCTTTCACATTTTACTGAAAAATAAAAACCTTTTTTGTTACAGTATTTGTCTCTACTGGTGCAATGACCCATGGCTTACTGTCACCAATGGGGACACAGATAGCAAATAAAAACCTGATTCCTTCCCCACTCTGTCCAAAGGTTGGCTAGATTTGGGCTTTAACTAAAATAGAAAAGGTGTCGTCAGTCTCCTGGATATGTAGTGCGGTAGTTGTTTGTTAATCACAGAAGTAACTGAACAGAATCACAAATATTATGTAAGGCCAAATATACATTGCATTATCTTTAATGTGGGTACACAACTGGAAACACAGATACTGTATAAACCAATTTTGCCTTTATCCAGAAATCATTTATATGCTGAAATCAATTACATGTTTAACCGCTTGCCGACCGCGCCACGCACTTATTTGTCAGCAGAATGGCACGGCTGCACAAAGCAACGTATATTGCCTAGAGCTCCGTGACCGCGCCCGCGGGACCCGCGGACTCGATGTCCGCCAGTGTCCCGCGATCATGTCACGGAGCGGCAGACTGGGGGGATGATAGATATATTGTGGGGATATTTATTATAGCAAAAAGTAAAAAATATAGCTTTTTTTTTTAAATTGTCGGTCTTTTTTTGTTTATAGTGCAAAAAAATAAAAACTGTAGAGGTGATTAAATACCACCAAAATAAAGCTCTATTTGTGGGGAAATAAAGGACGTCAATTTTGTCTGGGATCCACGTCGCACGACCGCGTAATTGTCAGTTAAAGCAAAGCAGTGCCAAATCACAAAAAGTGGCCCGGTCTTTAACCAGCCAAATCCTCTGGGGCTTTGTGGTTAAACTACATCTTCTTTAATAATGTAGATTCTGAATTGTTATTACAAATCCCCAATCATACATTTTTGCAAACCAATTTTCATCTATCTTTGAAAAGTTAAGATTTATGATCATAAAACTTGGTTGAAATCAAACAAGCTTTGGCTGTACTTCTCCTTTAATGACACTTGTAGACTATCTTCATATACGTTTCATTTTCATACAGGAGAGGCTACATTTTGACTAAATGTCAGCTGGGAATTGTCGGTGATCATGGCAGAGGAGCAAAAGCAGGGGAAGAGTACCAGGGCATAGGAGATACGACTTGGGAATTGTTTTTTACGTTTTTTGAGTATATATTTAATAAGCTCAAGGTTCTCAAAAAATTATTATTATTAATGCGCTTTACAAAGTACACAGTCTATTTGCCTTTAGTAAATCAACCTCTAAATCTTCTAAAGGGAATTCCACTTACTTTCTCATCACACCAAAGCACAGATAGCAAAAAATAAAGGGACAGTGGTTTTTAACCCTTCTATACTCCATCAAAAAAGTTTTCGCTATACATACAATAAACCTTATTCATTGTAACCATCATCAATCTTAACATTTAAGAACCTACATTAAAAATTGACCTTTCCTTGGATGATATTTTGGTTTCAATCATCAAATTTAATCTTTCAATCATCCAGTGTATTTGATGTGAATATCAGCCACTAAAAAAAAAAATACTTTAAAGAGCTACTCCTCTGAAGAAAAATTGTGCTGTGATTGGGCTGATGATAGATTTTACATTTCATTTAAAATAATAGAAAAATAGCTACTTCCAATTATGCTGAACAATACCATCATTATGGGAATTCTGCTATTGTGAATGAACATTGTACTATAAATCAGTTATTTTTTATTGCAGGTTCCAATCAGCAGCCTTGATCTCCAATCAGTGATTGCAGCAGGCATTACAGTGTGCTTCCATCGCTGTTTCTACAGTACATAAGTGCTTTGTTTAGTCCTTATATTTGTAAAGAAGATTTTCTTTGTCCTCTTGTCACCATTTGTTGCAGTAATTGTGGTGTTGATTATTTAAGAACAACTGAGGGATACCCTGGAAAAAATAATTATTTAATAATAAATTCATTTTTACAATATGAACGTCATTATTGTACAACACATTATAGCTAAAATTACTTTATGAATTGTGTCTAAGCAGTAACAAAGAAAAAGGAAGCAAACATACAGCAGTTCTGCACTGCAACCAATATGATTCCTTGTTTCATTTTTGTCAGTTTGAAAAACAAAACCTGATTAATTAGTATGGACAATGGCTCCACTAACGCTGCATTTACTTTAGTGCAGTTTTAAAACATCAAAATTGAAAGAAAGTATTCATTGCTGAAATATACAGTGAATTAACAAATAAATTAACAAATAAATTATTATAGGATGCTAGCCAGCACTTAGGACAAATTCAAAAACATGCCAAATAGACTTTTGGTAATGAAAGTGCAGCGCAAACAAATATATATAAAAAAAAAAAAATCAGTAGAGATAGTCCATATGTGATTAAATGTGAAAAAAGTCCACTAAATTCAACCAAATGGTGCAACTCCAGAGCGAGTGATAAGAGAAAAGATTCCTCCACCAGAGAGTAAGGATGGCCTCTCACCTCATGAATTCGACCCCCTAGGGGTCACAAATCGTAGTATGCAAATACCAGGTCCTGATGACAAGGGTCGGCAAGTTACTGGTACCTCCGTATCACAGCAAGAAAGCCTGTGTAATTGGCAGTGTAAAAGGACATATGGAACAGAAGAGGGAATAGATCTATTGCTCTCTGTAGCAAACCATTATTTAATAACATAAAACATAAATAATACTCTCACATTCTATGGCACTCTCAGCCGAGTGCTATGCTTCAGGCAGTAAATTCAATAATCCATGGCGTGAACAGTCAAAGGAACCATACGGCGGCGATCGCGGGTGACGTCACACATAGCTCCTCCCCCTACGTGTGACGTCCGATATTTTTTAAATGCATCACTTAGGTGGCCCCCTTCTCCACTGCTCTTCCTTTTGAAGAACAGAAGCCTCCAAACAACTTTATCCATGATAAAGTAACCTACCAAAGCCTGGAAAGGTGTTACATAAACTCCTCTTTAGGGGGGTCCTGAGGATATTTGATCTGTGCTCCCCCTGTGAGGGCAGGATGAGTTCCAAGACTTTCCCCTTGCTGTCAAGAAGGGTTTCACACCAATATTGATCCTTCTTGATGCCACAAATTCTCAGGCCCTTTTGCAGGCTTTAAAAAATAGGGAAGACCATGCATTGCAAGTTTGCGGAGGCATCGGGGTCACCGAGGATTAGAGTATCCCTTTCTCAACCTAAAAACCAACATCAGAATTAAGTAATGCCTGTGCATCGTCAAGAAGCAAGTCGCTAACGCTGTTTTCAAATAATTCAGCTGTGGCTGGATAGCACAGGCAACATAACTAAACAGAGAAAAAACGTGTCCTGACTAAAGATGGATCACATCCACCTTTGCCTGTGGACACAGATGCTGCTGGAACCCTCACAGTGGCATGGGAATGTCTGCCTCTCCTTGTTGGCCTCCCAGACATGATGGGGGGGGGGGCTTATTACCCAAATGTAATAGATACAAGAAAAGGTGTAATTGGATTATTATTATTATATTATTATACAGGATTTATATAGCACCAACAGTTTGCGCAGTGCTTAAGGATGCACTTTATTCATTGAAAAGTGGTGTTTGGTGCACTTAAAATTGAGGAAATACTATAAATATAAAAAAAGTGGGAACAACAGTGTCACAGTCAGAAAAACTGCAATTGTCAATTTAAAAACGGGGGCAGGCACAGGACAAAAAATTAAAAACATTAAGGGTTTACAGCACTGAATACAGCACTAAATGTTACGTAATGCTGTGTTAATACTGTTAATACTTTACTACACTAACACTACACTGACACTACACTATACTCACACTATACTCACACATTATACTGACACTACACTGACACACTATACTATACTCACACTATACCTACCCTCTATACTCACACTATACCTACACACTATATTCACACTGACACTACACTATACTCACACTATACTCAGACTACACTAACATTACATTGACACTCTACACACTAACATTACATTACATTACATTGTCACAATAACACACTAACTCGTTAGTAGCAAACAGAGCTCTGATCTATTTATCTCCACATAAACAACACACTGCAAAAGGTTCCTGTGGGAAGGAACCTTTTATAGTGTGGGGTGGGACTATGAGCACTGAGCCATGATTGGAAAAGTTATTACCGTATTTATCGGCGTATACCGCGCACTTTTTTGGCCTGAAAATCAGGGCAAAATCGTGGGTGCGCGGTATACGCCGATACCCGCTTTCCCACGCCGCTTTCAAATACTGCGCCGGCATATACCGAGCGCAGTACACTCGGGTATAGTCGGGCAGACTCAGCTCCTCTCGCGTTGACGTCCTGGACGTACAGGACGTGAGCGCGAAAGGAGCTGAGCCTGCCCGACTATACGCGAGTGTACTGCGCTCGGTATATGCAGGCGCAGTACACTCGTGAATAGTCGGGCAGATTCGGCTCCTCTCGTGCTGATGTCCTGTACGTCCCGGACGTCAGCGCGAGAGGAGCCGAGTCTGCCCGACTATACCCGAGTGTACTGCGCTCGGTATATGCCGGCGCAGTATTCAAAATCGGCACGGGAAAGCGAGGATCGAGCGGGGAGGACGCCGCAGAATGACGCCGGACCCGACAAAGAGGACACCCGAAGCCGCCGATGGACGCCGCGCAAGACACCAAAACTGTAAGAACAAAAAAGTTTTTTTCCCACACCTTTAGGGGTGTGCGCTATACGCGGGAGCGCGCTATACCCCGATAAATGCGGTATGTCCAATCAGGACTCTGACTGTGCTCTGTGCCCGGAATTGGCAAAGCCTTGTACCAGACCAATGGTCAGGTGCATCTCTTCATTTAATTAGGGCCCTAGAATGCACTGTACAGCAAGCAAATTAAGGTGTTTTTCTTGAATAGGCGAACAGGCGATGTTCACACCAAACTTTTGATCACTCGCACTATTCACACAACTCTACTGACATATAACCCTTACTAATTACATGTGGTGTAATCAGCTTGTGTCTACTGATTAGTTTGGCATTTTAACAATCAAGGCCTGCACAGTCAGGAAGACTGCCTGCTGAGTGTATGGAACAGTTACTCTGCTCCCATGCACTGGTTCTATCCTCTTCAATTCAGCACTGATTGCAGGGCCATTTATTCCAGTCAATAGCTTTTTCCCTACCAGCATAGGTTCAAAGGTTGATGATACATTTCCATGTGGTGGTCAGTCTTTGATTCACTACCACACTATGCACTTTAGCCCTCCTGTTGTCATCACTTCAAGTCTCAGAGCAATCCAGTAACTTGTTTAAGTTCCTTCTTACCTATCTTTTTCAACTCTGGATTAGCCCGCGCCTTAGCATTTGAACTGATTTCCCAGTTGAAGTATTACTCCTATGTCCATATGGGTTGTACAAAAAAGTCTTCCTACTTACCCATTAGACTGTTTTACCTGCAGTCCTGCTGCAGATTTGGCCCCTGCTCCTGGACCCATGAGGGTCTTTGTTTGGTAGTTAAGTGTTCCAGTTAATTCCAGATTTTGTTCAGTTCTCCCATTTACCAACCAAGCTCATCTTGTGAAAAATCTGCTTTTTTTGTGCCCAGAGTGATTTTTAGCTTCTGCGTGGCATTTTGTGACACAGGTTCCTGATGCATCTGCACTCCCAACCACAATGCCTGAGACACTGTGGGGTTGATTTACTAAAACTGGAGAGTGTAAAATCTGGTCCAGCTCTGCATAGAAACCAATCAGCTTCCAGTTTGTTTGTCAAAGCTTAAAGGGGTTGTAAAGACAAAAATATTTTCCTCTTAAATTAAAGTCTGACAGTAGCTGATAAAGTAAAAAGTAATGTTTTGCATTATAACTAGTTTGATACCTGTTGAAATCGAGCTGTTTTATTCACCTTCGTCACTCCTGAATCGTTATTCTCACTGACTTCCTGGTTTGCGGTGCGCAATCATTCTTGCTACATCATGGCCCAATGGGAACTACAGTTCCCATTAGGCTTCGCCTCCATGCCTGTGAGGGATAAGAGAGCATCTTCACGCAGGGCTGTAGTCATAGGGAGGGCGTGAGCACGTCTGCTTTCCACCATGCAGATGCTGGTGGAAAGCAAGAAGAGGACAAACAGGAAATGGCATTTTCAAACCTGGATTACTGTATTTTGGAGGTCAAAAGGAAAAATGAGGTAAGTGATGTTTAAATGCTCTAGCTTACAGCAATCAATTGATCTAATAAAAAACAAACCTTTAGTGTTCCTTTAAGTGAATAAGCTGATTGTCTACCATGCACAGCTGTACCAGATTTTGCAATATCCAGTTTTAGTACATCAATAACTGTATATATCACTTTGTCTGCACAGGAGAGATCTTCTATTGGCTATATGTGCAAATATATACCTGCCATCTTTGTAAACAAAGGGTCACAATTTCAAAAACACTATTTGGCATATATTGGAGCGTTACACCATTCATACCTCAGTGGGGAAATATGACTGATCACGCTGTCCTAGTATACAACCAAGACACAGAAGAAATCAGGGTATATTCAGCCTACCAAGTTTCATCTATAGTGAAAAGATCACTTTTGGATGTACTGGTGCTTTAACAAATTGGACAGGAAATATGGTCCCATGGCTGTCATATGTACCCGTGTTCAATAACAATTTTTTGGCCTGGCACATTTAAATCTTACAGAATTGGTCCTAAGAATGTACCAAAGACTTTTTTGCCCAAAGTTATGTAGATGTATCAGTTTTGCTAGTTTATAAATACTTCTAAGGTAACTATACCTACAGTGCATCTGGAAAGTATTCACTGTGATTCACTTTTTCCACATTTTGTTACATTACAGCCTTATTCCAAAATGGATTAAGTTCATTAGTTTCCTCAAAATTCTACAGATAATACCCCATAATGACAACGTGAAAGAAGTTTGTTCGAAATCTTTTCAAATGTATTAAAAATAAAAAACAAAAGCAAATCCCATGTATATAAGTATTCACAGCCTTTGCCATGACACCAACATTGAGCTCAGGTGCATCCTGTTTCCACTGATCATCCAACTTGATTGGAGACCACCTGTGGTAAATTCAGTTGATTGGACATGATTTGGAAAGGCACACACCTGTATATAAAAGGTCCCACAGTTAACAGTGCATGTCAGAGCACAAACCAAGCTATGAAGTTCAAGCTATGAAGTTCAAGGAATTGTCTGTAGACCTCAGAGACAGGATTGTATTGAGGCACAGATCTGGTGAAGGTTACAGGAAATTGTCTGCAGCATTGATTGCCTCAATGAGAACAGTTGCCTCCATCATCCATAAATGTAAGAAATTTGGAACCACCAGGACTCTTCCTAGAGCGTGCCGCCCGGCCAAGCAGAGCGATCAGAGAAGGAAGGCCTTAGTCAGGGAGGTGATCAAATACCCAATGGCTCCAGGGTTTCTCTGTGGAGAAAGGAAAACCTTCCAGAAGAACAACCATCTCTGGCCAGACGGTAGCCACGCTTCAGTAAAAGGCCCATGACAGCCCACTTGGAGTTTGCCAAAAGGCAACTGAAAGACTCTCAGACCATGAGAAACCAAATTCTCTGGCCTGATGAAACAAAGATTGAACTCTTTGGCCTGAATTGCAAGCGCCATGTCTGGAGGAAACCAGGCACCACTCATCAACTGGCCAATACCATCCTTACAGTGAAGTATGGTGGTGGTAGCATCATGCTGTGGGGATGTTTTTCAGCGGCAGAAACTGGGAGACTAGTCAGGATTGAGGGAAATATGGATGCAGAAATGTACAGAGACATCCCTGATGAAAATGAAAGGGGGAATCCGTGCTTAGGATGTGTAATATAGCTGCTGCCTCCCTAAGGATCTCCAAGGAGACCAAAAATGATGAACGAGTGTGGGGATGGTGGCGCTGCTAAAAAGATCCCTGTTGAATAGATAGTGGGTATCCTAAGTGGTAAAAAATGATAATGCAAAAGTTGAACAAGTGTTGGGTAACCTGTGAGAAGGGCTTAATCCAATGAGTGAGGATTCCCTGTGAACACGCTTAAAGAAGAAGTGTGTATGGTTACCTCATTAATGGTGCTAAATATCCTAATTCCCAGGTGTGTGAATACTTAGTGGACCTCCGCCACTGGATGGTGTCCACTGATGTGTAAAGTATTAATCCAAAAAAACACAATAGTGATAGAAACATACAATGTGGGTCAGGACTCTGTGCAGGTCAGTGAGCCAAATAAATATAAATATAAAGTGAACTCCCTAATTGAGGAGGAGCAATGCTCCTCAGTGTGCGACAAGTATACAAAAAGTGTCTTAAATACTGATCCTGTTAATCAAGAGCCCGGAATAACCTAGCTCTCAGGGGCATCAGCGGAATTAAAAATGTGTGTAAAAAAACAACAAACAAAAAAGTGCAACGTCAATCAAAATCGTCAGTGAAAAACAATATCAGTGTCAGTCTGAACCATCAGTGGGTACCGAAGATGTGAGCTGTGGTTCCTAAATATATCCCACGGGGCCAAAAATGAGAGATATGGACAGGATGCTGTGCAGGCCAATAAGTGAAGGTGGTTGTCCAGGTAAGCAACCTCTAAAACAATGAATATCATGTAGTTACAAGTTTCCCCACACAAAGCAGAGGTAGAAATCCTTAATGTATGTTAAACACAAGGCTCCGTGAGGTGCCAAACAAAATAAATAGCCCCCCTGCCAAGAACCAAGAGGTCTATTAATATAAGGGATTAGTTCTGGTATTCAAACAGTAAGATGCAGTTCAAACCATATCGGTAACTAGTATTGCAAAATATCTTAATGGTGACTTTGGTGCTGTTTCCTCTCTTAGAACACTGTCACGTGACTTTTGTGCTCCCCCACTTGGGTCCCCACTCACCAGATGTCGTCACCCTCAAGGGGCAATAGGCGGGAGGTGGTGGTATATGTTAAATGGGGTGAGTATCCGCGCCAATACGATTAATATTAGTGTTAAGTAAAAAAATCTAAAAGCAGCTCCTCAAAAGCGATATCGTTATTGAATATAACCATGTGAACAATGAAAGGTGAATGTAGAGGGCGCTAGTGGGACTATCACCTATTGTGACTGGGTCCTAGGTGACTGAGACACCTTATGGGGGAGGTTCTCAGATACAAAGTGCTAAATGCTATGAATAGAGTAAATAACACCAACACCATTTGTGATAGGAATGAACAATAAATTAAATTAATAATAGATAATAGTTGTGAGTCCAGGTTGTAGACCAACGTGTGGTTGAAGGTGCAGACACAAACACAAGTGAGGATTGCACCAAATGCAGTTCTTGGGAAAGACCTTGGTGAGATATTTCAATAAATGTCCATGATTACTGGAGTAATACTAAAACTTCCACCATCTAGGGAATCTTCTCCCGAAGTGCTCTTAAAACAACATGCGCTTACCAGATGGTGTAGACCACTTTAATTAAAAAGTAAGTCTGTTGCGCTGGACAGGTTACTGTTACAGGGGGCCCCTGATGACGTTACACATAACGAAACATATGTCGGCGGCCGAGGTCTGACAACCTATCCCCAGCTGAACCCACTACCGACCACAGCAGCCTGACCCTGGACGTACAACCTACAGTGCTACACCCGTGCACGAGGAAGTCCAGGCAGATATGCGTGCAGTCCCAGTACCAGGCAGGTACAATTCCAAGTAAGGGACCACCCAGCTGTGTTTGTATTTTAATTGTTTTTAATAAAGGTTTTACACTATTAGTTCCCCCCTCTTCTCTCCTTTGTACGACTTGGGAGGTGGTAGTACCTTAGATGCTCCTGTTGCACAGTTCCCTGTATCAGCGTCGCAGCTGCTCCCGGGGGTAGGGGGCGCACTGGAGGTGGTGTTGAGTAGGGCACTTGCGATGTCACTCAAAGAAACAAAAAACGGGGTATCCACATAGCGTGATATGTTTTAAAAAACACAAGATACATTTATTGTAAAAAATAAAAAGTAGGTGGACATCTCCACTACTAATACCCAGGGGCACCTGGGCTGGTTAAAAATATGAATATAAAAACAAAACAAATAAGTTAAAAAAGTATGTCCCAGCTGTCCGCCTATCCTGTATATATAATAAGGAAGCGAGGCTGCTGACACCGTCAGTGTGCTTTTTTCCGTGGGCGTCCGTGTCAGCTCGCGGTCGGATGATATGGCGTGCGGATCAGCTGTCAGACAAAGCATACGTACGAGCTTACGTTTTGGTCAACTGACGCGTTTCATCATGTGACTTTCTCAAAGGTGAGAAATTAATGAGGTAACATACACGCTTCTTCTTCATCCCTGATGAAAACCTGCTACCAGCCTGGACCTCAGGCTGGGACGAAAGTTCATCTTCCAACAGGACAACGACCCTAAGCACACAGCCAAGATAACATAGGTGTGGCTACGGGACAACTCTGTGAATGTCCTTAATTGGCCCAGCCATAGCCCAGACTTCAACCTGATTGAACATCTCTGGAGAGATCTGAAAATGGCTGTGCACCGACACTCCCCATACAACCTGATGGAGCTTGAGAAGTTCTGCAAAGAAAAATTTGAGAAACTGCCTAAAAATAGATGTGCCAAGCTTGAAGCATCATACTCAAAAGGACTTGAGGCTGCAATTGGTGCCAAAGGTGCTTCAAGAAAGTATTGAGCAAAGGCTGTGAATACTTATGTACATGTGATATGTTTCATTTTTTATTTTTAATAAATTTGTAAAGATTTCAAACAATCTTCTTTAACGTGGTTATCATGCAGTGTTGTTTGTAGAGTTTTGAGGGAAAAAATTAATGTCATCTATTTTGGAATAACGCTGTAACATAACAAAATGTGCAAAAAGCGAAGCACTGTGAATACTTTCTGGATGTACTGTATAGCAGCCTATGCAGCTGCAATGGGGTCTGGGGTGAGTGAAAACCATTACATAGTCTGTTAGGGCCCAATGAATTGGCCTGAATGAATTGTGCTGCAGCTCACACTAGCAACCCACAAAAAACACTAAACTTCGTAGTGTGCTGTGATGCTGGTTCCAGCATATGGTGCCATATGCAGCTGCCTTAGGGTGCCAGAATGGGGGGGGGGGCAGTAGAATCTACTTTCTGGGGATTCCATACTTACCAATTGCCCCTTTTCACTAGTCATCCAGCCTCAACTGTGTCCTTAGCTGTGTCTCAGGAATGAGCGGGGCCACACACATTGCCAAACATAATAGGTGGCACACTGTGTAGCCGGAGCCCCCACACAGGACACAATGCAGACATTTCAGTGGAGTGTACCGCACCAGGAGGAGTACTGGGACCTCCCCTCTCCATCTCCATCTCCTACAGTACATCTAGGGAGTGGGGCAGAGTAAAATTCCTGGGCTTTGCTTGGCTTTTGCATAGATGCCAAGGATTAACTGTGGGTGGGCTCAATCCCTCCAGGTCTACCCTCAGTATGCACCAATGCCTAACCCAGTACACACTAGAATGGAAATTAGATGAGCAGAAGGGTAATGGTGCAGATGTGCTGGGTAAGAGTGGGGTGATTGAAGGCATAGGTGTGCTGGATTTAGGGGGGGGGGGGTTATAGGTGTGCTGGAGGAGAGGGGATGGTACCAGAAGTGTGCTAGAGGAGGAGGGGATAGATGGAACCTGAGGTGTGCTGGAGGGGATTGGAGACATAGGTGTGCTGGAGGGAGAGGGGAATTGGGGGCATATGTGTGCTTGAGGAGGGGAGGATTCGAGGGCATAGGTGTGCTGGGGACATAGGTGTTACGAGGGGAAAGAGGGGAAGAATTGAGAACATAGGTTTGCTGGAGAAGGGGGTTGTATTGGAGGGAGAGGTGTTCTGGGCGTGGCATTAAAGGCATAGATGTGCTTGAGTGGGCATTGGAGGAAAAGTTCTGCTGGGAGCATATTAGTGGCAGAGTATTACTGGGGGAGTTCCAGAGGTCAGGTGGAGCTGGCAATCAATGGAAGAGGTGCGCAGCAGAAGTTTAGAGACTAGAAGAGGATGGGGCATTCCTGCATAGAACGTTTCTACAGGATACAGCTGCTTGTGATAACCTTCACTACTGATAAGTAAGCTCATTAAAGCCATAGAATTTTTTTTAGGTAAAATTCATCTTCAATGATAGGCCTGTTTTAGAACCATGCCCATTTTCAAAGAATGCCCTGCTCCTAATTAAAGTTCATTCTTCACCTATAGTAGCTGGCTGCACACACAGCAAAAAAGGAGAGAAGGAAGAGGGGAGAGAGAGAAGGGGAGGAAGAGGGTGGGGAGAGAGTGGGGAGGAAGAGGGGGGAGGGAGAGGTGGGGGAGGAGGGGGGAGAGGGAAGGAAGGAAGTGGGGAGAGAAGGAGGGGGAGAGGGAAGGAAGGTGGGGGAGAGAGGAGGGGGGAGAGGGAAGGAGGGTGGGGGAGAGAAGGAGGAGAGAGAGAGAAGGAAGGTGGGGGAGAGAAGGAGGGGGAGAAGGAGGAGGGGAGAGAAGGAGGGGGAGAGAAGGAAGAGGGGAGAGAGAGGAGGGGGGAGAGAGAGAGAAGGAAGGTGGGGGGAGAAGGAAGAGGGGGGAGAAGGATGGGGGAGAGAGAATGAAGGTGGGGGAGAGAAGGAGGGGAGAGAGAGAAGGAAGGTGGGGGAGAGAAGGAGGGGGGAGAGAGAAGGAAGGTGGGGGAGAAGGAGGGGGGAGAGAGAAGGAAGGTGGGGGAGAGAATGAGGGGGGAGAGAGAAGGAAGGTGGGGGAGAGAAGGAGGGGGGAGAGAGAAGGAAGGTGGGGGAGAAGGAAGAGGGGAGAGAGAGAGAAGGAAGGTGGGGGGAGAAGGAAGAGGGAGAGAAGGAAGGTGGGGGAGAGAAGGTGGGGAGAGAGAAGGAAGGTGGGGGGAGAAAGAGGGGGAGAGAGAAGGAAGGTGGGGGAAAGAAGGAGGGGAGAGAGAAGGAAGGTGGGGGAGAGAAGGAGGGGGAGAGAGAAGGAAGGTGGCGGAGAGAAGGAGGGGGAGAGAGAAGGAAGGTGGGGGAGAGAATGAGGGGGAGAGAAGAAAGGTGGGGGAGAGAAGGAGGGGGGAGAGAAGAAGGGTGGGGGAGAGAAAGGGGGGGGAGAGAAGAGGGGAGAGAAAGGAAGAGGGGAGAGAGAGAGAGAGAGAGAGAGAGAGAAGGAAGGTGGGGGAGAAGGAAGAGGGGAGAGAAGGATGGGAGGAGAGAAGGAAGGTGGGGGAGAGAAGGAGGGGGGAGAGAAAAGGAGGGGGGAGAGAAGAAGGGGGAGAGAGAAGGAAGGTGGGGGAGAGAAGGAGGGGGGAGAGAGAAGGAAGGGGGAGAGAAGGAAGGGGGAGAGAAGGAGGGGGAGAGAAGAAGGGGGGAGAAGAAAAGGGTAGAGAAGGAGGGGGGAGTAGGGGGTCTGGTCACAGTGCTCACTTACTTGAATGGTCCCCGGGGGCTCTTAGTCAGTGACTTCTCTCATTGTAGTCTTTGGCTGCTTAATCTTTCCGCCCCCTCATCCCCTTCACAGAAGTAGTGGCACACATGCAGGGAAAGAGGGGCAGGAGAAGGGATGTGTGATATGTACAGGACAGAGCAGTGTGGGGATCCCTTCCAGGACGGCCACATCTCCTGAGCCGCTTGTCACTGCACATTGAGCAGTGAGGATGGAGCGGCTCAGCAGCTATGAAAAGAGGGGAAGGAGCGGAGAAGCTGGATTGAACTACAGGTTTCCTGGCCTTTCCCGGGTGTGCTGCGGATGTTCCGCGAGTGGCGGAAGGTGCTTCTGAACTTTATGGTGCTGTGGAGAGCCTTAGTTAGCTGGTATCTTCGGCGGTGATGTGGAGTTGTATACCGGCGAAGATACCAGTTAACTAAGGCCGCGTTCACACGATCAGACCTGTCCGATGAAACTGGTCTTCAGACCAGTTACATCGGACCAATTCGATGGTGTGTACGGCCCATCGGACAGTTGTCCGTCGGACCAAAGTTTTAAAACCTGCTTTAAAATCTGTCCGACAGACACCTGTCCGTCGGACAGATTCGATGGTTAGTACACAAAAGCATCGGACCAAAAACCTGGGCATGCTCAGAATCAAGTCGACGCATGCTTGGAAGCATTGAACTTTTTTTTCATCACGTCGTTGTGTTCTACGTCACCGCGTTCTGGTCTGATCGGATTTTTGGTCCGATGGTGTGTACACACATCAGACCATCAGACCACTTCAGCCTGGTCCGATGAACCAGTTTCATCGGACCGGTCTGATCGTGTGTACGTGGCCTTAGGCTCTCCACAGCACCAGAAACCCCTTCCTTCGCTCGTGGAACATCCACAGCACATCAAGCACACCAACTGACACTCCCCTGGCTAAATCTATTTGTCCAGCTCTGATGGGGCCCCAGATGAACGTGGGGTGCCCAGGGGTGCCCGCTCAGTAAGACGGCCCTGCCCTAACCTACTCTGAAGCCTCCAGTCTAGGAAAGCTGATGTCAGATGCACTGGAGAACTAGTTTCCCTTGCTTTCTCTGTGCAACAAGCAGTATTTCATAAAAAGGTTGCTCATTACCTTAGCCGTACAGCCAAGGTAGTAGCTAATCTCCGCCAAAGCTTCTGCTGCCACCTCCTTAGCCATCACTCTGAGATTACCCTGGAATTCCTAAGGCCAGCCATACCCGGTTCATCAGGAGCAGACAATTGCCTGGCAGGAGGGATTCCACTGTCACCACTGTCTGTGTTAATGGGGGAATCATGCAAATTTCTTCCCTGCAGGACAGAAGGTTGCACCATGTATGGCATCTTCTCAACCAAAAGTTTAATAAGATAATTTTGCAGGAAAAAAAACACAGTTGAAACAAGTTTGTGCTAGGGTTATAGAGTGATTATATAGACGATCACTAACAAATAATAATATAAAACTTTGTCATGGAGATAAAATGATTATGACAACTACAACTTTTGTTTAGTTTTGTTTGTTTTTTTAGTACCAGACCTTGTCCTTTAGTACTTGCTTGTTGTTGTGGTGGTAGAAAGGTTGAATGGGGTAGAATTTGCACCAATGTACTTATATCCTATTATCCTAACAACAGGTTGATTCTGAAAAAGTCTGGTCTCCGGTGAACTTTGAAGGCACAGTAGTTAGCTGAAAAATGAAGGTAAAAAGTTGCCCCCTATTAGTGTTCTAACTATGCTTCCAGCACTCCTGCTACCTGTCCTTGGTTTAGGCTTATTTTATGCTAAGATTAATAACAGTTTTATCCCAGTGGATACGACCATTAATATGTTGCCGTGGCGCCATGATCAGTAGCTGCACCATTGGTGGGATACTTTATCTCTGTAGTCTCTGAAATGGTGTCCACCTCACATTTTGTAAAGTAATACCCTCAGATTTCTTTTCTATTGTCAATATTAGCATCAAGAAGAAATTCAATTCGGAGGGCAAAAATAGATATGTTTATGTTGGATATATGGTGCATTTTTAGTTTAATATATACCTGTATGCTGACATACCATGATCATCTGCCAATGATAATGCTTCTGAAGAAAAGCAATACTAACTGGTCACCTCCCTTAATTGAAGATGATAAAGAAGACAATAAACTCTGAGCTAATATATTAAAAGGGAGGGAGATTTCTTTGATGAACTATTGACATAAAGAACAACAAATTTACTTTGTCTAAATAACTTAGGATATCACTAACGGAAGAGAAGATGGACGACATTCAAAGCCTTAACCTTTTAGAGTTCAAAGATTAATTGTGTAGCAACATTTGAAATTAGAGCCAGATAAATTACACTTGCTAAAGCTTGAGATTGATGAAGCTCTATCTGCTTAAAAGGTTACTTACTTTAGATCAGATGCTAGGATTCTGTTCTACATAAATTTGCTTTAGAAAGTCATTTCTTCATGCAAGTGATTTAAACAGTGATTGACTAGGCCTTGTCTGCCTTCACTATATTGTAAGCACTGGAGTCAACAACAAAGCTTTGAACAAGGCTGCACATTTGACTCTTATAGCAGATTAAAGTACCTAATACACAGCGTCTGTCAGTGCCTTGTTTATTTACAAGTGATAGTTATTTAAAGGGTAAGTCATGATATGAACTAATGTTCAGAAATACACCATGTCAGTAAATATTATGGTGATTTGATTGGTTTCCCCTTTCCCTTACCTATATCCCCTAACCTTCCAGGATTCCTCAGGACTGTATCGGGATTTTAACAAAATACTGGCATTCCGTAGATCTGGCCTGTGTCCTGCACCCTGCTCCACCTCTTTGTAACCGTACTTCAAACCCAGTGTATTGAAGTTTTGCAGTCTATGCATAGAATGTCACTCATATCACAAATCTTCTTGATATTTTAAATAATTTCAAATATCTATGGTAACTTTAAAGCGGGGGTTCATCCAAAAATAAACTTACAAACATTAGCAGGATCTCTCCAGCATACTGCTAACATCTGCAGTATGCTGTTGTTTTTTTTTTCGGTACTTACTGTATCTTTATACGAACTCTTGTTATCCGGCTCCGAGTGAGGGGTTTACTTCCGGGTATAGGCGTTCCTAAGCGAAGAGGAGTTTATTGATGCGCTGCTAAAGCGCGTCACGCCTTCCGGAAATACCCAAAGTGAAACTCGGGTGTTTACGGCGCCTGCGCAGTCAACTCTACATGGCAGGCACCGTAAACGCCCGGGTGTCACTTCAGGTATTTCCGGAAGGCGTGACGCGCTTTAGCAGCCGTCAATCAACTCGCCTTCGCTTAGAAACGCCTACTCCCCCGCACGATTGCCCGCTTGGAGCCGGATAACAAGGCCTCCTATAATGATAAGTACCGGAAAAAAAAAAAAAACAGCATACTGCAGATGTTAGCAGTATGCTGGACATAATGTCAGAAAGTAGATTTTAGGGTGAACCTCCGCTTTAACTCTTTTTCATAACAATGAAGATGGATACAGAGCCCTGTAGAGTTTTAGATGTTTTCAATACATTTTTGAAGCAATACATTTTTATTTATTTTTTACAATAGTGTATATAGCACGTAGGCTTACATGCTATTTAACAGGCTGCTCTAGGTGCCCAATATTCAGTGCAATTTGGACACACCCATTTTAGCTGCAAAGCATGCTGCGTGTGTTCTCCACCTGGAAGTATCCCTCTTTGTCAAGTTCAGAAGTTGGGAGATATGCTCTTTTCATTTTAACTAACACGTGAATTAGAAATTAGGAGAAATTACAATGCTCAAAAATTATTAAAATATACCATAAAAGCAGCACACAGCTATAGCAACCTAACAACCTAGTGCATATCACAGTTTTATACTTGATGTTGGTAGCAAGATGGTACAGGGCTGCTCTCTTACACAGCTAATAGGGGAAGTAACTGGGTTTCAAATTTTTTAAAGCACCATGCTTCCCCCACAAGTGACCCCCACCTCAATGGAAGTTGTCCCGCCCCCCTCGAGTGTGTAAGTTGTGTATTAATCTTATAATTTACTTTGACAGACAGCCCAGTTGGTCAATGGTGTTCTCTGAAATATTATATTTGTCGCCCAGGCCTTTTTTTTTTATTTAGGCAGACTGATTGGCTCCTTTTAAATTGGTTGTATAGCAGTAGACATCATATTAATAGATAAATACACCCTCTTACACCTAATTAATAAAGAGTAGCAGTAAGCAGGTGAGAGATTCTGTCTGTGCTAAGAACAGGCTGAGACTGTGAGCAGAGTGAACAGCCATGAGAGATTTACATTGCAGTATTGTGTTGTAATATACTCTATGAGGGTGGACTACGACGTAATTTTTGGACACATAAAAGCAGGCAAAACCCCTAAAATGTGTGTGTGAACTGGCTCCTTACAAGCACTTCATTTGACACTGATCCCTAATATACTTATTGTTTTTATGTCTTCTGGTCAGTCTTTTGATTCCTCTTCTTTTCCCAGATGTGGACAGTCTTTGAGGATGCAGAGAACAGTTCTATGTATATATGTCATAACATCAGAAAATGAAGGGCACTGTGTTGACATCCCCTCAGGGGGTGAGCCCAGGAGGCCATGCATTAACAATAATATTCGCAGTCTAGGTTGAGTGACGCTGCTCTTTTGATGACTAAATACCTTTTATGGCCTAATAAAAGCATTGTTAAAGCTTGGGATTGAAGGTGGGTATTGCAGCAGGGGGGCATTTTTTTCATTGACCTCATGGTCGCCTTTATGTTTCTTTCAAGACAGGTGTACTTTAAATTGATTATCATAACACAGACACATTGCAAGCCTCTGACTTTAAAACACTCCACATATCTACAATTTTTTTTTTAAGCTGATATCTTATTTGACATAATGTCAAACTACTGTGAGTGCTCATTGAGTAAAAAATTGCTCAGTCAAAAACAGAATGTTTTATTGTTCTGTGCAGTAAAAGATGATCTCCATTGGGTAAATAAATGCACTTTGAGGGATAGTTTAATCTGCTTGGTTATGCTTTTCCCAGCTCTGGCCCACTCACATTTACACTAGACTCTTTTCAAACCGTCTGTTATCCACCTACAGTAGTACTGTGACATGCACTCTACAAACATGTACATGAACATATGGGGATAGAATCTTAAAAATTAACATTTGAAAATAAGAATGTTATTGAATAAGGCTGATGGTGACAGGGTTCAAATTTGGTGTAAGGCAGCTTGTTGAGTTAGATATTGGGATATTAAAAGTGCTGATTTGAAGTAGTATAAATTGGTTTTAAGAACAATGGAAGGGCAGAGCTTAATGACATCAGAGGACCTGTGACCACTAAAGCAAAGGGAAGAAGAGGATGCTGGATTCGAAAATCAGAAAAGTAAAACTTATTTTTTTTGACCCTCTATTGCAAGGACAGCCTCATTGCAAGGGGCTATTTTTAAGTGTGAGGGTTACATGTTCTGGTGTTATTCCTGAGACATTATCATAATCTGTAAGTCAGATTTCAATATAAATCCTTAATTAGCTCTAAAGATGTCCAGCAGTTTATTAAAAACCAATGCCAGGAAAACTTTAAAAATCCACCCATGCTCTCCCATCCTTGACTTGCAAAAGTTAAACTACTCATTTAGTCTAGAGGTAGAGAATTAAGAAGTTAGTACTTACCTTTGCCACTCCAGCAGACTAGTCCCTCCTGTGCTGCAACCGATCCCCCACAGCTACTCTGTGAGCTGAGACTGCCTTCAGTAATATACCTGTATTGTATGTGATAGTGTGGTGGTTCTACCCACAGACCGCAGCTTTCGGGAGAGGAGGAGACCAGTGGAGATGGCCGAAGCTGGGTTTAAGGTAAGTGATAGAGCCTTTCAGCTCACTCCTAGGCACAGCAAGTATTTAAGCCTTGCAGTGCTGGAGGACTCACTGCAAAGTTGGAACTTTTGAAATTTTCCTGGTGTTGGGCTACAGGACCTACTGAATTTATTGGTGTATAATACTCACTTTTTTACGCTGAAAATAGAGGGTGAACTGTACCTACGTGTTATACGCAGGGGGCTGTGGAAAGTTTTTTTCCTGAAACTTCCCTCTAAGGCCGCGTACACACGATCAGTCCAAACTGATGAAAACAGACTGAAGTCTAGTTTCATCGGTCCAAACCGACCATGTGTATGGCCCATCAGTCTGTTGTCCAAAGTTTTAAAACTTGCTTTAAAATCGGACTAATGGACGCCTGACCATCGGTCCAAACCGATCGTTAGTACACAAAAGCATCGGTTCAAAAACCTGCGCATGCTCAGAATCAAGTCGACGCATGCTTGGAAGCATTGAACTTCATTTTTTTCAGTACGTCGTTGCGTTTTACATCACCGCGTTCTGACCCGATCAGATATTGAACTGATGGTGTGTACGCACATCAGACCATCAGATCATCAATATGTGAACCGATGAAAATTAACTTCAGTCCGTTTTCATCAGTTTGGACTGATCGTGTGTACAGGGCCTTAAGGTTAGGGTGTGTGTTATACGCATGTGCATGTTATACGCCGATAAATACAGTAATTATCAATCAGAGTGGACGGAATTAAGTCCATACATGGCTGTAAATGTACAGTACAAGATTAATATTAGAACATTCCCCTACGTGATCCTAGAATTTGGTGAGTGTGAAATGATAAACACCCAGTGAGATGATAATGGGGTCCAAGCTGAGTAGGAAAAGAAAGGAAGTCATGTTTTTTAATGTGCCATCCTCATTTCTCCAAAATGCCATAATGGCTTTTATAAACAGCACTGTGAGGCTGGAAAGCATAGACTCTTATTACAGCCTATCAGAAATAGTTTGGAGAAATGCACATCTGTCTGACTGGGGTTAGTGACCTGTACCAACACAGAGATGAGCTGCCCAGAGTTAAGTTTCATATCTCAGGATGTCTGAACATCTGACAGAAACTCCCTGAGCATGCGCAGATGTGTCGCAGGTCTCAGACAGATTCCAAAGGCCTGGCAGAGCCCTTTGTTGCATCTACATACGTATTGGATTTTTAAAGATGGCAGTACTTAACAGGAGAAAGGGACACATTTGGGGGACTGAAGTTCTTCTTTAACATGTCTGAAATATACATTAAAAACGTATTTACACTTTGCCATTCTTGTGTGTTGCATTAACACACGCACATTAACATGCTTTCTGTCACAGCATTAACGTGTGTTGTATTTAAGCAGCCTATTTTCAATAATCTGCACAATGAAACAATGAAAAACAAATTGAACATGCAGCATGTTTTCCAACACAATGCGCCACAATGCACAATACTTCGAAGCTGTGTTGCCTTAGTGGGTTGGGGTGACATGTAAAATAAATTGGCAACACAATGTGCTAGCACATGTAACTTCTGTTAACTAGTGCTGTGGAAATGCACTGCATTACAAAAGTGTGTTTTAGCCCTTAAAGTTTTTGTAAACCCTTCCACGTATCCAGTGAAGTGAATAGCATTAGATGATACACAGATATTAAACAAATCCTCCTACATAAGTTCCACCTGTGTATCTGCAGCTATTTGCCCTGTAAAGCCTTGTAAAACACAGATCATTTTTTCACAGAAGTACAAATCAGGGGGCAGGAAGCTGACATTACACACTGCAGGGCTCAGTGAGGAGAGCTCTGAGGCCTTGTACACACGAGTGAATAAATCCGCTGAACATGGTCCGACGGACCATTTCAGCCGAAAAATCCGCTCGTGTGTAGGGGCAAACGGACCGTTCTGGACGGTATCCTCCGGCGGAAAATTTCTAAAGCATGCTTTGGAATTTTTCCTCCGGAGAGCTGTCCGTCAGATATGTTCGCTGGTTAGTACGGCAAACCAGCGGACATATCTGCCCGCACATGCGTCGTATCCTGTGAATGAATCCGACGCATGCGCGCGGAAGTGTTTACTTCCTGGTGCGGTGATGTGGCGGTCACGTGGCGGCGTCAACGTCACCGCCGCGTCACCGCGCTGTCCACCGGCGGGGAATTTGATCCGATGGTGTGTACAGCCATCGGATCAAAGCAATCCGGCGGACAGATCCGATGGGAACAGTCCGTCGGACCGTTCCCATCGGATCTATTCCCTCGTGTGTACAAGGCCTGAAAGATGATTGGAGGGAAGGGACACACCTCCCTTCACACAGCACACAGAAACAGAGCTCAATCACAGGCGGTGTGCGATCCCTCCCCTGTCGCCTTTTTTACTTTTGGTATCAGGAAAACTTAACAGAAGCGATTCATGCTGTATTGAGAGTATACAATCCTGTATAGAGGGATGTGCTTTGTTCATATTTTATGCCTGAGGTTTATAACCACCAGATAGAATACCTTAATGTTTAGATAAAGCTTAACCTCAAATACACCACTACACAAGTCATTGAATAATGAATTAAAACAAGTGAAATTATTGGTACAAATTTAAATTTAAGACAAAAAAAAAAAAAGAAAAACTAAAAATGTTGCTTAAAAACTTAAATACCAGGAGAATTTTTAGCATCAGACTTGTTATTCATGTCAGGTTTGGATTCTCCCAATAACTAAGTGTCCTTTCACACGGCTTGTCTGTGTACAGACTCCTCTTTGCTCAGAAGGGATCGATCCGCTGATCCCTGCAGAGCAGGTGGATGACAGGTCACCACGGACATCCGTCGCCCCATAGAAGTGTAGGGAGCATCCGATCAGGTCCGCCTAAAAAACTGACAGGTGGACCTGATCAGAAAGCCTGTGTGAAAGGGCCCTTAGGCTGATAACTTAAGTTCCTGCCAACAAGAGAAAAGAACACCAAACTATGCAAATGGCTGACTATGACCATTTTAAATTGCATGTCTGTCTTTTTAACACATTCAATTACTTATACCAAAAACTGCAGTGCATTTGTTGCTGATGATGACTGCTTGATTCTGCCCGAAAGCAACATCTTGTGAAATGTATAATAGAAAATAACAGAACTGCTACGTTTAGCAGTGTATATCAGGTGATAACCTTGTGAACTGCCTCTGGCGTACACAGGCAAAGCAGCTCCGCTTGGACAAATGAAAAAATATATATTTAACCAGTTACCGCCTTAGGGATGCACTGAAGGAAGCAAACTTCTACAGATTTTACAGCTGAATGGAGAGTGACTAACATATTCATACGTTTATAGTTTCCACAGTTTATGAACAACTTTTATAAGTAATAAACCTTCTAATTAAATGCTGTGCACAAATGTGCAAGCATCTCTCATTGAAACAATTACAATAATGTAGTAGAAAAAATTAGACTGGAGGGAAATATAAATGCAACGTCAAAAGGCATGCATTCATAGTATACTACCAACAAATATGCCTCATACACACGACCGGTTTTCCCTGCCATGTTTTCTTTTGGTTGGCAAAACCGTCCGTGTGTATGCGCCATAGCAGTTTTCCCGACAAGAAAAACTGTGAGCGAAATACTAAGAACTTGTTGTCTTTTTTTCCGCTTTGATTCTCAGCGTTTTTTTGCTCGGCAGTTTTTCTATGGGAAACCCTGCAGTGGAGCATACACACGCTCGGTTTTCCCGACCAAAGCTGTCATGGCAGTTTTCCTGTCGGGAAAACTGGCCATGTGTACACAGGGAAAAGCAACTGAGCAGGTTCTCGATTTTCCCGTTGGTTTTTTGACCGAAGCTATATAATTGTTTGGCATGGGGCAAATCTGTCCCAGGAAGCAAAAATGGAAAACCAGGGAGTAGTAGAGGTATCAACCTGACCTGACAGACAGAGGTGTGAGTCACACTAACTACTGCACACTAATTACATATACTTTGGTGTGATTGATGTTGGATTTACACTGTGGGGTATTGTTTATTTTTTATTACAGCACTTTGTAACTGTGTGTGTGTTTGTGTTTATGTACTTTAAATTTTTATTGTGAATGAGTAACAAGGGGTGTCATGTTGTTTTCAGTGGGGTCGCCCTTAAAATCCATAGCAGACCCTTATATAGGATAAGGGTACAGTATAGATTTTGGGGCAATTCCATATGGGTTTTATTTTTTACAAACAAAACAAAACTGACTGGAAAAAGCACAATTGTTTTTTTTTACTTTCTAAATGTCACTTTACATCCTGCAGGAGTGTCATTTGACATGCACCTGGTTTGAAGTGGTTGTAAAGGCTGAAGTTTTTTTTCCTACATGCATTCTATGCATGAAGGTAAAAAAAAAAAAAAAAAACTTATGTGTGCTGCTTCCCCCACAGACCCCCCTAATACTCATCTGAGCCCCCTCTCTATCCAGCTTGTGCATGAGAGCCTGGCTGTCCCAGGATTCCCTCTCCTCATTGGCTCACAATGCTGTGAATCACAGCTAGTGAACCAATAAGGAGAGAGCTGGTGGTGGGGCCGAGCCATGGCTCTTTGTGTCATATAAATGCTTAGAGAGGGGCTTGGGAGGAAGCATGCTCTAGTTCCCCCATAGCAAGCAGCTTGTTATTGGAGGGAGTGGTCAAAAGGGGAGGAGCCAAGAGCAGTGGAAGGGAAGAGGATTGGGGCTGCTCTGTTCCAAACCATTGCACTGAGCAGGTAAGTATAACATGTTTAAAAACTTTAAGGCACTCCACAGGCATGTTACTGGAAGAAATTGTGTATTTTTTAAATTTTCCATTTTTAGGACCCAATGTTTTTTTTTTTTTTGTGTCCATGCACATTAGGACATTTAAAGTGATTGTAAAGGCTTGTTTAAAAAAAAAAAATAACAAACATGTCATACTTACTACCTCTGTGCGGTTGGTTTTCCACAGAGCAGCCTGGATCCTCCTCTTCTCAATGCATTAGAATGCATTAAGATAAAAAACCTTCTGCCTTTACAACTCCTTTAAAGACATATTTTAAGCTCAGAGTTTAGAGGCTGAAAAAAAAAAAACCCCTTCTGGGTTGCGTTTTCAAGAGGAGTTTTCTGGCAGAGAAAACAGTATGTGTACAAAAATGTTCTGTATGAGCATTTTTTTTTCTGCCAAAAAAGTGATGTCCAAACTAGTGTGCATGGACCCTAATGCTGTGTACACACAACCGTTTTTCATAACGTGAACATTTTCATTTTTTAAAATGGCCATAAAAAATTTAGAACGTGCTCTAATTTTTTGTGTCGTTTTTCACGTTGTCGTTTTTTACTTTGTGAAAAACGGTCGTGTGTAGGCTTTAACTGCTTGCCGACCAGCCGCTGTTGTTTTACGGCAGCAGTTTGACTCTCCTGGGTGAGAGCCTGTAGCTCTACGTCGGCTCTTTAAGCGGCCACTAGGGGGCGCGTGCGCCGGCGGAGACCCGCACGCCTGCCCCGCTCGCCCCCGAGTCCCGTGCGCGTGCCTGGCGGGCACGATTGCCGCCAGCCACCCGCGATTGCTCGGTACAGAGCGAGGACCAGGAGCTGTGTGTGTAAACACACAGCTCCCGGTCCTGTCAGGGAGAGAAATGCTGATCTTCTGTTCATACAATGTATGAACAGAAGATCAGTGATTTCCCCTAGTGAGTCCACCCCACCATATAGTTAGAACACACCCAGGAACATACTTAACCCCTTCCCTGCCCCCTAGTGTTAACTCCTTCACTGCCAATGACATTTTTATAGTAATACAATGCATTTTTATAGCACTGATCGCTATAAAAATGCCAATTGTCCCAAAAATGTGTCAAAAGTGTTCGAAGTGTCCGCCATAATGTCGCAGTACTGAAAAAAACGCTGATCACCGCCATTTCTAGTAAAAAAAATATTAATAAAAATGCCATAAAACGACCACCTATTTTGTAAATGCTATAACTTTTGCGCAAAACAATCAATAAACGCTTATTGCGATTTTTTTGTATGAAAAACATGTAGAAGAATACGTACCGGCCTAAAGTGAGGAAAAAAAATCGTCACGCTATAATAGACTGAAAAGCATGAAGACTGAAAAGCGCGAATCGTCTCTCACTAGACTTTTACTAACAAGAAATTAGCAAAAGCAGCCCAAAGGGTGGCGCTATCCGAATGGAACTTCCCCTTTATAGTGCCGTCGTACGTGTTGTATGTCACCGCACTTTGCTCGAGCAGTTTTTTTTTCACGATCGTGTGTAGGCAAGGCAGGCTTGACAAGAATCACGTAGAAAAAAACGTTGTTTTTTCTAGAACATTAAAAATGGTTGTGCGTACGTGGCATAAGCTTCTCTGTGCTGAACTGTATTTTTTTTTTGGTACTGTACATGTCCTCCCATGGAAGTGCCTAGCTACTTATGCCTTTTTAAACAAAAGCTGGCAAATTGGTCTTGAAAAAGTCCAGAAAAAAATTCAAGAATCAGATCTCATAGACTGCACCATATTTAAGGCTTGTACCTGTGTACCTGATCGTACCCTGGATGGATGTGGGAAGCTACTATAGATAGACATTCAGTGCATCTCTATTCAAAGCATGCCCCCATATAATGCGAACACTGGCATCTTCTGGTTTGCATCCCTAGTGGTGCTCCAACATGAGATTTTTACGTTTTTGATGTTGCAGCCTAAAAACAGAGAAACCACATGACACTTGTAGACACCTTCTTGGCAGTGTAGTACAGGAAAGGTACTGTTTGATAGTGTGAAATGTGTCAGCTCTTCTGTCCGTTCTGCTGTGGCATGTATTTTTGATTTTATTAAGTGGTCTTGCATAGCAAGAGCACTTACTATTCTCTCACATATATATTATTATTATTTTTATAGCCAAATTTACCACCCTAACTCCTCCCACAGTTTTTACGCTACATAGACGAGTAATATATCAAATCGAGCGGCTTGTTCCCGAATAGCGGGCTATTACTTTGTGGAACGTTTCACCAAATCGTTCGCGAAATATCGTCATATTTGCGGCGAAATTTTCCCATAGGAATGAATGGTGAGAGCTAGAGCACAGAATGGCAAAAACGGAAAAATCATTACATGATTTGTAAACTGCGACCACTCCCTCATTTTCAAGCCGACCTACACAAATCTTATATCAAAATGTTCAGCTGTCCCTGCTGACACTACACGTGTTGACGACTAAGCGATCGGTCAAATGGTTTTCAAGATACAGACATTTGTTTGCACCACACGCCATCCATCATTTCAATAAAAGTCAATGGAGGAAAGAAAATTGAAAACTGAATATTGCAAGGCAATTTGTAAACTGCGACTGTGCCTTCAAATTTAATATTTTAGAGACATACTATACATCAGGTTGAAGGTCTGGGTCTTGTGATTCGTAAAATATAAAGATATTCGCTGTGCGATTTATAGTTTTTAAAATACAATCATTTGAAGAAGCACAGTAAAAAACAAGCCAGAATCTGAGTGGCTGTTTAGAGTGGCTGCCTGCATGTGTTTACATTGGTTTCCTAGGAGACGATGTCTCCTCACACACAGCTGAGGGGCTTTCTATAGCTCCTCCCACACAGCTGTGAGGTGATATGGCTCTGTTTTTCAGGCATATCCCACTTTTAAGTAAACAATGGGGTTTATTTACTAACGCTGGAAAGCGCAATATAAGGCTCACTTCTGCACACAAACCAATGAGCTTCCAGGTTTTATTACCAGGCTTAACTGAACAAGCTGGGGTTAGAAGCTTATTGTTTTTTCTGCAGAAGTGAGCCTGATATTGCGATTTCCAGCATTAGTAAATAAACCCTAGTGTGTACTTAAAAGCGGGGTATGCCTGTATTTGGCTCTGTGTAACTTCTGCATACTCTGCATATAGAAACCATCCATAGCATCCAGTCCATAGAAACCATCCATAGCAACCAGACCATAGCAACCCTCCATAGCAACCACTCCATAGCAACCACTCCATAGCAACCACTCCATAGCAACCACTCCATAGCAACCCGTCCATAGCAACCACTCCATAGCAACCGTCCATAGCAACCAGTCCATAGCAACCAGTCCATAGTAACCACTCCATAGCAACCAGACCATAGCAACCAGACTATAGCAACTGTCCATAGCAACCAGTCAATAGCAACTGTCCATAGCAACCCGCCCATAGCAACCCGTCCATAGCAACCCGTCCATAGCAACCCGTCCATAGCAACCCGACCATAGCAACCCGACCATAGCAACCAGTCCATAGCAACCAGACCATAGCAACCAGACCATAGCAACCCCTCCATAGCAACCCCTCCATAGCAACCCGTCCATAGCAACCCGTTTTTGATGGGGCAAATAGGATGGCGCAGTTTTGATGGGGTAGTTTTTGATGAAGCAGTTTTTGATGGGGCAATGGATCGAAATGGATAGACACATTGTTGGATCACATTTACATCTCCAGGGGCACCGTCTCCAGTCTGGAGTATTGGTGAAGGCAAGAACACGTCACACAATTTCCCCAGAAATTGTACCTTTTCTAGTTTCTTGAATAAAAGGCAAATAATTTGTGTGGCTGTCCAGAACTTCTTCCTATCTCAAGGAAAGGATCCTTGCTGAAGCAAAGTACAAAAAGGTGCATTATGGAGGAACCATATACAGTGGAACCTCGGATTGCGAGTAACGCGGTTAACAAGCGTTTCGTAATACGTGCACTATATCTGTTTGCGAGTGTTGTCTCGCAAAACTATCAGGATTCAGGCAAAAGCGGTGTGCAGTACAGCGTTTAGCCTGAGGTGCCTGAGGTGGGGGGTGCTGGAGCCGAGCAGCGCCGATCAGCGCCATTCGGAAATGCACGGAAAGGCCCGAGGACAGCTCGGCAAACCTCAGAAACTTTCTTTTTGGAGGTTTGTAGAGGTCAGCTGAGGTGTCCTCAGGCCTCAGACGTTTCCAAGGCTCTCCCACCTCTGGCCGCATGCGGTATTGCATGACATTGAAGTCAATGCAGAACAAATTATTTTCGTTTCCACTGACTTCAATAGGGAAACACGCTTTGATATGCGAGCACTTAGTACTTGGATTACAAGCATTCTCCTGGAGCGGATTATGCTCGTAATCCAAGGATCCACTGTATGTTGATGTATGCAGAGGTCCAAAAACAGTGGTCCACTTTGTAAAGTATTAAATGGCTGTGAAAGTGTCAGGAGATAAATCATTATTACTGTATTATAAGTATAGTACAAACAAACTATGCCATGAGAGCTATTGTATATGCAGTATGTTGTCTGCACTACAATCAAAAGCCTCAAAGGTGATTTTCAAGTTAGCCATAGTGCATTTTCACATGAAGGACAGTCACTATTATTTATATACAAAGATGTGTGCAGATTCCTAGAATTCAGACCATCAATTACAGATCTGAAGATTTAGTGTAAGGTAGACTCTTACTAAACGTTCAGATAACTCTCTGGGAACAACATACTGGGATATTTTTATAAAAATTGCCTGACAACGGCATATACAGTATGCAACAGAAAGTTACACTTGCTTCGGCTTCAACACACATTAACAGCTAGTTTACACTTCTTTCAAAACATGGCTTTGGACAGGCTTTGTTAAAGCTCTCTGAATGCTAGTCATAGCTCCTGTCACTAAATAAAATTATTAGCTTACAGTCTTTTTTTACACCTTGCTTTTGTTTGCTTTGCTTCGGCTTTGCTTCAAAAATGATACCCCGTGTAGCGTTAGTGTTGCTTCAAAGCATCTTCAAAGCCTCCATAGAAGTCTATGGCAAAGCTCGCTAGAAGCCCCACTGAAGCTCTTCCAAAGCCCCACCGAAGCCCCACGAAACCTCAGAAAACCCCACCAAAGCGCCACCAAAAGCTCATACAAACCCCATTAAAGCCCCACAGAAGCCTCATCAAAGCACCAAGCAAAAGCAAGGTGTAAACAGGACTCTAAGCTAACCATTTTATTTAGTGACAGAGAGCTTTAACAAAGCGTGTCTGAAGCCATGTTTAGAAGCAGGTGTAAACTAGCTCTACCTGGCACAGGCAGTGAGTACCCTGATCTAGGTGGTCCAAATTGGTCTGAAGATCACAGAACCTGTGCTTGTAATTATTGGCCCATTTTTGGCCACACTATAGCAAATAAAGAAAAGAGTTGGATATCTGATCTATTGTAAGGCAAATATGCAGTGAAAGTCATTTTGTGGTCATGAACAAGTTGTTAAGGTTTTAGGCTAAACATTATTTTATGTTATTGTATCACTTTACAAGGAAGCTTTCCGTGATGTCCTGCTAATCAATGGAAGCTTTGTTTTATTAGCCAAGCTGCCTAGCGGAATGCATGTAAGGAAGTGTAGTTTTCCTCATTCGGAACGTGGATTTTCAGCCAGGAATTTGGCAGTTACCATATATCACAGAAGAATGATGTTCTTGTGTGTGAGGTTTATTACCTATTATTGTGTGCACCCTCTCTGTTTGGCTTGTTTCATGACAGAAAATTGTCACGTTCTCCTATCACTCAATTGTTCCTTTTATTTTTTATTGCTGCTAATTTGTTTTGCACGTGGCTAACTGAGAGATGCTAAAACTGAAGCCAAAAATGAAACAGTTCCCTTGTGTGAAACTATGGTGGTTCTATAGAAAAGTATAGTAGTGGATTGCAATTAGCCAAAGATGTGCATAGACATAAAGAAATCAAACTGAAGAGTATGGATTTATTCTTAATAAAAATCTGTGAAAATTTGGTAAATAGTAAGTAATTTTTTGTAAAAAAATACGCTTTTTTTTTTGCAAAACTACAAATCAAAACTAGCAATATCCCACAATATTTATGCTATATGTGCACTATTTTATATCTATTAATAATATATGTATAGTGGAACATTGGATTACGAGCATAATCCATTCCAGGAGAATGCTCGTAATCCAAAGTACTTGCATATCAAAGCGAGTTTCCCCATTGAAGTCAATGGAAACAAAAATAATTTGTTCCGCATTGACTTCAATGGCATGCAATACCGTATGCGGCCAGAGGAGGGGGGCGCCGGAGAACATCGGAAATGGCCGGAAAGGACTCCGTTCACAATCTTTTCTGAGGTTTGCCGAGATTAGCCGAACTGTCCTCGGGCCTTTCCGGCAGTATCCGAATGGCGTTGATCGGCTCCGGCGCCCCCCCCCATATTTATTATATGGCAACTTACCAGTTCTTAGATGTGATGGCTGCATTCGTTTTCTTTTTTAGGCTTTCCTTTCCTGTATTTTCATCTGGTAATCTGGCCAGTAAGTCTGTTGCTTTTCAACTGAACAAGCTGCTCTGCCAATGTACCAGTTGAAGTATTGAGACAAACCATTTATCAATGACAGGGGTGCTTACAGTGATACATATTCTGAAAGGAAAAACTGTTGCTGTAACTTCTTGTGTAACTGCAGTGTTAGCTGAAGTTTGGCTTCAATTTGTTAGTTTATCTAAATCTGCTAGTCCATCTAACACTCCCCTTCCCCCAGATGAACAATGCTGCTGCCCCTGTGCTCATTCATCCAGAGTGGGGGCACTTTAATACAGGAGGTGTGTTACTGGCAGATTACCAGGTTAAAACAGAGAGAAAAAGACTAAAAACGAATCAACACATCTAAGGATTGGTAAGCTGCAATATATAAAAATGTTTGGTTTTGGATATAATACCGCTTTACGTATCTTACACTACTTTTTTTTTTTTTACGTATCTTACACTATTAATGGTCCTTTAGGAGCATGTAACACATCTCTGCTGCTCTGCATTGCACAGTGTTCTTTTATTTTAAAGATGAAAAAAGTTCCTCAGGACTTATTAAGAAAAAAACACACAAAGTATATCATTTATTATTCCTAAATGCACGTAGGGTTTAGGAACAATAACTTAAAAGAAATACTCCACCTAGAAAATGTCATTGTAAATTGAAGGATAAGTTCACCTTTCGTAACATATTACATGTTACACCCATAACAGGTTCTACCTGTTTATCTGCAGTCTTCTCTTCTCTACTCTACAGTAGACATGTGCATTCGTTTTCGTCCGAAAATCTTTTTTTTTCGTTATCGTTTTAACAAACGATAACGAAAGCGCAAGAAACGAAAACCGAAAGATCCGACACAAAAATTGCTTTTTTTCGTTTTCTTTGTGGTAAAAATTTGATATAGAGAGATTCGACATTATAGGGAAAAAATTCGACATCATAAGGAAAAGATTCGACATTATAGGGAAAAGATTCGACACTATAGAAATAATAGATTCGACATTACAGTGAATAGATTTTGATTTATGAGAAAATTGATTCGACATTATTATTAGTCATACATTAGAATTCTTGTAGGCGGAATATTCGAACGGAAATGTACGATTCGACGTAAAGATTCGACGTTCCGTCGAATATTCTTTTGACCATTCGACAGAAACCAAGTATTATTGGATTTTCGGACGAAAGCTATTCCTCAACGAAAAACGAAATAAATCAAAACGATTTTCGGGAGTAACTAAATCAATTTATTTTCCAAACGAAAAAACAAAACAAAATATTCCAGTCTGCACATGTCTACTCTACAGCCTTCTCAAACATACAGATCAAAGGCTTTTTTTCAGCTCCAGAAGTTAGGGGGCAGGAATCTGATGTCACACACTGTACAGCTCAGAGAAGAGAGTTTAGTGTAATCTGAGACCTGAGTTAAGTGAAAGGATGCACAACCCCACACAGTGTCTCATAGGAAAACATGCACAGTTGAGACTGTCAATCACTTTTTTGTGTGCTGGAGGGGGACGCAGGGCCATATCCTGCGATTGCTAAGTGCAACCATTATCATTCTCCATGTTGCTCTGGAGGATTGAATATAGTACATACAGTTGTATGTGTCTTTTTATCACTTACAACTTGCAAACATTTAAATTACAATTTAGCTCTCTGACATAAATGTTGGAAGAACAACAACATCTAACGTCGCTTATATAAACTGACTATATATATATATATATATATATATATATATATATATATATATATATATGCATTACACCTATCTATGCAGCAGGTGGCACTGTAGCGTGTATCTATGGTAATGTATTTAGAGGAAGTGTTATCGTTCCTCAGTGCATGTAGTCGTATGCTCCTTGTTCCTGTTTCTGTCTACATGATGTAAAGCCGTGATAAAGATAACCTCCATGAGACATACTTTCATCCCAACCAATTGAGAAAAATACTCATATGATAAAATGGGAGAAAAATTTAAACGTATCCTTTTCTTGGGATCAATGGAAAAAATCATTCCAAACAATTAAAAATGCATCTTCATGCATCGAACACTGAGATAATGCCGAAAAAAATTACCAATAGATGGTATTTAACCCCCTACAGGCTATCTAAAATTTACCCTACAATGTCCAACATTTGTTGGAGGTGCAAAGAGCAAACTGGGAACCTCCTACACACGTATTGGAGTTGCAAATCATTGAGAAGCTTTTGGAACTCAATATCATCCTTCATAGCAGATTTTACAGGTAACCTTCTTGCGCTTACACCTGCCTCAGCATTACTGGGTATTGATCTTGAGATATACCCTACCATTTATAGAACTGTTGTGACCCATATATCGATAGCCTCGAGACTAACTGTTGCTAAACTATGGAAATCCACAGATTCACCTAATATTACCACGGTCATAAATAGATTGAATATCCAAGCACAATTTGAGCTGATGCTAGCTTACAAAAACCATACAATCCCCTCTTTTAGGAGTAGATGGAAAATATGGTTAACCCATCATAGAGCCTCCGCCTATTTAAGAGATTGCAATATTTAATTCTCGCTTGATTGTTTGAAAACATTTATGTTTAGTATTAAGCGGTATGCAGGTGTAGTACAATGACTATTCCATTAGTTCTTAGTGGTTCTGTTTTTGTTTATTTTTACTTTTATTTTGTATTTATTTATATTGTTACAGGCTGTACTATTGATGTCCTACCGGTCCTACAGTTAGAACCCAGATGGGGTAGGCTGGTCTAGGTCATCAAGGCCCGTACCATGTCCACAAGAAAGGACTTTACTGTTCTTTTTATGTCTTAGCTGTTTTATTTGTAATATAACTCTGCTCTTTATGCATTTGTTATGCGACTGTACTATCTTATTCAATATAATAAAAAATGTATTGTTAAAAAAAAAAAAAAGATAACCTCCATGAGAGTAAAGTATTCTCTGCATACCACAGGCTTCCAAGCACATGATTCAATAACCTGCTAATAATAAATAGGTCATTGGAAATTCAGGGTGAATAAAGCAGTGGTAAGTTGTAAGGTGTTTTTTTGTTTTTTGTTTTCTTCTAAACAGGACAGCCATTTCTGTATAGTTTCTTAACTGTTGCCATATTTGGTAGTTCAACGTTCACAGTATTAAGCAGTGAACCCGTAGACCAGTGTCAAACTTAAATTTGACTATTTACTCTTATGATAATATGTATACGAAACATGATCTGTTTTCTGGTTATTTGTGCAATGTACTGTAGTATATTTACAGTAATAAATCATATTAAGTTATTTCCCTAGACTTTTCTTTATTTAGTATATTCCCCAGATCTGATTTATTTTTATTTTTTTGGAAAACCTACATATTTAAAGTGGTTGTAAATCATGCATTTCTTGCATTAAGGAAAGAAATATTTAGGCATCAACATGCATCAACAACTCCCCTCATTCCCCCTTACGCTTACCTGAACCCTCATTCGTTCCAAAGCTGTGCCAATTTGCAGCTCTTCTCCCCCCTCACTTCTTGGCTTCACTGGCCTAGTGGTGACTAATGTTAATGAAACATAAATTAAAGTGGTAGTAAACCCTCACATATACCCAGTGAAATGAATAGCCTCAGAAGATACAGAGATGAAACGAGAGATGATCCTCCTACATAGGTTTTACATGTACACGGATATAAAAAGTCTACAAACTACCGTTAAAATGTCAGGTTTCTGTGATGTAAAAAAATGAGGCAAAGATAAATAATTTCAGAACTTTTTCCACCTTTAATGTGACCTATAAACTGTACAACTCTGTTGAACAACAAACTGAAATGTTTTAGGTGGAGGGAAGTATAAATAATAAAATTAAATATTATGGTTGCATAGGTGTGCACACCCATAAACTAATACTTTGTTGAAGCACCTTTTGATTTTATTACAGCACTCAGTCTTCTTGGGTATGAGTCTATCAGCATGGCACATCTTGACTTGGCAATATTCGCCCACTCTTCAAATCTGTCAGTGCAAAAACACTCCAAATCTGTCAGATTGCGAGGGCATCTCGTCTGCAAAGGCCTCTTCAGATCACCCCACACATTTTCTATGGGATTCAGGTCTGGGCTCTGGCTGGACCATTCCAAAACTTTTATCTTGTTCTAGTGAAGCCAAAACTTTTTTGGTTTAAATGTATGCTTTGGGTCGTTATCGTGCTAAAAGAGGAAGTTCCTCTTCATGTTTAGCTTTCTAGCATAAGTCTGAAAGTTTTGTGCAAATATTGACTGGTTTATGGAACTGTTCATAATTCCCTCTACCTTGACTAAGTCTCCTGTTCCAGCTGAAGAAAAACATCCCCAAAGCATGATGCTTCCACCACCATGATTCACGTTGGGTATGGTGTTCTATTGGTGATGTGCAGTGTTGTTTTTGCACCAAACATATCTTTTGGAATTATGGGCAAAAAGTTAAACCTTGGTTTCATCAGACTATAACAGTGTTTTTCAACTCCAGTCCTCAAGGCACACCAACAGGTCAAGTTTTCAGGATTACCCTCAGATGAAATGGCTGTGGTGATTACTAAGGCAGTGAAACTGATCAAATCACCTGTGCAAAATAATGGAGAGCCTGAAAACATGACCTGTTGGTGTGCCTTGAGGACTGGAGTTGAAAAACACTGGACTATAACACATTTTCCCACATGCTTTTGGGAGACTTCGGATGTGTTTTTGCAAAATTTAGCTGGATGTTTTTCCTGGTAATAAAAGGCTTCCGTCTTGCCACTCTACCCCATAGCCCAGACATATGAAGAATACGGGAGATTGTTGTCACGTACCACAGTACTTGCCAGATATTCCTGCAGCTCCTTCATTGTTGCTGTAGGCCTCTTGGCAGCCTCCCTGACCAGTTTTCTTCTCGTCATTTCATCAATTTTGGAGGGACGTCCAGTTCTTGGTAATGTCACTATTATGCTATATTTTCTCCACTTGGTGATGACTGTCTTCACTATGTTCCATGGTATATATAATGGCTTGGAAATTGTTGTGTACCCTTCTCCTGACTAATATCTTTTAACAATGAGATCCCTCTGATGCTTTTGAAGCTCTCTGCGGACCATGGCTTTTGCTGTGGGATGCAACTAAGAAAATGTCAGGAAAGACCTACTAGAACAGCTGAACTTTATTTGGGGTTAATCAGAGGCACTTTAAATGATGGGACGTGTGTACTGACTCCTATTTAACATGAGTTTAAATGTGATCGATTAAATCTAAAAACAGCTACATCCCCAGTTATAAGATGGTGTGCACACTTATGCAACCACATTATTTTTTATTTTTTATTACCCACCCCCCAAAATATTTAAGTTTGTTTTCAACTGAGTTGTACAGTTTATAGTTCACATTAACCACTTAAGGACCATCTCCTGCAGATATACATCGGCAGAATGGCACGGCTGGGCACAAGCACGTACATGTACGTCCTTTTTTAAGTGCCCAGCCGTGGTGACCCGGTCCAAAGCTCCTTGACCGCGGGACCCACGGACCCAATCGCCGATGGAGTAGCGATCGGTCCCCGGAGCTAAAGAACGAGGAGAGCTGTGTGTAAACACAGCTTCCACGTTCTTCACTGTGGCGCTGTCATTGATCGTGTTTTCCCTAATATAGGGAAACACGACCAATAATGTCACACGTCCAGCCCCGCCCCCCACAGTTAGAAACACAGATAAGGTCACACTTAACCCCCTTCAGCGCCCCTAGTGGTTAACTCCCAAACTGCAATTGTCATTTTCACAGTAAACAATGCATTTTTAATGCATTTTTTGTGTGAAAATGACAATGGTCTCAAAAATGTGTCAAAATTGTCCGATGTGTCCGCCATAATGTCGCAGTCACAAAAAAAATGCAATAAAACTATCCCCTATTTTGTAAATGCTATGAATTTTACGCAAACTAATCGATAAACGCTTATTGCAATTTTTTTTAACAAAAATAGGTAGAAGAATACATATCGGCCTAAACTGAGGAAAAAAAATGTTATATATATTTTTCAAAAATGTCGCTCTATTTTTGTTTATAGCGCAAAAAATAAAAACCGCAGAGGTGATCAAATACCACCAAAAGAAAGCTCTATTTGTGGGGAAAAAAGGACGCCAATTTTGTTTGGGAGCCAGGTCGCACGACTGCGCAATTGTCAATTAAAGTGACGCAGTGCTGAATCACAAAAACTGGCCAGGTCCTTTACCTCCCTAAAGGTCCGGGTTTAAAGTGGTTAAAGGTGAAAAAAAGTTCTAAAGTGATTTATCATTGTCTCATTTTTTTACATCTCAGAAACCTGACATTTTAACCACTTAAGGACCGCCTACTGCACATTTACGTCGGCAGAATGGCACGGCTGGGCACATCAACGGGATTCGCGGACCCGATCGCCGCTGGAGTGCGGCGATCCGTCCCTGGAGCGGAAGAACGGGGAGAGGCGTGTGTACACACGGCTTCCCCGTGCTTCTCTGTGGCCGCAGCATCGATCGCGTCATCCCTGTAATAGGGGGACGCGATCGATGACGTCACACCTACAGCCACACCCCCCTACAGTTGTAAACAAACACACTAGGTCTCACATCCCCTACAGCGCCACCTGTGGTTAACTCCCAAACTGCAGCTGTCATTTCCACAGTAAACAATGCAATTTAAATGCATTTTTTGCTGTGAAAATGACAATTGTCCCAAAAATGTGTCAAAATTGTCCGAAGTGCCCGCCATATTGTCGCAGTCACGAAAAAAATCGCTGATCGCCGCTATTAGTAGTAAAAAAAAAAAAAATTAATAAAAATGCAATAAAACTATCCCTTATTTTGTAAACGCTATAAATTTTGCGAAAACCGACCGATAAACGCTTATTGCGATTTTTTTACCAAAAATACGTAGAAGAATACGTATCGGCCTAAACTGAGGAAAAAAAATGTTTTTTTTATATATTTTTGGGGGATATTTATTATAGCAAAAAGTAAAAAATATTGCATTTTTTTTTAAATTGTCGCTCTATTTTTGTTAATAGCGCAAAAAATAAAAACCGCAGAGGTGATCAAATACCACCAAAAGAAAGCTCTATTTGTGGGGAAAAAAGGACGCCAATTTTGTTTGGGAGCCACGTCGCACGACCGCGCAATTGTCAG
Source organism: Rana kukunoris (assembly GCA_029574335.1). Lineage (NCBI taxonomy): Eukaryota > Metazoa > Chordata > Amphibia > Anura > Ranidae > Rana > Rana kukunoris. The sequence goes on from CM056050.1 coordinate 336,835,750, forward strand.
TTAAAACGAAGCAGTGCCGAATCGCAAAAAGGGGCAAGGTCCTTTACCTACATTTTGGTCCGGGTCTTAAGTGGTTAACAGAGTTGTGTAGACTTTTTATATCCACTGTATATCTGCTGTCTTCCCCTTTCTACACCAGTTGATAAGTGCAGATTGTGTTAAAAATCTTTTTTTATCTTTCAGCAGTACATAGAGGTGGATGAGGAGACTGGACTTACACTGTGTGAGAGCTGATTGGAGGAAAGGGACACACCCCTTCCACATAGGCAGAGGAACGAAAAAACATGAAGAGTTCCCCGACACAAATTTTGGGCTCATGTTATCTCACGTGTTGGAGAACTTGTAAGCAGTCACTCATGCTGATAACAGAGGAACAAAGCACCAGAGAGAAACGACACTTAGAGCTTTAGAGAAAGACAAGTAAACACTACAGATATTTGTGCTTAGTTCAAATTTCATGAATCGGGTTTACAACCAATTAAAGGGAAACTGAAACTTTAAACGCTGTCACCAGATCAAGAGGTTTGTTATGCTGACAACAGTATCAGAGTGGAATTTCTCTCAAATTGGAGAGATGTCTTCTCACTTCCTATTGCATCTCTGGGACTGTTATGGGGGATTTTCCCAACAGGACACAGAACATAACCTGACTGTCTTTTAATCTGTATCTGCTCTATCCAAAAACTTTATCCAAAACTCAAAAAAAAATGTGGGCTTTACGTACATTACAAGATTAGAGTTGGCCGAATCTAAGTCTGCTTTAATATAACTATATTTTGTAAATAATTGCTATAGTATTGTTTATCTTTATTCAAATTTCTAAGTATATATACTCATGAAGTATAACTGTTGCATAAAGTGTTTTACATAAACATAAATGAGAACACTTAAAATAGTTAGGTCATAAGAAGTAAGAGTGGGTGACTTCTAGGAGATATCAGTGCTGCAGGATGCATTAGAGCAGTTCCATATCATCTGTGGAATTTATTAAGTGACTGTGGTGACCTTTAAGGTAGAAATAACAGGTGGAGGTTACTGGAAATAGATGAGTTTCAATCACAGCGAATGATTATTACAGAGGAGCCTGTTAGAGTAGGCGTCTGTATGTGAGCGATTTCTGGCTGTGCATGATTGACTGACTCGACGTCTTAACTGAAAATGGCCATTGAGTGGGTGCAGGTCTTAATATGATTACAGTGCTGTGTGACTCAGTATGACATATGGTGTAAAACTGGGTTCTGTATAGTAGCTCACTTACCTTTGTTTAAAACACTGTGGTTTGCTGCTTGATGAACAGTAGAAGGTTATTGCAAAGACTACAGATATTTACATACTGTACATTTGACATAGGCAGTGTGAGGTGAGCATATCCTTCAAGCTGTTAAATCTGCTTGTATTTTGCCTTTCCTGACTCCTTTTCTCTCCTTCAAAAACCTGACAATTACATTTTTAATTAAAACCTTTCAATTTCATTACATAACTTATTGAGGACCTGGATATGTCCTGGTGCTGTGCAGGGGCGGACTGACCATTTGGGCTCTCTGGCATTGCCTGAGGGCCCCATGCCACCAGGGGGCCCCATCAGGGTTGCCAGCTTCAGTAAAACCAGGGACGGTATGTAAAAAACAGTCTTTTTTTTATATTCCAACATTATAGCTGTACCTTTTCAGTGTGTATATGTGTATTCTGTGTGTATGTATACTGTGTGTGTATATTGTGTGTCTGTGTGTGTATACTGTATGTGTGTGTATGTGTATACTGTGTGGTCCCATAATCTATTGCGCGGGCCCTATAATCTATTGCCCAGGGGGCAATGAGTTGTCAGTCCGCCCCTTGTGCTGTGCATAGCTTACTGAAAACATCAGAGCACCCTGCCTCAGTACCTGTCTCAAAAACCCTCAGCCCTTGGTGTCAGTCTAAGGCCCCTTTCCTATGTGCTTTTTGATAAGGTCCGTCTGTCTGTTTTTCAGAAAGACCCTGAACAGAAGCTCCATGCAGGTCTAGGGGCAGGCTGATTTAAAGAGACTTGTGTCCATTTACATCTACATACCTCCACATCTGCCCAGGTCCAAAAACAAAAAAACAAAAACATACAGACAACGACTGCATTCTTTTCCATTTTCCCAGCCTAACACCTGACGTAGCCTGATGTAAACAGACACAAGATCAAAATGAAAATGGGAAAGGGGAAAACATAAAGGCACTTACATATGCCATCATCCGTATTATTCGATAGAAAAGTTTTGTGACTGCTAAAAAACAGTAACAAGGGCGGACTTTAAAGGCAAAGATGGGAAAAAGATTTTTTAGAAAAAATATACTTCAATACAAAAAATAATAAGATACATTAAAACCACATAGTTTACACATTGAATTTCAAAATATCCTTTTGTCTACGTGTTTCGCCTGTTGGCTTCCTCAGGACAAGGTAGGAAAATTTTAAGAGTAGGATATGAAATATTTCATTTGTCAATATCAAGATGACCATCCGATATCCAATACATCAAGGACGCTAATACTCATAGTTATATCAGAGATAATTTGTACGTGGCTAGTAGGAGAAAGGACTTATACAGCCAAGCATGAAGATATAACTCTACCTAGCACCAGAACTACACCTGATCCATGATAGACAAGTCAGGTCTAGTGTTTAGCCATATCGTCAAAATAGCCGGGACCAAAATAGCAGAGAGCGAGGCCACAATAGGAAATATATTCAGGATGGGCAACCAAGCTTAATCATCCGTTATGAGGAGGTCTTTGTGGGTTGAACCTAATGAATATAGAAATATTGTATGTCCCGGGGTATAGCTAGCGCTACCACACTTGATCCTGACCAAATCTCCAACTCCATTTGCAGAAATGCAGCCCAAAACTTGCAAGGAACCGCCACAATGCATCCTTTACTGTTGCCTGCAGACACTCATTATTGTACCACTCTCCAACCCTTTAAGGAACAAACTGCCTTCTGCTACAGCCAAATATTAAACATTTTGAGCCATTATTCCAGAACACCTCTTGACATTTTTCTGCCCCCCCCCCCCAGTGTCTATGTTGAGTCCCTTAGCCTTGTTTCCATATCAGGGGTATGCCTTATTGGCTGAAAGTCTTCCATTAAGGCCACTTTTGGCCAGGCTACCTCAGACAGTAGATGGGTGTACCTGGGTTCTATTGGTTCCCATCAGTTCTGTGTTGATGCCATTGCTGGAAATCTTCCAATGTCAAAGTGAAGTAAACATGATGTGTCTTTCCTCTGTTTCATTAGGTTCCTTGGCCACCTATTGCATCTGCAGTCCTCATAATTGCTTGTTTCTTTGTGCTTCTTCATGGGGGAGCTTGAGCAGCACATCTTGAATCCCATCTGATTTGAAATCTTTTGCCTGGGAGAGATCTAACTGATGCAGTATAGCTACCTTGCAGTACATCTTGTTGCTGTGCTCTGTCTTGCCACTGTGTACGACCTGTGATATGAAACTGCCTTCTACAACCTCACCTTAGTAGTAGAGTTTGGCTGTTCCTCGGACAGTTTTAAGCACACATCTGTTTCTGTTTCAGTTAATGACTGTGTTTCAACCTACATACGAAATTGATGATCATTAGTACATGCTTAGCATAATTGATTAAACATACACATTACATGCAATTGTAAGAATTGATGCTGGTTTGAAGTTTAACCACTTGTCTACCAGCCGCCGTCAATTGACGGTGGCTAGGTAGCTCTGTTGCGCTAGGGGGCGCTTTTCTGGGTTCACGATGCGTGTGCCCAGCGGCAGCGATCGCCGCCGGGCACCAGTGATTGCCCAGTAACTGAGCAGGGACGTGGAGCTCTTTGTGTAAACACAGAGCTCCACGTCCTGTCAGGGAGAGAGGAGACCTATTTATGTCCCTTGTACATAGGGACACAATCGGTCACCTCCCCCAGTCACCCCCCTCCCCCTACAGTTAGAACACAAACTAGGCTACACATTTAACCCCTTCCCCGCCCCCTAGTGGTTAACCCCTTCCCTGCCAGTCACATTTATACAGTTATCAGTGCTTATTTATAGCACTGTTCACTGTATGAATGTGATTGGTCCCAAAAATGTCACAAAAGTGTCCGATGTGTCCGCTATAATGTCGCAGTCCCAATAAAAAAATCGCAGATCGCCGCCATTACTAGTAAAAAAAATTTTTAATAAAACTGCCATAACACTATCCCCTATTTTGTAAACGCTATAAATTTTGCGCAAACCAACCGATAAACGCTTATTGCGATTTTTTTGTACCAAAAATAGGTAGAAGAATACGTATCGGCCTAAACTGAGGAAAACATTTTTTTATATATATATATTTTGGGGGATATTTATTACAGCGAAAAGTAAAAAATATTGCATTTTTTTTTTTCAAAATTGTCGCACTATTTTTGTTTATAGTGCAAAAAACAAAACGCAGAGGTGATCAAATACCACCAAAGAAAGCTCTATTTGTGGGAAAAAAAGGACGCCAATTTTGTTTGGGAGCCACGTCGCACGACGGTGCAATTGTCCGTTAAAGTGACGCAGTGCCGGAAGCTGAAATTTCGCCTGGGCAGGAAGGGGGTAAAACCTTCTGGGGCTGAAGTGGTTAAAGGGTTTTCACACCAAATAATGATTTGATATACTGTATATATGTACTTCATCTGTGTATTTATAACTTTTCACATTCACACAAATTGCTCAATAAAGAGCCAAATAGCTAATAATCTTTCCTAATCCTACTCCACGTTAGAATAAAGGGGGTTATATTTAGCGTTAGGTTAGGGGTTAAATCTGAACTCTATGAGAAAAGCTAAATACACAAATGAAGTACATATGCTCTATATGGGGGTTTACTATTATATTCTGTTTAAAAAAAAAAAATTGTTTCTTTTTTTGCAATTACATTTTTATCCAATCTATTCAATGCATATCCACTTAAGACCCGGACCAATACGCTGGTAAATGACCCAAGGTGTTTTTGCGATTCGGCACTGCGTCGCTTTAACAGACAATTGCGCGGTCGTGCGACGTGGCTCCCAAACAAAATTTGCGTCCTTTTCTTCCCACAAATAGAGCTTTCTTTTGGTGGTATTTGATCACCTCTGCGATTTTTATTTTTTGCGCTATATACAAAAATAGAGCGACATTTTTGAAAAAAAAACACTATTTTTTACTTTTTGTTAAAAAAAAAATCAAATAAACTAAATTTTAGTCAAACATTTAGGCCAAAATTTATTTAGCCACATGTCTTTAGTAAAAAAAAAAATCGCAATAAAAAAAAATAGCTACCTAGCGGGAACAGCGACACTAATACAGCGATCAGAAAAATGATCGCTTAGTGACGCTGGCAATAGGGAGTGAAAGGGTTAACTAGGGCGGTGATCAGGGGGTTAAAACTTTATTAGGGGGGGTGGGGGGGCTATCCTGAACCTAACACTAACTTTTTTTTACACTGTCTGTCACACTGACACTAAATGCAGTGATTAGATCACTGCATTCAGTGACACTGTGACAGGGGGGTGGGGGGGGGCGATCACAAGGGGTTAATATGCCTATGTGAGTGTGTGTCAGTGTTGTGTTGGTGCACACTTACTTGTGGTGTCTTCTCTCATCAGCAGCGCTGGGAAACAGCGCTGCGATGAGAGATTACATCATTTCCTCCTTCCTGTGTAAACACAGGAGGAGGAAATGACAGGATGGGAGCGCGCTCCCATTGGCTGGGAGCGATCGCGGGGGGGCGGGTATTCGCCGACATCCGCCCCCAGATGCCGGATCGCTCCCGGAGCCAGGGGGACCCCCGCACGCCGCGGAGGGGGTCCCGATGGGACCCCCGAACCGCACTCAGACGGGGACGTAAATTTACGCCCTTGTGCCTGTACGTGCCCTTCTGTGGCCGTATATGTGCGTGCGGGGGTCCTTAAGTGGTTAATTGACCATTTTTATTTGTAGATTATTGTTTATTTGTAGATCATTGACTATTATTGTATGTAAAATATTATATTTTTGTATAATATTGTATTTTATACAAATAAAGGTCTTTAGAAATAAGTGTAAACTTCTTGGGCAATGAACATCAGCACAGAAGCTTATTTTTTTCTGAGGGCGAGAATGTGACAAGGTGATTAACAGTCAGGAAATTGTGGGAAATGGGTAGTGCCTTATCACCTTATAACACAAAGTTTCCAAACAAGGATTTTTATGTCAGTATCACCAGCTTTTACCTAACAACAATTACAATATACTCTGTGAAAAAAAACATGCATTCTGTTATCAGTGCAGTGAATGTCAACATGAAAAGACTGTTAAAAGTATGGTAGCCAACAAAAATTAGGAAATATGCCCTGTGAAAAACCCATGCAGCCTGCTATGGCTGTATTGTATGGTGGAAGGGACATGCTGTAAATAAGCTGCAGGACATCATATGTAAAAACCCTTCCCTCGCCCACCTCGAAATATCTTAAGATCCACAATTTTTGACTACCTAAAGGACAATCAATAAGACATTACATCTACTGTCTACAAGCTCTACACTAATCTGTGCACTTAGGGAAGATTTTGGCACTCTTATTTACCCACAGATGTAGTGCAATATATTGTTTGGGGAGGGTAATTTGTCATACCCCCCAAAAGAGCACTACAGTTGAATAATTGCACATTAGTTCTCTGGGGCGATTAACCACAAATGGGCCTTAAACCCATGATCAAACCCACACTTTAATTATAAACCATTATATGCTAAACCAAAATGGCTCATGTTTGATGGTATACAATATGAATATAGTCTACTGAGATTGGTATGTCAAAAGTTTTACACTTTGATTTTTACCTAATTGTGTTATCAAGGTTGTCAAGCAGAAATACCTGTTTAACTTGGAGAAATGCCCAGTAGCTGAGCAAATCTAGAACATACATTTCAACAGTGTACTATCGCTGCAGAAATCTTTTAATAGCTTCATCATTCCAACAAAGCCTTCCAATCAATCAAAGGATTAACTAACCAAGCTGTTTTTTAATGATACATGATCCTGTTTTATGCAATTGGATCTAAATTTGCTCTGCTTTTAATTAGGATGTGAGTTTGTAATGCACCTTTTGTGGTGATTTGTTTCAGCAATATTATGAGGACTGGGATGGCATAAAACGATGGGATAAAGGTACATTAACCTACATGTGCAATGTTTTTGCCTGCATTAATCCTGCTCATTCTAAAGACAAACGCCAGTAAAGGTTTTTAGATTATAATTTTCATTTGCTGGCTGTCAGAGATGGAGTAGAGAATGTGGAGGGTTCTAAATTTGAGGAAATAAAATCAATGGTTTGCAGTCTCCAAATGGCAGATGTCCAAAAATAAGAGCTACTGACGGCTGCATTTGCCAGATTATAAATATCTGGATTTCCCAATGAACAATGAGAAATCTAGACATGTGGCAAAGTGAGTCGATCCAAAAAGTGCAGTTTTTGGAAATAGGTCCTTGTTTATTTCATTACTAATAGTGGAGCATTTATGATACTCAATAGTAGGAATCAGTGAAAGTGTGTGAATTATTATCCCCAAAATTCAGCAAAAAATCTGATCATTATGGAGATATTTAGTAGTTTCTGTGAAATACATTGCAGTCAATTGAGAAAACAAAATCAAGGTGTTTTTGTTGTTTTTTATGGGTGTACTGGCCTTTAAAACTTTTTATTAAATAAAGAAAACAACTGAAAATGTGAAATAAAAAAATGTAAGCAACAGTGCAGAAAATATAAACTAATGTAGCGATACCCCCTCAGGAGCCACTGATTGATTTAAGATTGGCGTATTAAGTTACCTTTGTGTGTTGTCTAGAGGTGATTGCAGTGAGCAGAGCAATAAGAAAATGTCCAAACCTGCCATTGAAGTTTTCTGAATGCTTTATTTCCTGGTCCAACATGACCAACATCAACATGAGGTAGAGAGGAAAGGTTGATGAAAGGAGATAATGTTACGGTATCAGGCTTTGGATGAAAAGAGAGAGCAGTCCTGCTCTCAATGGTAGAACAATTTGTCGCCACTCTAGCCAGAGTGGGTAAAGTGCCTCCGGACAGACTTCTGCCACAAGCCTGGCAGCCGGAATGTCACTTAAGTTTGCTGGGAGGAACAAGTCTCTCTCACCGACTTGGCTCTAGTAGAATTTAGCGTTTCAAGATGAAGACCTCTGCCACAGGCCCAAGCGAATCCTCCTAGAAAGTTCTCTTTTTAGAAGGGGTCACCAGCTGACAGTCTATGGTTATCTGTCAGTTCCTGGCGACCCGATCCCCGATGGTTCTTTCAAGCCCTTTTGGATCACCTGCCTCCGGGTTCTCCTCAAGCCGATCCCTCACCGAACAGCATACAGCTTAGGATCTCTTCAGTAGAAGTGGGCCCTCAGCAAGTCGCTAGGCCCCTTTCAGCATCAGCAGGGAACTCCGCGTAGCATGAGACCCCGGCCTGGTAGGCCATATCGTACGTTGGGTGCGCACCTGGAACCAGCGAAGAACGCCAAAAAATGGTGTCTGCCACAGATATACCCCCCCACAGCATGCTTCGCGAGGGAAAACTCCTCCAAGTGGCTGCTGGGGAAAAGTGTCTCTGCCTGAATCCCTCTGGCGCCATCTGCCACCCAGAGATGGAACTACATCTCTGGAGCACAGAATGTCCCACAGCATAATTCAGGACTGACAGTAGCCCAATTTAGCAAAATTAGGAGTGGGAGCAACATAACTCTCCCACTCTCCCACTAACTTTAGCGTAGCGCCTTTTCTGAAAGAAAGGGGGCGCTACACTAACACTAAATGAAATCACTTACCTGTAAAATGCATTTCTTTGAGTACATCACAGTGTAAGCCTAATAAACACAACTACCTGGGTTACCACCTACAGGTAAATGGACATTGGCAAACAAAGACAGGAAGTCCTCCCTTATATAACCCCACCTTTCAAGGAGAGAATTCGTTTTGAAGCAAGAAATATTCTCAGTAGAGTGGAAGGACCTCTGTATCCTGTAATATACTCCAGGAAATGGATTTTACAGGTAAGTGCAAAAATCCAGTTTTATTTTTCGTACATCACAGGAAACAGAGCAGGCGTAATTTACATGACTACCTGGAATGTCCCAAAGCACTACTTATGAGTAGGGATGAGCTCTGCGTTCAATTCGAACGTATGTTCGACTCGAACATCGTCTGTTCGACCGTTCGGCGAAATTCGAACGTTATGGACCATTCGCGACAAATTCAAGTGGCGCGTCACGGACCATAATTCACTGCGGCATTGCGTGCTGATGATTTGCCAATCATGCACTATGACCCGCATGCTTTGCCAATCACAGCGCGCAAAAAAAGGAGAGCCATAATTAGGTAGATAGAGCAGGCAAGCAGGCTAGTCAGTTAATGTTACAGTGTGCAGAGGATATACAGTATATACATCCCAGGTGTTGTACATATATTTATACACTGTATAGCTTAGCTAGATCAATTCTTCCTAATTTACTGGCAGGCAGGTGATTGTGCTATTTAAAGACGTTATCCCAGGCATAGACACCCAGCAGGTACAATATTTAAAGGAATTTTTCATTTTTTTATTTTTTATTTAAGCATCATTAAAATCACTGCTCCTGATGCAAGAGCAGTGATTTTAATGATGCTTAAATAAAAAAATAAAAAAATGAAAAATTTCTTTAAATATTGTACCTGCTGGGTGTCTATAGTTTGCCTGTGAAAACGTCTTTGAGAACCCGGGTCTTGCCCGAGGGAACATGTATCAATGGAAAAAAAGTTTTAAAAACAATCGTTTTTTTCAGGAGTTCTAGTCAGAAGCACTAACAGTAGACCCTGGATTGTCTCAAATAATGGCCTCTGCAGGACTGACAAAAAACAAACTGGTATCTCACAGGGGTAATGGAGATCTAATTGAAGGAACCATATGTGTGACCCCTTAAATAAATGCATGTAGCTGAGAATGAGAAACAATTGGTCTCTTAAAAAAGGCCAAGGCCGAAATATTCTCCTTAATAATACTCCAGGGTCAGCTTCAAATCTATTCCAAACTGGAGAAAAGACAAAATTATTTGTTTTCAAAAAGTTTTATTGAGAATAAAACAAGCATAACATTAGATACAAAGAAACCACTACAAAAAGCATGAGAGACAACGTCATTGCATACATCTCAAGGGTGGATCAGAACTGTGGAACCCGGTATTGAATCAAAACATCGTACCAATTATAAATACAGAGTTCCAGGGGAACAAGCAAGACTAAATGCATATAATGAATTAAACTTTGTATTAAAGGGTCACACAAGATACAGACAAACCAACATGTAAAAGAAACCAACAGAAAACAAGAGAAATAAAAATAAAAGACATATGAAAAACCAAGTAGAAGCTCAGTGAGCTGGGGTCAGTTATTCTTGCAGTCTAAACAAAAACCAGGGGTTCCATTTAGCGTCATAAGCTGGAACAGAGTCGTGAAGGGTATGAAATATTTTTTCCGACAACATCATCTGATCAACACGTGAAATTATTGGGGGAAAAGGGACCGACTGTTTTTTTCCAGTGAAGTGCTATCGCCCAGTGGACCGCTATGCAAATCGTGTGGATCAACTGCATAGTACACCTGGGGACATCTGGTTGGGATTGAAAGAGGAGGCAATTCTTATACGATAAATTGACTGGTTCTGCGGCTAAGCTATCTATCAACTCCAAAAATGCCTTCCAAGTAGGTCGTAGCTTCACACAGTCCCAAAACAGATGAAAGAAAGAGCCCAGCTGTGTACACCCCCGAAAGCAGGCAGGGGAAGCCTGCGGGTAAATCTTACTAAGACGAAGAGGGGTGTAATACCACCTAGTCAGCAACTTAACCGCAGTCTCCCTGGCCATCAAAGATTTTGTGCATTTGTGCATGTTTTGCCAACCCCCTATCCAATCCAGGTCACCATCTTCCAGATTAAGTTCCCGCTGCCATTGCAGTCTATATCTCACAGTCGCAGAGTCGTCTGCCGAATCCATGAGTCTATAGACTACTGAGATGAGACCCTTCTGCCTAGGGGCTGAGTAACAAATGTCTTCAAATGAGGAGCTCAGACCATCAATTGGAAAGGTGTAATGGCTTTGAAAAAAGTGCCTAATCTGAAGGAAATGAAAAAACTCACTAGATGGGAGAGGGTGGAGAGACTGCAAATGGGCAAAGGTAACAAAATTAGCGTTCTCCAGAAACTTCTCTAGTCTCGTTAAGCCTGAGGCCCTCCAGGTCTCAAATGAGGCCAGATGGTCAAAAGCAGAGGGAAATCTAGGATCCCCCAAGAAGGAAGCTCCTACTGGGGTGGATGACACCAATTTAAATTTGTCCCTGTAATCTACCTACAGCTTCAGATTAGCATCTACAATGGAGTTTTTAGCGTGTAAACCTGGCCAGGAAAGTTAGAGGACTATAACAGCCCCGAGAGGTAGTAGGGAGAAACTGAGTCTCCCTCGAACCTGACCCAGAGTACCCTGGAGTTAACTATGTTCCATTGAGCCTGTTGTGTAAATCTGCTGGCCAAATAGTAAAGCCAGATTTGGGGGACCCCCAAGCCACCGCTAGAAGTCGGGCGATACAAGACATCTCTGGAAAACCTTGGTGGCTTACCACGCCAAATAAAATTATTAAAATGAGATTGAATTTTTAAAAGGTAGGACTTCGATAGCCGAATTGGAAGGGAACGGAACAGATATAGTAACTTAGGGAAAATTGTCATTTTGAGAGCGGTAATCCTACCAAGAAAGGAAATGTGGAGTGGGGCCCATAGTTGTAGCAGCCGCTTAAGTTTGGCAATCATTTTAGGGTAGTTAGCGTTAAACAGTTCAGCTATGGCCAGAGGTTCAAGAGCTAGGGCGAAGACTAAGGGGGAAAGCGGGCAAAGCGGGAGACCCAAACGGGGCAAGAGCACTGACAGATAGTTCCAGGACACGCTGTCAAATGCCTTATGGATATCGAGGCCCAGGAAAAATAGTTTACGCGAGAATAGGTAGGCATCTTGGATTATGTTTGTAGCTAAACGAATGTTGTCAGTGATGAGCCTATGTGGGATAAAACCGGACAGGAAAGGTGAGATCAGAGAGGAGATCACTCCTGCTAGCCTGTCCGCCATAATCCTAGAAAATATTTTCAAGTCATTATTGATGACCGAGATGGGCCTATAAGAGTATGGTTTTTGTTGGGTTTAGGGATCAGGGACATATTGGTAACAACATCTCTTCCGGGAAATCAGCGCCCTGTAACACCGAGTTGAACAACTGGACCAATCTAGAAGAGAGAGGAGCAGCAAACTTCTTATAATATGCCGACGAAAAGCCGTCCGGCCCAGGCGCTGAACCTGCCTTCAATGACTTAATGACCCCCAACACCTCAGTTGGCGTAATAAGGGCATTAAAGTGGAAAACCACATTTGGCCAAAAGTCTTAAAAAAAAAAATTAAAAAAAATATGAAAAAAAAAAATACTCACCCGAAATACCTGTTGCTATGCGGAAGTCCGTAATCTGCCTCTTCCAAACCGCGGTGTCTTTTCTTCTTGTCCTTCTCCTTGTGAATGGGGCGCGCTGCTTTCTGGGAACTGTGTGTGTTCTCAGAGAGCAGCGCGCCCATTCACAAGCCAGCGTGAGACTCACGCAGGCGCAGTAGGAAATGGGCAGTGAAGCCGCAAGGCGGCGCAGGACCCGGAGCTATCGTGGGACCGGCATCGGGGGGGGGGGGCCATCAGCGCGGGCGCCTAGGACAGGTAAGTGTCCTTATTTAAAGGCAGCAGCTACACTGTTAGTAGCTGCCGACTTTGAAAAAAAAAATGCGGGTGGAGCTCCGCTTTAAGTTTCTCCTGCTGTGAGGGGGAAAGGGAAGGAATAGGAAGGGCTCGAAGCCAGGCATTATCCTGGGCAGGTGGCTCCGGACTCCTTGCCGCCAATAAAGTAGAATAAAATTGTGTGAAGTGCTTGAGGACCTGAGGGTGAGAAGAGGTGCCAGTCGGACCCATAGCCAGCCTATAGACATGAGGAGGGCGCGTCAGCTGATTCAACTTTCTCGCAAACATGGATGAGGCTGTGTTACCATGAAGTAGGAACCACGCTCTCGACCACCTCAGAGCCTTCTCCACCCTAGTTGAAAGCAATGTGTCAAGCTCTAGTCTATTTTCTATGGCCTGCCTGGTAGAGTCTAAATGTAGGGTGTCTGTTTTTTTATAGAGAAGATCTAATTCTGCCAAGAGGGACAGGTTTTTTGTTTATTTAGTTTATTACGAGCAGAACCAATGGCAATCAATTTGCCGCGTATCACCGCTTTATGAGCAGTCCAAACTGTAGATATAGGGGTATCAGGTACAGCATTAAGTGTAAAATATTCTTCTATGGCAGCAGCCACGTCCGATTCGACCAACGTGTCTGAAAGGAGCGCCTCATTCAGTCTCCATGTATAAGAGGCCGGGGCTAAACCAATGAAATTCATCGTAAAAGAAACCGACCAGACACAGGGGTGTATTTTGGAGGACACGGAGTTGGCTAAAATAACAGGTGAGGTATATATATAATCCAATCTAGCTGAGCTATTGTGAGGATGTGAATAAAAGGTATACTCCCTAACCCCTATATTGTGGGCCCTCCAGGAGTCTACCAATTGGTGGTCAAGCAAACGTCTAGCCAGGATTTTAGGGAAGGCTCCAGCGGAGGTTGACGATGTACACCTGTCCAGGGTGGCATTGGCAACCATGTTAAAATCTCCCCCAATTATCATATGCGGGGATTGATAATTAGCCAGGAGGTCGAAAAAGAAGCTAAAGAACGTGGCAGGGGCATCGTTAGGAGCATAAATACTAGCAATCGTTAGTTCCTTATTGGTCACCAGCCCCTTGATAATCACATATCTACTTTCAGAGTCTTTGACAACCTGAGTCACCTCCATAGGAAAGGAGGAGTGTAAAAAGATGGCAGCGCCCCTGCACTTGGTAGAATGGAGGGAGTAGAACGCCCGGGGGAATTGTCTGTGAAATTTTTTTGGATGAGAGGCGTGAGCAAAATGGGTCTCCTGTAGCAGAAGAATCTTGGCTCCAATCTGTTTATAGAGATCAAAAGCCTTACGCCTCTTAACTGGGGAATTAAAGCCCTTCACATTATGGGAGATACAGGTAATAGGCATGAGAAAGGGAAGATTTTACTATCGATTGAGAGGGCCGTAGCATTTCAAAGCGCATGTGAGCTTTCAAGTTTACAACAACCACCGTCAGGGGCGCCACCACCTCAACAATGTCACTCTTAGCAAAGAAAAAAGAACCAGCCCAATTTAACATCAACATAACAATAACAGAGATTCCCAGGAAGGAGCCAACTGTCCAAACAGGGTATAGTAGACCTGCAAGAAAATGATTAAAGACCAGACGAAAACAGTGTAAACAATAAGTCCTAAAAGACATTGGGCCAGATTCAGGTAGATGGGAGCATCTTTGCTCCAGAGTAACGCTTCTCATTTACGTTACTCTGAAGACCCTTTCAGCGCAAGTACTGTTATTCACATAGCAGTTGCGCGTAAACTTGCGCCAGAGTAACGATAATGCGCTGGCGTAACCCGACGCAAGTGGAAGTGGGTGTGATCATATGTAAATGATGGGCGGAGCCCAGCGCAGAGGCTTACGTTCAGCGCATCATCCACGGAGCATGCGCAGCGAGTGCGGCTCCACTCGCCCCCTTGTGCGCATGCTCACAACTTCCGTCGGCACCACTTCCCGGGAAACGTCAGCGCAATGCCTTCCGTTGGGCGCTTAAAAGCGCAGGCGGAAACGCCATTCCGGCGCAAAAGTATATCCGTTTCCCCCCACCCCAGGGAAGATACTTTTGTGCTGTGATGGCTGCTCCCGCTACCCCCAGAGAGAGGAGGAACCTGAACTTTAATTCACAGAAGGTCTCAGTGATCATATCCGCGATGGAGACTTATAATCATTTTCTCCATGGGAAAAAGAGCCGTAAGACCAGCCGGGAGAGGAAGCAGGGCATCCTGGACACCATTGCTGGCCGGGTCAATATTTTGGGGTACTCCACCCGGACTGCTGGGGACATTCAGAAAAAAATAAACGACTTGCGGCGCAAGGTCAAGGGCAAGGTGTCCACCATCAGGAGGCATGAGAGGGGCACAGGTGGTGGTCCCCCATGTCCTGTCACCCTGACCGCGGAGGAGGAGGTGGTCGCACGCTGCCTGGAGAGGGAGCAGGTGGAGGGGGTCCCAGGCTATGACTCCATGGAGGAAGGCTCCAGGACAGGTAAGTGTTTTTTATCCCCTATTTGATTTGTTGCATTTGGGGGGGAGGGTACATGTGCCAAGTGTGTGGGACCACCAACATGTGTCTGCTTTGTGTCATCCACAGATGACGGAGCTGGGCCATCATCGGTCAGCGTCCATTCCACCCCATCCCCCCCACGCCATCGTGTGCCTGAGCCCCTGGGTGGTGAAGAGGTGGTGGAGGAGAGTGGCCACACCACACCTGCCGAGGTCGTTGAGGAGGAGCCTGCTGTGGCAGAGCAGGACTTTACTTTAGTTTTGGAGGTCTCCTCCCCTTCTCCTGGGCCATCTGTTATCCCCTCCCCCATCCTTGGAAGCCCCTCAAGGGTGACTCCTTCCCCCCGGGGACAACCATCTTCTGGCCCCAGGAAGCGACCCAGAAGACCAGGGGGGTGTCTGATGTTGTCCAGGACCAGTTGGCGAGGGATCACGCCAGACAGACTGAACAAATGGGGGCCATAGTTGGCCACTTACAGAAAGTGTCTGACAGCCTGGGCTCCGTTGCCCAGATAAGCAACGCAGTCCAGGATGTCAGCTGTAATTGCGCTGCAGTGGTCACCAGTTTGGGGGAGGTGCATGGTGAAATTACGCAACTCACTGCAGCCGTCCAGGCCAACACTGCTGCCATCCAGGGTAACAGTGCTGCCATCCGGGACCAGGGGAGGCTGAGTCGGCGGGCCCAGCATTACCAGGTCACCCGTCAGCTCCGGATGCAGGCCCAGACGAACAATTACCTCGGCCGGATAGCCATGGCCTTGGAGGGCATGCAGGCCACACCTGCCAGGAGTGGCCCACCTGGGGATCAGCCACCTCCAGATGCCCCCCCACCCCCACCCACTCCATCCAGGCAGCTGAGGAGGCAGACAGGGGCCCCCAGAAGAAGCCCCCGGCATCCCCGATGAGGCTTTTTTTTTGTTTTGGTTTCTATGATTTTTTTAATTAGACTCAGGTGATGAGTTTTTGTTTATTTTTTATTCTTTATTTTATACTCAGGTCATGAGTTTTTGTTTATTTTTTTTCTCAGGTTATGAGATTTTGTATTTCTTTTTTTACTGCACACGGTCAGGAGTGCAGGGGACAGTGTGAATGGTGTGTGAATGTGAGAGGGTGGCACTCCTGACAGTAAGGGGTGTCACCCTCGACCGTGGTGGTGAAGTTAACCCCACGGCTGTATGAATGACGTGTGAAAGGTGTATGAATGGACAGTGACATCATTGGGGCCTTGACGCTGGCGTTGCTGCTCCCAAGTCCTACATGCTGGACTTGGGCTAATCCAATGCGATGTGTATGTGGTGTGTGTGATCTAGGGACATCAGTGGTGTACACGCGTGCACTGTCTGTGTTATTAATGTTTTGGTTTAGTGTCCAAAGATGCCTACGGCGAGGACCCTCCTGACTGCTCTTCCATCAGCAGACTGGGTGTCCTCTGGCAGGTGGGGACTGTGTGGGTCGGGGGTCAGGTCATCACGTATGTCAATCTGCAGGCCTTTTCTCATAGCAAAGTTGTGCAGAATGCAACATGCACCGATGATCTGACACACGAAGGTAGGGGAATACAATAGGGTCCCCCCGGACTTATCCAGGCAGCGGAAACGGGACTTCAGGAGCCCGAATGTTTGCTCCACCACTGCACGGGTTTTGATGTGTGCTTCATTGTATTTTCTCTCTCCTCTGGTTTGGGGGTTCCGGAAAGGAGTCATTAGATGGGGTCCCAATGCATATGCAGAGTCACCTGTAAGGTAAAAGACAGGAGAATGTTAGTCATGCATGTGCCACTTCTGTTGTGCATCACGGGAGGGGATAGTCATGCCTGACTCCCATGTCACTCACCAACCAGCCAGCTGTCCCAATACATGTTCTGGTTAAATTCTGCTGGGATGGGGCTCTGATTGTATATGAAGCTGCCATGGCTGGACCCGGGGTGTTTGGCACGGACGTGCCATATGAGGCGTTGGGCATCGGCTATCACCTGTACGTTGATGGAATGCCAATGCTTCCGATTGCGGTATATGTGCTCTGTGGCACTGGGGGGCTGTAGGGCCACATGTGTGCAATCAATGGCCCCCACAGTGCGTGGGAATCTGGCAATGCTGTAGAAATCTGTCATTGCCTTCAGCCGCAGCTCCTCAGTGGTTGGTCTGATAAACTGGTTGGACATGCGTCTGAGGATTGCAGGGACAACCTGGTGCACACATCTGCTTATGGAGGACTGTGACATCCCAGCCACCACTCCACTTGTACGCTGGAATGATCCACTGGCAAGGAAATGAAGTGTTGCCAGGACCTTCACCAGTGGCTGCACTGCTTGTGAGCGGTGTGTCTTGCTGGTGATGTCATCCTGCAGGGTTGTGGTTAGTTCAAGTATTGCATCAGGGCTGAATCTGAAGAGGCGATACACCTCCTCATCACCCATGCCAAAGAGGCTCATACGAGTGCGGTATATCCTCTCACGTGCCCGCCTCCTTCGTTCCGGGGGACCCATCAGTAGTTCGAGGACCACAATTGCTCCTGGCATGTTGGCACACAGAGGTGTTGTCCTTGCAAGTGTGGTTGTTCAGCTAGCTCCTATCGTCGGTAACGCTGCTGTAGCTGCTCTCCTGCTGACCTCTGACCGTCTGGAGTAAAGATAAAGCAGCCTTTTGTAAAAATAACTTTGCGCCGGACGGACGAGATACGCGCGGCGCATGTAGCCAGCGTATGGTGCTTATCCGTTCGCGAATCGGGAAATCTCCCTCATTTGCATATTTGCAGGGGAAATCAATAGGCGCGACTGATGCGCCAAACAAAATTATGCGCTGACGATACTCTGGCGTCGGAACGTTCCGCCGGTCGCAAATGCCGCGTCTTCGGGCGCATCTAGTTTGGTGGGTACGGGCACATAGAAACGACGGCGCATCTTCACAGTTACGCGGCGCATATCTAAATACTCCAGCGCAAGTGTTGCTGAATCTGGCCCATTGACTGCGACCAAGCTTCAAAAAAAAAAAAAATAGAAAAAGGGGATCAGGCAGATAAGAATTCAACCTGATAACAAGAGCATCAAAAAAACGAGACATCTAGGTCTCGAACCCAGCAGTTCTAAACAGGTGAGGTCCACTTGCTCAGACACCTGCAACCAAAACCAAAGAGGCAATTAAAGCTGGGTGTGGAGGACATGCAACGGCTCCAACGGACCAACACCAGAGGAAGAGCATGTCTGTTAAGAAAAAAAAAACAAAATAAAAATAAAAGTCCTGCAAATGTGTAGTTTCTGCCTAAGCAAGGGGAATGGAAATCTCATCACTCAGGCAGGATTAGTTGTTATTCTGGTCTCCGGCGTCGCATCGAATCCTTCTACGATCCCTGCGGGGAGGAGGTGTTTGCCAAATAGGAGCGGGCCTAGGTGTTGAAGGAGGGCGGCGGACGGCTTCGGCATCCAGGAGGCCTAGTTTAACCAGAATCTCCTGTCCTTCTAGGAGAGTGGTAGCCGTATAGGTTGATCCATTGTGTGGAATTGATAACTTGAAGGGAAAGCCCCACTTATAGCGAATCCGAGCCGATTGGAGGACAGAAGTCACTTCTTTCATGCCCCGGCGTCTCTCGAGGGTAGCAGGGGATAGATCAGGGTGTATCTGCACCACATGTTTATCTAGCATGATCCGCTGTTTTAAGCGAGCCGCTCTTAGGATCTCTTCCTTCACTAGGAAATCTTTCATGCAGAGGACAATATCCCTCTGGGGTTTATCGGCCGGAGGTTTCGGTCTGAGCGCCCTATGGATGCGGTCACAAGTTAGCCGAGTCACAGTCTGGGAGCAGGGACTTAAAGAGTCTGATGACAGTGGGGATAAGTTCAATTTCTGACTCTGGGATGCCGCACAGACACAGGTTATTGCGTCTGTTCCTGTTGTCAAGGTCCTCTACTTGGGCTTGTACTTGAGAAAAAGCAGAAGAAAGAGCCTCATATTCCCTGCTTAAGTCCCCATAGGCTAGAGCCAACTCATCGCGCTTCGTTTCTAGGAGATCGGTTCTCGATCCAAGGGCCGCGATCTCCTGTGAGAGTGTATGGGAAGTCTTATGAAGCTCAGTCTGGAACTTAGTGGCCAGCTTTTCATACATGGATTCCAGACTAGCGTCCAAGTCTGCCTTGGATAATGAGGTTTGGTACTCACGATTGGGAGCCGGTTGCCAGGCTGGGGATAAAAGTGGTGGTGCGGCCTGCAACTGCGGGCCCGATCCGCACGCGGCGCCATCTTGGGACATGTTTCCCTGCTCACGTGTGCGAAGAAGATAGTGAGTTAGAGTGTGTTGACCTGGGCCCTTAGATCTCCTCTTTTTCGATGGCATGCACTACTCCAATACGGATCGAGGGGTGTTAAATTAGTTGAGATAAGTGCCGTTAATGACCCTCTAGCAGCTATAATGGTCCCGGGTGGAGCGGAGCTACTGCCTCAAGCGTCCATCACGTTCAGCGCCGCGCATGCGCCCAGAAAAGACAAAATTCAACCTATAACATACCTGTAGGGATGAAAGTTCCTAGTCTAGGATACACTAGGAAATATAGGATCTCCAGGTCCTATAGTAAATATTACCAGAGCACTCCTGGCTCTATCCTTGAAAATCATGGCTTCAATAGCCAAGCCATTAAAGCCAACAATCATAAAAAAAGGTTGGCAAATTGGACCTTGTTGCAGGAGTTCTAAACAAGCCAGAAGCAACCGTCCACTGCCAAGTTTATGATGTCATAATACTAAGTCCTCCTGGGCAAAGTTGGTACTAAAATGACCTGCGATCTCTCCACCCAGATCCTGCACAACAGAAACAGAAGAAGCTCAATCAGGGGAAAGGCATATATTAGTGAGAACTAATCCCAAGGCATCACCAGGAAATCCTTTTCAAATGCTTGCAGATCCCTGGTCCTGGACCCAAACCTCCTGAGCTTTGTATTGAACCTTGATTGTAGCATATCCAAATAAAACATGCCCCATCATCGCCAAAGCACCCTGAACACCTCCGGATGGAGCGAACACTTTCCTGGAGCCAAGAGACATGAAGGGGGAGTTTGGGACTTTAGATGAGGCACATATGTGGTGCACCTCCATCCCTGGTTCAATATTTGAGAAAAAAGGGGGAAAATTTGGGACTTTAAATGAGGCTGCAGACATGGTGTGGGTAGATAGGGGAAGTGCATATTTATTGATAATGAAATTGCATAACATGTCTCAAAACACAGAAACCACATAGGGGAAACAATCATCTTGTGTAAATGTCATTTCATAATGCTACACTTTCCTGGAGCCAACCACTGACGGCTAAAAAAATCTGCTTGCCAATTTTCCACTCTGGAATATGTACTGTGGACATGAATCTCTGCCCAGGACAGAATGAGATCGACCTCTTTGTAAGCTGCATGACTCATGATGCCTCCCTGGTGATGGATATATGCCACCACAGTAGCATTGTCTGACTGAACACTCACTTGAAGACTCTGCAACTACTCTACCCAATGCAGAAGAACTACAAAATTTGCCAAAAGTTCCAAAATATTTATGGACAATAATCTTTCCTGTGGAGATCAAGTTCCCTGCGCTGAAAGATGATTCATCACACCTAACAATCCCGACAAACTGGTATCTGTCGTTACCACTTTCCACAGGATGGGAAGAAACTAACTCGCTGCTTCCAACATCAGATGTGACATCCACCAATCCAGTGACCACAGAACACTGGGATGAAGATACATCCAAGAATGCAGGAAGAGAGAGCTCCCGTCCCATGTTTACAGGAAATTCTGTTGCAGACACCTGGAATAAAATTAAAGCATAATAAACTCCCCTGTAGTTTTCAGCCAAGGAAGCTGCCATATTTGCCTCTGTTTAATCTACAACTGCCATGATGCTGCACATGTGATCAATTATGACACCAGTCATTGGATAGTTTGACAGTTTGGTTGAGAGCACAACAAATGGGAGTGTTGCATTTCTGGCACAAGTTTTATGGGTGGGTTTACTTCCACTTTAAGCAAAAGTGACTGCCTTGAACACCCTCCAACACCCTTCACACAAGAGCAGATTGAGGGGTTCCTTACTTCCTTGAGGGAAGCCACCTGACTTCTCAGAGACAGACATTCTCTGGAGGAAGAAAAACTTGAACCGTGTGCCAGGTCAGGACCGGCTTTTGAAGGTGTAGAACCCAGTCAAATCTTTCCAACCGTAGGGTCCACATTGTGCTGCAGTTGCAGAGCCAACTGATCTCTGAGTACTAGGTCCTCCAAGTACCCAAAATGGGAACCCCCTAAAATCTGGACCCAGAATGAGACTCAGAATTTTTGTGAAAACCCAAGGGGCAGTGGCCAGACCGAATGACAATACCACAAACTTATAGGGCTGATTTCCTATAGTAAAGCAGAGAAACCTCTGATGAGGTGGAAAATCAAAACATGCAGATAGGCATCTTTTATGTCATACAATGTCAGAAAATTCCCTGGTTGCAGCTTGGTTTCCACTATTTTTACCAATGCATCTAAAAACTCTTTACCTGAAGAAACCTGTTTAAATAGTCCAAACTTGGTTGAGCATTGCCATCTGGCCTGGAAACCATAAAGAGTTGTGGGTAAAACCCCTAAAACCTGTTAACAGCTGGAACCAGCCAGATCACCCCTGCAAAAGAAATGGATGCAGCGCCTGAAAGAGCAATGATCTCTTTTGTAGATTTGCAAACATTTGAACGTGTAAAGTATGGAGGTGAAAAAAAAGGCACACACTCAAGCAACCATCTCTGCATCTGAATGAACTGCGACTCTTTATAGTGAGGAGGAATTAGAATCTGACTTTGTTGCCTTACGGACTTAATTTTACTTGCAAAATGTACCTTTGGGCTTCCCCCTAAAGGTCAAGGCTTGTGAGCGGTGAAAATCCTGTGGAGAGGAAGTAGGCCCTGATGCAGAAGCAGCAACTATCCTACAAAGGTAAACGATTATGCTTTTTCCTAAGAGGAAGAAAGGAGCTTTTTCCTCCTGAGATCTTCTGACTATCTAAAGAGTCTAAATCCAAACCAAACAAGCGTTCTCCATGGAATGGAAAGCTAGTCAAAAATTTCTTGCAGGGCAACTCAGCAGACACGTCCTTAAGCCAAAGAACTCTGAGCATGTTAATGGCTAACAGCCCCAGGCACGAGATCTGCTGGATAGAATCCTTTAAGGCATCTACCGCAATTCAAAGGGTTTGAGACAAATCCTTAGCTGGGCCATCCTCAGCACCTGCAGTGTCTTTCTTAAACAGGTGCTTTACTTGGCCCCTAAGACTGACAGACCTCAAGGGTGGATGTGTGGGATCTTTAGGAATTTTGGTCAGTTTGTAAAAATAAGGTTGATGGTAGAATTGATGTTTCAGGAAGGATGTTTCTGATTTGTCAATGATACCATCTGAGGAGGTCCTGTCTATTATTGCATGTGCTTCTGTGTTGAAGGTGGGGAGTGGATCTTTGGTCAATTTTGTATAAGTGTTGGAAAGTAATCTTAACGAATTCTTGACATAATCTGACTACTAGGCCACCGCCTTTGTCCGCAG
The DNA here is from genome assembly GCA_029574335.1 of Rana kukunoris. Classification (NCBI taxonomy): domain Eukaryota; kingdom Metazoa; phylum Chordata; class Amphibia; order Anura; family Ranidae; genus Rana; species Rana kukunoris. The sequence continues at coordinate 336,858,585 of CM056050.1, forward strand.
TTTTAATGAGTAGATTGGAATTTTTGGTTAAGTCATTGAGAGCAGTGAGTTTGGAGGGAGAGAGATTGGATGATGAGGAGGGAGTGTGTGGGTTGTGTTGACACAGACAGAGTATGGCTGCATAAACCACTTGATAGAAGGCTTAGATGAATGGTTCTTTTGAAAAGGTGGGGTAGAAAACTGACTTGGAGTGAAATGAACTGTGTTGAATGGGTGTTTATGTGGGTGCATGCCGAGTTAGAAGTTCAAAATATTAAACATCATCAGTATATAATAGTTCTAGAAGGTTTTGGGCTGTTTGGTCAAAGAGGGTGGACTCCAAAGTGGCATCTGGAGATGTATCTAACTCGAGGGGTGCATCTGATCTATTCTCCTGTCAAGGGGCCTTCATGGAAAAAAAAAGCGTTTAACCGTGAGCTTTCTGGTGAACCTGTTTAAATCTAAAAAAAAGTTGAAATGGGTTGGGGGCTATTGAAAGAGCAAAAGAGAGACATGGACTCAATAGGTAAGTTGAAAATCTTTATAGTCTCTGAACTTTTTTTAGAGTGTCAACGTCTTCCTCCTTTTCTGCCTGGTCTATGAGTTTTCTTTTCATGGTGGACAGGGGGGTGAAGAATAAAAATGTGGAGTCTGGTAAGGTGTAAATGGATGTACTAGAAGGTTCGGGGGGATCTATAGAAGTATTTATTGGGACGGGGATGAATGAGGGATCTTCTAGAGGACTGCTGTGGGAGGACTGAGATGATGAGAGGGCTGTGGGGATGGGGGCAGAGAACTTATTATTGTGAACATGGGTTCTGGTGGGGAGTGAGGTTGTTGCCAATATGGGTGAACCACGAGGGCCATGAACCATGGAGGGCTTGTGTGTTGATAAAATTGTATTGGTATATGGATTGGGTTTTTTAGCAAGATGATGGGATTTGGATTGTAGATTGGGATGTTGAGTGGGATGGGATAGATGTGTGGCATTAGACCTGAGTGGACCATGATGTGGTGACAAGGAGTGGTCTCTAGGGCATCGGGTATCAAAACATAGGGAAAGAAGAGGCATGGGTTTAGAAGGGGGTGCAAGGGATCTCCTGAAACATGTGACACAGTGGGAGAGTGGGGAGGTACAAATGGATCTGGCTGAGGAACAGTGGAGGAGGAGCTACTCTTCCATCTGTATATGTGGTTGGTACTGTAATCATTGAGGTTTTTATTAATTTTAACCCCAGTAAAATTGTCTTCCTCACATTTGGTGTTAAGTGAATTTGTTGTACCAAGTTATAGGTAGATGTAGAGTGTTTTGAATAAGACTCCCAAGTGAGGTCTGTATAATAAATCTGAATATTTTATGTCTCTTTGTTGGATGATGATTTCTATCCATTACTTTGTACATGATTCTGAGATGTTGGCCCATTCTTGGATATGGGGGATGATAAAAAAAATAACAGGTTTTGATGTTTCTCAACTCTCTAGGACTAATTTTATTTTGTAAATACTTTTGGAGGAAGAATTTGTCCCACCACTGAAAATTGGCTGCATTGAATAAGTCCTCTATTTTGCGAAATTGTGCGCAAAGATGTTTATGGGATGGGCGAGGTACTGAACATGAGGAGGAGAAAAAATCAGCAGGAATAAGAGTTTATAGTTCAGTTTATAGTTCATCCAGAATTTGACAGGTTCAATGTCATGGCTAATAGGGGATATGGCTAATGAATGTGGACATTTAAACAAGGAGATGGAAAAGTGAGATGACTAAGCAACTATGGCTATGATCAATTGGAGCAGATGTTCAAATATAGTAATGGCTATGTAAGCGACTATGGAGAAAAGACATATGTCTAAAATAGATGGGTATACTAATATAAGTGTTGCAGCAAGAAACAATATCAAAATGAGAGTGAGTGGAGTGAATATATACAATTAAAACTTTAAAACTTCAAATGATACTGGGGAAATACTGGGGAGCAGAAATTGGGGAGTATAGATTCTATGGAGAATAAAGATCTTTGTCAGTCTGTGTGATAGAAAGAGAGACACCTAAGGACGAGGACCGAAGAATATCATCCCAGACCTCCTCGGGGATAGAACCGATATCTTTTTCCCAACCAGCCCTAGAGCAGATGGGAAAACTCAGTAGAAACCAGTCTGGCAATCCCCTATATTTAACAGAGGTGAGACCTTTTGTTGACCCAGCCAAACACTAACTATGAGTGAAAGAAATGTTTTTGTGGTTCTCTGAAAAATGGCCAAGAAATCGTAAATTCTGCCAGGGTATGTAAACTTATTAGCACAACTGTGTGTGTGTGTGTGTGTATATATATATATATATATATATATATATATATATATATATATATATATATATATATATATATATATAAAAACATGTTATAAGAATAAAACAGTTCAGTCTCTGTAGTATTAAAATACACAAAACAGCGCTAAAAAAAATTATGCCGCAAACACACGATCGGTTTTCACCAGACTAAATCGATCGTGTGTGGGCCCCATCAGTTATTTATCCATCGGTTAAATAAATAGGAACTTGTTTTAAAATTATCTGGTGGTTAACTAACTGATAGAAAAAAAAACGATCGTCTGTAGGCACGTCCATCGGTTAAAAATCCATGCATGCTCAGAATCAAGTCGATGCATGCTCGGAAGCATTGAACTTCATTTTTCTCTGCACGTCATTGTGTTTTATGTCACCGCGTTCTGACACGATCGTTTTTTAACCGATGGTGTGTAGGCATGACTGATCATCAGTCAGCTTCATCGGATAACTGATGAAAAAATCTATCAGTCCGTTTTCATCGGATGGACCGATCGTGTGTACAGGGCAAAAGGTGTAGTCAAGGTGATGTAAACAATCCAAAGTGCTGAATGGTGTCTCAGTAGTGGTAATACTAGCGTGCACCTTCCACCAGGAAAAACAATGATTTCAATCCACCGCGTGATGCACTCTCCCCAAGGGAGTTAAATTTACCAGAAGACTGAGGAACAGCAATATAGTGTAAACCTGTTTATTTATCCAAAGTAGCCCATACACTGAAAGCCCCCTTAAAGGGGTTGTAAAGGAAAATACGTTTTTCCCTAAATAGCTTCCTTTACCTTAGTGCAGTCCTCCTTTACTTACCTCATCCTTCGATTTCTTCTGAGAAATCCTCACTTCCTGTTCTTCTATCTGTAACTCAGCACCGTAATGCTTTCTGGTGTGGAGAAAGCCTCTTGAGGGGGGAGAATGAGTGTCAGGACGCCCACTAACACAGCTCATTTCTCTTTCTGCAAAGGAGAGAGTGTCCTGACTTGCATGCTCGCCCCCTCCCCCCTCAAGAGGCTTTCTCCACACCAGGGAGAAAGCCTTGCATTACTGTGTGGAGTTACAGACAGAAGAACAGGAAGTGAGGATTTCTCAGAAGAAATAAGGACATTTAAAAACAAAAGCAAAGGATGAGGTAAGTGAAGGAGGATTGCACCAAGGTAAAGGAAGCTATTTAGGGGGGGGGAGATTGTGTGATGTGGCCCAAACAAAATTGACACCCTTTTTTCCCCACAAATAAAGCTTTCTTTTGGTGGTACTTTTTTGGCAACCAGGTATTAAGCCACAGGCAAGCTACTATAGAGGCCCGTACACACGACAGACGTGTTTTATCGGACATTCTGACCGTCTGTATGCTCCATCAGACAATTGTTGTCGAAATTTCTGACAACAAATGTTGGCTGTGCATCCTCTCAAATTTTCTGACAAAACATGTGTTCCGTCGGATTATCTGATCGTTTGTACACAAATCCATCAGACTAAAGTAAGTAAGTACAAACACGCATGCTCAAAACCAATGTTAAACATCAGACAACAATAGCAGAAGTTGCCCAAAGGGTGGCATTAAAGAGCTGAAAAACCACGTGGTTTGGTGAATGTTGGCTGAAAATGTTCTGCCGTGTGTATGCATTCCAAGTTCACGGCCAACGCCCATTCGCACAAAAATCCACAGAAAAGTCAGATGGAAGTCCGATCGTGTGTACGAGGTTTAGTACTGACAGCCACCTTAGCTTTCATCTAGTACATACAGATAGCATCATAGCATTCCCAACATTACATCTAGACAGACGAAACAGAGATAAGAGATTCTGTGTCAGGGCCAAACTTGTGGATGAGGAAATTGTAATATTTAAATAAGTCAGGCATGTGCTTAATTAGAAAAATAATATATATTTACTACATTTAATAGTATAAGCATCAATGCTACTTCTGTATCTACTTTTAGCAGTCAATACAACACAGTATCTTTGCTCAAGCAACTGCTAAAACAAATTGTCTGTTAACTATTGTTTCAATTCATTTAAATGTAATTTGGTCCATGAGACACCCCATGATGCAATGTTGGACCCAAGTGACCCAAATGACACAAGTTTCCTTACTATTAGAGTGTTTGTCACCTTTGCCAAGTCTCCAATTCTAGACTGGCTGGTTGCCTATGCACTTGACACTAGTATGGTAGCCATTAGCAACTGCAGTATAGCCTCTGAATAGCTTCACTGCACGTTAGACATTTGTAGTTCATCTTCTCTGTCTTGTTTTGTCCCTCTATTAAGCCCCGTTCTTTGTGATAAACAAGCATTGCACATCTTTAATGCCGCGTACACACGATCATTTTTTGTGATGAAAAAAAACGACGTTTTCTGTGAAGTAAAAAACGACGTTTTTGAAACGTCACTTTTCAAAGACGATGTTGCATACACACCATCGTTTTTTTCACAAAAAGCGCGGTTACGTTCACCACTCTTTTCCATTGAAGCTCGCTTCATAACTAGCTTCTGGGCATGCGCGGGTTGAAAAACGTCATTTTAAACGACGTTTTTGCTACACACGGTGACTTTTTGTGAAACAAAAAACGACGTTTTGAAAAACAACACAAAAAATTCAAGCATGTTGGAATTTTTTTGGGTCGTTTTTTTTAAGACAAAAAACAACGTTTTGCCCACACACGATCAATTTAAATGACGTTTTAAAAAACAACGTTTTTTTTTTCATTAGTGTATTCTCAAGTAACTTCACACCAGACCAAGTTGAACAACAAACATTCTTTGCTGAAGTTGTTCAAAAAGTAACACACAAACAAATTCACACGATAACTTCAATAAAACTACTCTGCTGTTCTCCTGGTGCTCATTAATGCCCATGAGATACAGTAGTTATATCTTATAAAGGTGAGAAAGTCCTGAAGTCCCAAAGTCTATTTATCAGTGGCATACATGTATATCTATGGAACCCTGACTGGGCTCACACAAGGGGGGTTAAGTGCAAGAAGAAGTTCACATCCTTAACAGAAGCCTGTTCTTTAAATAGGGAAACTTGGAACTGCACCTCCAGCCATCTAGCTAACTATGGTGTACCCTCCCTTTTTGTGTGTTTGCCCAAGCAGAGGGCAATACTTCCCCATAAAGCCTGGGAAAATCTGGCCAGCATTGTTAACCCTTACGTACCAGGAATTACCACCTCAGCAGGGCAAGCACAACTAAACAGTGCAATTAACTTACATTAGGATATCCAGTTGTACGAAGTAATGAAAAGTATTTAAAACTACAAAAGTCAAAAACATATACAAAGCACACAATGCACAAAGTAAACCCCTGTTATATGTGATGCTGCTAACAATTGGTGCTTAGCAGGGCATCTTCCGTGTTTATCTTAGGGGGTCCATACAGGCATGATATTGGTTCACCATACTTGTAAGTATTCCCTGAGATCAGGGCCACTGATAGGGGGGACCACCAGTCCTCTTGTAGGGGGCCCGAGCACACAGGGTTTCCCACAAAGGGAGGATTAGTGATGGACGACAATTGCAAAACTCTTCCTCCAGCAGCTGAAAGCTGGTCTCTCCCCCTCTCCCTGCTGTCAGCTTTTATCTGCTGAGAAAGACAGTCGTCCTTCGCTAATCCCCCTCCTTGTGACTCTTCCAAGATCTCCAACTTTTTTTTTTATTATTATTAACTCAGTTTTATCTTTTAGATTTAGCAGGAATTGTGTGAGCTATGTTGTATTTGTAAAGGAGGTTTTGGGCGCAGAGCCTAAAGTCTTACTGCACTTAGAGGCACTTCTCTGCTTTTGTTTTTGTCTATGTTGTATTGGGGTCTGTCTGCTAATAATTTTGTTGTGCTGCCAGGAAATCTGTACAGGGCCCCACAATTTCTATCAGCGGCCCTGCCTGAGATACACAAGGAAGAATGGAATTGTGTAACTAGAACAGGATAGTTCCACAATTTTCACACCTCCCATCCTGTCCTTAGACAACAACATCTGCCTTTACATGGTAATTGGATATATTAGGTGCTACCTAATTGGATATATGTGCAGGAGTAGTTTCCTGACACTCATTAGAACTGAACAAGTGGTTTAGAGAAGTTATGAAACAACTTTACAGAACAAGTCCAGTTGAATGTGAGAATGAGAACCTTCACTTTTGCAGTGTACTGTTGCTTGTGTCTGTTTGAAATATATTTTCTGTAAATATTGAGTGTGTATTTATGACATTGCTATGTAGAGAAAGTTGGTCTACTAAATTATTTATTATTGAGTTTATTCCTATAGCTGGGACAAATTAGTATGTGTTTTTTTCTTTAGGACAATAAACTAATAAAAAAGATGACAACCTATACTTCATTTAATTGTGAGGAGACAGGCTGTGTACAATTTCTGTATTTAAACTTCCCTGAATGACTGAGAAATGTTTTTGTCACAGTGACGATAATTTAGCAAGTAATTACAATAATATAAACGAAACAATTCAGTCACTTCTCTCAGATTGCTATGCATTTGTTGACTTTAGAATGGCTGTGGTCTCAGCAGCATTCATTTAAAAAATGTCTCTAAAGGCATAAGAGTTTCTAACTTAATGTCTTTTCTACATCAAGGTAAAAACCCTTCTGTGCTGAAGGATCCCCCCCCCCCATACTTACCTAAGCCTGATCTTGATCCAGCACTGTGCCGAGAGCAGCGACTCTTTCCTCTCTCTCCTTCCTCACAGGGCAGATTGATAGTCAATGCTGTTAATCAAATTCGGTGACAAGGGAGGGGGGTGGGCCAAGCTGCACTGTATGTGTGTGTAGATGCAGCAGCGTGGCTCAGGATCAAGCCTGTAGGTGTGCCACAACAGTAAGCAGCTTCCTATGGTGCCACACCAAAATGAGGAGGAGCCAGGAGCATCGGCAGGGGATCCAAGAAGAGGCATCAGAGCCACTCTGTGCAATACAATTGGTAAGGTTTACAATCACTTTAGGTTTGTGATTGAAGTGCCAGGTAGCTCAGTAATTGGTTAAATAAGGTCCCTAACTTTTTTTTGTTCTTTTATTAGCCACAAAAACCATTAGCAACCCCATCTCTGTCCAATTTCTTCAGCATATGAGCTGTAATTACTTGTAATATGCCTGGTTGTCAGTTTGTGCTTGGGTACATATAGTGGGTAAAAATAATTATATATAGCAGAGTTCCTGCAAGCTCAGTTCTTCCTTGGTTTTTCTGTCTGTGCTGTAAAATTCTTGTCTTAACATGCCACACTGCTGAATTCCCCTTGTAAGGTTTGGCTCCGAGTACTACTGATAATAACTGGGTGTCTGCTAGAGGTCCCTTGGGTATTAGGATTTTTTTTCCTGCATTCCTACAAAATGAATTGACAATGAACCTGAGGATCCCAAGCACACTGTGCCTGGCCTGGATACACAGCCAAAATACCAATGACCTCATTCTAAAACCCTTCAGTTTTCAGTAGGTTGACAGGATGTACATCAGATTTTCTGTGGGAGTGACACACTTCAGCACTGGGATTTTAAAGAGAGATTATACGGTACTGGTTAGCCTGCACATCAAAGAACTTTCTGGAAAAAATTTGCTAAGGAAGGGTTACCCCAAATTCTGGAGATTCATGATCCCATGCCATAATGCCAACCCTAAAGGAACATTATTACATGCTGCTTAATTTACAGATAGGATCATGCACAGACACACGCTCTTGTCTGTCAGATTGTGCTGTCTTTGACAGCTTCTGTCTTAGCTAATGATCACAGTCAGTCAGTGTGGTTCCCAATCTAGTGATCACCTATCAGAATTATTAAGGCAGTCAAATGGTGTAAAACGTAATTGTCAAATAACAGATGCATATTAATACTACTGAATTTGGTCTGGGCATCTATGCATCAATGAGCTATGGTCATAAAAGAGTTAAGTTAACCTAATCTTCACTTATAGACTCCTAGCCCTACCCTGTATGACTTAAATCTCCATGGAGTTTTATTTTTATTAACTGCACTGCTGGATATGGGGTAATCTCACACTCCATTTTCATCTATCATTCTTAATTAGTTAATTGATCCTGTGGAAAACATTATAACCACAGATCAGTGAAGGGAGTAGGGGAAAAAAAAGAAGACTAGTCTCTACTTCAAAAAACAATATTTTATGGTCTTTATAAAAAGATACTTGTTTACATTGTAGTAAATGAAAGCAAGCAAAGATGTTATCAATATCAACCCTATGACCCACATTTACTTTACGTATATAGTTCCATAATAATTATCACCAATTAATATATCTCTTAATCATGTGCACATGCAAAACAAGCTGGACTGAGTATAGAGGAAGTAGTTAGGATTGATATAATCACACCCAAATGAAAGACTCAAGCAGGTCTGACAATCACAGTGTAATTAAAAAACAGTGGCCCAGATTCACATACAATTAGATTCGCGTAGAATATCAGAAATACACTACGCCGCCGTATTTTACCTGGCTCTACGTGGAATCCTGGTAGATTTTGTCCAGTAAACTACGACGGCGTAGTGTATTTCTCCCGGCGCAAGCCATCTACGCGAGTAGGGGGCGTGAAGCATTTAAAATAGGCGCGTTCCCGCGGCGATCGAACTGCGCATGCTCCGTTCAGAAATTTCCCGCTGTGCATTGCGCGAAATCACGTCGTTACGTCATTCGTTGTTTGAGTAGCGTCGTTTACAGACATTCCTATTCCCGAACGAGTTACGTAAAAAAAAAAAATTTAATTCGACGCGGGAACGACGGCCATACTTAACATGGGCTACGCACCGTTAGACCAGCAAATAGCTGGTCTAACAGTACGTAGCAAAAAAATGACGTAAGCGATTGCGAAGACCACTCGTATCTTCGTGGATCGCCGTAAAAAGTCATTTGCATATCCCGACGCTGAAAACGACGCGGACTCCTCCCAGCGGCCGCAAAAATATCGCAGAGTAGATCCGAAGGCTTACGGAGACGTAAGCCTCTCGGATCAAAGCCCGAAGCCGCCGTATCATGGTTTGAGGATTCAAACTAGTGATACGGCGCGCAAAATTTGAAATTACTCCTGTCTAACACCAGTTAGACAGGCGTAATTGCTCTGTGAATCTGGGCCAGTGTCTTTTATTGTTTAACCTGTTCTGTGTCAAAGAAATCTCAATCGTTTAAGACCCCTTTTACATGGGCACCTTCTGTTTTCAGCGGGGGTCTGCCATAGAGCAGAGTGGGCGGATGAAAGGTCTGTGTCCGCTCAGTTTCTGCAGAGCGGACACGGACAGAGCCTGTTCTGCTCTATGGGCACCCAGGCGTAAACATACTCTTCTGTCCATTTACGCGCAACTGCCCTTCTATGCAATTCGCCTCCCGTTTGTTTTTAGCAGACTGGATGGGATCAGAGGCACATGGGTTTAAACAGACACAAGTACAAACAGACACAAGTACAATTACACCCATGTATTTTCTTATGTTTGAATCAGATTTCAGAGTCTGGTCCTAATCATATTACAGAGGTCTTAACTGAACCTGAGTGGGGCTAAATGTGGTTCTTACAAGGGCCGTATTTACCACAAAGCAATCACAGGCCTGCATCTAGCAGGATAAGAGGGAACAGCACAGATATAAAACATGAACAATTTATATTTATCTTTTTCTGTTAATTTATGTTTAGCCCCTTCTGGGTAAATTCAGCAACAAAACTTAAGGAGGATATGTTATTCTGGAGTCATACATCTCATAAGTAGCATGTGTCACTATGCCTTTCTTTATAGGCTTGTTAAAGATAGAGATAGTAGCCTTGTGTACAAAGTAATCAACTCCATGTCTCAAATATCAGGTAATTTTCATGACTATAAAGGTATAAGATGGCTTTTTACAAAAGGGGTGAAACTATGGGCTTTACCATGGTTTGGCAAGGGTAGTGTTTAATATAATTTTAGTAGTAATTTGGAACACTTGAAAAGTATTACATTCTAATACCCACCCACCTCTTATCATCACATATTGTGCAGCCAAAAAAATGCATCCCTGTATCTAATAAGTGAAGATTAGCACATTTAAAGGGCAAGTATCATGATTTTATGTAACTATTTTTCAAGGTTTACAAGTCTATAAACAGAGGTTTTGCATAATTTTAAAGCATTTGTATTAAATATTTATTTTACAAAACCACATTTATTTTATGGTGCATCCACTTAGGGCCTATTTAAAGTGGAGAGTGAATACTACTGTACACCATAATGTGGGTCACTTCTGTGGCCCACATTTCATGTTGTTGAGCACGCAGTGTCCCTATGAGCTATCTCTGCTTAACACAACAGAGAGAGCTCTGTGATGAGAGGAGAGACTGGTCACATGACTTTTATTATAATAGCACCCTCTTGGCATAGCCAGCAGAGAATTTAACAGTTTTGAAAAAACAAATCATTGGTCACCCTTAGCTTGCAAAGCTTGCTGGGCTTTTTAATAAAAAAAACCTGGTGCTGCATTTTCATTTCTAATGATATTTAGTATATTGTGTAAAGTAATCTCACCTCCTATTTAAATCTACCTGTGGTAAATATAAAACAGTCATTAGATATTTCATATACACCTAAAAATAGATCAATTAATTTTTTTTTAAAGTTTATTATTTGTAACTGAAAAACTACAAAAGTTAATTATAGAGCTTACTTATTGCTTGTTATTTATGTAATATTTATTGTATTTCAGTGCGATTTTTTGTGGCTCTTACATTTTCATATATTCCCAAGCAAAATGGGCCAGATTCAGGTAGGGCGGCGTATCGTTAGGCGGGCGTATCGTATAGAAAATATGTTACGCCGCCGCAACTTAGAGAGGCAATTGCTGTATTCACAAAGCACTTGCTCCCTAAGTTACGGTGGCGTAGCGTAAATGGGCCGGCGTAAGCACGCGTAATTCAAAGTAGCAAGGCAGTGGGCGTGTTGTATTGTAATGAACCGTGACCCCATGCAAATGATGGGCACATGCGCCGTCCGTGGACATATCCCAGTGCGCATGCTCAGAATCACGTCAAATAGAATGCCTAAGATACACGTCGAACACTGCCTACGACGTGAATGTGACAGCCACATTCACACACGACTTACGTAAAAACGACGGCTGTTCCGACGTCCATACCTTTGCATGGGATGCGCCACCTTTTTGGTGGTTTATCTTTACGCTGGAAAAACGCCTTACGTAAATGGCGTAGATTACTGCGTTGGGCGTATGTACGTTTGTGAATCGGCGTATCTTGCTCATTTGCATATTTATAATGGGAACGCCGAATGCGTCCAGTGTAAATATGCACCCAAGATACGACGGCATAGGAGACTTACGTCGGACTTATCTTGGCAAAATTCAGGCGTATCTGATTTAAAGAATCAGCGCATAGATACAAAGGCGCACATTTGGACTTCCGACGGCGTATCAGTAGATACGTCGGCATAAGTATTTGTGAATTTGGGCCAATGTATTTATTGCTATAAAGGAAAAAAACTCTTAATCATATTAGTCAGTTGAAAAGCTAGGTCATGATTTGAATTGAAGAATAGAGGATGTTCACTTATCAAAGTCAATGTTTACGTAGCTTAGGGAATAAAGTGGAGCTGTGTTCATGTCTGTCATCCAATCAAGTGAAAGTAAAAACCTTGGGGCAGATTCACAGACATTTTGCTTAGCGTAGCGTATCAGAAATACACTACGCCGCCGTTTTTTACCTTGCTCTACGTGGAATTCAGGTAGATTTTCTACGGTAAACGACGGCGGCGTAGTGTATTTCTCCCGTCGCAATCCATCTGCGCGAGTAGGGGGCGTGAAACATTTAAATTAGGCACGTTCCCGCGGCGAGCGATCTGCGCATGCTCCGTTCGCAAATTTCCCGCCGTGCATTGCGCGAAATCACGTCGTGACGTCATTCGTTGTTTATGTAGCGTACTTTACGGCCGATCCACGTCCCGACGAGTTACGTAAACAAAATAAAATTTTAAATAAATTAGAAGCGGGAACGACGGCCATACTTAACATGGGCTACGTAAAGTTAGAGCAGCAAAAAGCTGCTCTAACATTACGTATAAAAAAATAGACGAAAACGATTGCGACGCCCGCTCGTATGTTCGTGAATCCCCGTAAAAACACATTTGCATATCCCGACGCACCAAAACGACGCGAACTCCTCCCAGCGGCCGCAAATAGATGGCAGCGTAGATCCGAAGGCTTACGAAGACGTAAGCCTCTCGGATCGAAGCCCGAAGCCGGCGTATCATGGTTTGAGGATTCAAACTAGTGATACGCCGCGCGAAATTTGAAATTACTCCTGTCTAACCCCAGTTAGACAGGCGTAATTGTTTTGTGAATCTGCCCCCTTTTTTTTTTTGTAATTGCTCTTTTATGGGATTGTGTATGCAAAGTAAAAATAGCTTAATGGTATTTATTAAACTTTATCAACATTCACTCTGCAAAGTAAACATATAATTTCAACTTTTTATGAAGTTCAACCCCACTGTAAAGAAGATTATCAATTACATTGCCACCAGCATTACATGCATATGTAATGCAAACCATGCTGTCTCTCATTTAGCAAATATTTGTGACAATTTTTTTTTAAGCTAGATCAAAATTATTTGTGGATAATCATGGACACCACATCCATAATTATATTCATATCCAAGCATGGATATGGATTTGGACATCTGGTTTTTATTGAGACCCCTGTGCCCACGATCCTGGACAACCAACTAATAAAGTTTTGCAGTGATTTAATTCAGTAATTAGGCCAGACAATTAAGAAGCGGTCAGGGACAGGTTTTATATTGTAGCAGTGTTACATTTTGGCAATGGAAAATTGATTTTATGAATCTAAATTGATTACGGTAATTTTTTTTTAATTGATTACTACCCAAAATAACAATTGGCTGTTGACCAGAAAAAAAGGTGAGTTCATGGTACTCCCATTTACTATCATTTTAATGGAAAACATAAGAGGCTAGTAGGAATGAATTCATCTGGGGTGCAAAACAAAGATTGGTGATAATCTTTGTCAGCGTGCTTGAGTTCCTGAGAACCCCTCTAAAACTAAAATATCACTTTTGGGTGCACTGTAACTTTAAACATGGCTATGAAATATATTTTGACATTTTATTTTCATCTCTGTTGAAATATGGTGAAAATGAGAGTAAGTGAACAAAATACCCAGAACAGATATGTTAATAGGCCCAACTGTCAGAGATGATATACCTCAGTTAAAAAAAAATTTGAGCCTTTCATAGATAAGTCACTAAAACACATTGCTGTGTTTTGTACTTGTAGTGTTTCATGGATTCTGTCATTTATATAAGCATATTTCCTCTAAACCAGTGAACTTCAAACACCCATGTAATGATACCACACGTTTGCAGTCATTGAACATAAATTGCACTACATAAAGTACTTTGATCTCTACTAAAGCCTTTATTTAGCCTTCATTTAGTAAGCCAACAAGTCATGTGCAAAGTGCAGGAACTCACAGCAACCAATCAAAACATTTTCTTTAACTCTGTTTATGCTAAAAATCTGAAAGCTAAAATGCTATTGGTTGTTGTAGGCCATTGTGCTATGTGTTGAATAATTAAAATAAAGAGAAGCACTGGGGGTACTAATGGCCAACAAGCCACCATTCCTGAGAAGGAGTTAACTTTTCAGCCAGCTTGCAGAATAATACAGTATCCAGAGCACTACATGCTTACCCTGAGTAACTCATGAACAACCTCCTCTGGGGAGCCACAGCTCTTAATTAATTTAATTAACAATTCATTAAACCCCCCGCCTTCCACCTTCCTCGCTTCACCATAATTGCAGGTATATTAACATAAAATTGAGCAATGCTGAATCAATTAACAAATGCAGGATAGTGATGTATACAGTATTGTAAAAAATCCCTTAGTAGTTAATAATTAAATCTGAATGATTGGAAGACAGTGGGTAACTGTGTAATTGTGGGTAACATTTTAATTGTAGTTAATCCAACAGCTGATTTTTAATATCTGTATTCTCTAGGAAATATAAACTCCTTGTAGACATGTTACTGTAACTTGGTGGTTGAATTCCTTTAATTTAAAATGTTCTCCATATAGCATATGCAGCTTGCTCAGTTTTCTGATAAAGACTGTGCAGTTGATTTACTAAAGGAGAAGAGGCTGTTCACTTAGCAAAATAAATGTTCACTTTTCAAAGTGATTCTGAAACCATGTGAAGCTGTGTTCATTTTGAATACTCAATCATATGCAAGGTAAATAAAAAAATAAGATAAAAAAAGGTTCACACAATTTGTTGATTGAACACAATTTTAGGTTATTGCTAATAGCAGTTGCTCCTTTAGTAAATCAACCCCCCCCCCCCCCTGTTTGCCTTAGTGCTCAGTCTGTCACTGTTGTCACCTGTGGTTTTAAGGTGTCAAATAAAGAAGCTGCAAGTTGAGACTTAAGTTTAAATGTTCTGGACATCTTAGAATATCCTTTGAAAGATGCTCAGTGGAACAGTACCTATTACAGCAAACAAGGTATTGCCCCTAAGCAGGAGGTATTTTTAGGGATGAGCTCAGTGTTCGGGTCGAACATAAGTTTGAATCAAACATTGGGTGTTCGAAGAACGAAAATTATGGGGCGTTCACGGCAAATTGAGCGCCGCATAACACCCCATGATGCACTGCGAGATCGCAGTGCATTGCTGTATGATGTTTGGCCAAAGCATACACCTGACCTGCATGCTTTGGCTAATCCCAGCGCCCTCTGCTAAGAGAGACATATTGGCCAAACATGGCTCAGTGGGACTAAGTCCACGCCCCACACTATATAAGCCCACAATCACTCCTTCCGTAGCCCCACCATCATACACATGGAGGAGTCCCCTGAACTATTCGACCAGAGTGTCAGGTACATGCTGGTGGAGCGATTTAAAGGCTCTGATGTTGGTTCCGAGGTTGAGGAAGGGAGTAACGTGAGCCTAGAGAGAGGGGGTGCCCAAGAAGGACAAGAAACTGGCAGTCATGTTCCCCCAACTGCAGCATACTGCCAAGTTTGCTCCAGTGATGAGGAGGGAGGGGATGATGAGGTCACTGACTCTACTTGGGTGCCTGATAGAAGAGAGCAGGAGGTGGAGGAGGCACAACTCCCACGAGGCAAGATGTCCTCTAGGGGACAACTTAAAGCCAGCCACCCTATTGTATCATATCGCAGAGCTCTTCAGGTGCAGGACGCTGCTGACTCCCCGCTGATTTTGAAAAGTTCCTTGGTGTGGGCCTTTTTTGACACTGGTGTAGCAGATCGCACCATTGCTGTTTGCAACCTATGTCTAAGCAGATCAAGCATGGACAAAACAGCAGCTGCTTGGGCACCACATGCTTGACCAGACATATGACAACCTCCCATGCAGTCCGTTGGCAAGAGCCTTTAAAAGACCCACATCAAAGAAATTGGCAGACTTCTCCTTGCTCCTCATCTGGGATCTCCAACCCCCCTATACCTCCAGTTCTCTCAAAAACCTGTACTGAGGGGAATGAAGGTATAGCAATAGGTTTTCCAAGTACTTGCAGCCAATCTGCTAGTAGTACACCACCATCTGATTTTAGCAGGCAAATTTCCCTACACCAGTTGCTAAACCATAAAAAGAAATTCTATGCCAACCAAATTGCGAGTGCTGCAACTGCTACCTTTTCAGCTGGTAGACTCTGCCCCCTTTCGTGAAATTATGGAATGTGCTGTACCTCAGTGGCAGGTTCCAAACCGCCATTTATTTTCACTGAAGGCCATTCCGGCTCTCTACCGGCATGTGGAAGGCAATGCTTTGGCCTCGTTGGACAAGGCGGTCAGCAGTAAGGTGCATATTACCACTCACTCATGGTCCAGCAGGCATGGGCGGGGGCATTACCTTTCCTTCACGGCGCACTGGGTGACTCTGCTGGCAGCTGGGAAGTATGCAGGACAGGGTTCAGTATTGTTGGAGGTTGTTCCGCCACCACGCCTCCAAAATGCTAGTGGTGATTCTGCCACAGCTCTCTCCTCCACCCCTCCTCTTCTTGTTCCTCTATGGTCTCTTCTGCAGATTCGTTCTCTGAACCAGAGGTACTTCGTAAGCATTTAGGGGCTACGCAAGCACTCAGGCAAAAAGATGCCATGTGGTGCTTGAGTTGGACTGCTTAGGGGACAGGAGCCACACTGGGGCAGAGGATCTGTCAGCTCTGCAGGGGCAGGTTTAGAGGTGGTTGAAACCATGCCAGCTTCAGCCAGGAATAGTTGTATGCAACAATGGTACAACCTTCTCTCCGCCCTCTGACAGGAACACTTGACCCATGTTCCATGTTTGGCACACGTCCTGAATTTGGTGGTGCAGTGGTTCTTGAGCAGGTATGCCCACCAGGTGGAACTCACGTTGGCAATGCTGCAGCTGCTGCACCCACAGCAGAGGGCAATCAATAAGTATCTGTGTGAGTATGGCACCAAAACAGGGTCAGGGAGCTTGGCTACTTTTCGCCACTCCAGTGGCTACTGATCAAGGATGCATGTACTGTCCTGTCACCATTTGAGGAAGCCACGAGGATGGTGAGCAGCGACAATGCATTCATCAATGATACTGTCCCTCTTGTCTTCCTGTTGGAGCACACGCTACGTGGAATAATGGACAGGGCACTTGAGGCAGAACAGCAGGAGAAAGAGGAGGACTTCCTTACCTCTCAAGGCCCCCTTTATCCAGATAGTATTTCTGCGGGCCTGCCAAACACACAGGAAGAAGAGGAGGTGGAGAAGGATTGTGTAAGCATGGACATGGGGGATTACACTCAGCAGCAGTCTTCAAGGGATGGTTTTCAGTCCCCAGAAACCCAGGGAGTTGTACGTGGCTGGGAGGAGGTTGTTACGGATTATGTGATTCTTAGTGACCCAGAGGACTTAGAATTGAATGCCTCTGCAAACTTATGCTGCATGGCCTCCCTGATTCTGCAAAGCCTACAAAAGGACACTAGGATTCGTGGTATCAAAGAGAGGGATCATTAGTGGCTAAAAACCCTTCTTGATTCACGTTACAAAGGTATGGTTGCAGAATTCATTCTGCCTTCGCAGAGGGAGCAGAGGATGAAACATCTTCAGGAAGCCTTGAAGAAAGTTTTGTGTAATGCATTTCTGGACCCTGGGAGTTTACAATTTCCTGGTGCTGGACAACGTGTTGCTGAGGCTTTGTTCAGATGGCTGGCTGACCGATGCCTTTAGACAACTTTTTAGTTCTCAGCGCCAAGGTCTGATCAGTTCAAGCAGCCATTGGCAGCATCTGCATTACATGACGCAGGGATATCTTGGGGCAAGAGCAGACTTGAAGACCTTTTCAATAGAGCATCCACTGGGTTACTGGGTATTGAGGATTGACCACTCGCCAGAACTTTCTCAATATGCAATTGAGCTACTGGCCTGTCCTGCATCCAGCGTTCTTTCCGAACACACATTCAGTGCTGTTGGGGGGTTTGTAATGGATTATAGAGTGCGCCTGTCCACAGACTCCGTTGATAGCCATCACCCTCATAAAAATGAATCAGTCCTGGATCAGCAGCTATTAAGCACCTGATGCTGATCTAAGTGATTGAATTTTTTATGGATGTGGGATCCCTTGAAGACTGCCTATGCTGAGTCACTATGCTATTCCTCCTCAATATTGATGATGCTAGCTTCTAACAATATTTTTTGGTTTAGGGCACCTTTTTGATCTAATGTTTCACAGCATGGCCCGTTCCTGCACCCAACAAGAGTATCTGTGAGGGGTTACAGTATTGTGGCACCACCACACAAGGTCCAATTTTTCTGTCCTCGTTTAACAGGGGCATGTAATTACAATTCTTCATCTAATATTTCACAGCAGGGTCCGTTCCTGTGCCCACCAAGAATATCTCTGAGGGCTTACAGGGTTGTGGCACCACCACAAAAGGCCCCATTTTTCTGCCCCTGTTTAACAGGGGCATGTAATTACAATTTTTAAAATAGTATTTCACAGCAGAGCCCATTTCTGCGCTCACCAAGAGTAACTGTGAGGGCTAACAGTGTTCTGGTACCACCAACATCTGAGGCCCAATTATACTGCTGTTCAGAGTATATAGTGCCTGGGGGACACCATGCCATTTTTTTTCATTTGGGTGCGGGGTTCCCCTTAATATCCAAACCAGACCCAAAGGGTCTAGAATGGACAGGGGGCTCCCATGCCATTTTTCTTCATGATTTTCATCTACTATATTGCCAGGATACATTGCAGCCGCACATAGTTTTAAATTACTTTTTTTCCTTTTGCTGTGGTATTGTTCCAAACACAGGAAAACTGCCCCACGTTACAGGCATTCTATAGACACCCCCCAAGCCTGACATTTAAAGGAATATTTCATTTTTATTGTTTCACTTTAAGCATTATTAAAATCTCTGCTCCCTAAACAACATTTTTTGCATTGATACATGTCCCCTGGGGCAGGACCCGGGTCCCCAAACACTTTTTATGGCAATAACTTGCATATAAGCCTTTAAAATTAGCACTTTTGATTTTTTCACGTTTGTGTCTCATAGACTTTAACAGTGTTTGTGCGTTCTAACAAACTTTTTGCCTGTTTTCATGTTCTGCTGCGAACCGAACCGGGGGGTGTTTGGCTCATCCCTAATTATTTTGCTAACTTACATGTACATGTGTAGAGTCATTCTAAATCATACCCCAAAATCCCCTGAAAATTTGAGATGAGGGGCCCCATGAAAGTTTGAGCAAAAGAATGTGAAGGATTGTTAGACAGGCAGTAACAAAAAGATAATTTCATCCAGTTTTAGATCTGTGGTCACAACAGAAATTACAGAAAGGAGCATTAGAAATAGTTGGCATAAAACAAGACTTTGACCCAAGCCACTGCTTAGACCCTAATAAGTAGTGTTGCTCACGAATATTCGCTACGAATATTGCATATTCGAGTATTCGCGAATAACGCGAATATCGCGGCGAATATTCGCTATTTCGAATATTCGTATTTTTTCAATTTTTTTTTAGAACAGATCACATCCTAGAGATCCCCATCGACATCTAAAAGCATTGCTGGTATGATTAGAGACCTTGGGCCGAGTAGCTGCAGCGCTCATTTTATATTCCCGAAAAATCGCAATGCGATTATTCGGCAATAGCGATATCGCGCGATTATTTTATATTGTAATATATCACGAATATTCTGAGCCAATCAGAGTGCTCCATTCCGCATTTCTCGAAATTTCGCAATTATTTTATATTGTAATATATCACGAATATTCTGAGCCAATCAGAGTGCTCCATTCCGCATTTCTCGAAATTTCGCAATTATTTTATATTGTAATATATCACGAATATTCTGAGCCAATCAGAGTGCTCCATTCCGCATTTCTCGAAATTTCGCAATTATTTTATATTGTAATATATCACGAATATTCTGAGCCAATCAGAGTGCTCCTTCCGCATTTGCCGAATATTTGCAATTATTGTGTATTGTAATATATCACGAATATTCTGAGCCAATCAGAGTGCTCCATTCCGCATTTCTCGAATATTCGCAATTATTTTATATTGTAATATATCACGAATATTCTGAGCCAATCAGAGTGCTCCATTCCGCATTTCTCGAAATTTCGCATTCGCATTCGCAATTCGCAATTCGCATTCGCATTCGCGATAGCGAAAATTCGCAATGATTTCATTTCCAAAATATATCACGAATATTCGTATTTAGCGAATATATCTCGAATATTTGACTATATATTCGAGATATATCGCAAAATCGAATATGGCATATTCTGCTCAACACTACTAATAAGATAATAGCTGACTTAGGATCAGGCACAGGAGAAATAAGTGGCAAATAGATATGTTCAGTGATGATTTCCATTCTGTGTTTTTCAATAAATAGAGAACTAATCAGCAGAATAAAGTGTGATTAACTCAACGATTAACCTCATTTTCGAACTGCATGCCAATTTCTGTAATGTAGCTCCTATGTAGGACTTAGCAGGTACAGAAACTACCTGTTAATCTTGAAATATACCTGACAATGCCTACCCATTCTGTCCACCCCCTCCATTCACAGAAGTTATATCATGTTCCATTTATGGAAGCTATAGTACATCAATAGAGGTGGGTAGGATGACAGAAAGGTCAAAAAGTAGATCCTGTTTCTTTCATGGCAACTACAGTATAACTTATGTGAATGGAGGTGGAAAAAGGAAAGGCAAAATCGGGTACTCTTGTGGAGTGCCTGTCTCATCTCTATTAACTCCTGCCACACTGGAAGATTACAGCAGCGGGGGTAGGGGGATGTTCAGAGGAGAAAGATTTCAAGAACTGCCTGGGTATTAACACCTAGGTATTAACAAAATTACTCAAATGCCTTTCAAAGTGATATTTATCCAAGGTACTTTATGTTTTTTCTTCACTTTTCTTCCACAAACAGATTAGCCTCTAGTTCTTCTCTAGCTTGGGTTTATTAAGGGGGTGTGATGGAAAGTCAGAGGGGATGATCCAGTAAATCTTAACCTGATGGTATTTAGTTTGCACATTTTTTTTATCTCAGTGTAGCACCCTCTACCATAGGTAGGTGCTAGAGGTAAGGTGTTTTGGGTGATAGCTGCCAGGCAGGTAAATTTAGGCAGGCCTATGCTGCATGCTAGGCCCACTTGTTTTGATCTGGGGGACAGGGAGTGGTTAGTGTAGCAGTGGGTGTGACTACCTGTTTTTCAGTCCTTGGACACCTCCCCTGTTTCCAGGGAGAATGTTCTGAAAGAGAGGCAGGGCTGGGAATTGGAGTTACAGGGAGTTCATGTGAGGAGCCCTGACCAATGCCCAACTAGGATTGGCTGAGGGCAGGGCTCCTACATAAACTCAGGTCCAGCCCACTGGAGGGGAGTTGTCCGCTGGGCGAATTGAAGAATAGAGTGTTAGACTGCAGCAGGAGTCTCATCCCCATCTGGGGGGGTGTAGGCCTCGGCGGAGGGGCTCAGGAGCTGGGAGGGAGCCTATCCTTACACGGTCATGGAGCAGTGTCCAGGAACAGGAACTGGAGAAGCAGTTGGTACACACGGCCCTGGTAAATTCTTCAAGAAGGGCTCAGTGCAGGAGAAGTTCATTGAGTGAGGCACAGTGGATATCTGAACGAGGCATGCCAGGGGAGCTGGGTGCAAGGCCAGAGGAGACACTGTGGGGTTCTGTGAAAAGTCGCTGTGGCCTGAGGGCGCAAGATTTGCAAGTCGGACTGGCTGGGATCAGTAGTCCATCTACCGTTTATTTCTGCTAAAGTAACTAGGCCATCAAATAGGAGTGCTGCAGGCCTCTGGCCTATCAGAATTAAACAAGTTCAGCAACAGCTAGGGATTATTCAGAGTGAAGCCTGGTACAGTTCCAGATGATGGGGTGGAAAGACTAACGCTATGTCAGGGAAGTTTGTGCAGGAGGAGAAGAGTCCTGGGAGTAACAGTTTGCAGTAGTTGTGCAGAGGAGGAGTAACAGTCTGCAGGAGTTGTGCAGAGGAGAAGTGTAAAGTCAAAGTCTGTCAAGGTTAGAGTTCATCATTTCTCTAAGTGCTCTATTCAAAATATGCAAAGCGCAACCGCTATAGCAATTCTTCAAGTTAATCAGCAAAGTCACAATGACCATTTCCAGTTTAAAGACCAACCGCTATAACATGGCAAATGTAATCTGTTCTATAGGCATTCCATACCCTTTCCCCAACCAAGTTATATCACCCGAAATAAAAAAATAAAAAAAAAAAACAACGCAAATGAATGTTCATTGTCTTCTGGGGAGTGATGTATGGAAGTCTGGCAGCAGGGTGAATATGTGTGGATGATAGTAACTAGTAGCAACCAACCGCTACATCAGTGCTGCTGATTTCATGCAGCTTCCGTTAGCAGTTAGCTCCTTGTCCCAGCACCAGCTGCAGAACATTGCAATGGAAAGGCTTTCTGAGTTTTAACATTGGACTATTCATGTGCAATATCTGTCGGTATGCTGCTGTTAGTCTCCATCTGGGGCAAACACTAATAAAATTGTGAGACAGTAGTCATCCTATAACAGGTCGTGCATTAACAGACATTCATTACAGTATACCAAGTGTTCTTTTAATGAAATGTTGCAAATTGCTTTTTAAATTACATTAACAAGTTAAACTTTATATGCATTCACCCCAACTGTCCTGAATACCACATAACTGTCACACTTTTTAAGCAAAGTCCCATAGCCCAGTGCTTGAGGACATGTCCTGCCAAAGAAGTAAATTGTCTTAAGCCCTGTATTCACGATCGGATATCTAATTGAATCTAATCCGATGGATTTTTTCGTCAGTTATCCGAGGAAGCTGACGTTCATCAGTCTTGACTACACACCATCAGTCAAAAATCCGACCGTGTCCAAATGCGGTAACGTAAAACACAACAACGTGCTGAAAAAAAAATGAAGTTCAATGCTTCCGAGCATGCGTCGACTTGATTCTAAGCATGCGTGGATTTTTGACCGATGGACTTCCACACAGACGATCGTTTTTTTCTATCGTTTTTTTACCCATAGGAAAATTTTAAAACATGTTCTATTTTTTTTCACCGATGGAAAACAAACCGATGGGACCCACACACGATCGGTTTGTCTGATGAAAACGGTCCATCAAGACAGATGGACCGTTTTCATCAGACAAACCGATCGTGTGTGGGTCCCATCGGTTTGTTTTCCATCAGACCAACAAATTGTGTGTACAGGGCTTAACAGTTCTTTAACATTGGGATATGTGTCCTTACTGTGACCAATGACCAATAATGGCAGGTCATTTTTTCTCCCACTGACTTCCAATACTGATGTTTTTTAATCTACTTACCACCAATTCCAAGGCGTTTTTCATCTCTCTGACCACCAATACCAAGGCATTTTTTATTTTACTGACCTCCAACGCTTTTACTTTCTTTCTTTCTTTCTTTCTTTCTTTCTTTCTTTCTTTCTTTCTTTCTTTCTTTCTTTCTTTCTTTCTTTCTTTCTTTCCTCACTTGAGCATAATATAAACGTTTCATCAGATTAAATGGAGAGTGAATAACTGAGCAGCCTCAACATGATATCTCCCTGGATCAGGGAGAGGTTAGTATAGTACTGGCGTGGGGGCTTGTGACAGAGGGGGCTACAAGCTATATTACAATATTAAGCCCATTTGTCTTAGAAGAAAGACAACATGTGTCATCAAAGTGGCAAAATTTGTAGAAATATGTTCACGTAGATATATTGTAGGTCATATTATTGTCACCATCTTTTACAATAATAAAGGTTTACGTCCATTAGTGTGCAGAGGAAGTATTTATTAATGAACACTGTGCTCTTTACATCATAGGAAAAAATGATAAGATTCTATTGAGATTAGAATCTTTACTCTTAGAAAATGCTGAACATTTAGAAATATCAAATAAACACAAAAACATTTTCATGAAAATGTCTGCTGAAATTTTAAAAATGATAGCTGATATATGGGTGAACTTTAGAAAAGCTGTAGATCTAGAAAATATGCTGGCAATGAAAAGAATACATACGTATAAATAATGAAGTGAATTTAAGTAAATTAAATGATACTATTTTTGTTTTGTCATTGTGTTTCATAATTACATTTTTTCTTGTTTTCCACAGTATTTTACTGCTTTTCCATACTGTGCTGTAAAGAAGAAATCTATTTACTTACACAACCAATGGTGGTTCAATACTCTATATACAAGTGCATTGCCATATAATTTTCACAAACATCAATGATTAACAAAGATGACTGTGAATGCGACATGGAAAACAGACATTCCAGTGTCCCTGCCACTGTAAATTAGCATGGCAGTGTTGATACAGAAGTAATCGCAAACTGTACTAATAATCATGCTGGTAGTGGCAGCAGCAAGCCTCGAGTGTTGTTCCCACTATTTTTCAGCAAGCCGAATAATTTAAATCAAGCACATCAGACTGTCAACTGATTAGGTCATTTGTCTCCTGCTTCTCTTGACTTAGCATTCCCAGACTTTTTTCTATGCAGGTGTACACCCCTTTCATTAAAAGGAACAGCTCTTACAGACAGACAGTACATATCTTTTGTTTGTGTGTAATCACTTTCTCAAAAGAGCAATATGGCCTCTTCTGTCCCAATTTTTGCTCTGCTTGACCCAAGCCCGCTGTTGGATGAAGTCACAGAGCCGCTCCAGGCTCCAGAAGGACCGCAACCATATTTTCAGAATGTAACCAACTGCCTGATTGACAGCTGGTTTTATTTTTGAGTCCAAGGGGCAGAGCAAATAGTGGTAACTGACAGTCACAGCTCCCTGAGCGATCAGCAATCATGTGATTGCTCAGTTCCCAGTCTTAGAGCCAGCAGGGGACAGCTGCAGCATTACAGCGATGATGTGGCATTGAAGTAGGTTTGGATGTTTGTTTGTTTGTTTTTACTAACCCCATACATCTGTTTGAAGCTTTAGTGAATATGCAGCAACAGGGCAAAAGGCAAAAATTATAGCATCCAATAAATTGAATTATAGGCATGTGGGACTTTCATGTTCCTGTTGGCACATTCACTTTGGTGTGCCAATGGGCATCTGACCCCACTGCACCCTACCCCTCCATGTTATTATTATTATTATTATTATTATTATTAATAGTAGTAGTAGTAGTAGTATCATTGTTGTTAATACTATTTATTCTAGTAAAGCCAGGTATACTTATGAAAAGAGCTCACAACTCCAGGTATAACTAATACGCCCACTGGAACACACACCTGAGTGCTAGCCTCCGCTCGCCTCGATGATAAATTGTCAAAATAAGAAACGGCTGCACCTCACGTGGGCTCCAAGTAAATTTATTGGAATATGAAAATATCCAAAATGACACCATAGGACACAAGCAGTGGTCAAGGTAGACGCTTTTCACACTACAGAAATGTGTTTAATTATAACCTAGTGATTAAAGCGGAGCTCCACCCTAAAGTGAACTTCCGCTGATCGGAACCCTTCTCCCATCCGGTGTCACATTTGACACCTTTCAGGGGGAGGGGGGTGCAGATACCTGTCTAAAGACAGGTATTTGCACCCACTTCCGGCCACACGTCTCGGGCAAAAGACAGGTTTTTTCCACATCCCGTCCGTCCCCCGTTGTGTGCTGGGAACACTCGGCTCCCAGCACACAGCGAGAGCCAATCGGCGGGCGCAGTGCGATTTGCGCATGCGCCGTAGGGAACCGGGCAGTGAAGCCGGAGCGCTTCACTTCCTGGTTCCCTCACCGTGGATGGTGGGGGGGAGCAGCAGGGTGATGAGCGATCGCTCATACTCTGCTGCGGACACCGCTGAACTCCAGAACAGGTAAGTGTCCTAATATTAAAAGTCAGCAGCTGCAGTATTTGTAGCTGCTGGCTTTTAATATTTTTTTTCAGGGGGACATCCGCTTTAAGCACAGTACTGTTGTGTGAAACGCATCTACCTTGACCACTGCTGGTTTCATTTTGGATATTTTCATATTCCAATAGACTTTACTTGGAGCTCACGTGAGGTGTAGCCGTTTCTTATTTTGACCAGGTATACTTATGCCACTGAGAAAGAGTGATACTCCATAAAACGCATTGGAAAGCCGTTACATCCTGACTGTTACACTGAACATATGAGAGTAAGTTGCATATGGGAGATCTAAGTCTACGGTATATGCTTTGAGCAATGGTTTAATGATCTGGAAAAAAGGTGCAATAATCTGTTTTTATTTATGCTTATTTCGGTGTTTGAAATTTATTTGGTGCCATTAAAGTCTTAGGCCGCGTACACACGATCGAATCTATCTGCTGGAAACGGTCCGACGGACCGTTTCAGCAGACAAATTCGATCGTGTGTACGGGCGGACAGACGGGTTTTTCCAGCAGACAGATTTTAAAGCATGCTTTAAAATCTGTCTGCTGGGAACCCGTCCGTCCGACATGTCTGCTGGTTAGTACGCTAACCAGCAGACATATCTGCCCGTAAATACGTCGAATGGATTTGACGCATGCGCGGAAGTGTTTTACTTCCTGGTGACGGTGACGTGGCGGCGTCAATGTCACCGCCACGTCACCGCGCTGTCTGCCGGCGGGGATTTTGGTTTGATCGTGTGTACACGATCAAACCAATCTATCCCAGCAGACAAATCCAATCAAAACGGTCTGTCAGACCGATTTGATCGGATTTATTTTATGGTGTGTACGCAACCTTACACACCCATAACTCAATTTATTGGACTATTTTTTTTGGATGTTGGCACCCAGGTAGCCTCCAATCACACCAGTTATCTTTTTTAAATTGGTAGCATCTTGTATCATAAGCAATTGCCTTTTAGGCCCCTTCCTCTCCTCTTGCTCAGTGGTGATCTGTCTTCTGATCCTTGCTGAACTGGTGGATGGCTGATTCATGTCTGTTCCTCTTATGCAGAACGGAAACAGACACAGCCTGCTCTACTCTATAGATGGTCAGATGTAAATAGACTGCCTGTCTGTTTACACTCGACTGACATCAAATCCAGACCAATAGACGCAAGAGAAATGGATCTCAAACCATCTATTTTTAGCAGATTGGATGTAGGCGAGTGTAAATGGACACATGTCCATTTACACCCACTGCACCATGGGGGAAAATTCAGGTTCCAACCGGGTCCATCTAAACAACTGACAGGTGGACCTGATCGCTCATGGCAAAGGCACCTAGTTTTTTTTTTTATTGCACCTCGGTGCTGTTATTCTCCTGCAGCCTTTTTCCAAACATTTCTTTCTATATTCATGTACTTCAGCTGAATGCATGGCATTTCTCAGAGTGAGGTTCCTGGAGGTGACAACAGTGAACCATAGCTTCATGATGCGTGTTGAAACTCTTAGAAGGCAGGGGCTTATGTGAATGTTCAGTATGTAAAATGTTTTTAGTGCTATATAAATGTCTGTAATAAATATTAAATCGACATTCTGTAAGTCTGGGAAGCAACTCGCCTCTAGTGTGCACTTTACAGAATAACCACCAATAATCAAGTAGAACTACCTGTATAGCACACATATTTGAAAGTTTGGCAAGTCTTCTTGCCCCATATGAGCCAGAAGGAAAGAAGCTCCACAGTGGATGATTTTCCTAAATTAAATCCACTTTTCTACTTATTTTAAAGGCCTGTGGCACATATTGGTTGGAGAAAATTGAGGAAACCATACTCCCACTTTTAAAGATTCTGCGCTAAATCACACTGAAAAAAAAAGTACAATCTACCTTTTGTGTTGGAAAACAGCAGTTCTCTTCTAAAAAAAAAATAATAATCCATAGGAACAATGTGCTTGTTGCTTTGTTGCTGTTGGATACCAATGTACACGAGAAGGTTTAGCAGGACAGGAGGGTTCTCATCGTCTTTATTACACGCATGATTACATAAGGTCTGTCCAGTTGCCAACATGCACCATGCTTGTCCTTGTTTACAAGCAGCTGAAAAAAATTTTGGAACAAATACTGCAATTTTTTTTATCAAAGTGATATTAAAACGTTATAAC
Source organism: Rana kukunoris (assembly GCA_029574335.1). Taxonomy (NCBI): domain Eukaryota; kingdom Metazoa; phylum Chordata; class Amphibia; order Anura; family Ranidae; genus Rana; species Rana kukunoris. Next base: position 336,886,406 of record CM056050.1, read on the forward strand.
TGTATATTAATACATTCCAGCTGCAGTTGTCTTAATTTATATTACATGACATCTCTCTTTTTTTACAGCTTTCTTTCTATTTGTGCTTGTTCCACGATACCTTGGTATAAGTTGGTTGTGATTGCAAGCTAGAGAAGAGAAAACAAAGGTGCACCAGCCTAGTGTATTACCGTTAAAAAGATTTTAATCAATTAAAATATTTACAGGGCCTACTCAAAAGTGTAGTAGAAAGAATCGCAGTAAGGCTTGATCAACATAAGCTGCAGTGAGAAGACATCAAACCATAGTCCGACTGATCATGGAGAAAGTGAAGAGGGTCACATCAGCCAGCGGTTGACAGTTGTACCATGTACCTGAAGATAAGCTTAAATTTGTCTGGATGTTGATCGAGGTTCTTTATCCACCATTCAAACAATCCTTTGTTGCAATCTTTGAGCAATTTTTCTCTTTCGTCCACGTCCAGGGAGATTAGCTACAGTGCCATGGGCTGTAAACTTCTTGACAATGTTGCGCACAGTGGACACAAGAACATTAAGATCTCTGGAGATGGACTTGTAACCTTAATGCCTCGTACACATGACCATTTTTTCTCTGCAGGAAAAAATTTACGTTTTTCCCGACGTGATTCCTCTCCAGCCTGACTTGCATACACACGTTCATGCAAAAAAAACATCTGACCAAAGTGCGGTGACGTACAACACATACGACAGGACTATAAAGGGGGCTGCTTACTTGATTCTGAGCACGTACGTTTTTTTCCCCTCGGAAAAGCATACACACAACTGTTTTTCGCAACAAGAAAAAGACTGACGGGAAACACGACGAGAGCTGGTTTCAATTTTTTTGCGGGCAGTTTTTTCTTTGAGAAAACTGTTAGGGAGCACACACACGGCCAGTTTTCACAACCAATATAAAATATGGCAGTTTTCTCATCGTGAAAAATGGTCGTGTGTACCAGGCATGAGATTGTTCATTCCTTTCCACAATTTGTGCTCTCAAATACTCAAACGATTCTATGTTGTTCTTTATCTTCTCTATGCTCTGTGTGGCACACAGAGACACACAACTGAAAGGTTGAGTCAATTTTTCACCATTTTAACTGGTTGCCAGTGTGATTTCTATATTGTTTGTTAATTGATACAGATGAGTTTAATTATAAATTACAGGAGCATCACAAACTTAGAATGCAATTATTTCTCACAATTTTGAGAAGGTGCCAAAAATTTTGCCCAGTCCATTCCGAGTTTTGCATAAAATGTGTCAGATTTTGGCTTTTTGTTTCTCCACTTTTTGTGTCATACCATTATAAACAAAAGAAACAAACATGAGAATGCCTAAACATTTGTAATTGTAACAATTTTCTGGGCAAAGTGGTGCATTATCTGATAGAAATGCAGGAGTGTTGATTATTTTGGTCATGACTGTATGTGCTGCTGGAGAATGGAATATTATTGTGAACCTGTTGCTCTGCTCTCTTGAAGACCTGTTACAAGCAATGTAATCTGTTTTTCCAGCAGACCATAGACAGCCAATATATTTAAGCATCATTAACATATTGTTATTAATGTATTTCAAAGCATTGTAGCATATTATACTGGATAGAAGTACCAGAAGAAAGTGTAATGTTTCGACATCCAGCCACTTTTTTAACTTTTGGAGCTTAAGCCATTATTTCATTAATCATTTCTATTGTAGCAGTCTATTATTCAAGTCAGTAGGGACACAAGCTTGGCATCTGCTTAGCCACCAACAGCAGGCACAAATATAAGTATGGTAAAAAATATTGGCCTAGATTCACAAAGCGATTACGCCTGTGTAAATGTTGTTAGACAGGAGTAATTTCGATTTACGAGCGTTTTTACGCTAGTCGAAATCCTCAAACCATGAAAAGACACCTGCGTGCTAAATTTCGACTTTATTACGTGTTAGTACGCCTTCAGATCTACGCTGCCTGAAAATTGCGGCCACTGGGCGGACTTCCTGTTGTTTTTCACCTTCATGGTATGCTAATGAGCTTTTGCCTGGAATCCACAAAATTTCGCTCTTCAAACGCAATCTCTTACGGCACCTTTAGTCATCTTTTTTTTCCGTTTCACTATACCAGCTTTTTGCTGGTCTAATATTAGACAGCCCATGTTAAGTATGGCCGTCGTTCCCGCGTCGAATTTCAACGTTTTTCGATTTCTTTTATTATTTTTAACGTAAGTCGTCCGGGAATAGGAATGTTCGTAAACGCCGCTACTCAAACAACGAATGACGTCACGACGTGATTTCGCGCAATGCACGGCGGGAAATTCCTGAACAGAGCATGCGCAGTTCGATCGTCGCGGGGACGCGCTTAATTTAAATGCTTCACGCCCCCTACTCACGTATTTCGATTGCGCGGCGGAAAAAAAATACGATACAATAGCGTACGCGCAAAAAAACTACCTGAATTCGGCGTAGAGTCTGGTGATAGACGGCAGCGTAGCGTATTTCGATTACGCAGCGGAAGATTACATCTATGTGAATCTGCCCCATTAAGTTTACAGACGGTGCCAAAATGAACTATGGGGATGGCCAGCAGCAGGCACATTTAAAAAAAAAACAACCTTGAATGAAATTTCCCAAAATGTTTCTCATAAGAAAGGTCAAAAACCTGACCCCTATGTCTTTATTGTGTCCTATAGTGACCTAAGGGCCGGGGTATAACACAATGGACATTCAGCCAAATAATCAGGCAGATAGTAACTTGCAGGTTACTAAACAGGTTCAAAGTTAGAAGCATTATTGCAAAACACGATCAGAATGACAAAACATGCATACATTGCAGAATCAAGAAAGCTGCACGAGCATATGACATTTGAACAAACATGGGCTCTTCACAGCACTGTATCTGTGACTCAGTCAGGATAACATTTATCTGCATAGCATAATCTCTATAATCTATAACAACACTGAGTCAAGCTGAGAATCACTACTTCAGTAAAACAGTACAGAACACACCTACCTGCAGTCATACTCACAGACAGCGTCCCTCTCAGTGTAGTCCAAGGTAGGTCTGAAAACAGGAAGAAAGAGCTAAAGGGATCCAAGGCCCTAGGGTGAAGTGCCACCCCACTAGTACTGGAGAGTTCTGGCATTAATGTGGGAGGGGATCCCCACAGTAGCTGAGTCTTCTAGATCTTCTGCATGCTATTATGCTCTGACTACCCACACACCTGTTCTGACAGTAGAGGGCCTCTAATCACCCAGCTACTTCTGCCTCATCAGGAGTGGGAATAACAAAGCAAGGTCCATAAAGATATGGATGAGCAAGTTTGGGGTGGAGGACCTTGACTGGCCTGCACAGAGTCCCGACCTTCTCGTCCAACATCAGTGCCTGACCTCACAAATGTGCTTCTGGAAAAATGTCAAATATTCCCATAGACACCCTCCTAAACCTTCTGGACAGCCTTTCCAGAAGAGTTAAAGCTGTTATAGCTGCAAAAGTGTGGGCCAACTCCATATTGAAGCCTACGGACTAAGACTGGGATGCCATTAAAGTTCATGTACGTGTAAAGACAGGTGTCACAATACTTTTGGCATTATAGTGTACTTTCATCCTGGTCCAGTCCAGAGAGAGGAGGGAGTGCTAAGCAATGGCTTAAATTTATGGAAGCCATGATGTCATACATAGGCTCCCATGTTCCAGCCATTGTCAGCACTTTCTCCTCTCCCCTGCAGCAGCCACTGACTGACACAGGGAGTCGGAGCTGCAGTAATATGTGACTGAATCGAAGTGGGCTGAAAATAGGTAAGTATATAATTTTTTTAAGCAGGTTAGTCATAGGTAGGAGGAGGGGGGGAGGAACATGTACTTGCTTACTGGGCACTTATACCCCCCTCCTGCCCAGGTGATATTTCAGCTTCCGGCACTGCGTCGCTTTAACTGACAATTGCGCGGTCGTGCGACGTGGCTCCCAAACAAAATTGACGTCCTTTTTTCCCCACAAGTAGAGCTTTCTTTTGGTGGTATTTGATCACCTCTGCGGTTTTTATTTTTTGCGCTATAAACAAAAAAGAGCGACAATTTTGAAAAAAATACAATATTTTTTACTTGTTGCTGTAATAAATATCCCAATTAAAAAAAATAAAAAACGTTTTTTTTCTCAGTTTAGGGCGATGCGTATTCTTCTACATATTTTTGGTAAAAAAAAAAAAAAAAAAAAACACAATAAGCATCTGGTTTGCACAAAATTTATAGTGCCTACAAAATAGGGGACAGAATTATTATTTTTTATTATTTATTTTTTTACTAGAAATGGCGGCGATCTGCGATTTTTATTGTGACTGCGACGTTATGGCGGACACATCGGACACTTTTGACACATTTTTGGCGTCATTCACATTTATACTGCGATTGGTGCTATAAATATGCACTAATTACAGTATAAATGTGACTGGCATTGAAGGGGTTAACACTAGGGGGTGAGGAAGGGGTTAAATGTATTCCCTGCATAGTGTTCTAACTGTAGGTGGAGGGGGGGTGACTGGGGAGGTGACCGATCTGTGTCTCTATGTACAAGAGACACAGATCCGTCTCCTGCTCTCCAGAGACAGAACGCTGTATCTATGTAAAACGGCAATGAGAGATGATCTATGAGATCATCTCTCATTGGCCGCACAGATCACATCGCAAACGGCCACTCTGATTGGCCGTTCGCGGCGATCTGTGATTGGCTGTGTCCAAGGGACACGGGCAACACAGTGTTTCCCCGCAGCGCGCTCTGGAGCGCGCGCCGGGAAACAGCTAGTGACAAGCCGTCAATTGACGGCTTGTTGACAATTTAGATTCGCGCTAGAGCCGTCATTCGGCTGTAGCGCGGATCTCAAGTAGTTAAACATATTTTATGTTAGGAATTCTACTTTAGTTTCTTCTTTAGTCTTTTCCATTCTTCCCCTTTTTATTCGGCATTCTTGTTTCATTTTTTCTAAAATAATTTAATCTGGTTGCTATAGGCTACAAATCAACTCTTCTGCAATATTTCTTTCTTCTAGTTTAAACAAATCAACCCTTTAGTGAGAAAGGTGTCCTTATTAATAGGCCTCTATAAAAAAATTGTCTTCAGTAAACTTGAATAAACATTTATTAAAATAAAATATGCCGGATACCTATACTGTATGTGCTTAGACATGAAATAAACTAAAGGACACAGCTGGAAACAAATCTGAGATATAAGAGGAAAATGTGAAATAATAAATGTCTGTGTGTGTGAAATGTGATTGGGGTTGTGCACTGGTAGTTGCACATAACAGAGCTCTCATTAGCATAGCAGGGCATCACAGAGCCCAGACAGCTAGCAGGGGTCGGAGGATGTGAGCCACCACTTGGACAATTCACTGTCACACAGGTCAGCCAGCTGTGGATTTTGTCCCACTGACCCTGGGTTCTTTTCCACAGCACAGATGGTAAAACCACAACCCCCCTTCTCATTCTGGTTGAATAGAAGCCTTCAGTATCACTGTGCATAAGAACGTGTTAATGCCAAGATGCAGGTCAAGGCTATGGCCTTTTATCCAAAGGAGCCTCTCTATTGATAGGGAAATTGTTCCATGTAGGAGGATATCATTTCCATACAAACAGTCAATAAGTAAATTTGTGAAAAACACAAAAGCACAACACGAATCATGATATCTAAACTTAACCCAATAGGAAACACCTATTGCACAGCATGAGTTATTGATGAGATGCACTTCTGAATTATACAAATGTGAAATATATATAATTGTGCTTAAAACTGAAAAATAGATCCAAACCCAACCATCAACGTTATAAGGTGTGAAACATACAGTAACTCCAAAACCTGAAAGAGCTTTGAGTTATGCAGCACAAATTCGAGGAAGTGAATTGGTTAAATTACTTCTAAACCCAGTCACTAAAATCTTATCTAAGCTTTAACATGTTCATGTTATTTATAAATTGTGTTTGAACTTTTTAAATCTGTAGCTTTTATTAAAACAATAGTGATCCTGCCATGAGTGCCCGTTCACACTATGAGAGGATGAGAGGACCTTTGTGATAGGCGGAACACAGTGCCAAATGCCTATCATGGAACGGAACGCCAGGAGGAAGCCGCGACTTTTAAAAAATGGACGCCTGTCAAGAATGCATGTACTCTGGCACAGTGAGTACCGTATGGCACAGTGAGACTGGAATGGGCACAATGAGGTATGGCACAGTGAGACTGCAATGGGCACAGTGAGGTATGGCACAGTGAGACTGCAATGGGCACAGTGAGGTATGGCACAGTGAGACTGCAATGGGCACATTAAGGTATGGCACAGTGAGACTGCAATAGACACAGTGAGGTATGGCACAGTGAGACTGCAATGGGCACAGTGAGGTATGGCACAGTGAGACTGCAATGGGCACAGTGAGGTATGGCACAATGAGACTGCAATGGGCACATTGAGGTATGGCACAGTGAGACTGCAATAGGCACAGTGAAGTATGGCACAGTGAGGTTGCAATGGGCACAGTGAGGTATGGCACAGTGAGGTTGCAATGGGCACAGTGAGGTATGGCACAGTGTGGCGTGCAAATGGGCATTGTTGACCCTCTTTTCCACTTACAGTAGCTGCTGTATTCTCACCCTAAGCTTATACTCGAGTCAATACGTTTTCCCATTTTTTTTTGTGATAAAATTAGGTCCTCGGCTTATACTCGGGTCGGCTTATACTCGAGTATATACCATATACTGTATCTACAATAAATATCCCACACCCAGCCACGTGTGTCAGGTGGTGTTGTTTGCAAAGCTAGGCACAGGAACATGGGGATCCAATTCTTCCTGGGGCTCATTCAGGGGTTATCCCAACACACACTTGCATATACTGTACATTTAACAATATCACATACCGTTTCTAGAAAAGTAGTGAAAGTTTTATATAGGCTCTTAGCTCGAGCCAAAAACCTTATCAGGCTTTCTAGTGTCATTTTTAAGATATTTACCACCATCAGGCCAGTAAAGAACTGGACAGATGGCAGTCCTATATCGTGCCCCTAACACATGTAGCTGAATCCCCATGTTTGGTGAGAGGAAATACACTTGCATGTGTACCAGGTGAGTTGCTCCAAGTACATACCATAAATATTAATTGTCATACAGTTTAATTTCATTAACACATTCTTTTTAACATAGTTGTCTAAAGAAAAAAAAAGTTTTAAAGGATTAATACTGAATGTGACTTTCAGGCTTTCATTTTCAGACATATTGTTTTGCATCAAAGGCAAGTATCAAACACATATTTCATTTAAAAAATACATGTTCAAAAACAAATGTTATTATACCTTAAGGGCATTAAATTATAAGTAGTTTTATTAACGCTACTTTTTTAGTTTTATTGATATAATAGTCTCAAACCCACTCTGTGTTTCAGAGGTTTTCATCTACTTTCATTCCATTAAGTGAATCTAATTGAATCACATTTCTTAAATTTTCTCACACTCTCTGTTGCAACTCACAATTATATGGTAATATATTGAATCTATTAAATGATAAAATGTTGAAGTATCTGTGGAATTCTCCAAAATGGATATACAGTAATTTGTATAAAAATGCATTCAGGGGTCCAGGTTGGTAGCAGAGAACAATCATAGGTTTATCTGCTTATAAAATAATATAATATAATTATCTTAGTCTTTTTATTTTTTCCATAATAGCCAGTCAGATTCTCGGTTTCATTCTCTCAGCCACACTGGAAAAATAAGTGGTATGGTCCAGTTGGTTAACATCAACATCAATGTTTTTTTTTAATACCGTGTTATTTTCTTTCTCCAACGGCATGTTGTAGCATCCATCCAGTAAAATGCTGGAATGTGGCTTTGGGATAATCCTATGTGAAAGGTTTAAAATGGAACTTAAATAATATTCTGTACATTATTAACATACAGACCCCTGTTACCTACAATAATATGAACAAAAAAAATAAGTTATTTTTTTCAAAATGACTGCCCTAGCAGGACTTAGCATTGAGTATAACATGAAAGTCAGTGCTACCACTAGGCAAACTAGGTAGCCGCCTAGGGTGCCCTGTTGCTTAGGGTGCCCAGACACTGGTGTTATTACTCTCTTCTCTCTGTAGCAAGCAACTCAGTCTCAGCATCAGCAGGCAGCCGCCGCTCCGTTCACACATAGTGTCAGAGGCGCATCGGTGGCAGAGGACTGTGTCTGTGTCCCGACTGCTGAATGAATGGAAGCAAGCAAACATTAATTGATGGGCACTAGTAGGCTGCATTTAAAGGGCTCTGGTGAGGCTGCATTTGAAGGGCGCTGGTGAGGCTGCATTTAAAGGGCGATGGTGAGGCTACATTTGATGGGCACTGGTGAGGCTACATAAATAGGCAAGGGTGAGGCTGCATGAATGGGCGCTGGTGAGGTTTTATTTGATGGGTGCTGTTAAGGCTGCATTTATTGGGTGCTGGTGAGGCTGCATTTATTGGGTGCTGGTAAGGCTGCATTTGATGGGCGCTGGTGAAGCTGTATTTGATGGGCGCTGGTGAGGCTGCATTTGATGGGCACTAGTGGGCTGTATTTGATGGACGCTTCATTAAAAAGGTGGGTAATACATGGGCAGGGCAAAGGGGGTGAAGTCAGGGCTGGAGCCAAAAGGAGGGGGGCAAAATGAGGTTCCGCTTAGGGTGTCAAAAATCCTTGCACCAGCCCTGTACATTAGTGACCTATTCAGATCTATCTACGAATCTTTGGGTCTTCCTTATACATGCTATGGAGTCAAGTAGTTCCAGCTGCCTTTCTTATAGCTCCAACAATGATTTGTGAGTTTCTTCAGGTTCTTTAGTCCAAAGATATGTATTATTTAAAGGAGAGTCACAATACTCTTACTATTTGTGACAGATTAGCTGCAGAGCTGATCTGTAACTTTTGATTCCACATGCAGGTGTTATGTCCTTACCTTCTTGGTGCTGTGGTTTTACAAGCATGTGCTCTGCAGTTGCTTTCTTGCTGCATAGAACTGATACTATGGGTGTCTCCCACCTTACCTGCAAAATAATTTAACTTGTTGCATGGTCACTTGTTTGCTGCATGGTGACTTCCAAGTCACGCCCAGACCTGCCCCTATGGTCTGGGCCAGTGTTTCTCAACTCCAGTCCTCAAGGCGCCCCAACAGGTCATGTTTTCAGGCCATTATTTTGCAGAGGTGATTTGACCAGTTTGACTGCCTCAGTAATTACCACAGCCATTTCATCTGAGGGAAATCCTGGAAACATGACCTGTTGGGGCGCCTTGAGGACTGGAGTTGTGAAACACTGGTCTGGGTAATAAGTAAAATCTAGGCATGGGCTCCCTGTTCCTAGCATCATTTCATGTTCCTAGTTTCAGTTCATATTCCTACCTCCAGTCCGTGTTTCTAGTTTCTGACCTCCTGTGACCCTACTCTCTCAAGCAATCCTTGGGATTCACATGTGTCTGGGTTTTTTGCATTCTCTGTGACCCTTGTCTCTTGCATTGTTGGATTGACTTCCTGTGTGCCAACCTCATCTCTCTCTTTCTCTCTCTCTCTCTCTCTCTCTCTCTCTCTCTCTCTCTCTCTCTCTCTCTCTCTCTCTCTCTCTCTCTTTGGATTTGCTTTTCAGCCTCCTGCCCTGATTTGGCCTGGTTCCTAAATCTCCTCATTAGCCTCTGCTCATTTCAGCTCCACTAGTCCTCCTGCTCCACTTCTGTATCCACTTGTATATGCACTGCATCCTGGCCAGTAAAGGAGCTAGATTAAGAAGATCAGAATCTCCCTGCTCAATAAAGTCATTTGCCTCGAGGCCCATGGGTAAGACTGCGATTATAAGCTTTTTGTAATAATAATAAAAATAATAAAGTGAACCTGGGGTTTGTGACCTGGCACAGCAAAATCCATCTCCTGGTGAACCCAGCTGGTGCTTAGACTATGTGCCCTAGGGGATTTTGAGTCATGTTTTCACCTCCACCTACCTGCAGTTGGCATTGTGGGCCCACAATTATCTGTCCATACATGGTACAAAAGTAAAGAGATGTTTGTCCCCAAGAGTTATAAGAAACTGTCAGAAAGTTTAAATCTCCAGCAAATACAGAGAATTAAAATTAAGTTTTAGAGTGACTAAACCAGGGATCATCAAACTTTTTAAACAGGGGGCCAGTTCACTGTCCCTCAGACCGTTAGAGGGCCGGGTCCTTCACTGCCGCCGCCCCCCCCCCGCCAAAAAAAAACTGAAAGTCCCCCAACCCATGCCCATCACTGCAGCCTCACTTTCAATGCCTCCTTACTGTGCCCTCATTGCAGCCCCCCTCACCATCATTACAAGCCCCCCTCACCATCATTACAAGCCCCCCTCACCATTATTACAAGCCCCTTTCACCATTGCAGTCCCCCACCATCATTACAAGCCCCCCTCACCATTATCACAATCCCCCTCACCATTGCAGCACCCCACCATCATTACAAGCCCCCCTCACCATTATCACAAGCCCCCTCACCATTGCAGCACCCCACCATCATTACAAGCTCCACACACTATTGCAGCCCCCACCATTACAAGCCCCCCCACCATTATCACAAGCCCCCCCACCATCATTACAAGCCCCCCTCACCATTGCAGCTCCCCCACCATCATTACAAGCCCCCCTCACCATTGCAGCCCCTCACCATCATTACAAGCCCCCCCCCACCATCATTACAAGCCCCCCCCACCATCATTACAAAACCCCCCACCATCATACAAGCCCCCCCTCACCATTGAAGCCCCCACCATTATTACAAGCCCATTGCAGCCTTACTATGCCAAACGATGTCTGACCTGTCTGTGTGTGTATCAGGATCTCCTGCTCCTGCTGTGTCAGAAGCTCATTGAAAAGTTTGGGCGCGCTGTGAAAAGTCACTGTGTCAGAAGCTCATTGAAAAGTTCAGGCGCGCTGTGTGATAATAGTCCCGCCCTCCTCCTGGACTAGCTCATGTGATAGACGGAACACTGCGTCTATCACACAAGCCGGTCTAAGAGGAGGGCGCGACTATTATCACACAGCGCGCCTGAACTTTTCAATGAGCTTCTGACACAGTGACTTTTATCACAGCGCGCCCAAACTTTTCAGTGAGCTTCTGACACAGCAGTCTACCGGCCCTGCATGCAGTGGGCCCGATAAAGGTGCTCGGCGGGCCGCACGCAGGCCGTAGTTTGAGGACCCCTGGACTAAACCTTTAAGGCGCTTGGACACCACATAGCACAAAGCTTCTAATTCACTCCCTGGTTATCTCTCAATCGACTACTGCATCTCCCTCCTGATTGGATTAATTTTACATAGGCTATCCTCCTTCAGTTCCTCATGAATGCTGCTCAGTGTCTAGTATGCCTCGCCTGGCTTCTGCTTACCCAAAAAAAAAAATTAAAGAACTAATAACAACTTTCAAAGTCATTCACAAATCTGCCCCCAGCTACATCACTAACCTGGTCTCAAAATATCAACCAAACCACTCTCTCCGGTCTTCCTGCTCTCTAGCTCCCATGCATACCTCCAGGACTTTTTCCGAGCTTCTCCTATCCTTTGGAACTTCCTACACCAATCTGTCCAGCTATCTCCTAATCTATCCATCATTAGACGATCCCTAAGAACCCTTCTCTATAAAAAAGCCTACCCTGCTTCTAACTAATATAATGCATTTTTACTTTCTCCATCAGCTCACCCCCCACAGTTATTACCTTTTGTATCACTTGACCCTCCCTCTTCGATTGTAAGCTCTAACGAGCACGGTCCCCTGATTCCTCTTGTACCAAAATGTATTGTAACAGTAATATCTGCCTTCATTTTGTAAAGCGCTGCACAAACTGTATCATAATAATATAATAATACCAATATAACACATTATCATTATTGCATTATCAGTGCTAAATGCTTTTATGTTCTGTATGTCTCTTTTTAATGTGTATGTGCACCCTAACAATGAACTTTGAAATTGCTCCCTTATGAGTCTATTAAATATACTATTCAAATATTTTGTTTTATCTATTTAATAAAGGCAAAAAAAACTGTTGATCACATCAGAAATTGAAAGCTTTTATTTGCTCAATTCTTGTGTTGCCACAAGGAGAGTCAATAGCCCTTCCAGGTCTTATCTTAGATCCACAGATTGATTAGTCTTTATGTTGTGAAAATGAGAGAATACCAACCAAATCGTCCTCTGTGTTCATCCCAAGACCCCCTGATCTCTAGCTTCCTTGTCACCTCTTCCCATGCTCACCTCCAGGATTTATTTCAAGCCTCTCCCATCCTTTGGAATTCCCTACCCCAATCTGTCCGACTATATACAATTCTATCCACTTTTAAGTAATAACTGAAAACTTTTCTCTTCAGTCCTCTGCTGAAGCAAACCATATAAAAAGGAGGGAACCCCCTATCAGGTGCTTCATAATTAGTAAGACAGCTGAAAGTACAGTTCCATGAGGAAGTCAAGTCTGCTATGTGTTAAAGAATCCACAATATTATGGTATTAATTACAGAGCTCCAGATTTTTATTTACCAACCAGAAATGGGCAGGGTTGACACCGACTTAATGGGGTAGATTCATGTAAAATGGCGCATCGTTGCTCCGGCGTGGCGCATCTTTTTTCCGCTACGCCGTACCAGCGGTGAGAGGCATGTACTGTATTCATCAATTTTCCACTCACCTGCGTAGCGTTTTTTCGACGGCGTAAGGCAGCGGAACTGTAAGTGGGCGTCAACACATGCAAATGATGGTCTGACGGTGGCGCGGCGAGATCCGCACGGTGTATCTTAAACGGCGCATGCGCACTGATGTTACCTGCCTGGCTGGCTCCTTTGCACATGCGCAGTACGGTGCGACGTCACCACCAAGATCCGCCGCACCACTTCCTACTAGTGCATAAATACGCACACAGAAGCGCCACTCCCTTGCAAAGCGTGACCAGCATTTTTTTGGAATTGCCAGGGCTTTTGCTTTTAGGATGGCTGCACAAGACACTGCCGGTGACCGCAGAATGTTTAATTTCAGCCCTCAGGAGAAGGCTGTGATCACTGATGCGCTCTCCCAACATGGGTCCCGCCTCTATGGGCCACAGAGTGCCCACACTGGCAAAGCGGAGAAGACACGCATTTATGCGGAAATCACCAGGCAGGTGAATGTTGTTGGTGTGGCAGAGAGGGAGCCCAAGCATATCCGAAAAAAAATTAATGATATGCGGAGAGTGGTCAAAGACAAACTTGTGGCCATCAGAAAGCATGCCAGTGGCACAGGAGGAGGACCAGCCACAAGAATGACCCTGACTGCAGAGGACATGGTGGTGGCCAGTTTGCTGGATAGGGAGCTGGTGGAGGGTCTTCCTGGCTTTGAATCAGGGGAGCAGCCTTTGAGGTCAGGTAAGTCTGTTTTATCTGTTTTGTGGTGACTTGCATGGGTGGGGGGGGGGATACATGTGACAAGTGTGTGACTCCTCCAACATGTGTTTGTTTTGTGTCATCCACAGATGTGCAGGATGGAGCTGGCCCGTCAGTTGATGCAGGGCGACCCACCCCATCCATGGTGGAGATTGCCCCTACAGCAGTGCTTGAGGAGGTTGAGGAGGAGCACGTCGGGGTAGAAGAGGCTGCTGTCTATATTCTGGAGGAGACCCCCATACCTGGCCACTCCCAAACCACCCCCCCATGCAGGATTCCCCTTCAAGGGACACCATCCTCTCCAGGGATTCCCCCTCAAGGGACACCATCCCCTCCAGGGATTCCCCCTCAAGGGACACCATCCCCTCCAGGGATTCCCCTTCAAGGGACCTCCCCTACACCCGTCCTCCAGCCTCTCAGGCCTCTAGGAAGGCAACGAGGAAAACCAGAGGAGTCCCTGATGATTTTGAAGATCACCTGGCAAGGGACCAGACAAGACAGACCCGCCATATTGGTTCTCTTGCGGGTGATCTTCATCGGGTGGCAGATAGCCTGGCGTCCTCGGCCGAGAGCCAGGCTGCTTGCACTGTGGCAGTGCAGGAAGCCATCACCCAGCAGGCTGGGCAGAATACTGCAATAAATGAAAGCCTGCAGGACGTTGTGGGGAACGGGGCAGCCCTTCTGTCCTGCCTGGTGGACCTGCAGACCACCACATCTGACCTGGTCACCGAGGTCCGGAGCCTGTCAGCTGCTGTCCGTGAGGAGGGGAGGCAGACACGGCGACAGCAGCGCAGCAATACTACCCGCCGGCTGTGGATGCAGGCTGCCACCAATACTTACCTCCACCGGCTAGCCGTGGCAATGGAGGGCAGCCAGGCAGCCAGGGAGAGACTGGTTGAGGTTCAACCACCTGCCCCCCCAGCCCCCCCACCTGTGGCTCGCCCCAGGCAACTGCGCCCCAGGAGCCTAGGGACAAGAAGAAGCCCACGACAGGGCCGTTGATGTTTGTCTAATTATGTTTTATACTCAGATTCTGATTTATATTTTTGTTTATCTCCCTGCACACGGTGAGGAGTGCAGGCTACAGTGTGAATGAGGTGTGAATGTGTGGGGGTGACACTCCTGCCATTAAGGGGTGTCACCCTCAGTCATAGGTGAGAAGTTATCACCACGACACGTGTGAATGGTGTATGAATGTACAGCAACATAATTGGAGCCGTGGCGTGGCGTTGCTGCTCCCAAGTCCCATGTGGTGTACTTGGGTCTAATCCAATTTGATGTGGATGTGGTGTGTGTGTGCTAGGGACCACATTGGTGTGCATGCATGCATGCTCATTGTGCCATGATTAATGTGTGTGTTTAACGTGAAAAGTAGCCTACCACAAGGACCCTCCTGACTGCTCTTCCCTCAGCAGACGGGGGACCCTCGGGCAAGGGGGGACTGTGTGGGTCGGGGGTCAGGTCATCACGTAGCTCAATCTCCAGGCCCTTTCTCACGGCAAAGTTGTGCAGCATGCAACATGCCCCAATGATCTGGCACACGAAGTTTGGGGAATACAAGAGGGTACCCCCAGACTTATCCAGGCATCGGAAACGTGACTTCAGGAGGCCAAATGTGCGCTCCACCACTGCACGGGTTTTGATGTGTGCTTCATTGTATCTTTGCTCTCCTCTGGTTTGGGGATCCCGGAATGGAGTCATGAGATGGGTCCCAATGCATATGCCGCGTCACCTGGTAATGAAAAGACAGGAGGATGTTAATAGTGCATGTGCCCGTTGTGAGGTGTGCATCACGGGGGGGATAGTTATGCCTGCCACCCATGTCACTCACCAACCAGCCAGCTGTCCCCATACACGTTCTGTTCAAATTCTGTGGAGATGGTGCTTTGACGGTATATGTAGCTGTCGTGGCTGGCCCCGGGGTCCTTGGCACGGACGTGCCATATGAGGCCTTGGGCATCGACTATCACCTGTACATTGATGGAATGCCAATGCTTCCGATTGCAGTACTGTATATGTGCTCTGTGTCCCGGGGGGGCCGTAGTGCCACATGTGTGCAATCAATGGCCCCCACAGTGCGTGGGAATCTGGCAAGGTTGTAGAAATCTGTCATTGCCTTCCTCCGCAGCTCCTCAGTGGTGGGTTTGATGATGTGGTTGGCCATGCGTCTGAGGATTGCAGGGACAACCTGGTGCACACATCTGCTCATGGTGGATTGTGACATCCCAGCCACCACTCCACTTGTACGCTGGAATGATCCACTGGCAAGGACATGGAGTGTTGCCAGTACCTTCACCAGTGGCTGCACTGCTTGTGAGCGTTGTGTCTGGCTGGTGATGTCCTCCTGCAGGGTTGTGGTTAGTTCCATGATGGCTTCAGGGCTGAATCTGAATAGGCGAAACACCTCCAAATCACTCATGCCAAAGACGTCAATGCGCGTGCGGAATATCCTCTCCCGTGCCCTCCTACGTGCACGTCGACGCTGTAGGGCTATGAGCAAGGCTGCCCCTGGCATGTTGGCAGACAGATGTGTTGTCCAGCAAGTGTTTTTGCTAAATTCGTCTGTCACAGTGTTGCTTTAGCTGCTCTCCAGCTGATCTGTTCAACTCCTGTGCAAAGTTACCCCTGCTTTATGAGGGGTGACTTTCCGCAGAAAATTCCAGTTACGCGCACCGGCTTACGTCGGCGCAAGAGAAACGTGCGTTTCTGAATCGGAGGATCTCCCTCATTTGCATATTTGAATAGATAATCCATGGGAACGGTTGATCTGTCGCGCGTAAAGATGCGCCAAAGACACGCCGGCGTGGAAAAGTTACACCGGAAAAAATTACCCGATTTTAAGGCGGATCTGGTATAGTAGGTACGACGCATGGATCCGACGGCGCAAAATAGCAGTTACGCCGCACATCTCTAAAAACGCCGGAGTAATTGCTACATGAATCTACCCCAATTTGTTTTAGTTACAACGCTATTTGGTCAAATATATTACCTTCTGTTATGAACTTGAGTTCCCTTATTTGCCTGAAGTTCTTTTTTAAGACTTTGAGGAAGAGAGTCAGCAGTTCTATAACCATGATGTCTGGGATGCCTTGTGGATTCCCCATAAGTTTAGGAAATGCACTGATCAAAATAACTGTGCTTTTGCTGAATTCCATCAAAAATACAAAGATCTGAATCTGGATCACCATACTTATATTGATCTGCTTGATATTTTTCTGGGGGTGTTGCCTGCCCTATGGTCCCCTAAATTGGAAGAAAGCACCCTGTCATGGGTGACTAGATCAGCTTCCCTGACCCTACTTAATATGTGTAAAGATGTGACTTAGGCAGCGTATACACGATCGGTCAAAACCGATGAAAACAGACTGAAGGTCCGTTTCATCGGTCCAAACTGATCGTGTGTGGGCCCCATCGGTCAGTTATCCTTCAGTCAAAAAAAAGAGAACTTGCTTTAAAATTTAACCGATGGATGCCTAACCGATAGGTCAAAACCGATCGTTAGTATGCAAAAGCATCGGTTAAAAACCAGTGCATGCTCAGAATCAAGTCGAGGCATGCTTGGAAGCATTGAACTTAATTTTTTTCAGCACGTTGTTGTGTTTTACGTCACCGCGTTTTGATACGATCGGTTTTTTAACCGATGGTGTGTAGGCACATCGGACCATCAGTCAGCTTCATCGGTTAACAGATGAAAACGGTCCTTCGGACAGTTCGCATCGGATGGACTGATCGTGTGTACACTGCCTTAAATTTGCCAGTAATCATGTTTACAGATACCTTTATCAGGAAAATGAATTGCTGCCACATTGCCCTTTGATACCATGATTTGGGATGTTCTTTTTAATAATAAAGGTTTTATGCTGTAACTGCAAATCTGTTAAAAGTTTATATTGTGGATGTTTTTTGTGTACTGAGTAGCTGATCCGGGACAGATCACCCTTTAGGTGAAAGGAATCAAACTAAATGGGTGTCAGATGTGTATGTTTTACTAAAATGTTTTATTGTTTTCAGTTGATGTCCATGGTTAGATTTCTGTGTTAGAATATTGTACTGTTTAGTTGTGATTGCCCTGCTGAGGTGGTACTCCTCGGAAAGGTAAAGGTTAACTCTGATGGCCAGGCTTTCCTGGGCTTTTTGGGGAAGTACCACCATCTGCTGGGACAAACACAGAAAAAGGGAGTAAACCACCTCTTAGGGGTGCCATAGTTAGTAAGATGGCTGGGGGTATGGTTCCAGGTTTTCTCACTTTAGCTGTTACCAATTTTATTTTTTGTTTTCATAGATATTTTGTGGTTTCTAACAAGGAATGCCCCAGAGGAAGGGATTCATCCCGAAACGCGTCGGGCCTCACCCTGCATTTTGAGACAACACTTACAATTGATCACATTTTGTAACTGGTTTATGTCATTTATGACTCTGTTTTTATTCGTCAGTCAACCATACAGTATTACACGATCGACTTTTTACATTGTCAATTAAAAAAACAAGGTATTCTGTATATGTTTTTCATAATTTCTATAAGTTCCACACAGCAAGGGGGACCCCTTCTTTTATGTATCCACTTTAGGAAGAGAATTATGCTATGGATGTAAACTCAGGGACGATACAAGGGAGAGGCGGAAGGAGCCTAACCATTTACTGCTGGCAGTGTGCTGTACACACCGGCCGCACTACATAGAAAATAGTTGAAACATGTGGCAAGTGTGCTCCTGCACACAGGCATATGCCTAAGGCCAGCCCCGCCCCACCCTTCACTTCCCTGTCAGGTGGGTAATCTCCACCCAACAGAAGCTTCCTTGTCCCGGCCAGCATGACACCACTGAGAGGCTGGCCGCGAGATGGGACTGGAAAGGACCATAGAGTGCTGCCATCTGCTGGAGCGAGGAGGAACCAAGCTGTTCATCACAGAATGCAGATTACATAATTAACTCATTGAATGGGGGGACTGAGGGGAGTTTGCCTAATTAGAAATGGTATTGGTTATATGCAGCAGGAAAGGGGGTTAATGTACTGTCACTGGTGCATTAGGGACAAGTGGCAGTTAATTAACCCCTTTGTGCTGTATTAGTGGCACCAGTGGGTCAATTAACTGACACTGGTGCCCCTAATGCAGCAGGGGCTATTTAACTGTCACTGGTCAATAATGCATCAGTAACAGTACATTAACCTCCTTTCCTGCTGCAATATACCAATACCATTGCTAATTAACCATTTGCCAAACCCGCCACAGGTGGCAGCTACAGGCACTATGATTATACACTGCGAGAGACTGTCAGCAGATCCTGATCAATGATTCATGGCTGGGAGCTGCTGATCAGCTGTATTCAAACACAGCCCAGAGCTCTGTGTTGACAATCAACACAGAGCTCTGTACAGAGGGAACTATCACTTTTGTTTTCTTTTCCGGTGGAAAAAGAAACAAAGCAGGGAAAAGAAACAAATCAGTAGTAAAAAGCAGCACACATTACGCACAGTTAACCCCATGATTGCCTCTAGATGTTAACCCCTTCCCAGCAAGTGTCACCCGACTTTGAAGTTGCCCCACACAGGGTGACATCAGCCCACTTCGCAAACGACTTCTTTAATAGAAATCAATGCAAGTTAAGTCGCCCCCAACTAGTGCAGGAAACTTTTTTCGGTTTCAGTGCACTGAATGGAGTGCAACTTGTCAGGCGACTAAATCGCCTAACAGGTCGTCCCAATGTAAACTGCACCTAAGTCGGTGTTCGCCACCAATACCAGTATAAAAAAAAAACTTCCAGCATATATCCCATCATTTGTAGGCACTATAGCTTTCACACAAATCATTACACTTATTGTGATTTTTTTCCTTTTGGGTAGAGTGTTGCATGACTATGTAATTACCAGGTAGAGCATTTCTATACAGCAAAAAATGGACTGCTCATGAAGGGGGTAAAATCTTTCCGAGCTCAAGGGGTTAATCACCCTGCCCCTGGGGGTTATTGTTGCAGAAACTGACGCAAATGCTGTGTGTTATTTTTGCACATTAAATTATCAAATTAAACCTAATTTAATTTGTATTCTTTTGGGTATTTTCTTGTTTTCAAATGACACTGACTCATGCTTGACCAAAAAACTAAAAAGGACTTTCTCATATAATTAAGGTTTGATTACCAAATAGTGCTAAGGGAAGCCAGAATACTAACTATGAGGCACTTAGAAGATTATGTACAGGAATATGTATTGAAGACATCTTTGTTGAACTGTTCATATGTTAATCTTGACAACAATACTAAAGAATGTTTATTGCTATCCAACTTGACCTGATCTGAAGTTACTTAAAGCGGATCTCCCACGCCATTAACGTTTTTTTTTTAATGGCTCTTCAAAAGTTAAATCACCGTATGTAGCGGTACTCACGTGTCCTGTCTCTCCCCGCCGCTCCGCAGCAATACAGTGGAAAATAAAAACTTATATTCCTCCATCCGGTTCCAGCTCCATTTTAACTGTGGGCATAAGCCGGCACTTCCTTGTTCTGGTGGATGCCGAAGTCCCAGCATCCACCGCTCGATCTCGCGCATGCGCGCAAGCAACGGGGACCAGCAGAGAATTTTCAAACGTTTGTGCTAACAGAGCGGAACATGATAATTAGGGAGCTCTGACACAGGCTCCCAGCAGACACAGCGCGGGACAGGAAACCAGAGAAAACCCGACAAAAACCCGAGGGGCTGCAGACCGGAAGCCTCTATTTTTCACAAGGTGTTGTAACACTGTTTAATATGAAAATAGCCGGTTATGCATTATTTAGGAGCATTAGGAATATTAAGCGAAAGTTGAATTCAGGGTGGAGCTCCGCTTTAAAGACAAACTTAGGCCATGTACACACGATCGGACCAATTCGATGGTGTGTATGGCCCATCGGACCGTTGTCCATTGGACCAAAGTTTTAAAACTTGCTTTAAAATCTGTCCGACGGACACCTGTCCTTCGGACCAAAACGATGGTTAGTACACAAAAGCATCGGACCAAAAACCTGCGCATGCTCAGAATCAAGTAGACGCATGCTTGGAAGCATTGAACTTCATTTTCTCAGCACGTCGTTGTGTTCTATGTCACCATTCTGGTCTGATCGGATTTTTGGTCCGATGGTGTGTACGCACATCAGATCATCAGACCACTTGAGCGTGGTCCGATGAAAACGGTCCGTCGGACCATTCTCATCGGACTGGTCTGATCGTGTGTACATGGCCTTAAAGGGATGCAATGCATGTATGGCTTATCACAAGAACAGGAATTATTAAGGAGACAAAATGGGATAGAGGAGAAACGGTACAAAGGTTTCCTGTGCAGTGAAACTATCTGAAAGAGGCTATATTGACATTGCTAATAATTACAGTACTAGTGTCAGGTGCATAAGCTGCCAATCATTTGGGAAGTGGTGTGACTTGGCACAGGTGATGGAAGGCCCTGTCGTGAAGGAGCTTGGGTCCTTATGGCCCATACACACGATCCGAATATCGGATGAAAACGATCGTACGATGATGGATCATACGATTTTCGGATTGTGTGTACACTACTTTCGAGATCACGACCGTTCATCCGATATTATTCGATCGGACAAGCGCGAAAATGTTCCTCGTACGATGTCAGATTGTACGATTTTCGTTTAGTCAGTACAGTTGTCGTCCGACAATACAATACAAATACATTACAACACATGACATCACTTCCGATTTTTTTTTTTCGTACGAGAATTTTCGTGACTTTAATAACCTATTTCATTTTACTTGCGACTATTAAGCGGAAAAAGTTGTACGATACGTCGTACGGTATCCGGATCGTGTGTACGGGCCATTAGGCTGCTACCCTAGCAATCAGAACCCCAATACTGGGTCTGACTCGTGGCACAGGGCATCCTAGGGAGCCAGCATGGAAGTCAAGAAAGATGGAATGAGGTCTCAGGAGTTAATAAGCACAGGATAGCTACAAGTGTTTGGCTTCCTTCTATTCAAGTAAAACATATTAATCAAGGTCACTGTGAGTGAGGTGACAAGTAACTAGGCTGGTGGACTCTGGTGCAAGCTCAGTGTAGTTGTACCAGCTCAGAAATGCTGCAAAATTAAAATGAGACAAGAGTTATAATGCATAATGGGAACTGATGTCCTTAGTAAACAATGCAAAGTGTTGCAAAAGTTGGTCTGTGGCATACAAGGAGTTAAATGTGTACTTTTGGAGACGCAATAGTTTTAAGTTGGAGTGCTGCCCTAATGCCAACCTTGTGATAAATGGCACCCTCACCCTGCCTTTGAGGGCATTCTCTCTCTCTCTCTCTCTCTCTCTCTCTCTCTCTCTCTCTCTCTCGGTCCTCCTTCCTGTGATTCTGGGCCCTGTAGAAGTTGCATGATGTGCAATAGTTAGAGTTAAAAAAAAAAGTGGTTGTCATGGTGACAAGGAAGCAAAATTAGAATGTTTTGGCAGTTTTAAAAAATCATAGCTGACAGCAGATTAAAATGAAAAGTCATTTTTTAATAACATTAAATTACAAATTAGCTCATTTAGCGATTACATGTGAATACAGGTGCTGTATTTATTTTCTACAAGAAAAACTTTAAATGCACAGTTATCTATATTGTGAATAAAGGGAATTTCAGATGATGTCCTCAGCAGTAATTATTTTAACTGACTCTGTAGGTAGCCTCTACAAAGATTCACTTATCCTTGAATGGCTTATAGCATAGAATAGTAGGCTGTACTCTTAAAGCCAACCTTTCACAGATCTAGGCAATTCAAGCTGAGTATATGATGAATAAATACATAAGCAAAGCTATCTTCAATGAGAGCAGCATGCCAAAGGGATCGTTATATCCAGAGTTATAAGCAGCTGAAATTATAATCAAATCTTAACTTTTCCTATTAGGGCCAATTCAAGCATTTGCAGCACTATAATGGTGAGAATGGGCTCTCAAAGTTCAGCCTGGCCCTGCCACCTCGCACCCCTTGATTCAACCTATAGGTCACTGACGTCTAGATGAACTCTAATGAAAAGAGCAGAACTAACTTTCTATCCTATCAAAGCATATTAAGAATTTACCAAAGTGTTTCCTCTCCACCTGATACCTGTGGTAAATATAAGATGCCCCACACATCTAATGTAAGTTAACTGCCAACCCTCCCACTGCAGCCACTCTCACTGGGAATCTTGGAATCTTTTATTTGAGATGCCATCAAATGACACTGTTCTACTTAAAGGGGTTGTAAAGGTAAAAAAAAAAAAAAAAAAAAATCCTAAATAGCTTCCTTTACCTTATTAGGTTATTATGTTATTTACATCCTTTATATATATATATATATATATATATATATATATATATATATATATACACATACACATACACATACACATACACATACACACACACACACATATATATTCTTTTTTTTTTTTACCCCTTACTTTCTATCTTTCCTCTCTTTGTTGGGTTGAGGATATATTTTCATGTCAATGATTTGAATGCTTATTGATGTTTGTATGTTTTCTTATTCTGTATTATTTTCAATAAGATTTCAGTAACCACCTTTATGTATAATTGAGATCCATGGTCCTGATGAAGCAAGGGATCCCACGAAACGCGTTGACCTTCAGGTGGTGATCTCATTGGACCTTTATATATCTGTTTCTTTGGCAATCTTGTTTTGAGGATATGTATTGTTATTGGCTATGGATTTTATTTTCTAATACTATAAAATCATTGAGATTTGAAGGTTATTTCAATCAGTACATTTTGAAGTTGTTACAATAAAGCTGTATAATTTTTTTATTATTTGGTGTTTCTACATTCTATCTTTGGAGGTACAGTATCAATGTATTTCCCTTGTTGTGTTTAGTTAATAAAGGGATGATACCTTGCAAAGATGTAATTTCTTTATAAACGCCCCTTACCTCTCTTCAATACAGTGTACATGGCTTTTATAGCATTTTTACATGGCAGTAGCTTTATATTTTATCTTTACTGGCCCTTTACAATAAGCATTTTCCTAAGTGTTACGTTAAAAAAAAAATCCTTGAACTTTTGGATATTTGTACTGTTATCTCCTTCCCTTGCAATGCATATAATCATATAACCACACTTAATTCAGTATTCAGACACTGACAAATACAGTATGTGGTTGGCAAGTTGTTCAGAGGATGATCCCATTCGCCACTGAGAAGTAATCCGAAAATTGAAAATGACTTGGTCTAGGGATTTTTTTGGCCACTGTCCCATGCTGTGAACATCTGCTTTAAACTTCATTGTTCATATAAGCGTAACGCACTGTAAACATTTATCAAAGACTAACTGGCTAATGTGCCTACACTCTTAAAGGAAAAAAAAATAATATTACAATTTTATCTAAAGGCTTTTTAAAGAAAAGAGTGCTTAGACATGCAGCAGTTTACTGATTAGATCATGCTTTCCCAGAGACTGTCAGGGTCTGGATTAACATTTCAAAGTAATATTAAATTCAGCGTAGGTACAGCCATTCTGAACAATTATCTGCACTATCCAGGCACAGAGAAATGTCAAGAGCTCCAAAGTCTGTGCAGTTTATGAGCCAGAGATCTAATTTAAAGTGACAAAACCACTGCTTTTTTCACTGCTGATTACTCAGCAACAGCAGCAGTCTTTTAAAAAGCAAGATTCATTTCTGCATTGTTTGAGTCTGCTATACAACACTTTGTATATGACCAATTATATTTAGTAGTCGCTAATAGTAACATAATTCAATGGCCATTCTCAGCCTTTTAAATCTGCAGCTTTTAAAAGATAATAGCTAATGATCCCGCCATGAAGTCCTTGTTCTGGCATTTCTTATTATAGGATAACAAAAATTGAAAATTATTGTGTCCAATAAGGACTCACAAGGCAGAAAATAAATAACCCTATGCTAAAGATTTGCAAAGTGAGTGATTTAGCAAATTGAATGTCATTTAGTTAAGGTACTTGTAAAGTCTTATTTATTTCTATAACGTATTATACTTACCTGCTCTGTTGCAGTGGCTTTGCACAGAGCAGCCCAGATAGTCCTTTTCTCTGGTCTCTTGGCCCCTCCCTCCTTTTGAGTGCCCCCACAGCAAGCAGCTTGCTATAGGGGCTCCCGAGCCAAGTCACAGATCCCTGTGTCCATTAAGGCCACGTACACACGATCAGACCGGTCCAATCACCACGCTGAAGTAGTCTGATGGTCTGATGTGCGTACACACCATCAGTCCAAAATCCCATGGGGCCAGAACGCGGTGACGTAGAACACAATGACGTGCTGAAAAAACGAAGTTCAATGCTTCCAAGCATGCGTCGACTTGATTCTGAGCATGCACGGGTTTTTGGTCCGATGCTTTTGTGTACTAACCATCGTTTTGGTCCGACGGACAGGTTTCCATCGGACAGATTTTAAAGCAAGTTTTAAAACTTTGGTCCGACAGACAACGGTCTGATGGGCCGTACACACGATCAATTTGGTCCGATGAAACTGGTCTTCAGACCAGTTTCATCGGACCGGTCTGATCGTGTGTATGCGGCCTCAGACACAGAGCACTGTTTCGGCCCCACCCCTCTCTCTCTTGATTGGCTAACTGACTTTGGTTGATAGCACTGGGAGCCAATAGCACTGCTGCTGTGCCTCAGCCAATCAGAAGGGAGAGTCCCAGATGGCCGAGGTGGGGAGAGATGGGGCTCAGGTAAGTAAAAGGGGGTGCTGTGGCGGCTGCTGCAAACAGAAGTCTTTTCATCTTAGTGCATGAAAAGCATTAAGATAAAAAAATAATAATTTTGCTTTTATGAGGGTAGGGACTGATGTAAATGTACATTGTATATGTAAAGGCTGTGTAAATTGACGGCGTTATATAAGTACCTAAATAATAATAATAATTATTATTATGTTAAGCTGGCCATAGATGGATTGTTTTTTTCCATCAGCCGGTGGGCTGATTGGCAAATAAATAAACAGATTCCTTCATTCACTCAAGCAAGGTATATGGAGGAATCCTCTGATGTCAGAGTACACTGATCAGCCCCGTGGATGATTGGCTGCAGGCCCTTATCAAATGAAACATTTCCAGCATTACCATTCGAAAGAAGCTCATTGTTAGACTGACTTCTCCAAAGCAGAAACAGCCATAGATCAATTGAAATTAGCCAGTTTCTGCTAAACCAGATGAATTTCCATCATCTATGAGCAGTTTAAAGTTAATGCTTAGCTTGTAAAACACTCCATTCAGTATAAAATAGATATGCAAGGCAACACATTTGTATATACAGTACAATATATATATATATATATATATATATATATATATATATATATATATAGCAACATTACAAATATGTTGTATCCTTTTTATTATTATTATTAAGTGATCACATAATTTTTGATCTCAGCTGCATAAGAAGCTTGGAAACCTGGGGGTGGAGACTACAGGGCAGAATGTCAGTAGGAGGCAGAGAAACAACAATACAATGATCTTCCCAGTGAATGGCTGTGCAGGGGACATGTCAGCACAAGTCTTGGCCATTGGAGGACAGGCAGGCTGTGATTCCAGCACAGGCAGAAAACTGACCACACTTAGATAGATATGCTTCTATGTCTTGTGTGGTCAGATTGAAATGGAAAAGCTGGGGGACTGGCGGGGTCACTAAGTATTCCACACAAAAAACATAAGAGATACAAAGAGAATAGAATACATGGTACAACATACACATATAAGGAATATGAAATGTTGGGGTACCATACACTTTAAGGGTTGACATTTGCTTTAAAATAAACCTGTACTGAAGATTTAAGGAGGCTGCCATTGCTGACCTCTTCTGAAAATGCAGGGTCCCTAGCTGTCATATTACTCTTTTGGGGTAAGTTGCCAAACCAAGGATGCTGATCAGGATTTCTGACTTTGTGCTAACTTTCTAAACTGTTAGCTTTTCCACATCAGTCACTCAAAGAGAAGCCAGAGACAGCTGGGAGCTAAACTTTTTTGGAGGTTGGCAATGGCAGCCTCTCAGTATAGGTAAACATTCAAGTATTACTAAACTTACAACCATACAATCAAAATCAGTCTGTATATTCAGTAAAGTATGCTTGCTATACTCACTGTGGAACTGTGGAACCTAAGGGGTTAACCCTGCACATTGTGTAAAAAGACTGTTTGATCCTCCTCTTTTTCCACAGTCCCAAATCTCCTTGATAGTACAGATCCTTGGGAGCACTTTGCACATGCTCAGTTTGGTGTGTATTGCTAGAGAGTTTTTTTTTTTTGGGGGGGGGGGTGCATGTGATCAACATAGGGCCAATCAGCACTGTACAGATAGAAAGTCAGGGGTCATGCAGCCTTAAAGTGTTTGTAAACCCATATAAGTAAGTCTATGACGGTCCCTCTATTAGGGCCTGACATAGCACACTGTACATGTCTTTTTTTAAAATGAGGCTTGTAAATACCGTTTTAGGGTGATCTTCAGGGAGGTCACATGACCAACGGCCGCTTTACATTCCCCATACATGGATACTGCAGGAGAGGCCAAGATCTCCCTCTGAAATCAGTCAGGGTGATCACATGGCCGTCAAGCCCCTCCTGCAGTAGCCCTGGAAACCAGCCGAGAGTCACGTGACAGGCCTGAAGAGGGATCTAAATTGGTATTTAGATGCCTCGTTTTTATAAATGGCATGTACTGTGTGGTATGCCAAGCTATAATAGAGGGGCCGACCCTGAGCATTTAGAATTTTTGACTTACAATAATAGCAGCGAGGGGGGCAGAGACAGAGACACAGGCATGGAACTGACAAGCAGGGAGGGAGCAGGTTAGAGGAGAGCTGAGAGCAGGGCTGTGGATGACAGAGGGATCTACACTGAACACGGTGGTCAGAGCTCAGCAGCCCTGATTTTCGTGGTCAGCACAGAGAAGGGAATACAGGAAGTGGCAGGTTCAGTAAGGTTTTTTTTTTACAGTTCAGAGGGGGGCAGATTACACAGCACAAGCACTGTGCTGTTTAGTCTGTTTTAATGGACCAGGAAATCATTTTTTTGGGGGGTTTAACAAACACTTTAAAGGAAGGTCAGAGGGGAATGAAAACTCCTCTGACAAACTTTAAACAGACACTAATATAAGTCACAAGGCTGCTATATACTGCTGATAAGATAAGATATTTAGCCATTTATATTTACTATAAATAATTGCATTTCCATATTCTGTGTACTATGGGAGACCAGATATAGTGAATGCCGGGTCCTGGGTTGAGTAAATTGAACAAGCCGATCCATTGAAACATCTTTGTATTTGAATATACTAGTGTGTCAGGGTTGCATGTTGGTTGATATGAAAGAGCTGAAAGTTAATATGTTTATATGTTACATTTTGGTCTATTTTAGCTAAAATACAAGAAGCACAAGTCTGCATATAATTAGCACATGCAGTGAGAAGTATCTCAACTTCTTACCAATTATGAGGAATTTTACATAAATGTTTATGAATGTCACCATCGTTATTCTTATATAATGCAACTTTTAGCTTACCTTTTCTTATCCACCTTAAATAATTTGCATATTTTTTAACTTTTGCTGGGTTCTTTAGCTATTTACTTTTCAAGTGATATTTTAAAAGCTGTTGCATTAGCATTCCCCTCTATCAGCCCTTTTTTTAAATTATGTGTTATGTAAGTCCAAGAGCTGAATCTCTAGTTGGAGAAAGCTCTATAAGAGTGCAGGGAAGCACAATATATATATGGGTTTGATTATATTCTCTTATCAAAGGGAATGTTCAATAATGTGATGCTATGTTCACTTCAATCAACCAATCGAGTTAAAAGGAATTTCACCTAAATCTGACTTAAATGGATCTTAAAAATATATCCCACATAGCCATTTATCTTTTGTCATTGGCGCATCCATTTTTCTGTGCATGCCTCTAAAGCCCCGTGTACACTGCTGCTGCTAAACAGACATTTAGAGGCAATTGGACACTTTTTCAACTGCCCCTGAACTCATTCAATGTTATCTTATGTGTATATGTACACAGATTTGTTTACTGACGTTTTTAGGCAGCTGCGTTTATAGGCCTTTTTTTAAGGCATAAAAATGAGTTCAGACGCCAAAGTTCCCCACGTTTCAGACGACAAAGGCTTCTAAACGCATTTTGTTTATAGGCATTTCTTGTTTTTGCCCATTTAAAGAAAAAACGCGGCAAAACTGAAGTTTTTAACGTGGGTTACTATCTGTTAAGTTAACTCGTTCAGGAGCAGTTGTAAAAATTTCCCGTGTACATGAAGCCTAAAAGTAAACTGTTTTGAAAACAAATCCCCAACCACTATTTCTGAAAAGTGTGACATGTTTGGTATCTATTTACTCAATGCAACATCATCTGTTATATATATTTTTTTTTTAATTGGGCTATGTATTGTGCTTATTTTTTTTTAAATTGCATTTCAAAATCTGCTACGAAAATACCTAAAAATAAAATACATAAAAAATTGCAAAACCCAAATTAATTAATTAATCCTCTAGGGTCCCTGCTTAAAAAATGTATATATGATGTTCTAAGAAATTTTCCAGCAGAAAAATACTGATTGTTACATGTAAACAAAAAGTGTCAAAAGAGGCCTGGTCTTCAAATGGTTAAAATAAGATTTAAAAAAAATGGGCTTTTGTATTAGGGAGTATACACACAAACAATACACAAATGTGTACTGCTGGGTTGTGCAGGCAAGTCAAGTTCCTCCACCTCTTCCATGTCTTAATGGACCTTGCTTTGTGCACTGGTCCAAATCATTTGGTGGAGGGGGGATTATGGTGGTGTGGGGTTGTTTTTCAGGGGTTGGGCTTGGCCCCTTCGTTCCAGTAAAAATAACTCTTAAGGCGTCAGCATTCCAAGACATTTTGGACAATTTTATGCTCTCAACTTTGTTGGTACATTTGGGGATGACGCATTCCTGTTCCAACATGACCTCGCACCAGTGCACAAAGCAAGATCCATAAAGACATAGATGAGTGAGTTTGGGGTGGAGAAACTTGAATGGCCTGCGCAGTTGAGTCCTGACCTCAACCCGACAGAACACCTTTGGGATGAATTGAAGCAGAGACTGCGAACCAGGCCTTCTCATCTAACATTAGTGCCTGACCTCACAACTTCTGGAAGAATGGTCAAACATTCCCATTGACACACTCCTAAACCTTGTAGACAGCCTTCCTAGAAGAGCTGAAGGGTGGACCAACTCAATATTGAACCTTTCGGACTAAGACTGGAATGAATTAAAGTTCATGTGCATGTCTAAAGGCAGGCATTTCAATACTTTTAGTAATATAGTTTATATATACAGTATATAGTATGCATTGCTTGTAGACTTTGGAGCTTGAGAGAACCACAGCTCTAAGCATCCAATAGAAAGTGTCTATGTCACACTGAGTTAGGCAGACCATAGCAAAATCTTGGTTTATGTGAGAAAAGTTCTAGCATTTATAGTTCTAATTTAATAAGTGCTAGGCTCGAAAACAAAGGTGTAATTGTCTTATACGCATTTCAAGGTGCTGGAAGTGAAGTGGTTAAGGGAAGATATAACAGTAAAAGCTGGCACAAAGAGATCCACGATGGTGTAATCTATGAGGAACCTGCGATCTATTAAACACACATGTAAGTATTTGGTGTGAAACATACTCTTCCCTATGTCTGCTCTCTTATCAAACATATAAAGATTGTGTAAAACACGGCTCCCTCACCACAAGACGTGGAACGATCTGAAGCAGGCGGTAACCCTCAGATCTTCATATGTTATAACTAAAAGCTGACAGAAAGTTTTCCAGCAGCCCTCCAGCTAACAGATTGCAAATAGAAGTGTTTCTGTCCTTGCCTGCCGCAGATCTGCACCCACTGGGACGGGTGGAACATGCAGAGAGTATAATGCTACTATAATTGTGCTGGTTATACCATCAATAGAATCAACTCATCCATACACTGTATAAAAGAAATGCAGATACCAAGGGAAAAAAGAAAGGAAGGAGAGTATTTCATTATTGCTCATATGTTTGAATAATTACACAGGTGGGAACATAGACAATCATCACGACTCAATAGGCGTTCCCAAACCCAAGGCAGAGGACTTGAGTTTAAAATTTGGAGTATCAGTATTTTATAATGACCCTGAGTGCCATTGCTGAATGTCATTAATAGTGAGTATCAGATTGATTGTGTAATGGATGAGGGAGGGATTCAAGAGTTGGCAAGGGAGACTACATTAAAGGCAAAGATAATAGGAACTATTTAAAAAGACTGTACAGTAAAACCTTGGTTTGCGAGCATAATTCGTTCCAGAAACATGCTTGTAATCAACTTGTATATCAAAGCATTTTTTTAGTAGAGTATAAAAGAGAAGAGAGGCACCTCTGAGGCCGTGTACACACGACCAAGTAGATTTGTTCACATCGGTCGGGCCGACCGATTTGAACAAATCTGTCTGCTGCCGTTTTGGTTTGATCGTGTGTACACACGATCAAACCAAAATCCCCGCCAGCAGACAGCGCGCTGACGTGTCGGTGACGTGGCGGTGACGTTGACGCCGCCACGTCACCGCACCAGGAAGTAAATCACTTCCGCGCATGCGTCGAATCCATTCGACGCGTGTGTGAGAAGACATGTCTGCTGGTTAGCGTACTAACCAGCAGACATGTCGGGCGGATGGGTTCCCAGCCGACAGATTTCAAAGCATGCTTTGAAATCTGTCGGCTGGCCAAATCCGTCGGCTCGCCTGTACACATGATCGAATCTGTCTGCTGGGACGGTCGGGCCGACCGTTTCCAGCAGATAGATTTGATCGTGTGTATGCAGCCTAAGTGTAGCAATAAGTTGCTAAATATTGTACCTTCAATAAATGTAACCATATTGCTACATTTAGAGGTTCCTCTCTTCTTTTTTATACTCAGTCGTGACATGATGCTACTCTTATATCAAGACATCGCTTGTATATCAAGTCAAAATGTATTAAAACATTTTGCTTGTCTTGCAAAATGCTCTCAAACCAAGTTACTCTCAAACCAAGGTTTTACTGTATAGATGTATTTATATTTTTAGTTTTTTCAGATATGTGTAAAAGAGATCAGCTTTGATTTATAATTTATAATCTTATCTGAGTGTCCTAATGTTTTGTAAACCTTGGCCCAGATTCACAGAGCGATTACGCCTGCGCAACAGGAGATGCGCGGCATAAGTCGAAATGTGCCCGTGCGTTTCGATGCACGGCATCCCCAGAACGAGATACGCAAAAAATCTACTTTTTTTTGTCCCGCGTAATTTCGTTAGACTGGCGCATCCGTCCGTGCAAAAGTGTGCTAGACAGACCATTGATTTGCTAGACAAATATGCTAATGAGGGACTTACGGGGATCCACAAAAGAACGTTGGGGCAGCGCAGGCGACGCAGTGTGCGCAACAGCAAAATGTCCTGTCTAAAATTAGAGCATATAAAAGCTGGTCTAAAAAGATAAAGCAACACTGTTAGTGAGGAGCTCAGCAGTCACACGTGTTGCACAACAATCTGTATGCCAACATGCCAGGGGCATCGTCTCACATAGCTATACTACTGACTTTAGATGAACAAAGAAGGAGGAGGGCACGGAGGATGGCACGGGAGAGGATATACCGCACCCGCATAGACCTGTTTGGCATGAGTGATTCTGAGGTGTTTCGCATCTTCAGATTCACCCCTCATGTCATCCTGGAATTAACCACAACCCTGCAGGAGGACATCACCAGCCCAACACACCGCTCACATGCAGTGCAACCACTGGTCAAGGTCATGGCAACACTCCATTTCCTTGCCAGTGGCTCTTTTCAGTGTACAAGTGGAGTGGTGGCTGGGATGTCACAATCCTCCATGAGCAGATGTGTGCACCAGGTTGTCCCTGCAATCCTTAGACGCATGGCCAACCAAATCATCAAACCCACCACTGAGGACCTGCGGCTGAAGGCAATGACAGATTTCTACAGAATTGCCAGATTCCCACGCACTGTGGGGGCCATTGATTGCACACATGTGGCACTCCAGCCCCCCCATGAGACAGAGCACATGTACCGCAATCGGAAGCATTGGCATTCCATCAACGTACAGGTGATAGTCGATGCCCAAGGCCTCATATGGCACGTCTGTGCCAAACACCCAGGGTCCAGCCATGACAGCTACATATACAATCAAAGCCACATCCGAATGGAATTCGATCAGAACGTATATGGGGACACCTGGCTGGTTGGTGAGTGACATGGGTGGCAGGCATGACTATCCCCTCCCATGATGCACACATCACAAGGGGCACATGCATGACTAACATCCTACTGTCTTTTCCCTTACAGTTGACTCTGCATATCCACTGGGACCCCATCTCATGACTCCTATCCAGAACCCCCAAACCCCAGGAGAGGAAAGATACAATCAAGCACATGCACAAACACGAGCAGTGGTGGAGCGCACCTTTGGCCTCCTGAAGTCACGTTTCCGATGCCTGGA
The DNA here is from genome assembly GCA_029574335.1 of Rana kukunoris. NCBI lineage: Eukaryota > Metazoa > Chordata > Amphibia > Anura > Ranidae > Rana > Rana kukunoris. The sequence goes on from CM056050.1 coordinate 336,919,275, forward strand.
TAAGTCTGGGGGTACCCTCTTGTATTCCCCAAACTTTGTGTGCCAGATCATCGGTGCATGTTGCATGCTGCACAACTTCGCAGAAAGAAAGGGCCTGCAGATAGACCTACGTGATGACCTGACCCCTGAACCAGACAATCCCCCCCTAACCAAGGGTCCCCCGTCTTCTGAGGGAAGAGCAGCCAGGAGACAACTCACATTGGGCATCTTTGCACGTTAAACACACACATTAATCATGGCACAATGAGAATGCATGCATGCACACCACTGTGGTCCCTAGCACACACACCCCACATCCACATCAAATTGGATTGGCACCAGTCCACCATGCTGGACTTGTGAGCAGCAACGCCACGCCAAGGCTCCAATTATGTCACTGTACATTCATACACCATTCACACGGACCTGGGGATCACTTCTCCACCAAAATTGAGGGTGACACCCCTTTTCCGGCAGGAATGTCACCCCCACATTCAAACAGCATTCACAACCCAAAAAAAAAAATACCCAGCAAAATCAAAAAAATTCCAGCAAAAAAAAAAAAAGAGGGGGGAAAAAAAATGATTGCCCTTTACGTGAGCCACGCCTGGGGCGCCCCCGGCCACGGCCCCGGCTCCTCAGGGGAGACTCATGGGGAGGGGGAAAACCGGGGAAGGAGGAGCAGCCCCTGATCTCTGCCCACCTGGCGGCCTGCCCTCCAAGGCCACGGCTATTCTGTCCAGTGCAGCACCAAGTGTTGCCGTGTTGGCCTGGATAGCCTGGGTAAGGGCCCTCACATCCTGCCCAACGCCTGCTGATGTCGTCTGCAGTTCGTTTAGGCAGGTTGTGAAAGCCCTGTAAAGGAAAGTCCAGGTTCCCCAGCGTATCCTTGATGGAGGACAGGCTCTCCTCCATCCGCACCAAAGTCTGGCTGACCTGTCCCAGATGGCGGGTCTGGAGGAACTGGTCCCTTCTCAGAGTGGCGGGCAGGAGATCAGCCAACCCCCTGGTGTTCTGGGATGAAATCCTGCCTCCAGCTGATGCTTGTGGCCGGGGAGAAGGGGAGGCCCTTGGGAGGTGAGCCATGTTGGGGGAGGAGGGGAGGGGGTTCCCCCTTAGGGAGGGCTCCCTGCTGCCAGCCAGAGGGGAAGAGTCCTCATAAACCAAACGTCCAGTGCCTGACATGGACTCCTCCTCCTCATGATTCTCCTCCTCCTCTTGAACCTTCTCCTCCTCTTGAACCTCCTCCGCGGACTCCGGCCTTGTCAGGGGGGGCCTCATTAGGCTGCTGTCCTGGGGATGGTGCGGTCAGGCCAGATGGCCCTGCACCCTCCTGCACATCTGTGGATGACACAAAACATTCACAGGTTGGAGGATCCACACACTTGCCACATATTCCCTTTCACCCCCTCCCCCACACATGCTACACACCTGATATAAAAAAAAAAACTTACCTGGCACCACGGGCTCCGGACTTGAGTCAAAGCCGGGCAGGCCCTCAAATTCATGCCGATGAAAGGTCAGGGCCACCGCACGCTCCTCCGCTGTCAGCCTAATAGGGCATGGTGGGCCTCCTCCTGTGCCCCTGGCATGGGCATGCATTCTGGCCAGCTTCTGTTTGACCAGACGCCGGAGGTCATTGATTTTTTTGTCAATCCCAGACCGGGTCCGTGTCTCCCCCCTCCCCCGCTGAATTGACCTGCTCAGTGATCATATCCAAAATCTCCCTCCTCCTGGCCGGGTTGGTGTTGGCACTGTCTGGGCCGTGGAGGAAACGCCCATAATCGCTAATGGCCCGAGCAAGAATTCTTTTTTCCCCCACAGTAAAATTGAGCTTTCGCTTTCTCTCTGTCATACTTCCCAAAAAACTCACTCCCAGTCAACAAAAATCACTCACAAAAACAAGCACAACCAATCAAGCAAGAACACACACAAATCTAACACCCAAAAAATCACACAAGCACTCAGCAAGAAACAGTCACAAAAACAAACAGCAAAAAAACAGCAAGAAAACAAACGAACAGAAATATATCAAACAAACAGTCACTCAAACACTTATCAAAAAACACTTTCAAAGATCTACTAACAAACACTTGATCACACAGAACACTAATCTGACAACTACAAAACACAACGCAACGAACAACAGGACAAAAGCACTTGGTTAAATGGGAAGGGACAAAGGGATGTACTTTTGCAATGCAAGTGCGTTTGTGTCTGTCTATTTATGCTGTTTGCGTAGTTCACAACGTTGCCCTAGTCCATTTCCAATTTCACTGATTGCGCCGCTCCTGAGTTGTGAGCATGCGCACAGCGGAGCTGACCATGGTCTCCTTCAAGCGCGCATGCGCGAGCCGGCCGGCCCTTCATTTGCATGGGGTCACGGCTCATTTCAATGTAACACGCCCACGTCCTTCCCAATTTGTATTACTCCGCCTTACGCCTATGAAAAAACGTTACGCATGCGCAATTTTCTGCGCAAAAGCTACGAGAATAGGGTGATTACGCGGCAAAATTGCGCAAGTCTAACGTAAAGGCGGTGCGCTATGCCGGTCCAATAATGCGCAGATGTACGTGAATCTGGGCCCTTGTTTTCTATGTATAATACATAATAATATATTCACACTTATACAGGTTGTAGATTGCATGTTCCAGGTACATTTTGCTTTTTTCAATAGACGTGTTTGATCCATTGAAGTCTATGGAACCAAAAACCAGAAAAAAAGTCCCGGACCCTTACCATGAAATGCACAGATGTGAACGTGACCCATAGGAAACCATGTTAAACGGATGGTAGTGTGTTCCTGCAAAACTGAAAATGCGCTAAAAAATGCATTTGTTGTGAACCAGGCCTAATTACATATGTGGGCTCTGCTTCCTTCACTTCACTGCTACACAGTGCTTGCGCTTTACTACTACTACAACTGAAGGCTAAAAAACAGTATTAAACCCAAAAGCAAACGTTTATAATATTGCAGCTTACTAATTCTTAGTGGCGGTTTACACTGGTGTGAATTTGATGCGTTACAAAAAAGTCTAGATTCGCATGTCATCCAAAAATTAATTTGGGGGAGATTTACTAAAGCTGGAGCATGCAAGATCCGGCGCAGCTCTGCATAGAAAGCAATCAGCTTACAGGTTTTATAGTCAAAGCTTAATTGAACAAGCTGAAGTTAAAAGCTGATTGGCTACTGTACACAGCTGCGCCAGAGTGCTCCAAGTTTAGTAAATATCCCCCATTGTGTTCCATGACGGTCGTTTACATTGATTGCTAGGCGAATGCGATGCAGCAACAAAAAGGGACATGTGTGAGTTTACTGCTTTGCGGTGCAATTTTCCTCTCCATAGACATCAATGAAAACCAACATGAAATCACATCTTGTGTTCAGACATGTGCAAATACTGCTTTTTTGATTTTTACATATTTCCCCCACACCTGCCCCCCGCAGAAGAAGTGCACCCAATCCCATCCCAAAAGGAGATGAGAGGGGGAGAGGGGAGGAGAGGGGGGGAGCATATAAAAATAAAACAAATGCAGTCACCACATCTAATGATTGGGAAGCTGCAATATTTTACATTTTGGTTTTTGGTTTAATACCGCTAGGATTTGCTAACAGAATAAACAACGTTGATTAGCTAAGAAAAATATGGTGAAGTTATGCTTACTATGAAATCCCAATCACATGCAAGGGATTCAAAATAAAACGTTTTTTTTTTTGTTATGTTTTTTTGCCTGTAATTGTAGACTTTTGGCAGATTTTGTTCATGCTTACTCCTTCCCCTGTCTGTCTAATACGTATTCGCATAGCTGAATTTCATTTGCTGATTTGCTTTCTTAAGAACAATGCCTTTTCCATTCACCTTGACCTTCCCATAGGTTAGTGTCTTCTTCCTGCATCTTTAAATTGCTAGCTCCTGTAAATTATCTGTATGATAAAAGCTGAATGTTCAATGGAAAAAAAAAAACGTTGGATGCTTTCAGCTGTTAGAAATCACAGATCATTTTTTTGCCTCGATTGGTAAGGAACAGAGACTTTGCCACTATTATCCAACCATTGCTGAGAATGACCAGTTCTTGCTTCTTTTTATACATCTTTAGATTTCCAGCCAGCTTTGTAATAGAGGGTTGACAGTAGAAGTAGTTGCCCTGGGCACACAGGAGACAGCAGGCATAATATCACATTAGTTATAAAGACACAATATATTTAAATTCCTTTGAAGTTTGCATATGAGGCTAAGAAGTAAATCTATTTCTTACCATTATTATATTTTACTGGAAATGTCATCATCCTGTCAAACATAGAATGTAAAGGAAGGTTAAATTATGCGAATGGATGCAATATGGCCACAATGGGGCATGGCCAATTTGCAGGAGAGTAAGGAAATAACATCTGAACTCCAGGCAGAAAGATATTAAGGGATAACCGTACTTTCATATAACTGAACTGTCATAAAAAGTAGTTATTCTAACGTACACTAGAGATTTCAGAATGGAACCAAATATGGTCAACAACTAAAACAGCTTCCCCCAACATAATAGCTAGTGAAGCCAACTACAAGGTACTGACTAGGTGGCACCTGGTACCAGCCAGGGTAGCCAAATATGTGCAGAACTATTCGCCACAATGTTTTCGAGGGTGTACAGATTTGGGCACATATCTTCATATTTGGTGGTCATGTCCTAAAGCACAAACATTTTGGAAAGGTATATTTAAAATTGTAACCAAATTACTAGGAAAAATAATCCTTCCTGATCCTGCAATGGCACTACTCAACTTAAAACCAAACTCTATTTCACATACTCAATTCAAATTGCTGGTGCAACTCTTCACAGCATCCAAACAGACACTAGAAAAGTCTTGGAAATCACCTAAATTGGTCTTACATGAAGCTATAGCTAAGATGAATTATACCCAAGCCAAGATGGCTGCTGTTGAATTGGACACAATCCCCAAGTTTGAGAGGATGTGGCAGCCCTGGATTGCATATATTATACCAACCTTGGACAATAGAGTACTACTGCCATGGTAGCTGAATTAGTGTGTTATATACAGTTGTATTCAAAATGATTCAACCCCCACTGAAATTGATTGTTTTGGCCAGTTTGACATTGATTTTGATCATTCAGTCACCCTGCTTACAATTAAATCAAAGAGGCACGTGTAGGTCAGACAAATATAACATAACATTTATAATGAAATAACCACAGATGTCTTTTCTGTGCTCACATCATTATCAGTTTTATTCAAACCCCAAGTGACATTCAATCTTAGTACTTAGTACAACATCCTTTTACAGTTATAACAGCTTTTAAATGTGAAGCATAGCTTGACACAAGTGTCTTGCAGCGATCTACGGTATCTTCGCCCATTCGTCTCGGGCAAAAGCCTCCAGTTCAGTCACATTCTTAGGCTTGCGCACTGCAACTGCTTTCTTTAAGTCCCACCAGAGGTTCTCAATCGGATTTAAGTCTGGTGACTGCGATGGCCACTCCAAAATGTTCCAGCCTTTAATCTGCAACCATGCTCTAGTGGACTTGGAGGTATGCGTGGGATCATTGTCCTGTTGAAAGGTCCAACGTCTCCCAAGCCACAGGTTTGTGACGTACTGCATCACATTGTCATCCAATATCTCCTGGTACTGAAGAGAATTCATGGTACCTTGCACAGGCTGAAGCTTCCCTGTACCTGCAGAAGCCCCAAAGCATGATTGACCCCCCACCATGCTTCACAGTAGGCAAAGTGTTATTTTCTTCATAGGCCTTGTTTTTCCTCCTCCAAACATAGCGTTGATCCATGGGCCCAAACAGTTCTAATTTTGTTTCATCAGTCCACAGAACACAATCCCAAAACTTCTGTGGTTTGTCCACATGACTTTTGGCATACTGCAGTCAACTCTTTTTATTCTTTGGAGACAGCAAGGGGGTGCGCCTGGGAGTTCTGGCATGGAGGCCTTCATTACGCAGTGTGCGCCGTATTGTCTGAGCAGAAACTTCAGTACCCACATCTGACAAATCTTTTCTCAGTTCCTCAGCAGTCACACAGGGACTTTTCTCCACTCTACGCTTCAGGTAGTGCACAACAGTCGAAGTCAGCATCATCTTTCTGCCACGACCAGGTAGCGTTTCAACAGTGCCCTTTGCCTTGAATTTGCGAATGATGCTTCCTATGGTGTCTCTTGGTATGTTTAACATCTTTGCAATCTTCTTATAGCCATTGCCCTTCCTGTGAAGAGTAATCACCCCTTTCTCGTCTTCCTGGACCATTCTCTTGACTTCACCATGTTTGTAACCACACCAGTAAATATCTAGAAGGAGCTGAGTATCACAGTCATTTTAAAGCTGCCTAATTGGTGCTTATTGGGCTTTATTGCTTTTCCTGACATCCACAGGTGTTTTTAATACCTGATTGAAAACACTTCAATGAACCTCTGTTCTTCAGAGTGGTAGTCTTTAACCACTTAATCACCGCCCTATAGACGAAATACGTCTATAGGGCGGTTCCTGTACTCTAACAGAACGTCCATGGACGTCCTCCGTTAGAGTCAGGTGTGCGTGCCCAACCGGGCGCGCACACGCGATCACCGGTGCTCACCGGGTCCACGGGACCCGCAGCTCCGATGATCGCGGTAAGGAGCCAATGGCGGCGGCTCCTTACCACGTGATCGCGCCGTCCAATGACGGCGCGACCACGTGTGTAAACAAATCTGACGTGCGTCAGATCCGCGCGCCCGAGAGGGCGCGCACACGCGGTCACGGCGCTCGGCGGGGCCACGGGACCCGCAGCGTCAGTGATCTCGGTAAGGAGCCAATGGTGGCGGCTCCTTACCACGTGATCGCGCCGTCCAATGACGGCGCGATCACATGTAAACAAACCGCGTCACTTGCTGACGCCGGTTCTTCCCTCCTCTCGCTGTACCGATCGGTACAGCGTGAGAGGAGAGCGCGGATGGCTGCAGCAGTGTGGGATGGATCTGTGACTATTGCAGTCACAGATCCATCCATCCCTGCTCAGCCATCCCTGCATTAACTCCTTCCTTCCCTGCGCAAAACTCTGCATACCCCCCACAATACTCTGCATACCCCCCCAATACTCTGCATACCCCCCAATACTCTGCATACCCCCCAATACTCTGCATACCCCGCAATACTCTGCAATACCCCGCAATACTCCGCAATACCCCGCAGTACCCCGCAGTACCCCGCAATACCCCGCAGTACCCCGCAATACCCCGCAGTACCCCGCAATACCCCACAGTACTCCGCAGTACCCCGCAGTACCCCGCAATACTCCGCAGTACCCCGCAATACTCCGCAGTACCCCGCAATACTCTGCATACCCCGCAATACCCCGCAATACTCCGCAGTACCCCCCAATACTCCGCAGTACTCTGCAATAATCTGCAATACTCCCGCACAATACTCCCGCACAATACTCCCGCACAATACTCCTGCACAATACTCTGCAATACCCCCGAACAATACTCTGCAGTACCCCCGCGCAATACTCCCCGCGCAATACTCCCCGCGCAATACTCTGCAATCGTTTTTTTTTTCAGGCTTCCCATCCTAGAGGGGAGATGTGGGGTCTTATTGACCCCATATCTCACTGTAAAGAGGACCTGTCATGCTATATTCCTATTACAAGGGATGTTTACATTCCTTGTAATAGGAATAAAAGTGACCAAAACATTTATTTTTTGGGAAAAAGGTGTCAAACTAAAATAAATAAAGTAAAATGAACAATAAAAAAAAAAAAAAAAATTACAGCGCCCCTGTACCCGTGTGCTCGTATACAGACGCGACCGCACACGTAAGTCCCGCCCACATATGAAAACGGTGTTCAAACCACACATGTGAGGTATCGCTGCGAACGTTAGAGCGAGAGCAATAATTTCGGCCCTAGACCTCCTCTCCAACTAAAAAGATGTAACCAGGAAAAACATTTAAAGCGTCGCCTATGGGGATTTTTAATTCGCGTAGTTTGGCGCCATTCCACAAGCGTGTGCAATATTGAAGGGTGACATGTTGGGTATCTATTTACTCGGCGTAACTTCATCTTTCATATTATGCAAAAATATTGGGCTAACTTTACTGTTTTTTTAAGCACAAAACTGTTTTGTTTCCAAAAAAAAACGCGTTCGAAAAATTGCTGTGCAAATACAATGCGAGATAAAAAGTTGTAACGGCCGCCATTGTATTCTCTAGGGTCTTTGCTAAAAAAGCATATATAATGTTTTGGGGTTCTATGTAATTTTCTAGCAAATAAATGATGATTTTTCCATGTAGGAGAGAAATGTCAGAATTGGTCTGGGTGTTCCAGAACGCCTGATGGTGCTCCCTGCATGTTGGGCCTCTGTATGTGGCCATGCTGTGTAAAAGTCTCACACATGGGGTATCGCCATACTCGGGAGGAATAGCAGAATGTGTTTTGGGGTGTAATTTGTGGTATGCATATGCTGTGTGTGAGAAATAACCTAATAATATGAAAATGTTGTGGAAAAAAAATTAAAATAAAAAAATCTTGATTTTGCAAAGAATTGTGGGGAAAAAATGACAACTTCAAAAAACTCACGATGCCTCTTTCTAAATACCTTGGAATGTCTTCTTTCCAAAAAGGGGTCATTTGGGGGGTATTTGTACTTTTCTGGCAAGTTAGGGTCTCAAGAAATGAGAGAGGCTGTCAGTACATCAGATGTGATCAAATTGATCAATTTTCAGTAATTGGTACCATAGCTTGTAGACCCTATAACTTTCACCCAGACTAAATATTATCCAATTTTTTTTTTTTTGTTACCAAAGATATGTAGCAGTATACATTTTAGGCCAAATTTATGAAGAAAAATTACTTTTTTGCAAAATTTTATAATAGAAATGAAGAAAAATTCATTTTTTTACAAAATTTACGTTCTTTTTTCATTTATAGCGAAAAAAAATAAAAACCGCAGAGGTGATCAAATACCACCAAAAGAAAGCTCTATTTGTGGGAAAAAAAGGACAAAAATTTCATTTGGTTAGAGTGTTGTATGACTGAGTTATTGCCATTCAAACTGTGAGAGCACCGAAAGCTGAAAATTGGTCTGGTTATTAAGGGGGTTTAAGTGCCCAGTGGTCAAGTGGTTAAAGAGGAGTTCCACCCAAATTTGGAACTTCCTCTTATGCCACTCCTTACCCCCATACATGCCACATTTGGCATGTAATTTTTTTGGGGGGGGAGTGGGGGCTTCAGTAGGAGTGGGACTTCCTGTCCCACTTCCTGCTTCCGCCGAGGGGCTGGTTAGGCGATTAAGCTTAATCGCCTACACCAGCCCCTCCCTGTAGGCGATCACATGGGACACTGACAGGTCCCATGCGATCGCCTCTCCAATCAGAGGCGAGCCGCGCCGCGCGCGCATGCGCAGTGCGGCTCGCGCATGCGCAGTGGGTGCCCGGCCGTGAAGCCGAAGGCTGTCACGGCTGGGTGCCCACAGTCAGGATGGAGACGCCGGCCGGGGAGGGGGGAGAGGAGCGGAGCCCCGGTCGGCGCGTCGCTGGAACGTAGGAGCAGGTAAGTGAGTGTTTATTAAAAGCCAGCAGCTACACTTTTTGTAGCTGCTGACTTTTAATAAACACATTTTTGGGCTGGAACACCCCTTTAAGGGGTTGAATAATTGTGTAAATGAAGAATTCACAAAAGAAACATTTACTACTGTATTACAAAACCAATTGATGTCATTTTAGTTGCATATGGTTCTTTAAGAAATCCTTGTAGGATTTCATTTTGAATACAATTACAAATGTACACTAAATTCCCTAAAACCCTTTACAGCATTGGGGGGTTGAATAATTTTGAATAAAACTGTATGCCATTGTTCAACATCTCTTGGATTGGAGCGGTGGCTCTTGGCTCTCCTTAGGCCTTGTACACACGATCAGTCCAAACCGATGGAAACGTACTGACGTTCATTTTCATCGCTTCACAGACTGATGGTCTGATGTGCGTACACATCATCAGTTCAAAAACCGATCGTGTCAGAACGCGGTGACATAAAACACAACGACGTGCTGAAAAAAACGAAGTTCAATGCTTCCAAGCATGCGTCGACTTGATTCTGAGCATGCGTGGGTTTTGAACCGATGCTTTTGCGTACTAACCATCGGTTTTGACCGATGGTCAGGCGTCCATCAGTCCGATTTTAAAGCAAGTTTTAAAACTTTGGACTGAAGGACAAAAGACTGATGGGCCATACACACGGTCGGTTTGGAACAATGAAACGGAACTTCAGTCCGTTTTCATCGGTTTGGACTGATTGTGTGTACGCGGCCTTATGGTTCCAGTACGCTCTCTTTTTTCTCCATTTTATGTTCTTATAGTTATCATTATTTTTATTTAATTTTTCGTTTTTCTCTTTTATTTGCTATTTTACTATTATGATTTTGAAGCTCCCATTGTATTGTTAATAACTCTTTGCTTCACAGAGGACAATATATATGTCAGTAGTTACTAATAACTACATAAAACCTCTAAACTTAATAATCTTAAAGTGGAGCTCCACCAAGAAACATTTTTTTTCTAAATTTCTAAATATTCTAAAATGCTGCAAAAAATTTTTTTATACATACCTGAAGAGCCTGTTGCTAGGCAGATAGTCCTAATCTGCCACTTCCTGATCAGTGGTCCGTATTCTTTCTTCGGCTCCTCGGCTGCCTCCTGTGGAATGGAGGAGCGGTGTCTTCTGGGACCTTGTGTGTGTCCCAGGAGACATCATCCATTCACGTCGCACCGCACGGCTCGCGAATGCGGAGTAGGGAGTCGGGCGGTGAGGACGCAAGGCTTCACTTTCCGATTCCCTCACAGAGGATCGCGGCGGGGCAGCCGAGACATGAGCGTTTGCTCGGCTTCGGCTGCCGTTATCGCGGGCACCCTGGACAGGTAAGTCTCCTTATTAAAAGTCAGCAGCTACAGTGTTAGTAGCTACTGACTTCTATTTTTTTTTTTTTTCCGCTTTAATGTCATTAGTGACTAAATAGTATACCATACTTTGTCCACAAATACACTGTATTTACTTTGTATATTTACCTAATGGAATAAGAATATTTGAGCTTCTCTATTTTCGATGTATTTAACCACTTAAGGACCGCCTACTGCACATTTACGTCGGCAAAATGGCACGGCTGGGCACATCAACGTATATATACGTTGATTTTAGTACCCAGATGTGGGTCGCGGGCGCGCGCCCGCGACCCGGTCCGATGCTCCAGGGCTGGGACCGCGGGATTCGTGGACCCGATCGCCGCTGCAGTGCGGCGATCCGTCCCTGGAGCGGAAGAACGGGGAGAGCCGTGTGTACTCTGTGGCCGTAGCATCGATCGCGTCATCCCTGTAATAGGGGGACGCGATCCATGACATCACACCTACAGCCACACCCCCCTACAGTTGTAAACACAACACATAGGTCACACATCCCCTTTTGTTTTTTTTTGTTTGCGCTCCCCCAAAAAATTTGAGCACCAGCCACCACTGTCTACCTCTCACATTTTTGTGAACGTCCTTTTATTTGCATTCCCCGCGCACCCTGCTGGGGGCGCGCAGCGGGTAAAAACTGTGCCCGGTGCATCGCTGAGATTCCGATGCGCGTGCCTGGTGGCGATTGGCAGTGACAGCAGGGACGTGGAGCTCTGTGTGTAAACACAGAGCTCCACGTCCTGTCAGGGAGAGAGGCGACCGATGCTGTGTCCCCTGTACATAGGGACACAGCATCGGTCACCTCCCCCAGTCAGTCCCCTCCCCCCACAGTAACAATCACACCCGGGTAATACATTTAACCCCTTCCTCGCCCGCTGGTGTTAACCCCTTCCCTGCCAGTCACATTTATACAATAATCAGTGCATTTTTATAGCATGGATCGCTGTATAAATGCGAATGGTCCCAAAATAGTGTCATTACTAGTAAAAATTAAAATATAAAAAAAAAAAAAAAATCATAAATCTATCCCCTATTTTTTAGGCGCTATAACTTTTGCACAAACCAATCACTATACGCTTATTGCAATTTTTTTAACAAAAATATGTAAAAGAATATGTATCGGCCTAAACTGTATTTTTTTTAAAATGGGATATTATTATAACAAGAAGTGAAAAATATTGGCCCAGATTCACAAAGCACTTACGCCGTAAGTACAAATGTGCGCCCGTAAGTGCAAATTTGCGCATCTTTGTATCTATGCGCCGGACCCACAAACCAACATACGCCTAAAAACTGGCCACCCTACACCGACATAGCTTACTTACCCCGGCGTAGCGTGGGCGTACTTTTGTCTGGACGCATGTTGCTGCTCCCATTAATTAGGCATTCAAACATGAAAATGAGGGAAATACAGCGATTCACGAATGTACGTGCGCCGGACGCATGCCGCACGAGGTGCACGTAAATTGTACATCCGGCGTAAAGTTCTTTTAGGTTCCCCTTCAAAATCCATACCAGACCCTTAGCCAGGTTCCCACTTTAAGTGAAACAGAAAAAAAAATCTAATTAGTGCCTGGGACATCCCCTTATTCTGCCTATAAAATGGCGCATCTAAAGGATGTACAGAACATGCTGCACCAAAAGAGGGGCTCTGCCATATTGATGGGGGCATGAACCTCTTGCCAACAACCCTGGGCTGTAGCTGTTGTGGTCTGCAGGTGAGGGGGCTACCGGAATCTGGAACAAGGGGGCCACCAGATCCCGGCCCCTCCATAGTACCCCTATCCATTTACCAAAAAAGTGTCAAAAAGTAATAAACACAAGAGACAAGTCGTGTGACGTTGTACCCAAACATAGGGGGGCAGGATCTGGGGGCCCCTTGTTACAGGGGGCTTCCAGATTCCTATAACAACATGGGGACAAGGCGCTTTGGGGTAGGAGGGGGACAGAGGCATATGGCCTAGTATGGTTCAGGGGGGCACTCGCTTGTCCCTCCCCCTTTCTTCACCTGCCAGGATAAGGGTCTGGTGTGGATTTGAGGGGCACCCCACACCATTTTTATTTTTATTTTGGCATGGGTTTCCCCTTAAAATCCGTACGTGACCAAAAAGGGCCAGGTATGGACTAGGGGGGACCCCACGCCGTTTGTTTTTTCTATTGCCGGGCAATTTCCAGCATTGTTTTCTTTTGTCAGTGGACAAATTAGTCCTCAATGGTCTCCTGCCAGCCCAAATTAAGGCACAGTTCCACCTTTAGGGCAGCCCAGGGTTGATAGAAGAGGCCCTTGTTTCTATCAACATGGGGATAAGGTGCTTTGGGGTACGGGGGGACAGAGGCATATGGCCTAGTATGGTTCAGGGGGGGCACTCGCTTGTCCCTCCCCCTTTCTTTACCTGCCAGGATAAGGATCCGGTGTGGATTTTGAGGGGACCCCACACCATTTTTCTTTTAATTTTGACATGGGTTTCCCCTTAAAATCCGTACATGACCCAAAAGGGCCTGGTATGGACTAGGGGGGACCCCACTCCGTTTGTTTTTCTATTGTCGGGCAATTGCCAGCATTGTTTTCTTTTGTCAGTGGACAAATTAGTCCTCAATGGTCTCCTTCCAGCCCGAAGAAAGGCACAGTGCCACCTTCAGGGCAGCATATAAACTTCAGTTCAACATCTACCAGTACCATACAAGCTGGAGACAAATTACAAATTCTTTATTATTTTACATATGAATATTCCATAGTTGTTTGTCTGGAGTTCAGCTTTACCTATTTTTTGTGCGCAGATGCAAAAATGTACAGTTATGTTCCAGGCAAAAAATCAAAAATTAAGAAAAATCTTCTCTGTTAGGATAATGTAATGGGGTCACTGTCGGACATGAAAGGCAGAAAATGACACAGACAGAAGCTGTTGTGTTGTTGACAGCTTTAACTGTAGGCTAAAAGGGCAGATTTGAAAGAAAAAAGAAACTGGAGGGAAGTGTGCTACATAGATACCAATTAGATGATTTTTTAGAGACAGAACAGCTGGATATAGATTGGTAGTTATGGGCAGTGTGGACTCATCCTGATTCCGGATTTTCTAAATCATCTCTAATGTGCATAGTTGCTAGCTGTTTCTAATTTCTACGGACAGTCCTATGGTTTTAAAAGATAGGTCTTGTAGATTTTTTCTGATTTTCAAACTAGTTCGTGATCAAATTTACCATTGAACCCAAATTTGTTTTCCTGCAAGTTAGATGCCATTATTTTTTATCATCTGTTGATGTTTCCTTTGAGTTTTTAATTAAAGTTGAAGTTTAGCAGAAAACTTTAGTCAGCTTTAGTCAGATCACTTACCTGTAAATCATTAGGGATGAGCCGAACACCCCCGCGTTTGGTTCGCACCAGAACCTTTGAACGGACCGACCGTTTGCGCGAACATCTAGAACCCCATTGACGTCAATGGGACTCGAGCGGACAAATTCAAAAGTGCTCATTTTAATGCCCCATATGCAAGTTATTGTCGGAAAACATCTTTGAGAACCCGGGTCTTGCCCCAGGGAACATGTATCAATGGAAAAAAAAAGTTTTAAAAATGGTTGTTTTTTCTGGAGCAGCGATTTTAATGATGCTTAAAGTGAAAAAAAAAAAAAAGAAAAATTCCTTTAAATATCGTACCTGCTGGGTGTCTATAGTAGTGGCACATGTTTAGAACTGTCCCTGCACTAAATGAGATTACTATAAGAACAAGGTCATTTAAAATTGCTTGCGGCTTTAATGTAATGTCTGGTCCCTGTAATGTGGATGAAAATCACTGAGAAAAATAGCATGGGTTTCCCCGCCCCCCTCCCCCCAGGTCATTACAAGCCCCTTTGGCCCTATATACTTTGAACAGCAGTATACAGGTGGTGCAAACAAGACAGAGACTGTAGGTTTGTTTTTAAGTAGAATCTGTTTGTATTTTTCAACTGGTACTTCTTTAAAGTGTAGCTTCAGCCATAGAATCTTTTTATAAGCTTTTCTGAAAACATAGAGAAGGGTTATCACCCCTGTAACATTTGTTTTGCTGTCTGTGTACATCTGTTCAGAAGATTGCACCTCACTTTCTGTCCCAAACACAAATGATTTAAAAAAAAAAAAAAAATTGTGAAACAAGGATTGTGATAAAGCATCAGTTTACAGAAGATAATTTCCCCTCCTAGGGGTAGATTTCCTCTCACTTCCTGTTGTCTCCTTCCGTTGGCAAGTAGGAGTCATTTGTAAGTTGGATGTTTGAAAGTAGGGGCCTGCCGTATATACGCTGCAGAAATTTGGGCCCTAGGTGTTGGTGTTGCCACAACACTGTAGGCCCTCACAGTTAGTCTTGGTGGGCGCTGGAATGCCCTGCTGTGAAATATTAGATCAAGAATTGTAATTACATGCCCCTGTTGAACAGGGGCTGAAAAATTGGGCCTTAGGCACTGGTGCTGGTGTCACAACACTGCAGCCTTCAAAATGCTGCACATCTTCATGCAGCATGTACCCAACACTGTGTTCAAACAGTTCAGGAGGACATGGTGGGACTAGGGAAGGAGTAAGTGATTCCATTGAGCAGAGGGAAGAAGCCTTGGCAGCTACTTTGCCAGACAAAGTCCCCTAAGCATGGGTGAGAGAGGATGAGGAGGATGAGGATGGCTTGGTCATCCACTCCACCAAGTCTTCAGCATGTTGTGGCTCAACGCGGCCAGCTGCCGAAAACAAGGACGAGCGTGTCACACGGCAACTTGTTGATGACGAAGCAGCATGTTCACGACCAGCACTGTTGCCTGTAGATGCAGAGCCTGCTTGCCCTTGTGACTCTCTGCCTCTCCTTGTTGCCCTTCCAGACATTATAATGGCCTGCAGAGGACAAAGGCAGTACACACACCTCGTAGCTTTTGGTGCAAACTGCAGAGGACACGTGCAGTACACAACAAGTAGCTTTATGTGCAAAGTATTGAGCACACTTGCACTATGCACCAAGTGGGTTTAGTTGCAAAGTAATGAGCACACTTGCACTATGCACCAAGTGGGTTTAGTTGCAAAGTAATGAGCACACTTGCACTATGCACCAAGTGGGTTTAGTTGTAAAGTAATGAGCACACTTGCACTATGCACCAAGTGGGTTTAGTTGCAAAGTAATGAGCACACTTGCACTATGCACCAAGTGGGTTTAGTGGAAGTGGGGGAGCTTTGTGTGTTGGGGGTGCTAGGAGGTGGGGGGGAGCTTTGTGTATTGGGAGGTGCTAGGAAGTGGAGGGAGCTCTGTATATGATGGGGTGCTACAAAGACAAAATAAAATGAAAGGCTAAAAAAAATAAAAGACAAGATTAATCGCATTACCCTGTCTGAGGAGGGCAGCATCCGCTTAGTTCTTTGGTATTACCGTTGTCCATGTAGTTCTACTCTACAAAAGACCTCATAGCACTGGAAGTGACTGCTTGCATTAGGGGGGGGGTGCTAGAAGACTTGGCGAGATCTGTATATTAGGATGGTACGGGGTGGCAGAGCTCTGTACTGGGGGGGCTAGGGTAGGGTGACCAGACATCAGTTTCAGGGGACAGTCACCGGATTAAAGACACTGTCCCCGGACCAAGTCTGTCCCCATTTTTTTCCCCGGATTAGATTTGAACAGTGGCTGGGCAATTTCAAAGACAGTCAATGCAGAATTAAAAAAAAAATAATCTGAATTACACACCCCTATTCCGCCACTACTACTAGCTTAGGGGGGTTTATTTTTTCCATTATCTGTGCCCCTTTCTGATGATCATGTGCTGATCGGGACGGAGGGAATATTTCTTAAGTTTCGAGCGCATGACCATTTAGCTCCGCTCGCATGTTCTTCTGCCTTGTCTCAAGTCCCGGCCAGCCACCTGCCTATCTCCATGCCTTCCCTTGCAGAGTGATCTTCCTCCACTGCCCACCCAGTAGTAGCCGGGGCCTGGAGAGTAAGACTTGACAGGCTGTGAGGCGACAGGCAGAGAATCGCTTATTGCCGCCATTACTAGTAAAAAAGAAAAATATGTCCCCGGATTTCATTTAAAAAATCTAGTCACTGTAGGCTTAGGGTGAGTTCTGTACTTGGGGTGGAAGGGAAGATAGGAGGAGGGGTGAGCTTTGTGTACTGGGGTGTGGAAGAAGGGGGAGCTCTGCATCCCTACAACAGGTGCAGTTTAGAACATATAACCCTATAGTTATGTACTGTATGTGACCACAACCCCCCCATGTTTACTATATTGCAGACCAGTCACACGGATTGCGTGCCCTTTAACTACTTGAGATCCACGCTATAGCTGAATGACGGCTTTAGCGCGGATCTAAATTACCAACAAGCCGTCAATTGACGTTTTGTCATTGGCAGCTTCCCTGCGCGCGCTCCAGAGCGCGCTGCGGGGAAACACTGTGTTGGCCGTGTCCCTTGGACACAGCCAATCACAGATCGCCGCGAACGGCCAATCAGAGTGGCCGTTTGCGATGCGATCTGTGCGGCCAATGAGAGATGATCTCATATGTGTTTTTTTTTAAATTGGGATATTTATTATAGCAACAAGTAAAAAATATTGTATTTTTTTTCAAAATTGTCGAACTTTTTTGTTTATAGCGCAAAAAATAAAAATCGCAGAGGTGACCAAATACCACCAAAAGAAAGCTCTACTTGTGGGGAAAAAAGGACGTAAATTTTGTTTGGGAGCCATATCGCACGACCGCGCAATTGTCAGTTAAAGCGATGCAGTGCCGGAAGCTGAAATATCACCTGGGCAGGAGGAGGGTATAAGTGCCCAGTAAGCAAGTGGTTAACACTAGAAATAGGGGTAGGGGGGTTTGGGAGAAGCCACCAAAAAAGGACAACTCCCTCTGAAAGCATCAAGGGACATGTAGGTGTTCACCCTCTCCCTGGTGTAATGATTTTCATGGCCCCTAAGTTGAACACCTAACCACTTCATTATGTATGCAGATAAAGAAAATTCTAATATAACACAGAAACAGAACAAAAAGTTACAGCTTTCATTGGAATGTAATTATGTTCGGAACCTGGTCTCCGCTTTCCTCCAGATGCCTTATCAGAGAGGAGGATGAGGAAATGCTCTAGCTAAGAAATGAGCGGAATCCTAGGAGCATGACAATTTTAAGGACATAGATAACTGTGGAGAGTGACTTCCCTGGAGTTTCTGTGATATCTGTTTCTTTATTACCATATTTATTATTAGACTAAATATGGTAAATGATGGAACTGTTACAGGCATTGTTATCAGATCAACAGAATTACTTAGAAATCAATGTGAATGATACATTTCAGTAAAGAAAGAACAAGGGAATGCATTAACAGTTTTATTTTTTCGCTGCAGTTTTTAAGGTAGCCAGACAAACCTGTCCTGCTTTTCCCTAGCGCTGAGGTTGATCAAATAATTGTTTTAAAGAGGACAGGGTTACACTAAATTCTGATTTAAAAAAAAAATTGTAAAATATTCCAAACTCCAAAATGACCTTCAATTGCACTCATTCTCCTCCAAATTTCTAAAATTTCTAAAATGTCTTTCTTCTTTTTTTTTTTTTTGTGATTCAACTTCCTGTTAAAGTATGGCTAAAGTCATTATCCATGAACCTACTTTATTAAGGAACATAGCCACACTCTCTTGCTTGCTTCTGAGATTGGCCAGAGACTATGGATTATGAGATTTGTAGTGTGCATAGAGCAGTGCACATGACCACAGCTTGTTCCAAACTAATGAAAGTGAGGGAGAAAAGAGGAGCTATTGAAAAGAAACATTACAGAAGGCAAAAAACACAGCATTAAATAATTTCATTAAAAAAATAGATTACATGGCATTAACCCTTTTGCTGCCAGGTCCGTACATGGTACGGACCTGACAGTGAGGGGTTTTACACACATTTATAGCCACCAGAACTGTGTGTAAATCTGACAAGCAGACTCCTGCGTGTCAGGTGGAATCATTTGGGTAGCTTTGCTGGAGCTCGATTGCTTCCACACACCCCCAGTGAAGGCGCTCCCGTGCATCCCCACCATGTATCCTGGGCTTTGCTTGCCCATTTGTGGGCCCGGGACAAACATAGCAGGTGCCAGTGGGTAGAGGGGAGGTAGCAGAGTGGACACATGTCCGCTCTCTTTCCCTCCTTATTGCTGACCCGGAAAGCGACGTGTTTGATGTCACTTCCAAGTCTGCCTCTCGGTGTCCCCGATGGCATACCCAGGAAAGAATGTAATGCAATGCAATCTGCATAGCATTTGATTCAGAAGAGATTCTTTTAGACCGTGGATGTCTCATTAAACAGAACCTGTCACCAAAAAATGTATGTAATGAAAAAAATGTTAAGTAAAACATTCTTTTATTTTTTATTAAATGTCAAAAAACATAAGTTACACCCAAGCACATAAAATCTCCTCTAGCCAAATTTTTGTGGCCCCCACCACCCCCACATATACACGTACGACTGTAAAAATACACATCAGCACAGAAATTTAAATACCCCTTCAGTAAGCACAAATTACATAACTCATGTAAAAAGTTTATAAATCTTTATTTTATCCATTGAAAACATCTTCAATAAAAACATATTTTCTGAAAACAGAAATATATACTAGGTTCACAGTGCATTCAAATTAGATTAAACTACAAAATGGCAAAACATACTTGACATGCATACCATTGTATAGTAGCTTTCCTCGAGGTGGGGAGAAAGAGGAGGAGAGAGACAGAGAAGGATAAAAAAAGGGTAGAGGGATAAAGAAAAAAATATATATATTTTTCTGTGTGTACACGTTACACTTTGTTACAATTTGTAGGGGATCTATCATCCCATTTCCTTTTCTGTGTGCACACTTTACACTTTGTTACAAATGATTTAGACCATGGGTCTCCAAACTTTCTAAACAACGGGGCCAGTTTACTGTCCTTATGAATTTACAAGGGCCAGACAATGGTCAGTGAAAAGGTCTTTATATCACTGGGAAAAAATAATGTCCCATTGTTTGTTTACATTTGAGTAATTGTGTCTCATCATTGATGTCATTGGGCCCCATTGTTGGTGTCATTGAGTGAAACTTTGCCCCATAGTTGGTGTCATTGTGAGTAATTGCCCCCCATCATTGGTGTCGTTGGGAGGAAATATGCCCCGATGTTAGTATCAGTTGATGAAATAGGGCTGAATAAAAGCAAGCAAAGGGCTGCATCTGCCCACAGTTTGGAGATCACTGATTTAGACCAGTGCACAAAGCAAGGTTCATAAAGACATGAATGAGCAAGTTTGGGGTGGAGGAACTTGACTGACCAGCAAAGAGTCCTGACCTCAACACGATAGTACACCTTTGGGACAAATTCCAGGGCTTCACGTCCATATCACTGCCTGACCTTACAAATGCGCTTCTGGAAGAATGGTCAAACATTCCCATAGACACACTTCTATACCTTGTGGACAGCCTTCCCAGTCTCCCAGAGTTTGAGCTGTTATAGCTGAAAAGGGTGGGCCAACTCAATATTGAACCCTTACGGACTTATGCTGGCCATACACTATACGAAAATTCGGCCGAAATTCGGTCGTTCAGACATTTTTTTCATTTTTTCGGGCCAAAATCGATAATCGTTGGGATGTTTTTGAGCCGAAAAAACGAACGACACATTTGGAAATTTTCTGACGAACGAACGATAAATCGGTTAATTTGTTTCCAGTCCAAACTTTCTGCACTAGGTATATGTAAAAAAAACGAACCCAATTTTTTATTTTATTTATATCCACTGAACGATTTAACGGTCATTACATGATGGCACTATCGTTTGCGCTCACGACCGAACGTTTGTTTTTCGAAAATTCGTTCGGACGATTTTTTGTGGAGTGTATGGCCAGCATAAGACTGGGATCCCATTAAAAATCATTTGTGTGTAAAGGCAGACGTCCCATTACTTTTGGTAATATGATGTATTTTGTTAGTCTTCATCATTTGAGCCTATTTTGTTTATGGAGAGAGACCCATTATCACTGCTGTCTGCATTTTTCTTTTAATAAACTGTCCCAATGTCCCAAGGAAAAAAGTAAATTTTTTTGAACCTATCTGTAAGTTATTACAAGGAAGTAGATGACAATGTATAAATAGTTTCATTAAATTAACAGGCAACCAATGTTTTCACAGAAACATTTTTTTTATTATTCAATCCATTTATTACATAGAATTATAGCACTGTCATTGTCATCCTTTTCACATGCACTCAGACTGTCAATCTATTTAACTGACAAATCCACGAGTCAGCTGAGCTTCTCTTCAGCACAAGACATGTGCGCTTTTTAGAAAAAAAAAAGGAGGAGCGGCTGATTAGAATAAATGTAAAACTTGTCCTAATGTTTTTCGGTGGGGCTGCCTCCTCAGCGTGTTAAGTGCCATTTAGAAAGCATTCAGTGATAAGCCATAATAAGAGTGAAACAAGCTGTATATAAATGGGAATTAGGTTTTCTCATAAGTCACATTTCACAAAACGCTGGATGGCTGTGTTTGTCTATCTGGTAGTGAGCATTTGTTTTCACACATTTGTCTTCCCTCTAATATCTCTATATAGTCAGTTGATTTGTATCTTACAAATAATTCTAAAACTGCCTCATCCAAGCATAAAGATGTGACAATGCATTTAAGCACAACCCAATAAGTAAAACTGTTCTCTATGTGTAACCGCAAAACCTTCCCATACATCAGTGTACAGGTATGATGTTTTAACCTCCCTGGTGGTATGATTATGTCTGGAATTTTGTACCAAAAGCGGTACAATTTTTTGCATGGAAATTTGGCGTTTTCTATTGTAGGCCTGCAATTCTTAGGAATATCTCTGTCCAAACAAGAGTCTAGTAGACATCTCGGGTACATGATAAAGTTTGAAACACAAAATCATAAATTATAATATAATTAATAACTATAAATAATTATAACAAATAATAATATATTTATAATAAAAATTATTTAATAATGTAATCAACTCAAAAACACTGAAATTTGCTCAGTTGCAGAATTGTCGCTGTCAATATTTTTATTGTTTGATGACGAATTACCCCACATATCGTTATCGCTCAATTCTGCAAGTGATTCTAATTTATGATCGCTGTTTTCTAGCTGCTCTAAAAACACTTTTGACATAAAGAGACACTTTTTGGTTGCTATGGACAATCTCCAGTTTCCAGGCAGAATTTTTTTTATTTATCAAATAAAAGTGCATGCAGGTCACTGGACAGACCACTAGGGACAAGGGGGGGTGTGTATTTATTTCATACAGTACTGTAATCTATAAGATTATAGTATACTGTATCTATACTGTGTTTTTACTTTTTTGAACTTGGCGTGGAACTCCGCCCCCGTGCTTCGCGACGCTCGGAAACAGAGCTCGGCGGCACTCGGCAGTCACCAGTGTGTGAATAGAGCGAGATGACAGGTCGCACACACACAGCGGGGACACATCACAGGATCCAGGGACAAGGTAAGTAACTTTCCCTGTATCCTGCAATGCAATCCCGAGTCTGGCTCGGGGGTTACCGCTTTTGGTATTTAAAATTCACCCCGAGCCTGACTCGGGAATACCGCTAGGCAGGTTAAGCTTAGACAAAAAAAACTGAAAGCTGATTGGTTTCTGTACAGAACTGCACCACATTTTGCACTCAGCAATATTAGTAAATAAACCCCTTTATGTCCCATCGTATTTGCACAGCGGTTTTTCAAACGCAATTTTTTTGGGAAAAAATTAAAAAAAAATTTAAATAAAAAACGTAGGAAACAGTAAAGTTAGCCCAATTTTTGATATTGTGAAATATAATGTTACGCTGAGTAAATTGTGCCCACTCGTGGAATGGCGACAAACTTTGACCCTTAAAAATCTCCATAGGTGACGTTTAACAATGTCTATAGGTTACAAGTTCTGAGTTACAGAGGAGGTCTAGGGCTAGAATTATTGCTCTAGCTCTAACGATCCTGGAGTTATCTCATATGTGTGGTTTGAACACTGTTTACATATGCGGGCACAACTTACGTATGCATTTGTTTCTACCCGCGAGCATGGAAAAAAAAAAATTCCATCACTTTTATTCCTATTACAAGGAATGTAAACATCCCTTGTGATAAAAACAAAAGCATGACAGGACTTTTTTAATGTGAGATCTTGGGTCAAAAAGACCTCAGATCTCACATTTACAACTAAATGCAATAAAAAAAAAGTATTTTTTTTCCCCAGTAAACCTGGCTGAGGAACATACCAAAGGGCCAGATCATGAGAGTACGCCGCAATTGCTCCAAAGATGCGGACTATATATCGCAATCTTCGGTTCTAAAGGAAAAGTTTATGGAAAAGGGCTCCTGTGAAAGAAAATTAGATTTAATTATAGAGGAAGTATTGGTTACACCACTGACCTCTAGGTCTAAGGCCGCGTACACACGATGAGACATGTCCGCTCAAACATGTCTGACGGACCATTTGCAGCGGACATGTCTCATCGGATTTTGGTCCGATGGCGTGTACACACCATCGGACGAAAATCCCCTCGGGCTGAGGACGCGGTGACGTGGCGGTGACGTTGACGCCACCACGTCACCACTCCAGGAAGTAAAATACTTCCACACATGCGTCGAATCCATTGCGCAGAGATTTCTGTCCGCTGGTTAGTGTACTAAGCAGTGGGCATATCCGACGGACATGTCTCCGGCGGACAAATTTCAAAGCATGCTTTGAAATTTGTCCGCTGGGAAAACATGTCCGCTAGCCCGTACACACGATCGGAGATGTCTGCTGAAACGGTCCGTCGGACCAGTTTCAGCAGATAAATTCAATCGTGTGTACGCAGCCTAACAGTAATCCCTCTGCCAAAACTCAGATCAACCATGAATAGAGCTTTATTTCGGACTACCATTCGCAATATAAGGAGGTAGAAAAAATCTTTTCCTCTCATTGGCACAACTTATTCTTGGATAAGATTCTCAGAAATGTAATTCCACATAAACCTAACTTCATTTATAGAAAGGCTCCAAATTATGGAGACAGCATCGTTAAAAAAGTTCTCGAACCGCCCGGCAAGCCTGCTACTTTTTGGCAGAAAGATGGCTTCTTCTCATGCAGAAAATGTGGTCCATGTAAAGAAATAAATAGCCCAGTTAGAGGTCTGGACAATTTTACATCTCGTAATGATGTCATGTTTTCAATCAAAGACTTCATTACCTGTAATACTACGTATGTAGTTTATGTACTCGAATGTCCATGTAAACTTCTCTATGTGGGCCGTACAAAGAGGAAATTAAAAGTAAGAATTGCAGAGCACATAGCCAATATCAAAATCGGCTATAGAGATCATAATGTGTCTCTGCACTTCAAATTCTATCATGATGAAAACCCAGCGGATCTCAGATTCTGGGGAGTTGAACATCTGAATCCTAGCTGGAGGGGGTGCAATCGTGTGAGGGAATTATCTAAACTTGAAACAAAATGGATCCATTCTGCCGACACGCTTGCCCCGAGAGGGTTGAATGTTGAGCTAGACATCAACTGCTTTATAAGTGACTTCTGATTGTTCTCTGTAAATTCATTTTATTTTAAATTAATTATGTTTTATGTATATATGGAAAATATTTTTTTGTGCATGTATATAGATATATATATATATATATATATATATATATATACAGTATATATATATATATATATATATATCTATATACTCGTGTCTTCATGTCTAAATAATTTTGATCTACCTCAAATATATACATATCTGGAATGTATTAGCACTTTTTACTTTTTTATATATTTTATTATTATTCATAGATCTGTTTATGATCATCTATTAACTATTGATGGTTATACTAATCCATTTTTTTATGTCTATCATTGTTACAGACCGACCTTTTTGGTTGCTATATTTTAGTTTAACCATGCAGTAATGCTAAGTTATAGTTTTTACTTTATAGTTCTTAATGGTATTTTACCTTTTGGAACGACAATTTAATAATGTGTACATACATCTCTACTTTATGCTCTTTTTACAGAGAGCATTATATGTGCAACCAGATATACATTATTGCTATTATTTCTATGTCTGTGATATATATATAATTGCTATCTGACTTACATCTTCGTCGCAAAAGAATTACTCCTACCGTGACTCTGCTGTATATATTTATTTTTAGTATATGCTTGAGAGTATATGGAAAAAGATTTTAGGTTGAATTTTAATCTTTAAATGTATTTACTATCCATGGAATGTCTCTAACCGGTAATCCATGACCCCAGTAGTATTACACATCACCGAGTTTACCCTGCTCTTTTTTGACAGGCCTTTTAATTAACCTGTAGTTTGGGGGATATAAGTAATTTGATTGAGGATAAATATTCCCAGTACTAATACATTTGTGGCGTTCACATTGCATTACTCCTATCTAACTTTATAATTAACTGCTCTAGATGAGGATATTGACCAATGATGCTGGCTCTATGTATCAGCCTTGTCCTATAAGCAGAGAGCGAGTAGTATTTAATGGGGACGCTTACATTGTTCATCCACGCCCTCTGTTGAAGTCATTGGACGAAACCAGTCAGGGCGGGACTTTACGGCGACCCGGAAGTGACGTGTGCGCTCCACGGGTGGTTCATCCAGGAAGGAGACCTGCACGCTGTGCTTAATACTGGCTCCTGGGGAATTGGACACCGGTAGGAAGACATTGCCACTGCCACTATTTTGCCGTTGTTAACTCTACTAATGTTACGTGCATTTGGAGCGGGGGTCATACAGTGTATGAGGGGTTGCTGCTTTTAAACTATAATAAAACGAGATTACGCTATTTGGAGCTTTTCTGTGCTTTATGTGTTTTATGTGGAGCATTAACCCCACTGGCCCCAGCAATAGAGACGTATGACCTAGTGAAAGATACCTTTTCTTGCCTTGTTTAACTGGCCCTCTGGTGAGTGTGTACCCCGAAGGGGAGTGTGCCCCACTTGTGGTGTTGTTTTTTTCGGGATGAGGTGTAGGATCCTCCAAAACCTTTCCTCACTGCACTCGTTATGAAAATCCGTCACTAAACGAATGCCTATATGAAGTTGGACATTACAACCAAATAACAATCAGCCCTGTTTATCATTTTGGACTATTTTGTTCTTTTTATGATCAATATAAAAAAAAAATGTTCCTTTAAGGCTGCATTCACACCTAGGCGACAAGATACGCCGCGTACGTGGCTTATCTTGCCGCCTGTAGATGAAACTTTTTTTTTTTTTTTCTTTAACATTGCGGTCTATGAGCGAACGGCAATGTCGCCTGAAAAAAAGGGTCCGGGACTTTTTTTCAGGCGACAGGCATGGAGATGTGAACAGTCTCCATAGACCGCAATGTTATTTCACATCTCGAGCGACAAGCGCGACGGGCGTCCGGCGTTTTGTCGCTCAGATGTGAATGGAGCCTTAGGCTGTTGGGCCTTTTATTTATTTACTTATTATTGCATCTTAGTGTAAATATGAGATCGGAGGTCTTTTTGACCCCAGATCTTATATTTAAGAGGACTTGTCATGTTTTTTTCTATTACAAATCCCTTGTAATTCCTTTTAATAGGAATAAAATTGACCCACTTTTTTTTTTTTTAAACAGTGTCAAAATAGAAACAATAAACTAAAATAAATAAGATTTTTTTTTTTTTAAGTGTCTCGTCCCGATGAGCACGCGCACAGAA
Organism: Rana kukunoris; assembly: GCA_029574335.1. Taxonomy (NCBI): domain Eukaryota; kingdom Metazoa; phylum Chordata; class Amphibia; order Anura; family Ranidae; genus Rana; species Rana kukunoris. The sequence continues at coordinate 336,945,880 of CM056050.1, forward strand.
GCGAACACATACGTGAGCAGCGCCCACATATGAAAACGGTGTTCAAACCACACATGTGAGGTATCGCCATGATCATTAGATCTCCTCTGTAATTCAAAACATGCAACCTGTAGAATTTTTTAAACGTCGCCTATGGAGATTTTTAAGAGTAAAAGTTTGTCGCCATTCCAAGAGCAGGCGCAATTTTAAAGCGTGGCATGTTGGGTATCAATTTACTCGACGTAACATTATCTTTCACAATATAAAAAAAATTGGGCTAACTTCACCTTTGTCTTATTTTTACAGAATGGGGGAACCCCACAGCCATGTGCATTACGGGTTCAAGGGGTTAAAGCAGGCAATAAAGAGGTAATACAATGCCCACTCGCCACCTGTGGAATGCTCTTTGTGTAAACAAGGCCTAAAGCTGGCCATACATAGATAGAAAATCGTTCAAAAAATCTTTCGATCAGCTCGATCGTTGGACTTTAGAAATGTTAGTGAGCGCATTTTGTTTTTGGAAATGCAACGTTTTATGCCAAAAGAAAGATCCGTAATGTCAGAATTTTGCTGAGCAATCATTAGTAAGGGAATCTATCATAAATAGTTAAAAAAAAAAAAAAAAACGTACAGCGCATGTGCATTGATCTTGTACCATTAATGTAGTTACTGATCAATAATATGTGGAAAACAATTTGAAGCAATGATGGTGTAAGCACACAGTCGTTCGACAGATCTTTTTAAAAAACAAATGTGTTTTCCAAATGAATTTCTATCCATGTATGGTCAGTTTAGGAATCTAATTTTGACCTATTGCAATTCCTTTTACATCTAAGCTCAGATTAAATAGGCTGCTCACTTTGCAAGGCGATTTTCCCCAGAGCTTGGTGAAATTTCTCTTTGCAAAGAATACCCAAACCATGTGCAGGAAAAACTGAATGTTTGAGTTCAAATGATTGGATGATGGTAGTCAGCAGAGCTTCACCTCATTCACTAAGCTCTGTTGAAAATTGCCTTGCAAAGCGTAACAGCGTTTTCCTTTAGTAACTCAACCCCTAGGAAAGGAAAAGACAGCACAAGGTGCCAATCAGCTGTGAGTGTATACTGACAAGGAACACAACCTGTAAGTGTTATTAAAATGTATAGAAATCAAACATTTTTTATTTTAGATTTAAATAGTGTTGGTGGATTAAAGCCTCTGTCAGCTTTTTACTCCTATCTGTGTCCTCGCTGAGGAGATTCACCCTCAGATTTTAACCTCTCGCTTACTGGCCACTTTTACCCCTCTTCCTGCCCAAGCCAATTCTCAGCTTTCAGCACTGGCACACTTTGAATGACAATTGCACAGTCATTCAACGCTGTACCCAAAATGACATTTTTATAATTTTTTTCACTCAAATAGAGCTTTCTTTTGGTAGTATTTAATCACCATTGTTTTTTTTGTTTTTTTTTTGGTTTTTGGTTTTGCTAAACAAACAAAAAAAGACCGAAAAGCTTTGAAAAATATTAATAAAACATTCATAGTTTGTTATCAAATTTTGCAAACAGGTAATTTTTTCTCTTTCGGTAATGTGTGCTGATGAGGCTACAATGATGGGCACTAATAGGCTGCACTTATGGGTACTGATAGGTGGCACTGATGGTCACTGATGAGGCGGCACAGATGGGCACTGATAGGTGGCACTGATGAGATGACACTGGTGGGCACTGATGAGATGGCACTGATGAGGCTGGGCTTATAGGTGGCACTGATGGTCACTGATAGGCAGCACTGAAGGGCACTGAGAGGTGGCACTGAAAGGCAGCACTGAAGGGCACTGTGAGGTGGCACTGATAGGCGGCACTGAAGGGCACTGATAGGTAGCACTGATGGTAACTGATGAGGCGACACAGATGGGCACTGATAGGTGGCACTGATGAGACAACACTGGTGGGCACTGATGAGATGGCACTGATGAGGCTGGGCTGATAGGTGCCACTGATGGGCACTGATAGGCAGCACTGAATGGCACTGAGAGGTGGCACTGAAAGGCAGCACTGATGGGCACTAATAGGTGGCACTGATGGGCACTGATAGGCACTGGTAGGTGGGCACTGATAGGTGGGCACTGATAGGTGGGCACTGATAGGTGACACTGATGGGCACTGATTGGCAGCACTAATGGGCAATGATGGGTGGCACTGGTGGGCACTGATTGGCAGCACTTGTGGGAACCGATTGATAGCATTGGTGGGCATGAATTGGCAGCACTGGTGGGCACACATTGGCAGCACTGGTGGGCACTGTTTGGACTGCACTGTAAGCGTGAGGAAAGAAAAGCCAATAACTGGCTTGTGTTCACATCCTATAATGAGCTGTCATTGGCTAAGAGCTGATCATGCGGTGAAGGACCGCTGTGATTGGCTCTTTACCCCAATCTTTGATCAACTGAATATGGTACCAGACAGGACTGTGCTGTGTGGAAAAACTGTGTAAATCTCAGGACTGGATGGACAGAAATACATATTGTTTGACAGGTAAAACAGCTCCCTTATATATAACTCATCTGTGCACTTAGCTGTGTGCCTGGAGCTTAGCTTTAAATTGAATAGTTCCGTCTTACAAGGTCAGCATGGTGCAACACATTGTTTTCTTGCAGAGCCAGGGGCTTCATCTTTGACCAATCCATTCTGTTTGTATATTATAGTCTAAAAAAAGAGTGACAGAGAGAACTGGTAGAGTGAGAGAGACTATACAAGCATGGTTATAAAGCATACATTTTGCAAAAAAAAATCTTCAAAATAGCAAAAATGTCAATATATACATTATATATTACAATCAGGTACAGCCTATTAGCCCAAACAGAGAAATTGTAGTTCCAATTAACCTCTTCAGCCCTGGAAGATTTGGCCCATTAATAACCAGGCCATTTTTTGCGATACAGCACTCCGTTGTTTTAACTGACAGTTGCGCGGTCGTGCGTCTATGTATAAAATCAAAATTGACGTCCTTTTTTTCCCACAAATAGAGCTTTCTTTTGGTGGTATTTGATCCACTTTGCGAGTTTTTTATTTTTTGCGTTATAAATAACAAAAGAGCAACAATTTTGAAAAAAATATAAAAAAATATATTATTTACTATATTAAATATCCTTCAATTTTTTTCTTTTTTTTTAATTTCTTTCTTTGTTTAGGCCGATACGTATTCTTCTACATATTTTCGGTCAAAAAAATCAAAATAAGCGTATATTGATTGGCTTGCGCAAAAGTTATAGCGTGTACAAAATAGGGGGTAAGATTAATGTAATTTTTATTATAATTTTTTTTTACTAATAATGGCCGGCGATCTGCGATTTTTATCGGGACTGTGACAGATTGGACCCTTTTGACTCTTTTTTGGGACCATTGACATTTATGCAGCACACACAGATCCCGGTTCTCGCTATGTCACGAGTAATCATGGGTGCCCGGCAGTCATAGCGCCTGCTGGGCACGCTTATCAGCTCCGAGGATACGCTGCGGGCGCGTGCGCCTGATAGAGCGTCTTAAAGAGCCAAAGTACAGCTAGGATAGCTCGCTCAGGGGAGCCAACCTGCCACAGTATAACTGCAGCGGCTGGTCGGGAAGGGGTTAAATACCTCAGTAGATGCTTTATCATGGTTAAATGTTTTAGCTGCCATTTCACCAAACATGAGATCGGGTAAGTTGTTGTGGTGTACTCGATTTTCTTTTCAAATAATTTTTATTGAGATGTACACGATTTTGACCATGGAAGTATTATTGCTGTATTCCTACAAATTTTTGGAGATGGGAATGAGGGACATTTATTAGCAAAAGTATGTAGGCATAGAACACACCCCCTGCGACACCTCCTTAAAGAAGAATTATACCAAAAAGGAATAATTATTTAAACCCAAAAGTGATTTTTTTTTTACCACTACTATTCCTTGGCTTTTGAAATTTACAAATGCAGCAATTTCGAAATTGGATGAAAGATTTATAAAGATAAATAGTGCATTTAATATACAATTATATAGATAAGACCAAAATGAGGCACAAATAAGGAGGAAAGTGGGACAGAGGGACTTTGTTCTAAGTTGGGAGCTATGTTGCTGTAGATACAAGGGCCCAGATTCACAGAGAGTTGGGCGCACTTTATCCCTGCCGTAACGCAAACGCTGTACGGCACTACGCCAACGCAGCGTGGAGAGGCAAGCACTGCATTCAGCAAGCTATTGCTTCCCACGCTGCGTCGGTGTGGCGTAAGTTTCAAAGGCGCAGGCCGGCGTAGGTGGAAGTGGGAGTGAGCATGCAAATGATGGTCCGAGCATGGTGCAGTGTTTTACGCCCGGCGAATCACAAACTGCGCATGTGCCGTGACGTAGCCGTGACGTGAACGCATGAAACAGCATGAAACCCTTATGCGCATGCTCACAACCACGCCGGGACAAATGCCTAAGCTACGCCGGATCACCATGTACACCGTTAACGTAACGTACGCCCAAAACGCCGGCCTGTGTCCTCTGGTGCAGACCTTTGCATGTCTATTGCTGGGTTGCGCCTCATCTATGGGGAATAACTTTACGCCGGACGTAAAACTTACACACACCTCGCATAGCATGCGCCGGGCGCACGTGCATTTGTGAATCGCTGTATTTCCCTCATTTGCATTTTTGAATGCCTAATCAATGGGAGCAGCAACAGACGAAAAGTGCGCTCACGCTACACCGGCGTATGTAAGCTACGTCGGCGTAGGGTGGCCAGTTTTCAGGCATATGTTGGTTTGTGGGTCCGGTGCACAGATACGCCGGCGCACATTTGCACTTACCGGCGCAAATTTCCACTTACTTAAGTGCTTTGTGAATCTGGGCCAATATGTGCACCATCTCAGAAGTACTCTCTTAAAGGAGTTCTATGGCCACCACACTTTCATTTTATAACATCATCGCTGTAATAACGATACAAACAATGTTATTTTTTTTGCACTCCAATATAATCTTACAGTACTTGAAAATTGTCCTTTCATGCTGTGAGGTCTGCCTGTCTGCTGGACATCTCTTTTCACAATTTCCTGGATTCTCTGCATGCTTTGCAGCTCTTCCTGTGTTCTTTACATTTCTAAGGACTACATATCCCATGGTACCTTGCTGCCTGCAAGAAGTCATTCCTGTACGGACTCTGCTTGCCTGAAACTACTCCTTTTTCTTTTTTCTTTTTGAAACTACTCCTCTTAACACCTCTGTAGTTCAGAAGGCAGACTCTGTGAAATGTGTGACGTAGCAGTGCTTACTCACAGGGCATAATGAATATGTGTTACAGAATTCAAGGAAGTAGCTGTGTGGGGATCTTCAAAAAGTAACTTTACAGACCATTCAGAAAATCTATTCCCACTCCACAATCTAAAACTGAATATGTTTTTCTTTGTTTGTCTTTTTTATTATTTTGTCCATATCACCCCATGGCCTGGTGGTATTCTTGCTTCGGTGAGAATGACATCTCCACCTATCTAAAGCCTCCTGAAATATGTACACTACATATCCCAGGATACTTCACATTACATTGAGATGGAACAGAGGCATGGCCGATCCTGGGCACGGCGGCCGGATTTCCGCCCGATGCACTGTTTTCCCCTGACTCCCTTCCCTGCGAGCGTCACAACGCAGGGGGGCGGAACGGGGGTAACGGCGCCAAATTCAAATAGTGAAAAGTAAATACACAGTAAATCACACTGATACAATTGGATTACAATAAAAAATAATATACATTGACCTTTGATTGCCCCCCAGTGCTTTCTCCAGTGCCCTTGTCTGCAGATTTACTGTACTTGTAAACTGCACAGTGATCATGGCATCACAAAAGCACGCCTGTACCTCAAAATCGCTATGCGAACTGCTGGAAAACAGCGTCAGCGATACAGAATTGATTGCGGAGGAGTTGAGTGACAGCGACGCGTGAGAAAGTTCGTCATCAGACGCAGAAAGTGATTTGAGCGTCAATCCCGTGACTGTGCCCAGCGATGTGCGGACCTGGTGCGCAATTGATTGCGGTACGGAGCACGTAGCACCACCAAGATTTCCATTTACAGGAGCACCTGGAATCAAAGTGGACGTTGAGGATGACAATCCCTTGGAATACCTCCAACTTTTTTTGACGGAGTAAGTGATCGCCAAAATAGTTTTGGAGATGAATCGCTACAAGGAACAACAAGCTGCTACCCAGGGCCGCCATCAGGGGGGTACAGACAGTACAGCTGTAAGGGACCCGGGGGTCCCCAGGGGCCCGGATGGCAACCCCCTTTAAAAAAAAACGTTTTATTTTATTTTATTTTTTTAGGGGTTCGGAGGTTACCAGGGGCCTGGAACCCCCCAGGGCCTCAGTAGGCAACCCCCCTTTTTTATTTATTTTGTATAAAAAAAATATATATTTTTTTATTATATTTTTATTTATTTTTTATTAACCACTTAAGACCCGGACCAAAATGCAGGTAAAGGACCTTGCCCCTTTTTGCGATTCGGCACTGCGTCGTTTTAACTGACAATTGCGCGGTCGTGTGACGTGGCTCCCAAACAAAATTGCCTTTTTTTTGGTGGTATTTGATCACCACTGCGGTTTTTATTTTTTGCGCTATAAACAAAAATAGAGCGACAATTTAAAAAAATGCAATATTTTTTACTTTTTGCTATAATAAATATCCCCCAAATATATATAAAAAAAACATTTTTTTCCTCAGTTTAGGCCGATACGTATTCTTCTACGCATTTTTGGTAAAAAAAAATCGCAAAAAGAGTTTATCGGTTGGTTTTCGCAAAATTTATAGCGTTTACAAAATAAGGAATAGTTTTATTGCATTTTTATTAATTATTTTTTTTTTACTACTAATAGCGCCGATCAACGATTTTTTTCGTGACTGCGACAATATGGCGGACACTTCGGACAATTTTGACACATTTTTGGGACAATTGTCATTTTCACAGCAAAAAATGCATTTAAATTGCATTGTTTACTGTGGAAATGACAGTTGCAGTTTGGGAGTTAACCACAGGTGGCGCTGTAGGGGATGTGTGACCTATGTGTGTGTTTACAACTGTAGGGGGGTGTGGCTGTAGGTGTGACATCATCGATCGCATCCCCCTATTACAGGGATGACGCGATCGATGCTACGGCCACAGAGAAGCCACGCTCCAGGGACGGATCGCCGCACTGCAGCGGCGATCGGGTCCGCGAATCCCGCGGTCCCGGTCCTGGAGCTTCGGACCGAGTCACGGGGGCGCGCCGCGGGCGCGCTCCCGTGACCCACGGCTGGGTACTAAAATCAACGTATATATACGTTGATGTGCCCAGCCATGCCATTCTGCCAACGTAAATGTGCAGTAGGCGGTCCTTAAGTGGTTAAAGGGACAATTTTTTTTTATGGGTCTGGAGGTTCCCAGGGGCCCGGAGATCCCCACTGCCCCGGATGACAACCCCCCTTTTTTTTATAAAACAAAATCTTTTTTTATATATTGTTTTATATATTTTTTTATGTATTTTATTTTTTATATATATTATTATTATTATTATTTTTTATATCTATTATTATTATTTTTTATATTATTTTATTTCTTTTTTTTTTTTTTTTTTTATTTCTTTTTTTATATATATTTATTTAATAAAGGGCTCAGATGTCCCCAGGGCCCCATGTGGCAAACCCCTGTTTATTTTTTTATTTTTGTTTATATATATATATATATATATTCTTTTATAAATAAAGGTCCCAGGTGGCAACCCCCCTTTTTTTTTTTATTTCTTTTTCTAAAAAAAAATGTTTAAAGGGCCCAGAGGTCCCCAGGGCCACATACGGCAACCCCCCTTTTTAAAAAAAATATATATATATTTTTTTATATATATTTTTTCCTTTCTTTTTTGCTTTTTATTAAAGGGCCCAGAGGTCCACCAGGGCCCTGGATGGCTACCCCCCTTTGTTACATATATTTTTCTTAGTTTCTTCTTTTTTTTTTGTAAAGGGCCTCCCCGCTTCTCAATTCCCAGCAGGCCCCCCATGCCTGAAGCTGTGTAAGGGGCCCCATAATTCCTGATGGCAGTACTGCTGCTACCCATCAAGGCGCAGAAAATGGGAACCTGTAACCAGCGACGACATCTGGAAGTTTCTTGGCCTCATAATTTTACAGGGAGTGGTGGGGAAACCCCTGCAAAAATGGTATTGGACAACCAATAAATTATTGGCCACACCTTTTTTTGGAACCGTCATGTCGGAGTACAGATTTTCATTGATCATGAATTATTTGCACTTTGCAAACAATGAGAGTTCTAATCCAGCTCCAAAGCTGAAAAAAAATTGGGAGGTTTACCAGCTTATTTTGCAGAATTTCCAGCGGACCTATTCCTGAGACAGACATTACTATTGATTAAAGTCTACAAAGGTAGACTCAGCTGGATACAGATTATCGCATCAAAGCGCGTTGGCTTTGGCATAAAGTAATTTATGCTGTGTGAATCCAGCTACACCCTGTACACCGGGAAAGGGACCAAATTCAGCCAGCGATTCAGCGGTTTTGGAATGGAAACCGCTTTGGTTCTTTCCTTGATATAGCCATTGCTGAACCAGGGCTACTGTGTCACCACAGACAATTTTTATACCTCCCCAGAACTCTACGAATTCCTTTTCCTAAATAATGGGACTTATGGGACCATGAGGTCTAACCGGCGTGACATGCCAACAGCATTTGCCAACAAAAAGCTTGGGGCAGGAGAAGTAGCTGCATGGCAGAAGGGGAAAATGATGGCACTGAAGTGGTGGGACAAAAAAGACGTGTGCCTTATGAGTACAGTTCATAACACCTCGACCGGAATTAGAGAAAGATCTAAGCACAACTGCACTTTAACACAATGGGTGTGTGGTTTTATAATATAACAACATTTTTTTTTTTTCCCTCTCACTCAACAAGAGAGGTATATGGGCGGTGGAGGACGAGAATTGCTCTTGTCCCCTAACAATATGGAGTAGGGAGGGCACAGGGAATATGGTTAAAAATAAGGCACCTTTTGAATTAGGGTTTTTTTTTTTTTTTTTTTCTCTCACTCAACAAGAGAGGTATATGGGTAGTGGAGGACGAGAGTTGCTCTGGTCCCCTCATAATAAGGAACAGGGAGGGCACAGGAATATATTTTAAAAGGCACCCTTAGGCCGCGTACACACGATCGAATTTGTCCGCTGAAAACGGTCCGATGGACCGTTTCAGCAGACAAATCCGATCGTGTGTACGGGCTAGCGGACAGATTTGTCCATCGAACAAATTTCAAAGCATGCTTTGAAATTTGTCCGCTACAAACCTGTCCGTCAGATATGTCCGCTGGTTAGTACGGGAAACCAGCGGACATATCCTCCCGCACATGCGTCATATCCTGTGAATGGATCCGACGCATGCGCGCGGAAGTGTTTACTTCCTGGTGCGGTGACGTAGCGGTGACGTGGCGGCGTCAACGTCACCACCGCGTCACCACGCTGTCTGCCGGCGGGGATTTTGATCCGATGGTGTGTACACGCCATCGGACCGAAATCCGATGAGACATGTCTGCTCTAAACTGTCCGTCGGACAAGTTTGAGCGGACATATCTCATCGTGTGTACGAGGCCTTAGATTCAGGTTTTTTTTTTTTTTTTTTTTTGTTTTGTTTGTTTCCCTTTCTCTTTCTTGCCACTGGGGAGGCGGCGTAGGGGGAGGAGAGAGTAGGAGATAAGGAGGAGGTTGGACTGTCCCACTGTGATATAGGAAACTGTTTATATGTTTAATGTTGTAAGTCAGATGTATGAAATGATAAATGTATTGAACTGAAGGAAAAAATAAATAAATTTGTATGCTTATTGAAAATGTGGTATTAATGTATAAATGTTCTGAAAAACTCAATAAAAATAAATTAAAACAAACATAACACCTCGACCGTAATGGTACATACCAGAGGTGGAAAGGATGTTATGAAGCCACAGGTTGTGTTGGACTACAACCACACTATGGGAGGTGTGGACAGAGAGGACCAGGCCATGACCTTTTACCCAGCTATGAGGAAGCAGCAAAAAAAAAAATACTATAACAAGAATTTCCGACATGTTTTGGAACAGTGCCTGTGGAATTTCTTCATTCTGATGGAAAAAAAAGTGACAGGCCTATGGTCCATGCGGACATTGTGTGGAAGGTTGCAGAACTAATCTTTCTAAAGCACCAAATGCCAATGGCGGTAAACCGATCTGGACGTCAGGCTGCTGGTGTTGTGAACCCTGAATGACTGACTGGTCGTCACTTTTTGGACCACATTCCACCCACTGAAAAAAAAAACAGCACCCACAAGGATGTGTGTGGTTTGCTGCTCTAAGCACGATGTCAACGGAAGAAAAATCCGTAAAGAAACGTGTTTCTATTGTCCCGACTGCAATGTTGGACTTTGTGCTATACCTTGTTTTAGAAATTTTCATACCCGAGACGTTTACTGACTAATGATATTGCACCTTTGTTTGACCCCCCAAAAAAATCTGAGTTTTTGAAAAAATTATTTACTAAAAATTATTGAATAAAAAGTATTGTTATTATTAAATTATTATTTGTTATTATTTATTATATTATAATTTATGATTTTGTGTTTCAAAATTTATGATAGTCTACTAGACTCTGGTTTGGACAGATTTAGGTGAGTTATTCCTAAGAATTACAGGCCTGCAATCTAAAACGCCAAATTTCCATGCAAAATAATGGTACCGCTTTCAGCACTTAAAATCTGAAATAATCATACAGTCAGGGAGGTAAAACACAAATTTTATATACGCATGCTGATTTTCCAAATAATATATTTTTTATCCTAGCCTATGTTTACATCAAACATTCAGTCAGGTTCAAGAGAATTTAAATAAAAATACCCATCCTACCCACGGTTAATTTTGACATCAAATTTCGAATTTAGTTTTAGTCATAGTCTTTTGACCTAAATGCTATTTTATGGTACCCAGTACCACCTTTACCAATAAAGGCATAACTTCAAACTATTTTAGTTTTAGTCGTATTTTAGTGATTTGAAAAGTTTTACTGTAGTTTTAGTTATATTTTAGTTGACTAAAACCTCCAGTTCTTTTTAGTCGACTAAAATACTAAAATCTATTTGGTTTAGTTAAATTGTAATGCATTATTTAAGCAGTTTTCCTCCTGTAATAAAAATCTAATAACATGTAGTGGGGAAGTAAATGGGAGTGAAGGAGTGCACAGGACAGAGAACTGTTCTACGGAGGCTGTTATTTTACACAGTGCTAAGCACTTCTAAGCACTGTTATCTTGCAGGGCATTGTTCCAGACAGTGGTGGCTGCTGCTCAACATTTTTGGGGGGGCGCAAACAAACTGAAAAAAAAAACATCAAGAGCAACCTCTGTGCCCATCAAGCACAGCCACTGTGCCCATCAAGTGCAGCCACTGTGCCAATAAAGTGCAGCCATTGTGCCATCAAACGCAGCTACTGTGCCCATCAATTTCTACCACTGTGCCCATCAATTGCCGCCACTGTGCCTATCAATTACCGCCACTGTGCCCCATCAATTGCCGCCACTGTGCCCCATCAATTGCCGCCACTGTGCCCCATCAATTGCCACCAGTGTGCCCCATCAATTGCTGCCAATGTGCCACATCAATTGCCACCAGTGTGCCCCATCAATTGCCTCCACTGTGCCCATCAATTGCTGTCAGTGTGCCCATCAATTGCTGGCACTGTGCCCCATCAATTGCCACCAGTGTGCCCCATCAATTGCTGCCAGTGTGCCCCATCAAATATGCTGCCAGTGTGCCCCCCCGCCCGGCACTTACCTGTCTCAGCACTGTCCTCCACGCTCCGAGTCCACATGTCTTCTCCCGTCCTCTTCCCATCCTGATAGTTGTCCAATCACAGGGCCTGTCGCTTCAGCCAATCAGGTGACAGGGTAACCAGACCCGAGCACCTGATTGGCTGAGAGCCGGGTCAGTTTTAGGGAAGCAATTTATTTGCACAGCATTGCGCCTGCCGTTTACCAATTTGAAAACTATTGCTCTAATCAGGACGCCTATTAGAGCCGACGGCTCTAATTAGGCGCTTCCAAAAAAACGCTGCTGTAATTCAGATGCCTGACAAGCGGCCGGACACCTGAATAGGGGAGCGACAGCGGTGACAATAGATAGATTCATGCAATGCACGAATCTATCTTTTGGTGACTGACAGGTGCAGGAGAGAGGGGGCGGCGCCCCTGCGCCCTTTATGGACGCACCGCTACTGGTTCCAGAACTCCCAGGCAGCAGGCAGACAGAGGGAACCTGAATCTCTCAACCAATACAGCTTGTCAGGCTTTGACAAGCAGGGCTCTGAGGAAAGTGGAAGTTCAGGACAGTAAATGTCCCTTCCTCACATTTTCATTCTGTTTTCGCTGAACATCCGCTGACACCCGATCTCGTTCGCTTCAGCATTCCTCCGATTCTGCAGACAGAGGAAAACCCTATTTTTCCTTCCGTCTGCAGATCGGATCGGATGAACATGGACAGACGGTCTGTGTTCATCCGGACCCCCAATAGGGGAGAGCGGAGGAAAGACAGGGCGGTCCCTGCACAGTGTGCGGGGACCGCCCTGTCATCCGCCGGCACAGCGGGGATCAACCGAGTGATCCCCTCTGAGCAAGAGGAGGTTCACGGGGCGGATCATTACTGATCCGCCCCGTGTGAAAGAGCCCTAACTATCAACAAATTTACTTATGTCCCCCATGTGAACCTCTCTATTGGTCATACAGGGAAAAACAACAGGTTTCCACTAATGCAGTCCTCCCCAGCAGCTTATACTTGCCTTCCTTTTGCTCCTCCACCATTCCATTAAGCCATATGGGGTGTAGGGAAAGCCCTGTATAGGCTACAAGCCGCTGGAGTTGCTGCTTAGACAGGGCTATAGACTCCATATATGACAGTGCTGGTCAATCAGTACTTGGTATTTCCTTCGACTCCTGGCATTTATTGGAGCTGTGGAAGAGAAGAAAAGGTAAGTAATGGTACTGGGCATAAGGATTCAATTAAAATGAACCTTTTGCTTTACCTTGCATGGGAAAAGTAAGGATTTACTCTAAAGAACATTCATCATGAGATAAATAAGCAGCTTCCCATTAGCAGACTTCCAATTATGCTAGGTCTCTGACTCCATTTGACTTCAATATTTCTGAACCACAGACCCTGAACAAGAATGCAGCAAATGAGTGTCAGAATTCCTTATCTATATGCTTATGCTAGGTCAGTGACTCAGAAAGTACTAAAGCCAAAGCAGCAGCATGACACCCTGCCAATTGCCATTCTCGGAAAGCCAGGTCAGCAACGACATCCTCCATTGTTTTATCACACGTTTCCTTCAAATCATCCTAGCCTAGTTTGTAGAGTCGTTCAGGCAACTGGGCAACTTTTCAGCTAAACTACACTAGTGATTTTTTATTGATTAGTAGCATGAGATTAACTTCTCCCCAACCAGAAACTCATTTGTATCACACTGATTTTAAAAAGTAGCATTTGTCCTCAAGAGCATATTTTTTTGCTTTGCCTTGATTAAAAATCTGATAACGCAGACTTTTGGCTTGATCATTTTCACATCAGGCCAACGAGGAGATGGTAGCAGAGGCTTCATTTGTTTATTTTGCTGCAACAAACAAGGACTGATCTGAAATGATGGTGACCAGTCTTCTATAACCTGTTACAAAGATATTGAGTGGCGTTCACTAAAAAGTCTTGTCCCACAAAAGGACAGCACTTAGTTCTTTTGAAGACTTCTTGTGTGAATCATTACAATACAGTTCTTTGTACATGCAAAGGAAATAATAGAGCAGATTAACAACTTTTAAGGTCATCTTTAAAAAAAATGCACATGATCAACAGCCTGAAAAGCATTGCACTTTCGATCAACAGATTATGGATGCAATTCCAGGCTCCAGCACACTCTTTCTCCAGCTTTGAAATTTTGTTACAAATCTAGAGGAAGAATGAATGTATTATGAGCGTGCTGATCAGCATGCTCACGGTTCTTTGCAACTACTAGTTCGTATTCTGCAGTGGTAGATGGGACTTGTAGTTTTTTCATTCACAGACAGCTGTGAATGATTAACCGCTTCCCGACTGGCTCATGCAAATATACTGTGACAGAATGGCTATATGTATATATACGGCTTCACCCAGAAGAGCCACCAGAGGGTGCTCTCCAACGCCCCCTGTGTGGCAGGGAACCCGATGAACGTGGCCGGAAGGCGTGATGGCCGCCGGCCACGTGCGATCACATGCACGACCAGGAGCACACAGGTTTGTGTGTGTAAACACACAAATCCCCATGCTGTCTGAAGAGACAAGACAGATCATGTTTTTCCCATCCCCCCACAGTTAGAACACAAAATAGGGAACTCAGTTAACCCCTTTAAACGCCCCCTAGTGTTATCCCCTTCCCTGCTAGTGACATTTACATAGTAATCAGTGCATTTTTATAGCACTAATTGCTCTGTAAATGTCAATGCTCCCAAAAATGTGTCAAAAGTGTCCAACCCTGTTTGTCGCAACGTTGCAATACTGAAAAAAAATGCAGATCACCGCTGTTACTAGTAAAAAAAATAAAAATGCCATATAAATGCCATAAATCTTTCCCATAGTTTGTAGACGCTATAACTTTTGCGCAAACCAATCAATATACGCTTATTGCGATTTTTTTTCAAAAATATGCAAAAGAATGCATATCGGCCTAAACTGAGGAAACTATTTTTTTTTGTTTTTTTATTGGGATATAGCAAAAAGTAAAAGATATTGTGTTTTTTTTTTTAAATTGTTGCTCTTTTTTTGTTTATAGTGCAAAAAATAAAAACCACAGAGGTGATCAAATACCACCAAAAGAAAGCTTTATTTGTGGCAAAAAAAGGACATAAATTTTGTTTGGGTACAACATCACATGATCGCCCAATTGTCAGTTAAAGCGACGCAGTGCAGTATTGCAAAAAATGGCCCAGTCATTGGGCAGCCAAATCTTCTGGGGCTATGCGAGCCCCACACAGCCATGATGTTTTTAAAAACAGCAGGTGTGGGGAGAGGATGACCCTGCTGACCACCTTCTGAAATTTTAAGCTAATTGACTGGAATAAGCATGCAGTAAGAAAAGTCAGAGTGAAGCTAGAACAACTGATTTGCATACTTGGTCAGGATCTAAGGTCTGGAAAGTGTAGAAGCTATTGTATTGCAACAGTAGAAGAGTACCTTCAATTACTCACAATGTTTAGATACAGAGGTAGGCCACTTTAACTCCATTTTTCACAATTCCTGGACACATCCAAGGAAGATAAGTTTCTCTGCCACCCTCCCTTCCTCCCTCAGCAGCTTCACCAGACAACACCAGATGTGGCAGAGTTAGCTAAGCAAGTGGTCTTCAACCAGGTGAGAGGCCCTCTACTGTCAGAAATGGGTGTGCAGGCAGCCAGGTAGAAGCCTAATATCGCCCAGCTACACTAAATGATTTGGCTACTATGGGGAGTCCAGTCGGATGGCCTTCTTTTTTGGGCTACACTGGACTTTACTGAGAGGGATGCTGTCTATGAGAATAATCCCAAGTAGCTGTTCTGAGCTGTTTTACTGAATAAGTGATTTTTAGCTAAACTCTCTGGGCCAGATTCACAGAGCCGTAACTCCTGTCTAACTGGTGTTAGACTGGAGTACTTTCAAATTACGCGTGCCGTATCACTAGTTTGAATCCTCAAACCATGATACGGCGGCGTTGGGCTTCGATCTGACAGGCTTACGTCTTCGTCAGCCTTCGGATCTACGCTGCAATCTTTTTGCGGCCCCTGGGTGGAGTTCGCGTCGTTTTCAGCGTCGGGCTATGCAAATGAGTTTTTTCCGGCGATCCACGAAGTTACGAGCTTTGTTCGTAAACGCTTACGTCATTTTTTTGCTGCGTAAAGTTAAACCAGCTATTAGCTGGTGTAACGTTACGCAGCCCATGTTAAGTATGGCCGTCGTTCCCGCGTCAACTTTCAATTTTTTTTTTTTTTTGCGTAAGTCGTTCGGGAATAGAAATGTACGTAAACTACACTGCTCAAACAACGAATGATGTAACAACGTGATTTCGCGCAATGCACGGCGGGAAATTTCTGAACGGAGCATGCGCAGTTCAATCGCCGCGGGAACGCGCCTAATTTAAATGCCTCACGCCCCCTAATCGCGTAGTTTGTTTCCGCCGGGAGAAATACACTACGCCGCCGTACCTTACAGGCCAAAATCTCTCTGAATTCCTCGTAGAGCCAGGTAAAATACGGTGGCGTAGAGTATCTCTGATACTCTGCGGCAATCTAATTCTACCTGAATCTGGCCCTCTGTCATTATAGAGTTTTATAAAGACTATGATCTTCAATAATATGTTGCCCTGATTGAGTCACAGAGACATTCTGTGAAGAGTCCATGTTTGTGCAGCTTTCATAATCTGTTGTGTATTACTTTGCAGTGTACACATGTTCTTTTTGCACTGGGCTAGTAGACTGCAAGTTACAGATACACATAAGTCTAAAAGCAGGATTACCACTCCCCTAAGGATAGGAAGAATCAAAAACCAGTCTTAGAAACACCACTGTTCTACTGTCGGTTTACCCTAACTTAGAGGTGGCACTGGCTATTAGGAGGTCTGAATGGGATAGGGGGTTAGGTAAGCATGCATTTCTGAAGGCATACAGCCTTGTTTAATATTGTAATGCAAAGTACAATAACTATGTAAGTGCATCACACAATAGTTACCAACTAAAACCTTTTTTTACTGAACCAACCATGGGGATTGGTTGCTATCAGTTACAACCTATTATCACATTGTACATTCTTACTAATAAAGCTCACGTAGCTAAGATAAAAACATTTTACAGCAGCCGTACAAACGCACTCCATTTTAAGACCCTAGGAGGAGAAGAGGGAATAAAATAATGAACTTCCTATTAAATAAATCAAATTTTTCCAGTATGCTCTACTGCCATCATGTAAACACTCTCTGTAAACATAGTTATACAATAAAGTGCCCTTACTCTAAAGCAATTCAATGCAGTATTGCATAATTCTACTGATGTCAAACCAGTATAAAATAGATTCTAATTGGTTGCCATTGGTTATGCTGCTTAACAGTTAGTTCTTAAAGGCCATCACTGTCGCTTATCCAATCATAAGCCTTCTGTGGTCATCACATACAATGCAGAACCTGCAGGACCAGGTAAGTATTACTGCTTATTCTAATCCCCTAGAAAAAAAATTGCATTTAAACCTTGCAGTGCTGGGAGGGAGGCATTGCATGGAATTTACAGCTGAATAGTGCCCAGATTAAGGCTTTTATGTGAGCCAATGCTACAGTGTAGGTTATACTGGACTCACTATGCCCCCCCCCCAACAGTTATGGGTTGATTTTCTAAAACTGGAGAGTGCAAAATCTGGTGAAACTCTGAGTTGATACCAATCAGCTTTCAGGTTTTCTTGTTAAAGCTTAATTGAACAAATTTAAGTTAGAAGCTGTTTGGCTACCATGCACAGCTGCACCGGATTTTGCACTCTCCAGTTTTAGTAAATCAGCTCCTATGTGTAGCTACATGGAAAACACTATAGGGGTTGATTTAGTGAAAAAGTAGAGGTTGTTCAGTTGGCACTGTTGTGTTCACTTTGCAAAGTGTACGTTCACTTTGTTTATTAAATAAGGTGAATCTTTGTTCCCGTTGAATGTCCTATCAAGTGCTTTTTTGATTTAGCTTTAACATTTTAACTGGATCTTCACTTTACAGTGTAAAAAAAAAATTACACTTTTAAAAGCGAACAGTCTTTATACCTTTATTCAGTCAACCATGTGTGTGTACGCACATATTTTTCAAAGTGGCAAAATATCCTCCTTCTGAGCTCACAGGAGGATAGTACATGTTATTCTACATCACAAAATACTCAAAGGTGTAAATGGTGAAAGTAATGCGGATCCAAGGTAGATATATTTTTATTAAAATTTAACTTTTACTTTACAGAAGGTAACTACATCCCTGCACACACCTGTTTCTCCCTGTTCCAGTACAGGTGTTACCTGTTTTTCTTTATCAGCTACTCCTCCTTTCTTTAGGGAGTTATATTTGTGTTGGCATTTTTTTTTTTTTGGTAGTTGTGCAATAAAATACAACAGCAACACCTCGTCCCTGTAAAATGCCTGGAAGCTTTTTGTGATTGAACACATAATCCCACTCGATTTGGCAAGATGTTCTGAGCACAGGGAATAGCTATGGTTAATGTAGTCATAGAAAAGCACAATACTTGTGATAGATGAGTGGTTACCTCTGATCCAAAGGAAGGTCAAAGCGTACATCAAAGTTTTCATTGATAATATTGCACCGTTCACATTGATAACTATAACAGTTTTAGAAGGCATCAGCTTGGCTTATTATAACGCAGGTGATAGCGCTCTGGTCTTGAACCTAACACAAGCTGTTTTCCTGAATAAATTAGACCTTAAGGACTTAACCATATACAAAAACAAGACTTTGTAAGCATCTTTCTTATTCATCGCAAAGTCTGCATCAATCTAATCTGTGGACGGCTGAAAATAACTTTGAGGGGACGCTAAAAAGGAATAAATTTAAAAAGTTTGACATTTGTAGCATATAGGCAAGCAGAAAAAAGATAACTGTAAAAGTTTTAGGTTTTTAATGAAATGAAATTTGAATCTGGAATCAAGAAAAGGAATACTGTGCCACTGTAAATGTAAATGATTTGAGTGTGTGTGAGGTATACTCTATTACTATTTTATGTTTTCTTATTGCATATATGTTACATACAGCTGCTGGAATTCTTAATCACGTAGCGCAGTTTAAATGGTTTAAAATATGTTTTATTATTACCAATTATTTCCATTTTTAGGTACATTATCTGGGTCAAATTACATTTTGAAAACAAAATATCTTATTGCGCCAATTCCCAGCATAATTTCCCCAAAATTAGATCAATCTCTTATACCACGACACCTGCTCAGTATAAAATAAAATAATACATTTAAGTGAAGATGCCCTTTTTGTAGTATTTTAATGCCAATGAAGCTCTATTCACTATGTTTGAGGATGGCTTTTCAAACATTGACAGGAAAAGTACATAGGGGTCTGAGGTTAATGACATGAGTAGCCATTTTCTTTAAGACTTGGTTATGAAGATCCCACCTGTATTATATTATTATAAATATCAAATATTCAGATTTTTCCTTTCTTAAAGTATTTTATTGTTTTTTTTGTTTTGTTTTTTTACTTAGAGAAGAAAAAAATAAATGAAATAAGCTGGTATAACCCAAAGTCTACGTGTTTTTTGTTACACACTTTCCAATTCAAGACAAAAAAGTACTATATTGTTGTTAGCTGATCTGTCGTTAAAATGAATATGTATAGTCATAAAAAAAAATTAGGAATGAATAACAAAATAAAGGACTAATAAAAATGAAATGCAATATGCATTTTATTAAAAAGTTATTAAGAAAATGTTTAGTATGTGTTGTTGGTATGCGTTTGTGAACACATGTGTATGTGTGTTTGTGTGTGTAGTTTGTATGTGTGTGCTCAGAACATCTTGCCAAATCGAGTGGGATTATGTGTTAATTTTAGTTTTCTATGGGAGGTAGTATGTATGCTGGGGCTACAATAGACCTTTACAAGCAAAACCTAATAAATTATGAAAAACATAGCACAGCAATATCAGTCTGTACTGGCATGGTGTTTCTATGAGACCCAGGAATGATATTTAAATACATAACAAGAACTATATTAAAATTGTGAATTTGCCAGCTCTATGGACTGACCAATGTAAGTCATGGAGGCTCTACAGTTCATCACTGCACTTCACAATATTCAGCCTGTGTACAGGTGACTTGTTTATGGGCTGAATGTTAAAGCTGTGACTGCTTGCTCTATACCTGTAGCTGATAGTTGTACTACATGACCCAAGATACATTAAGATTTATAAGTTAGTAAACACTGAAATGGTAATACTACTGAGGCCTATGGACCAGTGGGTTAGCATAGACTGTGGGAATGCCAGGGATACAATCTATGAATAATAGTGCACAATCTATTATTCATGGGCTTTGAATAATAGAGGTGGATTGTAGATCTAATAATATACATTTGTATGGCATAAGCCTGCACTTGCTGTCTACCTATTTATTTAAATCGAAATCTTCTGTAGATGCAGAAGCTTTCCCCAAAATGAAATAACACAATATAACACAGAGTAACCTTTTAAAGACAATAACCCGATACACTGAATTATTTTACTGTGCGACATAGATAGATAGATAGATAGATAGATAGATAGATAGATAGATAGATAGATAGATAGATCGATAGATAGATAGATAGATAGATAGATAGATAGATAGATAGATAGATAGATAGATAGATAGATAGATAGATAGATAGATAGATAGATAGATCTAGATAAATACATATCTATTTGCAGAGTAAATATGTACCGGTGATTGATCAGAAGCATGTTCTGCCATAACAGGTTATATTTAAGAGTTGCACAGTTCAAAAGTCAAAGTATTCTGCCAAATTTGTGATAATACAATATCCATTATTTTATTTTTTTTAACTTGTACTGGCTTCCTTATTATGACCATTTTAGCTGCGTTAACCTAATATAATTAAACCTTACTTTGATAGTGAAAAGTAATCTTAGTTTTTTTTTTCTTTTTGTTTTCAGTGGGTTTAACTAGGGGGCAAAAGAAACAATAAAACTACTTTAGGGTGCTATAACAGTAAAAGTCTGTTCAAAGTAAATGGGTATTTCCATATGCCATGTATTATTACTAGCTGGCCAACCTTTCTTTTTTGTGTCAAAGAGGAGTGGGACAGAAAGAACGCGTGTTTGTGTCTTTTGGCACTCTATCTGCTATGTAACAACATGGTAGGGCAAATACTAGAGTACTTTTGGTGCTGCTGATGGATGGATAAAGTGTACATTCTTGCTTGCTACTTCTATGAATTTATACTAGAGCATTCAACATGAGTTTTGTGGATAGACAAATGTAATTAATAAAGAAGTAATATAATAGTAATTAATAAAGTAAAAAGCAAAGAGCAATCATTTGTAACAACCAATCAAAATCCATCTTTCACTCACGCAACTACAGTTAACTGAGCCCTAATTGGTTGCTGTCAGTTGATGCACTTTAGATCATTGTTGAATAGCCCTATGCACTGTTCTTTTGGATAAGCTGTCTGCCTGTTGTTTAAAATATTTAAGAAATTGTATTTCTGGTGTAGTATTCCTTATGTTTTAATACTGGTAAAATATTTTAACAAAAATAGAAAACTTCAATTTTTTATAAACGGATGAATCCTTTCCCAGTTTTGCATGAGTTGTGGACTTGATTAGGTTAAACAGAAGCCTTTCTAACACTCTCCCTCTCTCTGTCTCCCTCTGATTGAACCCCATTCAGCATGCTTTCTGTAAGGCCTTTAATTCTCTCTCCATAGTTACCATTGGGATCCTGACAAATATGTCCCTTCACAAAGACAAGGCCATATTCTTCACAATGGCCAATCTGGACACTTTTAACCAACTTTTACTGCTTGTCCCTGTAACACCAAAGCAGCTAGTCTTTCTTTTTACTGGCCTCCAACCATCTCTCAAGCTTTTCATGTCTACAAATTAGGATAACTGTAAAGGCAAATCAGGGAATTTTGAGGTTACTCATAATGGCATCAAATAAGAAGTAACTTTTATTTTTTGCACTTATACAGAATATTTCCAAAACAGGCAAAAAGACAGAATTATAGCTGATTTCAGTCTACAGTCTACATCTTTTTAACTGCATCTTACAAATTTCAACAATGAAACAGAATAAACATATAATAATAATAGAACTGAACAGGTGAGGTTATTATACTTGGGAATCATCTAATGTATTTGGAAAGCAAAGAAAGTGCAGTTAAGGATGACTTAGTTTAAAAAAAATAAGATCATTGCTGGCAGTTTGTAAATGTGTTAAAATAAAAGAACACTGTATAATACAAACCCACCTGCTTATATGACTCTATACAATCATGCACCTATGTAAAAGCATTGCCTATACTATGCATTGCAAGTGACAAAATATATTCGTCTTTTGCTTAAAATTACAGCTCTTATTCCTATCAGCAGTACCACTTATATTGATAAATATGCAGTTGTTATATAAATTCAATGCATTAACCGAGCTTGAAGTGATACAGCAATTCTATAAAGAATATTAAACAAAACATCTCCACTATTTTTCTGAAACAAAATTGTACAAATTAGGCTTACCATTTAGCAATACACTACTAGGCATTCTAATTCTATACAATCTGATATATGAAACACACATTTATTCCATGTGTATATATATATATATATATATATATATATATAATATGTATATACATATACACATATATATATATATATATATATATATATATATATATATATATATATATATATATGTGTATATACATATACACATATATATATATATATATATATATATATATATTATTCTGTGTGTGTGTGAATGTACTTTTGTAACTTGTTGTTTTCAAAATTGCAATGCACATATGAAAGTAGCAATAATATTACCTTCTGCCATTCTCTCTATTAGAGCATAACTGTCTTTCCTAAAACAAAGTTTATGGGCTTTCACTTGAATGTATCATTGGTATACTGCTTTAAGAACTGCATTTTGTTAGTCCTATAAATTACTATCTGCATTATAATAAGTACATAGCTATAAAATAATTAACGGTATATTCTGTTTTAATAAACATTGCATTAAACAAATCTATTAGTAAGCATTAATGGGGAGGAAAAAAGGAAATAAAATATGTACACTAACATGTTCCCTGGAATTAATGCACAGCCTGAACTAAAAATAATATATAGAAATTCAATATTTCAGTTCTGTAAAATGTAGTCATAAAAAAAAAAAACATGGGAAGAATATTAATCTTTGGAACAGCACAGCCTTGTATTCATAGGCTGTAAGCTGACCTTCGCTGTCCACTTTAGATCAATTTAAGAGCAGAGCAAACTTTCAAAGTTTAGTAAGAAAATTAAAAACCTATAGTGCAAATCAGGGTTAACACAGTATATATATATATATATATATATATATATATATATATATATATATATATATATATATACATAGATAGATAGATAGATAGATAGATAGATAGATAGATAGATAGATAGATAGATAGATAGATAGATAGATAGATAGATAGAGCTATATATCTATAGAGAGAGAGAGAGAGAGAGAGAGAGAGGGGTATTTATATCTATATATAGATATATATGTGTATATCTATATATATATAGATATATATTTATATATATATATCTCTATATATCTAATATATATATATATATATATATATATATATATATATATATATATATATATATATATATATATATATATATCCATATATAGATAGACAGATAGATAGATAGATAGATAGATAGATAGATAGATAGATAGATAGATAGATAGATAGATAGATAGATAGATAGATAGATAGATAGATATTGGATTAAAAAATGATACTCCAATTAAAAGGGCACAGTTTAAATAAATATCACAAAGACAAAGAATAAATTAAATACTACTACTAAAAAATAATGATCTAATCAGTATAAAACCAGTTGCTACAAAATGATAATCACTCATCACTGTAAAAATCACAGATATTTTTTTTTCTAGGAAATAACTCACCTTGAGCAAGTTGCTGTGCTCCTCCTGAGGTGGTGGGATAAAAGTGAGATTGTCGGTAGGAGTGTGTGCTGGAAGTAGTGGTCAGAGCTGGAAGGAGATGAGCTGGGCACTTGGTCCAGTAGTGTGTGTAGGCAGAGAGTGTGAATGCGCTGTGAATGTACATAAGGGATGTGATTGTGTGTGTGTGTGTGCTCAGCTCTCTTTCTGCTCTGTTCATGGCAGCTGCTCTGCAATTCATACAACTGGTAATTTGCAGTTAGGGCAAAACGTGAACAGAAAAACAATCAGAAATCAGAGCACACAGGCAGAGAGGAAAACGAGAGAAATGGCCATCACTATCTAATTGACTTTGAAAGGCACAAAATGCAGTTTTATTCCTTAAATAACACCCAGCCTAGTAAACAGTTTGTTGTTTTTTTTTTTTTTTTTCTTTTTCTTTTTTTTTCGTTTTTTTTAAAGCCCTGATAGATGCAGCAGGATTAAAATTTAATTCAAAATAATTAGTTGCGGTTGTTGCATTGCCTTTGTAATTATATTATTTTGATTTAAAGACTTTTTTTAAGGGGGGTGGCAGTGGAGGGGAGGGGGGAAGCAAAAGGCTCCCAGCGTTTGGAAATAATGGTTATTCTTCTAGTATTTCAAATACTGTCAGGAGCTGCCTCTTCTTTCATTAGATCATCAGGCTATGCCTCATTAGAAAGCAGAATATTTCATTTGTGCTGCTTCTCTGAAGTTTTCCAACAGGGCCAGCTCCTATCAGCCATTGGCTGCCTTCTGCTATTCACCTGCTGCAAGACAAACAGTACTGTGTGATCACAGGTACACATGGTTGTCATTACAGATGTACATGCCAATGCCCTGCGCTAAACAAACATCTCTAACCGCTTAGTCAATAGCAGCAGCACGCCTGTCAGGGATCTGAGATCTAGGGTGACACCGGATGCAAGATGATCACCCACATCCCCTTGCTGACAATATTCTGGGATCTGGTTGCAGGATGATGAACTCTATGTTATTGCTAACAATTGTATGGGGTGACACCGGCTGCAGGATGATGGTCCATATTCCATTGATGGCAATGATCTGGGATGTATGGGCAGGGTAATGATCCAGATTTCTTTACTGCCCCTGATCTGGGGGTGACACCGGCTGCAGGATGATGTTCCACAACCCATTGCTGGCAATTATGTGGCATCTGGGTGCAGGATGATGTTCCACAACCCATTGCTGGCAATTATATGGGACATGGGTGCATGGGTAATGCTACACATTCCATTTCTGCCAATTATATGGGATCTGGGTGCAGGGTGATGTCCCACAACCCATTGCTGGCAACTATATGAGATCTGGGTGCAGGGTGATGTCCCACAACCCATTGCTGGCAACTATATGGGATCTGGGTGCAGGGTGATGTCCCACAACCCATTGCTGGCAACTATATGAGATCTGGGTGCAGGGTAATGCTCCACATCCCATTGCTGCCAATTATATGGGATCTGGGTGCAGGGTGATGTCCCACAACCCATTGCTGGCAACTATATGAGATCTGGGTGCAGGGTAATGCTCCACATCCCATTGCTGCCAATTATATGGGATCTGGGTGCAGGGTGATGTCCCACAACCCATTGCTGGCAACTATATGAGATCTGGGTGCAGGGTAATGCTCCACATCCCATTGCTGCCAATTATATGGGATCTGGGTGCAGGGTGATGTCCCACAACCCATTGCTGGCAACTATGTGGGATCTGGGTGCAGGGTGATGTCCCACAACTGATTGCTGGCAACTATATGGGATCTGGGTGCAGGGTGATGTCCCACAGCCCATTGCTGGAAATTATATGGGACCTGGGTGCAGGGTAATGCTCCACATCCTATTGCCGGCAATTATATGGAATCTGGGTCCCACGCCTGTCAATGATTTGGGATCTGGGTGCAGGGTGACTATTTAAATCCGTTTACTGACACTGATCCAGGATGACACGGGCTGCAGGATGATGACCCACATCCCACAGATGACAATGATCTGGGATTTGGGTGCAGGATGATGATCCACATCCCATTGCTGACCACGATCTGCGATCTGGGTAAAGAATGATGACCTACATCCCATTGCTGACAATTATATTGAATCTGGGGTGACACTGAGTGCAGGATGATGCTACACATCCCATGCCTGACAATGGTCTGGGATCTGGGTGCAGGAAGCTGAACCAGATCACTTTGCTGACACTGATCTGGGGTGACAGGGGCAGCAGGATGATCCCATGCTGACAATGATCTAGGATCTGGGGTGACCCTGTTTGTAGGATGATGATCCATCCCTGACCCCATTTCTGACAGCGATCTGGGGTGACTGGTTGTAGGATGATGATGATCCACCCCAGATCCCATTGCTGACAGCGATCTGGGGTGACCCTGGTTGTAGTATGGTGATCCATCCCAGATCCCATTGCTGACAGCGATCTGGGGTGACCCTGGTTGTAGGATGATGATCCATCCCAGATCCCATTGCTGATAGCGATCTGGGGTGACACCGGCTGCAGAATGATGATGATCCATCCCAGATCCCATTGCCGACAGCGATCTGGGGTGACACCGGCTGCAGAATGATGCTGATCCATCCCAGATCCCATTGCTGACAGCGATCTGGGGTGACACCGGCTGCAGAATGATGATGCTCCATCCCAGATCCCATTGCTGACAGCGATCTAGGGTGACACTGGGTGTAGAATGATGCTCTATCCCAGATCCCATTGGTGACAGCGATCTGGGGTGACACTGGCTGTAGGATGATGCTGATCCATCCCAGATCCCATTGCTGACAACGATCTGGGGTGACACTGGGTGTAGGATGATGCTCCATCCCAGATCCCATTGGTGACAGCGATCTGGGGTGACACCGGCTGCAGAATGATGATGAATGGGATGATCGCAGGCTCGCAGGCTGTGATGGTGTGTGTCGGGATGGACGATGTGATCGAATGATGAGAATGACAGCGTTAGTGGAAGTTCTAGTTAGGACTGCAGACTTGTAAAGGAAAAAGAAAGCAGATCGGCCGTACCTACCAGATGACCGCCTCGTCCTGAGCCTGTACGGTACATCGTACGGATTGATCCCTCGTTATTGGTTTAATGTTCATTGGAAGGTGTACATGCTGGCTGCAGATCATCTAATCCTGACCCCCCCTTTAATCCTGTAAAACCCCAGATGAGATCATACGTAATTATCGTCGTGCCAGGACACCCCCCTTTCCCTTCTTTTTTTTTCTTTTCATTGAATACTCTCAATTAGCGCTGATCAAGTATCATAATAAGAGGAATTAATAATGCATAATTCCAGCCAAACCTGCCCATCTCCCAGGCATGCAGTCCAATGTAAAAATGGCAATGTACTATTTACAAGATTTCGATGTAAACTGCAACAAAAATACACTCCTTACTCCCCCACGTGGTTGTTCGCAAAACAGCATGAATGAAAGGGCTCGTCCAATGGGAGGGCACGGAGCCGAGTCAATATGTCGCGGAGAGCCAATGGCGGAGAGGCTAGAAGCCAATTGCAAGTTAGAGAGGGTGTCAATCAGAGGGGGCGGGAGCCAATAGGGGACAGGTGGGCGGTGGCCGTCGCACGAGCTTCTCTTGCACAGGGCTGGAGCTCGGTTCTAAAGCCCAGAAAGCGAGGAAGTTGCAGCCAGTTAAGGAGTAGGAGCCATGGCTGCAACTGCTCAGTACCTGCCCAGGAATAACACATTGCCTTCCAACCCTCTGATGCATCCGGACTCCGATAGGATGCACCAGGGGACCACCTACAGAGAGGTGCAGAAGATGATGCACCAAGAGTACCTGCAAGGCTTAGCCTCTAACGCCGGCCACCCCATGAGCCTCACTCACCACCAGTGGTTGCCCAATCCCACCAGCGACTGGGGGAGCGGCTCTCACCTGTCCGGGCAAGCTGAGCACAAAGGTGGGGTGCAAACCAGCAGAGAGGACCTCAGCACCACTTTCCACCACCACAGGTCGCACCTGGTCCACCAACAGACTCCCAGCACTCACGCCTGGGCGCAAGGAGGGGGCCACCACCTGTCTCCGATGTCCCCCAGCTCCAACAGCCACCAGCCTCTCCTCTACTCGCAGTCCTCCTACACGAACCTCAACGGCATGCTGGGGCCCCAGGCTTCCACTTTACACCACAGCATGAGGGACCCCTTGCACGACGATTCGGGGGTCCTCGACACCCACGTCGAGTCACCCCCTCAGCATCTCAACCACCATCAGGACCACTCCGACGAAGACGCCCCCAGCTCCGACGACCTGGAACAGTTTGCCAAGCAGTTCAAACAGAGGAGGATCAAGCTGGGCTTCACCCAAGCAGACGTTGGCTTGGCCCTGGGCACCTTGTACGGCAACGTTTTCTCCCAGACCACCATCTGCAGGTTTGAAGCCTTGCAGCTGAGTTTCAAGAACATGTGCAAACTCAAGCCCCTGTTGAACAAATGGCTGGAGGAGACCGATTCCACCACTGGGAGCCCCACCAACCTAGACAAGATCGCAGCCCAAGGAAGGAAAAGGAAGAAGAGGACCTCCATAGAAGTTGGGGTGAAGGGAGCCCTGGAGAACCATTTCCTAAAGTGTCCTAAACCCTCAGCCCATGAGATCACCAGCCTGGCAGACAGTCTCCAGTTGGAGAAGGAGGTGGTGAGAGTTTGGTTTTGCAACAGAAGGCAGAAAGAGAAAAGGATGACCCCAGCAGGGGTCCCTCACCCCCCCATGGAGGATGTGTATTCACAAGCAGAGACCCCTCCACTCCATCACACGCTGCAGACCTCTGTACAATGACTAGAACATAGATAAAGAGAGGATGTGGGGGATGAAGTAAGTACTTTTGGATTTTACAAAAGAAAAAAAAATCCTAACGGGACCCTTAGAAAGAGACTGGAGTACCTTTGGCCAGAAGAATAAATTAAGACACCACCATTAAAAAACCTTTTCCTAAACCTTTTTTTTTTTTTTTTTTTTTGGTACACCTCAGCTCATCTAATAATCTTGTTTCTTCTTGAAGGTAAACAAAAAAAAAAAAGGAGAAGGGGAGGGAAGTAATTTATTGATTCAGAATATTGTGGGATAGAGGCAGATTCTAAGAACTGTGAATATTTTTATTATTAATGTAAATTCTCATTCTCACAAATTTGTTGGCAGCTTTGAATGGAAATGTGTGTTATTTATTAATTAGACTATTTAGCTCCTGAAGTGCAGTACAAGGGAACTATCTCTGGCATGGAAGTGGATGCTATAAACCCCTGTTGTTTTTAAAACAAAAAATAAAGTAACACTTATTTATTCAGATCCACAAAGTTTCTTTAAAAAATAATAATAATAATTAAATTAAATATCCAAAGTTTTATTTAATTCTGTTTTTTTTTATTTGTTATTTTTGGTATTATGTGTATGTTTTTTTAAAGTCATTGGCAAATACCCTATTTATACCAAAAAGTACATCATGGGACAGGCAGCAAAGTGATGCTGCTATGTATTAATTAAGGAAATGCATACATTATTTAGGATCCTTATTAATTGGCATAGTTATACTATGACTTGTAAAGTCAAAATGCCAGTTCGCTCTTTAATATTAAACCTTTCTCATAATGCCACTAAAGATACATTTACTGTATCCATATGCTTTAATAGATTACACAACCTCAGACAATTGCCTAGCTCTATAAAAGCTAAAAAAGAAGAATATGGTGTATACTCTACTAAAGGATTACAAAACCTCAGACAATTTCCTAGCTCTATAAAAGCTAAAATAGAAATTAAAAAAAAGTATATGGTGTATACTCTACAAAAGGGGAATTATTTAAAAAAAAAACAAAGATCAAAGGATACTTACATATTCCATTATAAAGCAAATAAATTAAAAAAGAGGAGAAATGTTTTTTTTACTTAACATTGACTTAACATTGTAAATATGTGTTATATGTATACAAATGTATGTTTTTGAAATTTGTGTATTTTTTTTTTGTTCTGTTTTCATTCTACACACTTTTGTACAATTACTAATTTTAAGAGAATATTTTAATATTATTTCCAGATAAACCTGCCCTTTCTATTTATTTTCACTTTTTTTTTTATTTGGCTGTGTAATATACTTTGCAATATTTTTTTTTTTTTTTCGGTTTGGTGAATTCTGTTTGTAACTTTTACAAATGTAGATTTGCAATTTACTTTTTATATTTATGTTAAAGTAATATTGTATTACTTACATAAAAAAGAAATACCTTTAAGAAAGCCTTGTGTCTTTTTTATATAACCATGTAAATATTATATATGGAAACGACCAGAGTGTTGACATTAGAATTTAAAATCAAAACAAGAATGTCTTAATGATATTTCAAATAAATGTATTGAAAAAGTCTGCTTTGCTGCCTCAGCATAAATGATGGTTCCAACAATCAACAATAGCTTGATGATAATGTATCAGAAGTCAGTCTTTCCTGATTTTGATAACATGTAACCTTCCCACAAATTCATAAACTTAAATATATAAATAACATATGGTGGATATTAGTATCGGCTGGTAATAAAACTTGTATATATTTTGAAATTGTGTAAATTTGGGCATACTAATACTTTTTTTTCAACATATTTAAAATAAAGCCATAAACCTTTACACACATATATATATATATATATATATATATATATATATATATATATATATATATATATATATATATATATATATATACACATATAGATGTATATATATATCTATATATATAGATCTATCTATATATATATATATATATATATATATATATATATATATATATATATATATATATATATATATTATAGAGAGAGATAGTTTCATCAAGATGAATAGTGAAGTTATCTAAAATCTCATTATCTTATGTTACTCTTTTCTGACCTGGAATGCTTCTTTAAGCCATAGGCATGGTTATTTAAACCAGAGACATATATACAGGTATATGTTTTTTATTGTTTTAGATTTTGTCTTGGATCAGGTTGAGAATGTATTTATTGTAACTTTGTTTGCCAACTGGATTACAATGTTTTAACCATACAGTGGTGTTTTTTTTTTTTTTTTAACAGCAGGTGTAATACTGTACCTTTGAAGTACTGGGAAAAGTTTTCCAGTAGCCTACCTATCCAGCTTTGCCATATGAAGAAGCATTTTGTTTTTCTCTCTTACTGGAATTACAAACTTTATAGAATATACATTATCCCTATAGAAATCAGGATCACAATATTTTATAATTATGATCTTATGGTGAAGAATCTGAAGTTCCAGATTTCTCTTACATCTTTCTTAGTTTCTTGTTGTGGTGTTGAATTACCAAGTCATATGCTGCTGAAAATGTTATATATATATATATATATAGATAGATAGATATAGTTTTATATATATATATATATATATATATATATATATATATATATATATATATATATATATATATATATATATATACATTTTTAATGTTATGCAAAATCTACTGACCTTGCCTAGCCATTTTCTTTTGTTCTGCCTTCAACTAAAATAGGTTGGTGTCTTCTAAGTCCCATATATTTTTGATATTTGTGTGAATGTTGCTTATTATATGGCTTTCTCTTTCATCACCTATGCTAAACGAGTAACTTCCTATGCTATGTTGCTTTCTGCACAAATGTTTATTTCTTTTTATTTTAGATTGCCTCCTCTTGACCCTACAGTTTTGAAATCATGTATCCTTTAAGAGGTGCACAATTATGGTTCTAGTTGCTTCATAAAAAAAATAGTCATTGTTGCTTCTATGTCAGTGAATTGAGCCACGTACATTGAATTGTAGCATTTTTGTGCACAAGTGTAGGAGGAAGGCTTCCTTCCTCCTACACCTGTACAGCCATAAGCACTAAAAGCTTGTGACTGTACAGGTGGCTACAAGTTTAAGGGAGTTACTATGAAAATAAAACATACTTCTGGATAAAGGGCAGGCATTGTTGCAGTTGTTGCCAGTTTCTCTGTTGTTGTTATTAATACTATTATTATTATTATCATTATTATTATACATTATTATACAGTGTACTTTTTTAAACAGAAGAATGTGTAAAAAAGAACATATATATATATATATATATATATATATATATATATATATATATATATATATATATATATATATATATATAAAGATATTATTGTTGTTGTTATTATTACAATTATTATTATTATACAGTGCACTTTTGAAACAGAAACTGTGTAAAAAATAATATGTATAAAGTTTTAGAGAGAGAGAGAGAGAGAGAGAGAGAGAGAAAGGAGAGGGATTGCACAAATAGGATATTTATAAAAAAATAAATGAAAACATACTTTCCATGTTATGCAAGGTGTGTGTGTGTGTGTAATATATATATATATATATATATATATATATATATATATATATATATATATATCAAATTTGTATTTATTTATATAAACATATTTTTATCTAATTTATTTATATATACAACACATTTTCTTTTTAATATTTACTAAGACATAAAGCGGCATTTTTTTATATGCTCACATATGTTGAAATATGCCTTTAAGTCATTTCGAACACACTGATCTATCTATCTATCTATCTATCTATCTATCTATTTGACTCTTTATAAAAAATTATATTCCAGGCACGTTACCTGTAAAACTTTTTTCGAAAGCACCTTATTGAAATTTGCACTGTAGCTAACATTGAAAAAAATATCAAGTACATAATGCGATGGATATCAAGTATCTCATTCATTTACATTTTCATGTCTATATTGAAGTGCAATGTGCATAGATGTACATTCCAAGACAATGCTCAAAACATTTTTTTTTATTATTCATACAGCTAATATAACCTTAGTGCTGACATATATTATTTTCAAATCTCTGTAAATATATAACCCACACTGCATAATATATGTATATGTGATTTAATGCGCACTTATATGTTTATATATATACATATATATATATATATATATATATATATATATATATATATATATATATATATATATATATATTGATGTACTGTAGCTAGTTAAAAAACAATCTAAAACCCCCTGAAAGAGTAGCAATGAACAATTAACACAACTCCATTATTTAGAGAGCAGATGGGTAGTATTAGCCACAGGGAGAAAATAATATAAAATCCATCTTTGGTACAGATAATTTGGTTATTGGCTAATGACTGCTCTCAAATGGCTTGAAGCTAACCTTCCTGGGCACTTTCTCCTTTACCTACTCCAGTATAGACCTGAGTATTGCCAGGAGCTGCTTTCGCTGCTGTTTAATAACTTCTGAAGTTATCACATGCCTTAGCATTTTAATAACAATTTATACTTAGGCAAAACATAAAAGCAATAATATTTAAATCCTTTTTAGGCTACACAAGCTAACCTCCTGGGAACGGGTTAATTTCATGCATAGCAGATTTCACAGCCCTGTGCCATTAATATATTGTATATTTGAATATATTGCATTTATGTCAACACTGGCAAGGAGGTAAGATGACAAGCTGTGGATTTCAACTTGTATCATGCTGTTCTCTGTAATGTTTTGGCTGCTTGAATATTAGCACATGCAGAATTTTGAAAATGTTTATCTTGCATGCTACAAAATATTTTATGAGAAATACCACTTTGTGGGTATTTTTGACTTTGCTTAGTTCCTTATTTGGTGTATTTTTAGTTTGTATAGAAAGCGCTGATTTAAGAGATTCTCAATTTATGCAAAGTTTTAGACTCTACCTTTATGGTGCACCAAAACAGCCTAGCGGATTAAAAGATTTATATTTTATACACTCTATTATATATACTGCTAAAAATAAACATAGTATGTGGGGCTACTATATTGGTTACTTCTTGCTTTTTAAAAATTATTCTAGTTTTTCGACAACAACCAATTTCACTCTATATGGCGACTCTTGGTTATAAAATAATTGAAAAGTTATTTTGAACCATAAAATAGCTACATTTTAAAATGAAAAACAAAACAGAATGTTACTAAATAAGAAGCCTTGAAGTTCAACACTGTTGCTTATTACACAATGAGGAAAAAGCATTTTATTCTCATTTGTGTTGGCTCATAATTGGTTGCATAAAATAGTTTAGGGTAAAGGTTTAAAGTGTAGTTTAGAAATGATTAAAGATTGTCAGTCTAGAGAACCCATCAAACAGGTTGAGGAAAATATTTTTTTTATTTTTTTATTTTTTCCTTAAGGCAATTAAATATTTGAAGTGAGCGAACCTTTGTTAAATCTCAATCTAAGGATAGCTTATAAACTACTGAATTTAGTACAATGTATGAATCAACCTTTGTGGAAAGAAGTCATTTACTGGCAATTAAAAATCAGCTATTGGAACTAAGATCTTCAAACACACAGATGACAGTTATTCCCCAAATTCTATTTTTCACAAAGGCCTACAAGTTATTATTCTTTGGAGGATTAGAAATGTACAGTTTTGCTTATGCATTGATTTTTGTGGAATAGATGCATTCAGTAGCAATTCTAATCTCATTTGGATCAATTTGTCCTAATAAATGAGTTTTCAAATATTACAAATATTTATAGCGATTCGATTTTTTACCAAAGGCCCGTAAATTTGCTTTCTTTGGAAAAAATAAAGAACTATTTGATAAAATAATAAAGAGTTGGTTTTAGTTTTTATTACATTTTAAAGAGTTGGTTTTAGTTTTTATTACATTTTAAATTACAACAATGGCATAAAAGCTCCCTGGTTTATTTGACCGATTGAACCTATGTGAGGTTCATTTAACCATGGGTAGAGTGCATCACCTGGCAAGTCCGAATATGGAGGCACCCAAAATGAATAAGGCAAGCAGTCTGATATGTTAAACTCCACATTTTTAAATGAATTGATTCCTCAAACAATAGCACTGCTCTGCAGTCAGCAAATGGACTGATTCCTGGGTCCATGAATAACACTATATTTTAATAATGTAATGGAATGAGCAAATGAATACGCCACACAATGCACTGTATTGAAAGTAAACAAATGATTTTGCCACAATAGCCTTTCATGCTAAGTTGATTGTAAATGGTATATTTGGCTGATCATCAAATATGAAATGAGCACAATACAGTTCATAATCATAAGCCAATGTACATGAAATAAAAAGTTAGAATATCTACCCTCAATATATTATAATAAAGAAAGGCTCAGGGTTGTGCACATAGGCCATGACAGTAGGGTCACTGTACTGTAGCTGTTTTATGAAGTTCATGTACAGGATTATCGGATACGATTTATACTACTTAAACATCATTAAAAGGGAAACAGGAATGATGCAGCATTCCCTGCATCCCATTACAAAGTGTGCGTCAGTCAGCCAGCTCAACTTACCAGCTGACGCACATGGGGGAAGGGGAACAGAGTCTCATTGAATTGATGAAATACA
Source organism: Rana kukunoris (assembly GCA_029574335.1). NCBI lineage: Eukaryota > Metazoa > Chordata > Amphibia > Anura > Ranidae > Rana > Rana kukunoris. The sequence continues at coordinate 336,981,069 of CM056050.1, forward strand.
CAATGAACATATCTCTCAAAGACCACCTATTTAATATTTACAGGCACAGAGAAGAAATGGGTGTTTTCAATGGCTTCAAGATTTGTCACTGAAAACTGGTTTGCTATGTGGCAACTTTGTGGCTTCATGGTCATGGATGCAACTTCTCAAGTAAAAGACCACAAAGCAATAAACCACACTAAAAAGATACCCCACAATGTCAAAGCTGCTACTAAAAGCTATTATCACCTGGGGCTAACATGGTGTGGTGGAATGTCTACTTTACGTTAAATAGACTTACTTAAGTTGTGTGGACCACAATGATGATGGTAGACAAAGTGCAGAAGCATTTTCAGAATATATTTGAATTAAATATAATCATATCAATAAAATATGATTTTTTTTTATTGGTTACCAGTGTTACTTTACTTTACTCTGTTGACCTATGGAATACACTTACTAGAGTATTATTGGTGATTTTTGGCAGCCAGATATGGTTGGCAGCATGATATGGTTGTTTGGAAAAAAGTTTGCAGAGGCTTGCCATGATATGAGGCATACCCTACGGTGAACATAATTCCCATTTTTTCTGTTTAGCTCTTTTCAAAACCTAAACTTTTAAGGGTACCATTTCCACTATAGTGAATCTATCTATCTATCTATCTATCTATCTATCTATCTATCTATCTATCTATCTATCTATCTATCTATCTATCCTTTCTTTTTCACCAAATAGTCTAACAATTAAGAACCTATACAAATCATGTATATTTTTTTTCTTGAACCTGCCATCTCCAGAAAGCCATTACATAAAGTGGAAAAGCTCAAGGTTGCTACAGGACACCATTTGTAAAAATCCATTCTGAGGTTCCATTTACTGAAATGCTTTAATGAAGTGTATGTAGGAGGCATATAATGTAAATTACAAGTCTGTGTACATTGAGTGATTTCTCATGTACGGATTCAGATGTCCACATCATTAAAACCAACAGCATGGTGATTTCCAGTAATGGGAGTGTGATTAATGTTGTGAGCTAAACACTCCACAGCTTTCTCCTGCAAAAAGCACCCCTTTACATCTCCCTAGAAATGAAAAAGAGTCTAGCATGTTACATGAGTGTCACCATGGAAAGGGTGACCCTCAAGTCATCCTCCATGCAAATAATGAGCCATATACTTCTAAGATTTCTGCCTTCATTGCCTCATTGATGCCTTTTGCGGCCAGTGGAAGCTTCAATGTGTTCCAGGAATAAAATACATATATCCATATTTTAAAATAGTTATTGTCACTATTTATGTCACATACAAACTAGTGAAGATTTCCTTGGCCACTTCTTTTGGTCTTCTACGTAGAAATAAATCTCATAAAGAGAAGGAGGAACAGATAGGAAAGGCAGTGATGAATCTAGGGTAAGAAGGAAACTATGAATATCTTAATAAGGGTCACAAAAAACAAAAATAATGTAAAGACCTAGTTTTGATTTTAAATCCAATATGTTTCAAAATAAATGCAATCTCAAATGAAGATTTAAACAATTTATACTTTACATCGGAAAGCAGTTTCTTGTGATGCTGATGCTAATTTGACTGACCACAAAGGTTACTTTTTTCTTTGATCCAACGGGTTACTTTTTTCTATGGGTGATGTTTATTGAGATTAACAAAATAATAAAAAAAAAACACTTTATACATTCTTATATAAAATCCATTGCAATACTAGTTAAGATTTGAAATTATATCATATAATATTAGAAAACATGTAACAGAGATAGCCATTCAAATCTAGGTGTTCCTGTAGAACTTGTTAGTCTAGATTTCTCTAGCTTTCTATGTGGTATGCTAACTATGAGTACTTTAATAAAGTCAGCACTGGTTACACTGGAGCATTCAGAGCAAACAGGGATTTTCAACTTCAAGTGGTATGTCTTCCTAAAGAGAGAATGTGTGAGTGAGTGAATGAAAGAGTAAGAGCGTGAGTGTGTGTATGTAAGATAGACAGTAACACGCTTATACTCACAGATGTCCCTAGTTAACTACATGGACAACACCGACCGACCAGTAAACAACCAACCCTTAGTAGCTATGAGTGAAGAGTCTAATGAAAGCTGTTTTTCATTGACCACAATGGGTTGCAGCACTTTAAAACTCTTAGCATTAATGTTAAATAAACCTAAGGAATGAACAATTTAGGCTACAGCTGAATATCACCCTTTAAAAATTCATTAACAGCTTCAAAATTCTGTGAAAACATTACTTCTCTCATCGTCCCTACATGTTAGAGTGTATGCCTTTTTTCCAAACTACAATTGCAGTTGAAAGTAAACCAGTACTCACAACAAATGGAACCAACATCAATATCTAAGGCCTCATACACACGAGGCAATCTATTTGTTCAAATCGGTCGGACCGACCGATTTGAACAAATCTGTCTGATAGGATTTTGGTTTGCTCGCGTGTACACACGAGCAAACCAAAATCCCCGCCAGCAGACGGCGCGCTGACGTGTCGGTGACGTGGCGGTGACGTTGACGCCGCCACGTCACCGCACCAGGAAGTAAAACACTTCTGCGCATGCGCCAAATCCATTCGGCAGCGGTGCGGGACGACATGTCTGCTGGTAAGTGTACTAACCAGCAGACATGTCGGGCGGACGGATTCCCACCCGATAGATTTCAAAGCATGCTTTGAAATCTGTCGGGTGGCCAAATCCGTCGAATCGGCCGTACACACGATCGAATCTGTCTGCTGGGACGGTCTAGCAGACCGTTTGCAGCAGACAGATTTGATCGTGTGTACGAGGCCTAAAAGTCTCACAGCCGTGCTTACTCTCCCTTCCCTTCATTTTCCAAAATGTTCAGGATGTCCATAAACCCAATATATTGATTACTATGTAATGCAGCCTGCAGCAGAGTACTGTCCTTCAGTAATGCACGGTTCTGCAATGATTAAGAAAATATGACACATTGCATTGAAAGATGTAATGTTCAGGAGGGGGATAGCAGAACTGCAACTTCTAAAGCCTTGTAAACATGATCAGATTTTCTGCAGACAAAGCGTCTGACTTTTGTCTGAAGGGGTGTTGGCCAGGAATTTGTCTTGCATACAAACGGCACACAATTGTCGGCCAACAAACAGGAAACTTTGTGGTTTTTCACCCTTTGGGCACTTTCTACTATTGTCGTGTTTGGTGAGCATTGCTTCTGAGCATGTGTGTTTGTACTTTGCAGTTTTGTCCGACGAAAATTTTAAAGCCTGCCATCCAACATTTGTCCACGGAAAATCAAACTACAATTGTCTGATGGAGTATACAAACGATCAGATTTTCTTCCAACAGGCTGTCAACACTCATTTCCCATCGGAAAATCTGATTATGTGTACAAGGCTTAAGGGCTCTTTCACACGAGCGACCCATTCAGATCCACCTGCCACTTTATTATGCAGACCTGAATGGGCACTCCGCGCTCCTCTATGTCAGCGGTGACATGCCTGCTGACATCCGACCCGCTCCGACCTGCCAAAGTGTGATGGAGGAAAAACCTACTTTTCCATCTATCTGGCGGATCGGATCAGGTGAACACGGACAGACTGTCCGTGTTCATCCGATCCCCCCATAGGGGAGAGCGGAGAAAAGACAGGGCAGTCCCTGCACAGTGTGCGGGGACCGCCCTGTCATCCGCCAGCTCAGCAGGAATCAATTGAGCGATCTGAGCAAGCGGAGGTTCACGGGGCGGATCATTACTGACCTGCCCCGTGTGAAAGAGGCCTAAGACTTTGTATATTGAGCTTTTTGGGTGTTGGGACAAATTAGGCTTTCTGGAAAATTAATGAAGGTGCTGTTGTTTGTCTATTTAAGATTCACATGGAAATATCATTGATTGTGGGAGAGTACAGGTTCACTTTAAAGTAAATGTTTTTATCCAACAAAATGTTGATTAACTTTCTTGTCAGCTGAGGAATATCTACAAGTTCAAAAGGTACAAAATGGTTTTATGATAAAAGAAACCATTCCCTCTCCCGAATACACCAATATTTAATTAATTAATTAAATAACGACACAAAACACATTGATGGCATAAAATTGATCGTGGTATGTTTATTGGTTTTATTGTTTAAATAAATAAATAACAACATATTCAATTTATTAAAAATGCATTTCATAACAAATAAACTTCAAAAACAACTCAGTCTTAAAGGACTCGAGCAACACTCAATAATTATAAATACAGGTCCCCCTTTAGATATAAAGGGTGACAGTACCACATAACATGCCTTGCAATAAAGGAGGAAAGGTGGGGAGCTTGCTGCACCGACACTGACCAGCTGGCAATATTCCCTTAGCCGGGCCCCTTTATATAATGAGTCCCACTGTTCTGGAACCTTCTGCTAGATCATGTGACATTGCAGAAAATGTCCCCAAAGTCACGTGATATCCGTCTACCTGCCTATTCTCAATTTCAAAATTTTAAAGCGGCCTAGCCCTTTTTTATAAATAATTATTATTTATTTATTTTTAAATACAGAGGGTGAGGCAGTTGTCGAGCCCAAAATTTTGAGCCCTCTTATCACATTCTTCAACAATGTGCCCATCACAAAATAAATTATATTCTTTTACAGTAAGTACTATTTTTTTTGAAGCACTGGTTTAGTACTACTATTACATTTAAAACAGGTATGTCTCAGAAATAAATGTACAGTGTTACCCAAAAGGAACAAGCCTGATTGCATAGTATGGTATAATACGGTACAGCAGTCTGGTCAAGCTATGGGAGTAATAATTCATGCTTATAAAAAAACATATGACACACAACTGAGCTTCCTTTAAAACAGTGCTGTTGAGCAATGATGTATAGTATTCTACAGAAACCAATGGAAAGTCCGCTTTCTTCACACAAATAAAAGCTTCTTGCTTACTGGGCACAGTGGGTCTGTGATGGATGAGGATACCCTAATATGAATTCCCAAGGAATCTAAATGTGAATGCAGGCAGGAAGACTGGTGAATAAGTGCACCTGTTCTTTGATAATAATCTATATGACCACGCAATGTTTTCAGAAGGTGTGCCACACTTAATGATAGGTGTTCTATGACCCACATTATCTCACAACCCATATTCTGTTGAAGTTCCTAGGTGCTATATAGCAGGCAGAACATGTTATCATGGGAGTTATGTGATTGACATATCTGTGTTTAGTATGGTTTATGTGCAATCTCCAGACTATTTCCTGATCAGGTGTCACCAGCACCACTGTCCCGTCCAGGCCACTTGATTAACACTTTCTTTACTTCCTTATGTTTCCTCTCATCTCACTGCAGTCTTTTCCTTTTACTTAGTGTTTCTTTTTCCCTGAGCTCCCTAGAGTGTGCCAGTGTGCGTTTTATCTGCTCATCAATATGCTGTGTTGAATCGTGATCCACCTTCCTCCCCCTTAGCAAAGGAGAGCCGTAATTACCACTATCTAATCCCCTGCTTGGCCAGGGAGGCCTGCATTGCATTCTGGGTTAAACTGATTTAGAATACACTACAATATCATTCACAGGCTAAATGTTACTAAAGTACAAAGGTGTGATTTATTAAATGCATCCTTGCTAAAAGCCTATAGCATCTTTTGGCAGTCTTCAATTCATTTAAAATTGTTTCTGCATATGAAGCCCAAAAAATCTCTTAGAAACAACATTTTTTTTTTTTTTGGGGGGTGGGGGTGGATGAAAGATTTTTTTGAGTGACATACTGTACATATGTAGAGGTTTCGTATTATATAGATGGTTGCAGGTTATTGGTAAAACTATTAACAAAAAAAAAAAATATTCTTCTTCTGTGGCAGTAGCTCACTACTTAGGACTCCAAAATACTACTTTATCATGAAAATATTAGCGTAATAATCTATTCAGCTAAAGATGTGACTATACAAATCAAACATGGACAACTAGTAACTAAGTATTATTATTTCCCTACAAGGTATAACATAAAAGGTTACACCACTACAGGCAAAATCTGAGCTTTCCCCTTGCTGTGACAAAGTGTACAGCAAAAAAGGAAAGTGACGGCACCACCGACATAGAAAACTAGTAATCTTTTGAAGTTTCATTAAAATCAGGAACACGATATGTGCACTCTGCTCCTGTGTCTATGCTGGTGGTGCCGCCACTTTCCTTCCTTTTTTGCTGATTATTATTTACCCTACCTGAAACAATAAAAGAGAAGTGAGGAAAAGGAAAAAAAATAAACCTACATACTCACCTAGGTGGATGCAGCATCAGTTTGATGTTGCATCTGTCTACGCTGCCTCTGAGACTGAGAAATTCAAAGGCTGCTAATTACTCAGCTCGCTGTCTTTAGTGTGCAGAGACAGTGATTGTCAGTCACTGGTCTGCCCCTCCAGCTCTCACTGGGGCGCTGGGCTGTTGAGGGGATGGGAGTTGGTGGCTTAGGATCTCAGCAGCACGCTGGGAGGCTGAGCCAGCTGCCACTTAGGCATCTGGGTGGATCCTGACTTTATTGAGTCTTGACCAGCTGAGTGACATCAGCCATTAGCAGCCTTCAGCCTGCTGTTGGCTGAATATAGTTCACAGGAGTGCAGAACAAAGTTCACTCCTGTGTTTCTTAGGAGAAGTAGGGCTAAAAAGAGCTTTGGCCATACATTTGCCTTAAAGCGGAGTTCCATCAAAAAATGGAACCTCCACTTTTCGGAACCCTCCCCCCCATCAGTGACACAATTGGCACCTTTCAGGGGGAGGGGGGTCAGATACCTATCTAAGACAGGTATTTGCACCCAATTCCGGGCAAAGACTCACATGGGAGTCTACGCTACTTCCCCCGCTGTCTCCTGGGAAACACACTGTTCCCAAGAGAGAGTAGGGAACCGGGCTGTGAAGCCGTAAGGCTTCACTTCCTGATTCCCTCACTGAGCATGGTGGTGGCAGCATCCAAGGACCGAGCGATTGCTCAGCCTCGTCTGCCGACATCGCGGGCGTGCTTGATAGGTAAGAGTCCATTTTTTTAAAAGTCAGCAGCTGCAGTATTTGTAGCTGCTGGCTTTTAAAAAAAGAATTTTCGGGTGGACCTCCGCTTTAAGGTACTTTAATAGAATAAAAAGTCAGGCCAAATGATGAGACAGAGAGTAACAGTAACTTGCAGTTTACTAAACAGGTGTAAAGAATCAAGGATTGCCAAGAACATGCATACATGTAAATTAATACAAAACTGATTTTAAAAGTTGCAGAGACATGGACTGGTCACAACAATATCTATGTGAATCAACTGGTGTAATGTAGCTGTATAGCAGAGTCTCTATAAGAATCTACTACAACAACAGAGAATGTAGCTGAGAATCACTATTTCTGTTCAGATCACAAGTCACTACTTGCAATTATCCTCATTAATAGTATACCTCAGAGTGAAGTCCAGGGTAGCTCTGGTAACACAGGTGAACTGCTCGAGAGTCCCAAGATCTAAGGACAAGGAGACACTCTACTAAAACTTCAATCAGAATGGGGCTTCTTACAGTGGTTGAGTAATTTAGAGAATGCGGGTGCTACTAGTCCACTGCCTAGCTCATGGCTGGATCTAGGAGGTGGCCTGTGCCCCCCAAATCCCCTTGGCCGCACCACACCCCCCCACCCCCTCACCCTAGATGCTGAGCCTAATTGCTGATCTCTTTTTACCATCTCTGCAGTGCACACAGCAGTGCTCCTCCTTCCCACATATCACATAGATGGGATTATAATCCCTAACACACAGCATCGCACTGCACAGTGTGGATACTGCAGCTGCACTTTCATCCTGACCAGGGAATTTCACAGGTCAGAGCTCGAACCAGGGCCGTCTTAATAGCATCATGGGCCCCTGGGCAAAGTAATGCTCTGGGGCCCCTACAATGATGACAGTGCAGGTAAACAGACATCAAGTAGGTAGGAGGCAGACTGCCTCCCCTGTGTATCTATCACTCTCAGTACCATCACAGGGCCCCCAATTTCAGGGCAGTGTGGGCTCAAGGACCATTTGCTTTGGGGAAAGTGCAGGGGCCCCCCATGCAGCTGGGGCCCCTGGGCAGTGCCCAGGTGTGCCCTCTCATTAAGACAGCCCTGGCTGAAACACAGAAGCCACCTACACATTGTGCAAATCATGGCTGTGTGTAATGGAATGTGATTTCAGCTATGTGCTGTGTGGAGAGGTGGAACTCTGCCAAGTTCCCTGATAGCAGATATTCCTGTACACTGACCTGCCAGCGTTGACCCATGTAAACTGTCTTGCCAGCATTGACCCATGTACACTGCCGGTTCTGACATTGTAGGTACTCTCACGTGACAGCAGTTCATTTGCCTAACTACCACTACTTTACAAGATGTAGCCTCTCTGAGCCGCTAAGAGAGGGAAGCAGAGAAAGGTATCTTTGCTGTGTGTGTCAAGGAACCCAGGGATTTGTTGGAAATTGAGTTAAAGGGACATCTGAGCATGGAGAATGAATGGACACTACAGTGCCTTTAAGTGAAAATATCACTTAAAGCTGGACTCCCGGCAAACAGGCAAATACACAGTTTAAAAGCACTTATGCGTGCCAATCTGCCTAAAGATTTGTAATTCTGTACAGACACTTTTGTGATTCATACATCTCTGCCACAGCATAGCCAAGAAAACAAAACAAACAAAAACACATATTTCTATTGGCCAGTGTGGCAGCACATCAAAGTGATGGACATATAGGATTGATTGTGGGTGAGGCTTGGTATCAAACTTAGTGTAACTACACATAGGTGTTGAAACTTTGTGAAATCAAAGGAGCCTGGCATTCAAGTTAAGCAGAGAATACCAAAAGCAGGTGTACGCATGTGCAGATGCCTCTAGCTGTCTTCACTTCACTACTTGTCAGTAGATTTTAGTATGTATAAAGTCTTAAGGAATGCAGTGGTGTCATACAGCCCCTTACTTGCAGCTTGCTGATTGGACAATGAAGGAGCAGCAAAACACTGAGGAGTCATCGGCTCTGGTCAATTTGCTCTCTCCTCCTATTAGTACGTTCCATAGGCCAATAAAGCAAAGTCTGATTGGCTCCAGTGCCACCCCCTCCTGGTCTGATAGCTGCTGTGCTGGTAGTGACAGAGACTAATATCAAGACACATTCAGGAAGGTGTGCTAGTTATTTCTAAGAAAATTGTGAATTATTTTAAAGGGAGTTCACAACTGTGTTAAATGATGTTTATTTGTATATCTGCCTGGAGTGCAGTTTCTAACCCTAATATGCTGACATTCCTCACAATTTTGTTCTAGACACAGACACAGCATCATTCCTCAAAGTGGAGCAGGGTGAAATGCAGCAAAGTGAATTGAACCTGAGTGGAGTTCAAACATCCAATCATGTGCAGGAACAATTGAAACAACAAAGCTTAGGCTTCACAGGATTATACATTTCGGTTGAACACCGGTGAGCGTGACGTTTCTTCACACTTTAGCTATAAAACAGGCCCAAAGAAACAAGGTGAAATGAGGTGAAGTGAGGTGTAGCAAAGTGATACAGTGTCAGTCTTTGCATACCAAACACTCTACTCCCTGTATAGTGAGCCAGATAAATCCTCATGGGGTCACAAGTACACACAGTACCACACCACGCTGTAGCAGTCTTCTACGAACACATGGGATGGATATGACGGGATCGTTTATCACAACAGCTGCAACACATGTATGCCTAATATTATTTATCTCTCTGCACAGGTAACACAAAGGGGTTAATTTATTAGAGGCAAAAAAGTCTGTGGGGTTGATTTACTAAAACTGGAAAGTGCAAAATTCGGTGCAGCTCTGTATGGTGGTCAATCAGTTCCTAACTCCTGCTTGTTCAATTAAAGTGAATGTAAACCCTTTACTACCACTTTTACCTACAGGTAAGCCTAGATTAAAGGGTCACGTTGCTGAAATGACTGTTTACAGGGTATAGAGACATAATAATTAACTGATTCCTTTAACAAATGATTACAAATAGATAAAAATCAATCATATAATGTGCCTGCAGGTTAGTTTGATTTTTAAACTGGTTTCATGTTTCTGTGATGTAAAGAGACACACAGAACAAAAACAAACAAATACAGGGCAGTGTTTTGTTTTTAAAATGAATCTGATTGGTTCTGAGGAGTTTTAGACACACAGTAATGACAGCTTGGACCACAGTGAAAAGCTGCCATGAGATTTTTCTTAAGGAGCCAGACAAGCAGGAAGTGTGGAGATCAGAGCAGAATTACAGCAACTTCAAAGCAAAAACGAACAATGAGGACATGAAAGCAGGACTGCAGTAAGTTAAAGGAAGCTATTTAGCTAAAAAAAATAATTGTTTAGTGATCCTTTAAGGCTTACCTGTAGGTGCTCGAAATATCTCCTTAACCTCCACAGAGATATTTACAGAAATGTCAGGCGCCGATATCTATGGAGCGTGCGCCGTAGACAACGGTGCAGGCGCACTTTAGCAACAGTGATCGTGCTGTTCCTAAAGGAGCCTGTGCCGTGACTGGCGGCTCCCGGGAGTGACATCATCGCAGCTCCGGCCAATCACAGCGCCGGGCTGTGATACCCAGAAGTATGCATACTAGCTCATTATGCCTTTGTCTTGCAGGGTTTTCTTTTTTTTTTTTGTAAGGCTTTACTTCCTCTTTAAGCTTTGACTAGTGCGCTTTACAAGGGAATTTGATGCAGAGCTTAGTGAATGTGGTAAAACTTTACTAATTTCCTTCATCCAATTATATGTAAGCAACAATGCTGTTTTTTTGTTTTCTTTTCCTTCTATGTGATTAGGTATTCTTTGCAAAGTGAAGCTTCACTTACTCATTACTCTGGAGCAATTCCCATTTAGAGCTTGCAAAGTGCACAGCCTATTTACCTTTAGTAAATCTACCCCCAAAATCTCTGCAAAATCATCCTAGACTTTGTTGCCTAACCTATACCCTTATTATGCATTTCCTGTCTACACCATTAGAAGAAAAACTGTATACATATAATTTTTCTAGGTATCTTATGTGTTCGGGAGTCACAAGACCTTTTTGCCCTCATCATCTTAATAATGTGGTGCTGCTCTCTGCAGCAATCGTTGCGAGTCCAGGGTAGGGGGGTAACCCTGAGTTAACATTAAGTGAGATAAATGATGCTGGGTGTCATGTAACCCTAAAGAAAAGTGGCGTAGCGTCACAGGGGAGTCTGTGGAGCACAGCGCTGGAGACTGGATGAGTATAGCAGCTGGAAATGCTGTCTTTATTTTTATCTTAGGTTGGAGGCTGATATTTACCGAAGATGGCAATGAACTTTAAAATGACTGTGTTACTTAAAGGTATATTAAAGGCAAAAATGTATATAAAAAAATAGCAAACATTTTATACTTACCTGCTCTGAGTAGCGGTTTTGCACAGAGCAGCCCCGCTACCTCCTCTTCTTGGGTCCCCTGCTGGCGCTCCTGGCCCCTCCCTCCTGTCGTGTGCCCCCCAGAGCAAGCTACATGCAATGGAGACACCCAAGTCGGTGCGCTCCTGAGCCATTGTTCTGCATGTCCATTCAGACACGGAGCCGTGACCCCCTCTTTCTCCTTATTGGCTCACTGGCTGTGATTAATAGCAGCGAGAACCAATGGTTCCCACTGCTGTCTCAAGCAATGAGGAGGGAGAGTCCCTGGAGAGCGATGCTCTCATGCACATTGCTGGATCGAGAGGGAGCTCAGGTAAGTATTGGGTGCCACCTCATCCCTTTAAACCTGAACGCATATAAATTACACAGGTTCTAAGGCTAATTTTATGCAGATAAGGCACCATGTGAGTTTAATTACCAACTTAATCAGCCACATAACCTGTGTAATTAGTATTGTTCAGTTTTAAAGGGATGAGGTGGCAACCCTAGTCCCGTCTCCTGTGCAGAGCCACTTTTTGCTGCATCTGCAACCACCTTGGAGCTTTGTGCAGGCAGCTAATAGAAGTTGATGCAGATGCAGCGGCTGCAGAGACACAGTGGCATGTCAAAATTTGACATGCAGGCAGGAGCAGGTGCACAGGTCTGAACACACAATGGGGTTGCTTTAATAAAGATGAATAGACTGTACACTCTGCAAGTGCAGTTGCTCCATAGTTTAGTAAATAAGGTAAAGTTTCACTCTACAAAGAATACCCAATCACGTGCATGGATTTTTTTTTAAAAGATAAGATTTTTGCTTGCACATGATTGGAGGATGGAAGTAAGCAGAGCTTCTGAAGCAACTGCACTTACAGTGTGCAACTGCACCTTGCAAAGTGCACAGTCTAGTTACCTTTAGTAAATCAACCCCAATGTCTGTGTTCAGATCTGTGGACCTGCTCCTCCCTTCATGTCAAACTAGGAAATGCAATGGTGTCCATGCAGCTTCTGTGTCTGTATTTAATTCTATGGGCTGCCTGCATGCAGCTCCAAAGTGGTTGCAGACACTGCAAAAGGCTGATCTGCACAGAGGAGGGGACTCAGCGCCCATATGAATGAGCCCTTTAAGTACACTTGAGTAGCTATTTTCAATCATCATACATGTAGACTCTAGATAGGGTTTATATATCCTTACATGCTCAGGCTCTAGATAATTACATACAAATATGTAAGCTCAAGCATGTAAAAATAGGAATATCATATCAAAAAGTGCTTTAAAGAAACCTTGTCGCAAGAATAAAAATTCATAGGCAAGCACATACCTGTACAGAGGAGACAAAATACATACCACCCCTGTTGCCTGTGTTGCTAAACACTGCTCCAATCATGAGAAATAGTGTCTATAGTCTGCAAAGAAAACGGACACTTCTGGAAGTCTCACTGTCCACAGCACCCTGCAACTCTCATTGGTTCCTTCTGCTGACTTGCACATCACTGCAGGAAACAATAGTGACATAGGAGTAGAGTTTCCTCCTGGGTACTGCACATGTGCGAACGGCGCTGTGCCGTCCCATTGGACAGGCGATCGCCTGGGACTTGTGACGTGTCCCAGGCGATCGCCTACAGGGAGGGGCTGCAGTAAGGCAATTAAGCTAATCGCCTTACCAGCCCCTCGGCGGAAGGAGGAAGTGGGACAGGAAGTCCCACTCCTCCTGAAGCCCCCACTACCCCCCCCCCAAAAAAAATTACACGTCAAATGTGGCATGTAAGGGGGTGAGGAGTGGGTTCCATTTTTGGGTGGAACTCCGCTTTAAGGTAGGCTGGAGCCTAAAGCTCCGCTTTAATTTATTTTTCCCTAGAATTTAACCATGGCACATTTCTTCTTTTGCAATGTCATTTAAAGAGGAATTTCTGCTTGTCAATCAATAAAAAAATTACTACCATTTAATAAAAGATATTGGTAAACAAATACAGTAATACATAAGACATAATACAGTAATATGTACGAATATTACACACAGTGGATCTATTTATTATTGTTATCTTCATCCTTGAAGCAACATTAAAGTTAATACTTTTGCCTTAAAATGTCTTGCTTTTTGCCACCAATATATGAACTTAATTTTCTCAGTTTTATTGTAGAAAGACTCATGTATGTCATAAGAATTGTCAGTATGTGTTATTTGTTTTCCACAGCCACCAATCAGATTCAAGCCTACCCTGGAAAATGACATCTGAATTCCGAAAGCTAAATCTGATTGGTAGGTGTTGGAAAATAATGACAGTTCTTTGTACCAACACGTTAATACATGAGGGATTTAAAGCTGATAACTGATTGATATTTTGTTGGCTGCGTCATGATGATGGTACTTGCAGGATATTCCTTTCAAAGATGTAGATACATCTGTTTTTGTAGATATATTTCTACCCCAGCAGTCCTGTCTTGTGCCATGAGAACAGTTGTTAACGCACAATGCCCCTAAGCAATTGGGTCCCACACTGCAATGCTCTGTCCCTGCAAGCTATTCTCCCCTCTATTGTTCCATTTCCCACGGTGTCCCTGGTCAGTGGGATATAAAAGCTTCTCCGAGCATTTCAATGGTTGTGACCAAGCTGCAGATCTGGATGCTTGAAAGTCTCTATTGAAGAAATAGGGGAGTTAATTTGCTGTCGAATGGCTGGTTATTGGAGGGAGGGAGCCTGACACAACCCCTTCCTCCATAGTTTCACCTTTGCCCTGCTGTTTTAATTTAAATGTTTTTATTACATGAATTTATATAGTGATGACAATTTATGCAGTACTTTAAATATTATACAGTCACATCAGTCCCTGTCCTCGAGGAGCTTACAATCTAAAGTCCCAATCTTGCATGCATACATACGCATACTAGGACCAATTTAGGCCAATTAACCTCCTTGAATGTCGTGGGAAGGTGGGAGGAAACCAAAGTACAACACAGGGAGAACATGCGAAGTCCATGTGGGCAGCTTCAATGCCATAACATTCTATCAGCACAATCATTGAGTATTCATTTATGGGAACATAAAAAAAGGAATTGGAATGGAGACCTTATTAAGAGTCGTTTTTCCTCTTTTTTTTTTAGCAATACCCTAAAGCAGCCGAATTGGTTTGGGACACTCAACATATCACAGTGGTAGCATTGCTTTACAAAGCAAAGAGGAACCAATCAAAATGATGATTTCACTGCAGCAAACTGAAAGCTTGTTGATTACTATTGGTTACAGTGGCCATAGCATCGTCACTTTTTCTGTACTAGTTAAAGTGGAACTCTATCAACCAACAGTAGCCACTTTTAATCCGAAATACATAGAAATGTATGTTATATTTACTTGTTTTACAGTTAAATACTTTACTTTACTATAAATGTAGCTTTACTACAGTCAGATCAGTGATAGGTTTCTGACTTATTGCCACAGATTACTTTACAGGCATACCCCACGTTTAAGTACCAAATGGGGTTTATTTACTAAAGCTGGAAAGTGCAAAATCAGGCTCACTTCTGCATTAAAACAAATGAGCTTCCAGTATTTTTTACCAGTGCTTAAAGGGGTTGTAAAGTTAAAAAATGTTTTCCCTAAATAGCTTCCTTTACCTTAGTGCAGTCCTCCTTCACTTACCTCATCCTTCCATTTTGTATTTAAATGTCCTTATTTCTTCTGAGAAATCCCCACTTCATGTTCTTCTGTCTGTAATTCCACACAGTAATGCAAGGCTTTCTCCTTGGTGTGGAGAAAGCCTCTTTTGGGGGGGCGAGCAGGCAAGTCAGGACACTCTCTACTTTGCAGATAGAGAATGGAGCTGTGTGTTAGTGAGCGTCCTGACACTCCTGCCTGCCCCCTCCCCCCTCAAGAGGCTTTCTCCACACCAGGGAGAAAGTGTTGCATTACGGTGTGTAGTTACAGACAGAAGAACAGGAAGTGAGGATTTCTCAATAGAAGTAAAGACATTTAAAAGCAAAATGGAAAGATGAGGTGAGTGAAGGAGGACTGCACTAAGGAAAAGGAAGCTTTTTAGGGATTTTTTTTTTACTTTTACAACCCCTTTAATCAAACAAGCTGGGGTTAGAAGCTCATTGGTTTCTATGCAGAAGTGAGCCTGATTTCGAGCTTTCCAGCTCTAGTAAATAAACCCCATTGTGTACTTAAAAGTGGGGTATGCCTGTAGTTTACATGAAGATGCTGCACTTTGTCACTGACATTCAATTATATGTAAACCCAATGTCTAAAATCTCATAGATTCTTTAACATGTGAATGTAACTGTTTTGATCTTTTTAAATTGGCATCTTTCAACAAAATAATGTCTGGTGATCCTGCCATAAAAGGTCCTTGTTCAGACACTTCCTGTTTTAGAGGGACAACACTCTATTCCTGCTCTCCACTTGTGCTCCTGATTTGTCACCCGGCTTTAGAAGTGGCTTCTTCAATGTGCATTATAGAGGCATGGTCCACTGTTGGCATTACCCGAAAACCCACCTTAAGAACTGCAATGCATTCATAGCTGGAATGCATCCATGTAGACAAAAAGTGATTGCAAATAGACTACAGGAGATCAGAATCACTGAAATGTAAATTAGGATGAAAACAAGTTTTTAATAATAAAAAAAAAGGCAGTTGTTTATGATACATAGCGGTAAATGTCATCCAGTTAGGGTTTACGCCTGCTTTAAATAAGGGTTACTGATGTTTAAATATTTGAATATAATTAATACCAATAATATGCATTGCCTGGTGTTTCCACCTAGGTTATTTAATAGTGCAGCAAAAATAGCAACACAAATTTTTGAATTACGGTAACACACAGTAACTAATTACTTTTTACCTTTCATCAGATCAGAACCATGAAATGTTTTGCGCAGTTGCTATAAGTTACTTCCTGAGCAAAACCCAAAGAGCATATTTTATATTTCTTTACTGCAAGACTATCTAGATAATGATCTTTAAAGATCTCAAATAAAAAAAAAAAAAAACAGAGACGCATACACATTTGTCCCCATTCTGGTTGAGTACTTTTACTGCAGTTCTGAACTCTGACTTCTGTTGGTATCCACAAGCAATATATTAAATTACATTTGCTTACAGATTAATGTATTGATTTGAGTAAAGGATTCTGTGCCCAATGGTTTGTGCGCTTTCTACGCTGACTCCGAACGCTTACATTTTTGATCGTCTGCACTTTATGTGGAACACTATTGCCCTCTATGTGCCAAAAATTGTATTGCTGCTTTGAACAACCTCAATAAGGAATACACAATGTCAACTGATTTATCGAAGAGGCAAGCAATAATATTCATTCTGCAAAAGATATGAAGAACATGGACTTAATAGAATGGTAGTTCTTTGGCATTATTTTATCATTTCTCTAAATGCACCAAGCTTCTATCAGTAGACACAATAGAAATACATGACATATTCTCTCAATAAATATGTTAGTGAAATGCTTAGAGACAGCTTGCTTAAAGTTTGATAATACTATACACAATATTGAATAGAATGGCATTATCTATTTCCCCATTAGTGTATTTATCTTCTTTGCAGCCATGTATATTTTAAGTCTATCCTTTGACTGGGGTAACATAACAATACATATGTATTAAGATCAATCCAGCTAGCCACACACTTTACAATCTGACAGTCCAATCTTCTTTATATTAACCTAGAAATATGTAGTGCAAGGTACTGCATGGTTAAATAAAAATGAAATAGATTTTTTTTAAATAAGCTTTGCATTGCATATTGTTATCAAGATTGTACAAGGAGGTTATAACATGTGTGGCCAGCTTTGGAGGTCTGTGAATTTTAAGAGCAAAAATAATGAAACTTAAATGAAGGAGGGTAATTATATAGAGGGAAGGGGAAAAAAAGAACCCAGGTTGCACGTCATTTTGTAAATTCAGTTTTACATTTGCAGTACTGCAAAATTTGATATATTAACATTCGGGCAGAAAACTCAGCTAAAAAGAAATCATCATTAAGCAATGTGAAAGTGAGCAAATGACACGTGGTAATGAAAATGTGGCACGCATTATGCTTTAGTGAATTGACCTTTGACTGCTATTTGTCCCTGAAGACTGTAATCAGTCATGGGAAAGCAGAAGCAATTCTCAGGGAAACACCTATGTAGCAGATCCCTAAAGGCCCAAACTAGTTGTGAGTAATGGGTGTTAGGTCCAAAACATATCTGGTATTATCTAGTTAAATGGAGTGCCAACTATTTAATACTAAAAGGAAGGGGCACCTCTGTCCTATATCGATATAGAAGCAATTGGTTATGACGCTAAAGTGGACTTTAATGGTACCATAATACTTGGGATACACACATATTGATAAAACAAGATACATTTTATTGTGTTTTACAACAACATATTTAAAAAATACAGTTTTAAAACTCTATCAAATTTAGAAAAAAGGGATACAACTGAGAGAAGTAGTAATACCAGTTCACCCTGTGGCAATCATATTAGCATGCTCGGCATGTTTCGCAGACAGTACTCTACTTCTTCAGGAGCTTTGTTTGCATGTATATGATGTTTATAGGACAGAGGTCATTTATAATACTACAAAATATAAGAAGAAAAGCATATTTAAACATAATGACAAGAAAATACACATTTAAAGCCATTGAAATGGCCAGATAGCCATAAGATACATTTAGTATGCCTGGTGTAAAATAAATACACTAATGGGAAAATAGATAATGCCATTCTTTTTTCTGAGTTTTAAAATTGTATGTTTTAAATATGTTGTTGTAAAACGCAATAAAATGTATCTTGTTTTATCAATATGTGTGCATCCCAAGTATTATGGTACCATTAAAGTCCACTTTAGCCTCATAACGGATTGCTTCTATATCCAGTACTACTAAATGCATTAAAGTTATAAAAAAATGTTATTTTGGACATCAGATTGGCTGCTACCTTCTGTCACCTAAAGCCCCAGAATATATTGACATTTTCACAGTGATTTTAAGTCACAGTTAGGAGCCATTTCACCAAAAATAGGTTTCTGCAATACATCTCTATTGACTAGTGCAGTAATAATTACAGGATGACAGCGGGTTGTCAGTAGCAGACAAAACATTATAATCAATAA
Organism: Rana kukunoris; assembly: GCA_029574335.1. Classification (NCBI taxonomy): domain Eukaryota; kingdom Metazoa; phylum Chordata; class Amphibia; order Anura; family Ranidae; genus Rana; species Rana kukunoris. The sequence continues at coordinate 336,999,515 of CM056050.1, forward strand.
AACAGCATTTTTTTTTTTTTTTTTTTACAGAGATGGCCATTTTAACCAGGTTAATAATGCTGTATAATGTATAGAATAAAGAGAAACAATTATTCAAATTTTACAGCATTATTGGTAAAAATCTGCAAAAATGTATCACTTTAGCAAAATGCGTTGGAGTCAGTGGGGAAGGTAAAATGAAAATATATTTGTTAGGCTTTAAGGTTGCAATGGCATTTAAAATGCTTCAGTGGGTTATGGTAGCACCCTTTGACTATCATGGACCTCTGTTCTTGTGCCAAATGACCCCTCATTTGCCTCATTATAATGCATTTTTTTTTACAAGAAAAAAACACGGACAACGAAAAAAGAAAAGAAAAGGAAATATCGAGAAAGAAATTTAAAAGACAACAAAACCATGTAAATAAACCTACACTAAATGCACTATCCAAAAAAAAAACACATCATCTAAAAAAAAAAAGTGGATTTTAAGCAAAACTTTAAAATTCCACTTCAGCAATTATTATTTTTTAGCAAATTCCACTCGAGTGAGACTTTAAAATTCCACTTCAGCAATTATTATCTTTTAGCAAATTTCACTTAAGTAAAATTAAAAAAATTCCCCTTAATCGTTAATTTTGTGTTCATTTTTTTTTTGCCTATATGAGCCTATTCATCCCAAGTAGGAAACACCTGACTGGTGTTATGGCTTTATATCTCTATCTACAGTCTTTTAATTTATTGAACTGTTACAGGGAAAAAAAAGTATCCGGCTCCAGTCTTCTGACAGGGAAGGTGAATGGAAATCCATGTATCTCATGATATATAACATGGTCAGTCAAGGAAAGAAGGATTAAGCATTTACAATTAGTACATGGTAAAGGCAGCCATTCAATAAGAGGAATGAAATGGCTCAAGGTGATTAGAGATGGTATTGGGATGGCAGGAAAAGTGTGAGGAAAGACGATGATTACACATGAACAAAAGCCTGACAGATTAAAATTTAAGAAGCTAGAGGCTTTGAGTAGGTGATATGCATGATAAGACAAGTGGTTCATGGAAATGCTAGCAAATGGGTAGCAGGTTGAACAAGTAGATGTATAGAGAATAAAGGACCAGAAAAAGGTGTCTATGGTGTGACAACAATGTAGTTATCCTTAACCAATCCTTCACGTCAAAGGAAAACAAAGGAGTATATGTAAAGCCCCAATGTTGGGGTATGGTGTGGGATTTTATGGATGCATATTGGGTAGTAAGGTATATTCTTATATTCAGAACCACAGAAATCATTCAGAAATCGTAGTTCTATAAAAATATAAATGTTTTAATAATAAATACAGTCTCATTGTACAAAAGCACATATGATAAAAAAAGGAGAATAACAACACCGTGCAAGAGCTTTTATATGTGTCTCATGCCAGTAGTCCCACATGTTTCACCCTACGAGGGCTTCTTCAGGGACACACGGACATATAGAAAAATCTAAAATAAATAAGAACTTTATAAGTAAGCATACAGTACTGCGCGATAGCGCAAGAGTCCATGCAGCATTCTCAAAGGAGTATTCACAGGAAAATTGCATTCCAACTGTACATTTTACAGTGCCCCATGTTGAAAAATGAACTGTTTAAATACATTAGTAGTGTTCATTTTCTGTTGTTGCATATTTACTCAGGTTGAAAAAGTCCATTGAGTTCAACCAATTAAAATAAAAAATTAATCTAAAACATCCAAATACAAAACCCCATCCACACAGTTGATGCAGAAGAATGAAGTAAAAAAGAAAAACTTATAAAACATTTTTTTTTAAATCAACCTAGCTGTCTAGAACTAGATCCTAAGGCAGCTATTCTATATTTTCTATATTTTCATAGCTCTTACTGTGAGCCTGGGTTTGATGTGAATCGGATGCAGGGTTTGGTATGACAGGCGAGTGTGACCAGCTCTCAATAGAGCTGGTCTACACAGGTCTGGGGTGGCCACAGAGCAGATTGCAAAAGAGTCCTGTGCATGCTTGGGTTCCGGTTCAGGTGTGAATTTAGGAAAAAATGTGAACCCGAATCGTACCTGAACCTGTGAACAGACACACACCGGACCCCAGACACGAACCGGCCTCCATACTACCATAATTTTCAGGAAGAGGCGCAAGTTCCGCTTATGAATAATATGGTAATATACCCATATTTATCAGCGCATAACACGCACCCTAACTTTAAGAGGGAAGTTTTAGGCCTCGTACACACGAGGCAATCTATCTGTTCAAATCGGTCGGACCGACCGATTTGAACAGATCTGTCTGCTGGCATTTTGGTTTGCTCGCGTGTACACACGAGCAAACCAAAATCCCCGCCAGCAGACAGCGCGCTGACGTGTCGGTAACGTGGCGGTGACGTTGACGCTGCCACGTCACCGCACCAGGAAGTAAAACACTTCCGCGCATGCGTCAAAATCATTTGGCGCATGTGCGAGAAGACATGTCTGCTGGTTAGCATACTAACCAGCAGACATGTCGGGCGGACAGATTCCCAGCCGACAGATTTCAAAGCATGCTTTGAAATCTGTCGGGTGGCCAAATCCGTCGGCTTGCCCGTACACACGGTCGAATCTGTTTGCTGGGACGGTCGGGCCGATCGTTTCCAGCAGACAGATTTGATCGTGTGTACGAGGCCTAAGGGAAAATACTTTCCCTTAACACGCAGGCACAGTTTATCCTCGATTTTCACAGTAAAAAGTGAGTGTTATACGCTAATAAATACAGTATTTTTCTTTTTTTTAACAAGCAGATTTCAAAAAGCAAATTTAGACAAGCAAATTTCAAATGAAGTGACTTTTATCCCTTAAGGCTGAGGATGATATCTTTAACCACTTAAGACCCGGACCAAAATGCAGGTAAAGGATCAGGCCCCTTTTTTGCGATTCGGCACTGCGTCGCTTTAACTGACAATTGCGCGGTCGTACGACGTGGCTCCCAAACAAAATTTGCGTCCTTTTCTTCCCACAAATAGAGCTTTCTTTTGGTGGTATTTGATCGCCTCTGCGATTTAAATTTTTTGCGCTATATACAAAAATAAAGCAACATTTTTGAAAAAAAAACAATATTTTTTACTTTTTGTTATAAGAAAAATCAACAAAATTTTAGTCAAACATTTAGGCCAAAATTTATTTAGCCACATGTCTGTAGTAAAAAAAAAAATCGCAATAAAAAAAAAAATAGCGGGAACAGCGACACTAATACAGCGATCAGAAAAATGAACGCTTAGTGACGCTGGCAATAGAGAGTGAAAGGGTTAACTAGGGCGATGATCAAGGGGTTAAAACTTTATTAGGGGGGTACGGGGGCTACCCTGAACCTAACACTAACTGCCTGTCAAACTGACACTAAATACAGTAATCATACATATATGATTACTGTATTCAGTGACACTGTGACAGGGGGCAGGGGGGGGGGTGATCGCAAGGGGTAAAGTCTGCCTGTGTGTCCTGGTATCAGTATAGTGTTGTGCAGACTTACTGTGTGATGTGATCTCTCCTCAGCAGCGGTTAAAAATACCGCCGAGGGGAGAGATCACATCACTTCCCTCTTCCTGTGTTTACACAGGTGGAGGAAGTGACACGGCGGGAGCGCGCGGATCCGGAGGGGGCGGACAAAAACAAATAGCCGCTCCCTCATCCCGGATCGCTCGGCCAGCCACGGGGACCGCCGCATGTACCGGGGGGGTCCCGATCGGACCCCCGACCCACGGCAAGGCAGGCACGTATATATATACATTGATGTGCCTGCCTGTGCCATTCTGCTGACGTAAATGTACATGCGGGGGTCCGCAAGCGGTTAAAACTAAAATAAGCCCTCCGATTTAGCTGCTTCCCAAAAGATAGCTCAAGTTAAAAATGCTCAATAAATGTTAAAAAAACCTTTATCAAGCACGCTAATGTTGTTTTCTGCAGTGTTTTCACTTACACATGTCAGTTTTTAACCATTCAAGCCCCCAAGTGGCTGGTGTCATAGATGGCCACATTTACAGCATCTTAAAGATCTAAATAGAACCTACAATGGTGCCTTCTTTGGCTGCAAAAATATAGGATGATTCAGTTATGCTTTAAAATAATAAATTAAAGATATTGTGCTTTTTTTTAATAAAGCAGGAAAGATCTCAAATGTGTTTGCCTGAAAACCAGGACCTCTGTTTTCTAATGCAAATGTTGTGCAGGCATACCCCACTTTTATGTACACAGTGGGGCTTATTTACTATTGCTGGAGAGTGCAAAATCAGGCTCACTTCTGCATAGAAACCATTGAACGTCTAACCCCAGCTTGTTCAATTTACCTGGTAATAAAACCTGGAAGCTCATTGGTTTTCTCTGCAGAAGTGAACCTGATTTTGCGCTTTTCAGCGATAGTAAATAATCCCCATTGTGTACTTAAAAGTGGGGTATGCCTGTATAGTTTAAAAGTTTTGCCCCCCCCCCCACCTTGATGGGCCCATGGTAGACATAGATACTGTTGTTTTGTTGTTTTCAAATAATTTGAACACTACATAGCTCCAGTCAATTTGGGTCCAAGTATAAGTGTAGCAACCCACATCACTGTTATAGGGCCTGGCTGTCTGTTCTGTGAGGTTGATAAAGACAGAGCTCATGTAGATGGGCATTGATGCTGAACGTTGCCTTTTGCATTCAAAAGCAGGGCTGCTTAAACACGTGCTTTCAAATCTAAAGTGCAAGAAGAGGTTGCATTGACCTGCTTCACCTGCAATGCGAATGAATTCCAAAAGGACCTACTGCATCCAAAGAAATGCAAAACTGTTCAAATATAGCCTTGGAACTGTCATCCTGACAACACACCATTGAAGTAAATAGTAATCTGCAGACTTGCATATCAAACACAGGAAAACAATACTAATCTACACAAGCACACACTGAGTTAGCACGCAGGGTGGAAAGGAACCAAAAGAAGGACAGAATACAATTATGCTGGACTGTAAGTATAATTTATAGAGGTTTGTATGTATATGCTATCTAGATTCACGTGTATGTGTTTGTCTGAGTTATTGTATGTGTGGAGTAAGCGAATTGTCTTGTGTGTGTTTGTGTATTATGTGTGTATTATATGGTTTGAGCATTTCTTCATGTGTAAGCTTGTGTATGTGGTGTGTGTGTGCATATTTCGATTGGACTCTGAACTCATCCCCACTCATTCAGGTAGAAAAGTTACGAAACTTGCCCATCCCTCCCATTTAAGCAGCTAGCTGTGCCAATTTCTCATCCGGAATGCTTACCCTGCCCACAACTTCCCTGCAACAGTAACACCTGCATCTGTCAGTGTAGTGACTCGCCTATCTACTTGTCATATTTAATGCACAAATTACTGGCATATATCTTTAGAGCTGTCAGTACACTGTCAACATGAGATGCCATGGAAAAAGGTTACCGGGGGAACCTATCTAAATTTTTCTATGGGTCATCGAGATTTCTATTTATGCCTCTGCTTAACATTCACAATTTGGTGGTTTCAGAGATTCGAAAGAAACTGTTGGTGCTAGGTTGTCTTGATCTATTTGGCTTTTTACTGGCTGAAAGTGGTATGCCTATGGCAAGAATGTGTGCAGGGGAAATTATGTATTGATCAGTTTTCGTGAATTGGCTCAACCACATATACCTTTTTTTTTTTGTTAGCTATACAATGATCTGTGCAAATGCCATTTTCTGGTTTGACAAATGGGTACTCAGCAATCGGCAGGGTAATCAGAGTAATTAGAAATAAGAAAGTTTAGATGGATGGATCGATTCTTGAAACTATGTTTATAGAGTAAGTCCACTTTTGTTGAGAAAAAAATATTCCCCTCTGGGTGATCGATGTACACTGCAAGGATTTTAACCACTTAAGGACCGACTGTCGCAGGAATACGTTGATTTTTGAAGAGGAATGCTGTTGTTATGGTAGCAGCTAGTTACTTTAACCCCAGTATCCTCTTCAAGAGCGGGCGGTCTGCTTTCAGATAAAAGTGGTCTCTGTGGCGGATTCGCCATAAGATCACTTTTATCGGTGGCGGGAGAGGGCCCCCCACGGCTCTCCGGTGCTCTCTGCCAATTTCCATAACTGTCAGCAGCGGCGGAGGCAATCAGGTCTGCTCCCTGGGCTGACATAGAGACGAGTGAGGGGAAGATGGCCCCCAACCGTCTCCATATCATTGCAGGGCGGAAGCGATGTCAAAACGTCACTTCTGTCCAATGCTCTTAAAGGGACCTTTTTTAATTATAATTTGCATTTCAATGTAAATATGAGATTTGAGGTCTGTTTGAACCCAGAACTCATATTTAAGAGGTTCTGGCATGCTTTTTTCTATTACAATGGATGATTACATTCCTTGTAATAGGAATAAAAGTGATCTAAAAATGTTTAAAAGAAAAAAATTCAAAGTAAAATAAATAATAAAAAAAAAAGGTTTTAAATCGCCCCTTTCAGACGAGCTTGGGCACAGAAGTGAACACATTCGTGAGCAGCGCCGCTTATGAAAACAGTGTTCAAACCACACATGTGAGGTATTAATAATAGAGTAAATCTAATGGGAGTGGTTTCATAATTATCAATAAGCTGCTGCAACTGCAGGGCACTAATGAGGAAATCTGATGGGCTTGCAACCCTTTAGACATGACTTTTTATTGGGAGCATCCCACCAAAAATGACATTTTTATTGCATGGATGCCTAAACTCTGACTTGTATCTTTGTGCCGACTTCTTGTAAAATTGGTGAGCCAATCACACAAGCAGGAAATTATGTTTATGAGGAGGAATTCTGTACACATTCTGTATGTCCCCAGGTAGCCATATTGAAAAGGAAAGGTCATTTTTAATAACGTTCAATTACGATATGACTTTTGTCACAATTGTATATGCTATATAATTATTTCTTTATTTGCTATTTTTTTGTTGACAGTGTATCCAACAGCTGTAATCAGAGCCTCTGATGGCCATCTCTGGGAGTAACTGAGGTTCATATGATAATGCTCTGAAGTCTCATGTTTCAATTACTGTGTAAGTTTGGAAAGAGGGCTATTAATAAAAAAAGTGCTTCATGTTCAATGTTACGTTTTTACATTTTAGACCCAAATCGTACCTGCTTTTCTATAGTTTTGACACTGAAACTTGCAGTGTTGAAATATGTCAAAAAGGTGAGAAACACAGCAAAATATAGTGAGAAAACTCTTTCTCCAAATTCTATTTATTGGTTACAATTTGGGTGTAGTGGTGAAATCTATTAATGAAACTGATTTTACTGGATTATTTTGACCTTTATCACAATACGCAATCAGCAATTCCTTAAAGATTTCCTCTGTCCAGTAACTGTAGAATTCTGGCCTGTAATCCTTTTCACTGGGTTGAGTATTTAGCAGCATTAATTAAATTATCCAATCAGTAAGTAAATGGACCAAAAGATGTTAGCCATAAAATATAAAATTATTGCTTCATCATGACAAAGATGTCAATTTTTCGACTATTCTAATTCCAAAAAATGTAGGTGGAATGTTTTGCACACAATTGTTGGGACGACAGCAGCTGGCTCAGACCTTTGGCGGCCCGCTGAGAGGTTGAGCCAGCTGCCAGTCAGGCATTTAGGTGGATTCCCGACATTGTTGTTGGGATCCATGCAGAGTCTGGTGACATCAGCCGACAGTGGGGTTTAGCCTGCTGTTGACTGAATCTAGGACACCAGAGTGCAGAACTAAGTGCACTAATTTGCTCCCCAGGAGAAGTATAACCAAAAAAGATTTGGCCGTACCTGTCCCTTGACACGGGCAGGTAGAGGGACAAGGGTGCACGATACTCAAAAAAAAGTAGGAATTAGAAGAGTATATTACAAACTGCTGAACTGTGTCGTAGTCCTCCTCAGTTAGGATTTCCCCAGTATAGGGTTTAGTTCATCCTGTCCTATGGAGTTGGTGCCCTATAGATCCTGTAAGATCAGTCAACAAGTGCAGAGATAGTTCTGGGGTTTCTTATATTCTTACATTAACTATTTGCCGACCTGCCACCGCAGTTATATGGCGGCAGGTTGGCTCCCCTGTGCCAGAGCCCGTAGCTCTACGTCGGCTCTCGCAGCAGGTTCTAGGGGCAATACATTGTATGAACAGAAGATCAGTGATTTCCCCTAGTGAGGCCACCCCCCCATACAGTTAGAACACACCCAGGTTACACATTTAACCCCTTCCCCGACCCCTAGTGTTAACCCCTTCATTGCCAGTGGCATTTTTATAGTAATCCAATGCATTTTTATAGCACTGATCGCTATAAAAATGCCAATGGTCCCAAACATATGTCAAAAGTGCCCGAAGTGTTCGCCATAATGTCGCAGTACCGAAAAAAAATGCTGATCGCGGCGATCGCAGTACCGAAAAAAAATACTAATAAAAATGCCATAAAACTACCCCCTATTTTGTAAACGCTATAACTTTTGCGCAAACCAATCGATAAATGCTTATTGCGTTTTTTTTTTTACGGAAAATATGTAGAAGAATACGTATCAGCCTAAATTGAGGAAAACATTTTTTTATATATATATTTTTGGGGGAAATTTATTATGGCAAAAAGTAAAATTTTTATTCAAAATTGTCGCTCTATTTTTGTTTATAGCGCAAAAATAAAAAAACGCAGAGGTGAGCAAATACCACCAAAATAAAGCTCTGTTTGTGGGAAAAAAAGGAAGCCAATTTTGTTTAGGAGCCATGTCGCACGACCGCGCAATTGTCAGTTAAAGCGCCGCAAGTGCAGAATCGCAAAAATTGCTCTGGTCTTTGACCAGCAACATGGTCCGGGGGTTAAGTGGTTAAAAATGTCTAAAGATAGTAAATAATTTATAAAAGCCACAAAATCTTCCCTGTAACGATCTATTACATGCATTTTCTTCTTTTTTTTTTGCTAATGTAGAAGCATGACAAGATCTACCAAAAGATTCTACTGACTAATGATTGAGGTGAGTGTATGGCTTGCATCACATCACATTTTACAGAGGTTGTTCACTAAACATTACCCAGAGGTTTTCTATCTTAAATCAGACCTATGCCTGTACATATTGTGCAAAGTACCGTAAACGGCTCTATCTACTGTATAAAGCATATATATTTTAAACTTTTTCTTGCACTACTGCTGTGCTGATCCTCTACCGGGCTTGATATTGCATTGTGAGTTTTGACTTAGTGAACAGAGTCTAGGTGTACACAGGAGCTATACCATGCACACTTCTCCTGTTTTGCTGCTTAGACATCAAGCATTATGTTTTGTGGAGGTGGCGGAGTGTCACATGTTCACTTATACTTAAAAGCACCAGATATATCGCAGGTGGGCTGACACCAAAAAAATGTGTGACTTTCAAATTCTCAGCTGTTTTTTTCTTCTGATTTATAAAACTGAAATAGTTGAAGAGTTGAAAGTTGCTCTCTACTCCCATTGCTTGTTTTAAAAGGTACATTTCTTTCTACTGTTCACCTATTTGCAATATATCCTTTGCTATAATTTAACTGTTTGCTGTATCATTGCCGCTGTTTCAGATCTCTTTTACTATCAGAGTACATTTGCAATAATTATTCCCCACTCAGCCAGGTGTGTCAGAGAGTGCGGTGCTATTTGTAGAGTCCAAGAAAAAGAACCGCTGCTTCAGGTATATAATCAGAGCCTAAGTGAAACGTCTCTCAGAGTGCCAACCCCGGCCCGCCTCTGTGTAAAACTTTGAAGAAAAGAGATGGCTGCACATCCAGAGGTACCGATTGCTTTTTATTAATCACTGTGATAACACTGAAGACACCAACATAAGGTCATGTAGACACGTCATGTAGACACGTTTCACATATACATCTTGTGCTTAATCATTACTTATTAATCGCTATTTGTAGAGTTATGGGTAGAATAAAAGGAGACCCAATACAGCCAGCAGTTTCTTCAGGGGTAAGCACTACACATACTTTATGTATGTTATGACAATTAAATGTAAAAGATTCCCTTGTGTAGGTTTTCGAAAAAGCTCTGAAACTGCTGCTGGGCACCACCATCTTGGATGTGATATTGGCAGCCCAAGCCGACTCAAAGTTATCAATCAAGCAACACTCTATAGAATTCCTCTTCACTCCTCCCCTAGCTACAGAAAAGGCTATGTAAGGAAGTGGAGGAGAGATGGAGGAGTTGAGCCAACACAGACAGTAACTAGACACTCGCAAAGGAGGAGAGGACTATGATGTGCAAGTAAGGAGGGAGGACTGTGCTAGGAAATTGAATGGTCAATTCACATTGCAAGTGAATTAAAAAATAATTAATGGTAAAAAAAACTGCCAGTGTAAGTGTAGCACTACTCCCGTAGGAGCCGCTGAGTGTAACAGGTTCTTTCCCAAAACAGTGCAGGGGTAGCCAGGCACACAGCAACAGCCCATACACTCTAGCTCAATAAATAGTCTAGGGCATTGATGTTAAACCTTGGCAACCCAGGTGTTTTGGAACTACATTTCCCATGGTGCCCATGCACTCTGCAGTGTAGATGAGTATCATGGGAAATGTAGTTCCAAAACCCTCGGGGTGCCAATGTTCATCATTGCTGGTCTAGGGGATGTCTTTTTAAAGGGTTATTGCTTGAAGAACTTGTAACAGATGAGGACAGAGAAGCACAGTCTGCTGAGAACACTGCTTTCTCAGTAGCAGAAGCATAGGAAGTAATGAACTAGGACAGTATGGGGGTACCTGGGAGCGCACTTATCAATGCCAGGGACCAGGCGGGGACTGTGGTCATGTGAGAATCAAACATTATGGCGGTTCTTAGACTTAGAGATGAGCCTTACAGTGTACAGTAATTAATACAATTAAAGTCCCTTTGTAGCATGCTGTCCCATGTCGTTACACACACTTCTCTGTATATTGCATTTAGCAGGGATACCGCTGAGTCCGTGCCCTCTCCACCAGTCTAGAACACCTCTGTCACCTCATAACCAGTGACAGAATGGGGTCCTGCTGTGCACCTATCACAGATCTCATATGTGTACTTAATTAGCTCATTCTCTTCCATTCCATGTAACCAAGCTGTGGATCTCCATAACACAGGTTAAGTACCGATACCTTCATGGTATCAACCGCTGGGGGTGAGCCAAATCACTGACACACTCACTCCCAGAGGACCCTTCACCATGCAAGGTAGGACGCTTCATGACCGGCTGCAATTTACCTTGCACTAGTTCTTGATTACCCATAGCAACTGCATTCCTTCTCCTCATGTTCCATAGTGCCTTGGCTTTATACTGCATATGTGCTTTGCCGACCCTGTTCTTTCATATGCCCAAAGCCATCATGCACCCCTTTAAATGACTTTATGACCAGGCATAAAATGGTAATGCACTTTTACTGAACATTTGCATTTGAATATTACTCCGGGGGCTAGGAATCAAGTTGCAGCACCGAAAGAAGCTCTACTCACAAATCCTAAGGCAGGATAAGTCCATAAGTTCAGTTCTTTGCAGCTCAGCGTCTAGTTCATAGGCTCTAGGAGGGTAAGCAGTCCCCCATTCCTCTCAGCTCACAGATCCATCCCCACAGGGGGTAAATAAGACCATCTCCTTGGGACTGCGACTATTTAACAGCATCCCCAACCAGAGATGTATCCTGGCCTAGGCCAACAAGGCCCAGGCCTAGGGCAGCACTTTGCAGGGGGGCAGCACAAAAATAGTCCCTGCCAGCTTGCGCTACACTGTTAGGAAAATTAGTCTAGCTCCCCCATAAAGCGGGCGTTTTATCAACCTGGACCACAAACCTTCCTCACTGTGCTATATGTTTCTGCTGCACCATCTACTTAAATTGGAACTATCGGCAACACTTTTTTTTTTCATTTTGGGTAGAGTAAGAGAGGGTTATAGCCCCTGTCAGTTTCTTTTTTACCATCCCTGTCCCATTGCAAATATTTCCCTTCACTTCCTGCTCTATGGGCAACCAGGAAGTAAGAGGAATCTAAGTAAATTAAGGGAATCCATTGCCCCCCCCCCCAGGCCCTCAGAACTAGTGTCCTCACTCGAAAATTTCAGGGCGGGTCTTAAACAACACAGGGTGTGGCCTTGACAGGAAGGGTTAGGTAAAATTTAAATTAGGTGGTGCACCAGTTTAGTCAGGCCTAGGGCAGCAAAAGACCTAAATACACCTCTGTCCCTAACATTCATCTGGGCTTGCTCCCTAGGGATAGGTTAGGTCCAGCTAAATATTCAGGCTGGCTTTTTGAATTCACCCTCCCTAAGCTCTAGAAACTTCTTCTAGAGGCATGGGGGGAGCAATAAAACTCCCAGTCTGGCAAACCCTGAACTCTGCGGAACCTGATGTAAAGGGAAATTCTGATGTAAGTTGGTCAGGTCAGGTAAAAAAATAAATAAAAAAGACCCCTCCCCTCCAGAACACTCCGATCAGCACTATCTGCCATTGGCTGAGAGCGCTGATCGGAAGTCAGATGGCTGCTGGTTTTCTAACATGCACGTTCGACAGAAGTCGGCCGAACGGCCGGCTTCTGTCAGATGAGCCAACATATATATGGGCAGAATGTTGGCCGGTATTTTTTGTACATCTACCAACATTCTGCCCATGTGTACAGGGCTTTAAGCATGTCGTCCACAAGAGCCTCTATGAGATCACTGAGCAATGAGATCTCTCTGACTGTCACAAGGAAGTAACATGAGCCAATTGTGATATCATGTCCTACCCGGCGCTGGCCCTTCCGGTGGCTGAGTGAGCTCCTCCATCCTGTTACAGACACTAGAGCCAAGCAGCTGTCAGTTTGCCTAAAGCATTGCATCCCAGGAGCTTATAAACGATCAGCTCATGTTACATCTTTGTGACAGTCGGAGGGATCTCATTGCTCAGTGTTTTCACAGAGGCTCTTGTACATGACATGCTTTTGTCAAGCATCAGTGTGTGAGTGCAACAGTGCCTATTAGGAAATTCGGCTCTATTTAGAAATACGAACCTCTGAGGTCTTGGGTGTGTGTTTTTAATATAAGCTATGCAATATGTTAAGACTATTTTAAAGATATGGCTTCAGACATGTATAGAAGACAGATGTCCTTATAAACCTGATTTTGCTGTCTGACTCCTTTTTGCTTATTAGTAATAAATCGTACATCCAAAAATCTACTTCAGACTTTGTAAGCAACATTTTCCACCACTCCAAATCAAATTGCTTGGAGAAACTGAACATATTCTTTCTTACAGCATTGAAAGAAGTATGTTTGTAAACTTATGATGGATAACTGTGGCCCTCACATGAAGTCATTAGGGGACGCGTTGGAAATCAATAGTCTTGTGTTTGATTATCAGCTGAGCAGAACACTTGTTGGACCTGTAATTACCGGTTGCTAAAAGTGCCCAGGGATTGGAAGGAGAAGGCGAAATAAACAGCAGGGGATGATCAATGGGACATGAAAACCTTGCTATTGATCACCTTTAACCTCTGCTTAAACTAATGACATAGCTACCATTTAGCAGTCCCCTGCCCCCTCCTTTCCACTGGCTAGGGCAGCATCAATTGCACTGTAGCCACCATAAATCATTATGGGTCAAGACACGTGGACTGCCTGATGAAAGTGACAAGGCTGGAGCAGGGTGGGAGCATCATATGTTGACAGCAAGTTGCATATCTCTCATTCTTTGAGTCACACCAGTTTTACCTTTGCCTTCATGCTTGGGTTTATAATAAGCTTATTTTATTCTGTATGTGTAGAGTATGGTGACTAACCCCTTTCTTAATTTATGATAGTACATGTTATAATAAATAATTGAATGTCTTATTACAAAAGCTTTGTCTTAATTTAAAAATGTATTCTATGCATTCCTAAGTGGTTGCTCAACAAGCTTCAATGACCAGTTGGATGGGTCTTTTCTGCCCTCCACCATCTCGCTGCATACCACAAAACCTTCACACTTTAAAATGCAAGGAGAATACAAAAATACTTTTTATTTTGTGTCTTAAACTGTTTTCTTTCCCCAATGTGTACCTCCCTGCTGCCTAACACAGACATGAGATCTAAATCTGACCGTTCTGTTACCGACTTTTGCATTTTGGTCCTGTGTGAATATGACTTTCCTTATTTTATTACTGCATAAGAAAGCATAATACTCAATAAAAGTACTACTGTTGAATCAAACAGTTTTTACAACGTTTTACCCCTTTGACACCAGCTTTTGGATCAGGTCGCCTGTCAGTTTTTTAGGCAGACTTGATAGGAAGCTCCATGCAGGTCTATGAGCAGGTGGATGTAAACAGATGTAAACAGAACTGTGTTGGTTTACATCCACCTACCTCTGTGTCTATCCAGGTCCTGAAAAAAGGGACCTAAACCTGAGATGTAGGGTTAGATGTAGCCTATGTAAATGGACACAATAGTCTATTTACATCTGGCATCCCATAGATACGAAACTGGTCTGACACAGTCCGTTGTCAAAATGCAAAGAATTTAACATGTACAGTACTTATGCCCGAAAAGTGACATCCATCCTGTTCTGCTCCAATTCAGTAGGGGATCTGCTTACAGAAAGTCTCAGGCCCTGTACACACGAAGAGACATGTCCGATGAGACAGGTCTGACGGACCGTTTTCATCGGACATGTCTGAAGGGATATTTTGGTCTGATGTGTGTACACACCATCAGACCAAAATCCCTGTGGACCAGAACACGGTGACGTAGAAGACACCGACGTGCTGGCAAAAGGAAATTCAATGCTTCCATGCATGCGTCAAATCAATTTGACGCATGCGCTGGATTTCGGTCCGATGGTTGGGCGTACTAACCATCGGACATGTCCGACGGACAGGTTTCCAGCGGACAAGTTTCTAAGCATGTTGAGAAACGTTTGTCTGCTGGAAACCTGTCTGCTAGGCCGTACACATGATCGAACATGTCTGCTAAAACTGGTCTGCGGACCAGTTTCAGCGGACATGTCTCCTCGTGTGTACGCGGCCTCAGCCCACATGAAAAGACCCTTATAGAGGCAGTTATCATTTTAACATCTTGACATTTCTGGGTGTGTCGAATGCCTGCATCTCCCTGCTACCCACTGCTCTTTCACAATACCACCACCACATTAGTTTTTATCTGCAGCTCTGGCACCTCTGGCAGCTCTGGCACCACTGACAAGTGTCTGAGTACAAGGGTTATAGCAGAGCCTATAAAGCTCACCATACACAGATAGATTTAGATTCCAAATTTCCCACTGTGGCTATTTTATCTTAATAGCTGGCACCAGCGGCTATCAGAATATCTAAACAGTGGCTACATCTATCAGCAAAACAAGTGGATGGCACACTATAGTAGGACACTTCAAAAAACGTAATTATAGCAAAATAGGAATAAAAACATTGCAGCACTTGAATCCAAAGGAGATATGTGGATGCGTTCCACACTAAGGAGCACTTATTCATAACCATGGCAGACACCTTGATGTAAGGACCCTTGCCCTTGGAAGGGGTATGATGTGGACCAACCTGGAGCATTGCTATATTTTTTGTTAAGCGACTGCATCTGACTGGATGCAACTACTGTTTGGATAACAATTTTGTGGTTGATTTTTTCAGTCAAAGGATGTCAAATGTGAAGGTGGTGACAGGGCACACATAGGCCCGGATTCACGTCGGACTTACACCGACGTATCTAAAGATACGCCGTTGTAAGGGAGCGCTCCCACCCTCCATGACAGATGCGCACAATATTCTAATCCTTAAGCCCAATAAGGATTCCAAGCAGTGTACCTCATACAGGCCCATAGCACTTCTCAACACTGATTTCAAAATCTTATCTAAATTAATTACTGTTAGACCCAAACCACTTCTGCCCTCCATTATAGACACGGACCAGACTGGGTTCATGACCCATAAATCAACAGATATCAACCTCCTCAGACTATTCACCAACTTGCATGCCATACATGACAATGTGGGCATTAGGACGATTGCCTCTTTTGACATCGAAAAGGCTTTCGATTCGATTGAGTGGTCATTTCTTTGGGAAACTCTGCGGAGGATGGGATTTCCATTGGTTTTTATTTCCTGGCTGCAAACTTTGTACAAATCCCCAAAAGCGGCCATCAGACTTGGTGGTGACGTTTCTGCCCCTTTCCCGCTATCCAGGGGCACCAGCTACCCTCTCTCTCCAGCATTGTTCGCAATTGCCATGGAACCGGTGGCAGAGGCACTGCGGGTCTTGCCACACATCAAAGGACTAAAAATAGCATGGCTGGAGGAGAGGGTAGCTCTGTACGCAGATGACCTCCTACTCTTTGTGAACGATGCAGACTCCTCCCTTAGAGGAGCGTTGAAAGTTTTGACGGACTTCTCTCAACTGACAGGATTACGGGTGAACTGGACAAAATCCCAACTGCTAGCTATTGACCCTGAGGCAAAACACATGGCCCCGCCGGATCTCCAACTGCAATGGGTGGACGAACTGGTGTACTTGGGGGTTCGGGTCTCGAGGGACACGTCCAGCTTTATCCCCCTTAACCTAGAGCCGGTGGTCCGAGAGGTCAAGGCCAAACTAAAAGCCTGGGAGAACCTCCCTCTATCCTTATTAGGCCGCATTAACTTAATTAAAATGAAAATCATACCTAAATTTACTTACCTATTCCGTAATTCCCCACAATAGATACCTTGCTAATTTTTTACGAAACTGAACAGGGTATTCTCCACCTTCATCTGGGGCCCAAACCATCCTAGATTCAAATTGTCCACACTGATGCGTCCGGTGTCGCAAGGGGGGTTGGCGTTTCTGGACTGTCGGAAATACTTTCTGGCAGCCCAGCTGGTCACTGCAGTATGGTGGCTGGTGCCGGATGCGTCCAACCCGGCGGCGGTTCTGGAGGCTGCGGTGGTCGGGTCTGTAGATGCCCTGACACATTTACCCCTTCGGGGTCCCGGGGCTCCGTATGATTTGACCGCCTCCATGCGCACGACTCTGAGGGCCTGGGGGGCGGGACTGGGACTCGAGCGATTCCCACGGAATGCGGTCTCCCCGCACGCCCCCTTATGGAACAATCCTACTTTACCCCATCTTTTCTCGCTACAAGACCCTAAAATATGGGCCAAATGTGGTATTAAGCTGATTTCCAACCTCACCACTGGCACGGCTATACACCCCTTCAATTATCTAGTGTCCCATAACAATGTGCATCCCTCGCATCTATTTCGCTATATACAGCTGTCTCATGCGTTTAAAGCCCAAATGAAAGCCAATGACACACAAATTGTGCAATCCAATCTGGAGAGGGTCACTAGATATGAATGCACCAGGAAGCCCACCTCGGTCCTCTATGCGCATCTCCTTGGGGTTTCCTCTCCAGATTTTTCAAAGCTCTATCAGCGGTGGACACAGGACATCCCGGGACTGGACTCCGAGGATTGGGAGGACATGTAGGACTTCTCATTCAAAATCCTGGTCTCACTTAGAGACCGTCTCATACAATACAAAATACTACATCGGGCGTATATTACCCCGTATAGATAGCATAAAATGAAATCCTCTTTGTCCTCGGAGTGTTGGAGGTGTATCGGGGATCCGGGCAACTTTTTCCACATCTTCTGGTCCTGTCCAGTGATACGAAATTACTGGTCGCAAGTACTAGAGGTAATACAGGAGGTGGTGGGAATAGATATAGCCCCAACCCCACAGATATGCCTTCTAGGCTTAGTAGAAGAATTAGCCCCTAGGGTGACAGAGAGAACTCTGATAGGACTCCTGTTGTTCTACGCCAGGAAAATGATCAATCTCTGCTGGAAAAAAAGTACCCCGCCGTCCATATCGCTATGGAAAACACATGTCAATAAAGTACTACCGCTCTATAAGGAAACCTACCAAAATAGAGGATCCCCCAAAAAGTATGATAGAGTGTGGGCCAAATCGCTAGCGGAGGCCTCCGCGGCAACCGCAGACTGATTGAGCATGTATATAGGGTCACCCTACGGGTGGATATGATACATTGGTATACATATTTCGATACATTGGGTGATTTGGTATTTTTTATATATCTATTTTTATTAAAGTAATCTCTAATGTGGGTTTATTGGATATCTACGGCCTCGTACACACGATCAAATCTGTCCGCTGGAAACGGTCTGCTGGACCGTTTCAGCAGACAGATTCGATCGTGTGTATGGCCGAGCCGACGGATTTGGCCACCCGACAGATTTCAAAGCATGCTTTGAAATCTATCGGGTGGGAATCCGTCCGCCCGACATGACTGCTGGTTAGTACACTTACCAGCAGACATGTCGTCCCGCACCGCCGTCACACCGCCGCCGAATGGATTCGGCGCATGCGCGGAAGTGTTTTACTTCCTGGTGCGGTGACGTGGCGGCGTCAACGTCACCGCCACGTCACCGACACATCAGCGCGCCGTCTGCTGGCGGGGACTTTAGTTTGCTCGTGTGTACACGCGAGCAAACCAAAATCCCAGCAGACAGATTTGTTCAAATCTGTCGGACAGACAGATTTGAACAAATCTGTCTGCTCGTGTGTACGAGGCCTACTACTGTCCACTGGGTCTCGACTGAAAGAGCCGATCCTTAGACAGTTCAAGTGAGCAGGAGCCTATGCCGCACTAGGTTGTTTGTTATTTTTCTTGTGATCTTGCTGCAGTTGTATGCTACACTAGGTGGTTTGTTATTTTTCTTGTGGACTTGCTGCAGTTGTATGCTACCAATGATGGATGCAGCCCACTGCCAGCTGGCATGGACTCCTGCGTGGGGTTAGTCCCTCTGCTGTGGCAGGTTCACTGCTGGATGTTTGTTTGTTATTTGTATGTCATTATAATCAATAAAAAGATAAAAAAAAAAAAAAAAAAAAGATACGCCGTTGTAAGTACAAATGTGCGCCGTCGTATCTCTGCGCCGATTCACAAAGCTAGATACGTCGAAAAGCAAAACTTCAGCCGCCCGACGTAATTTGCCTACGACGGCGTATCGTGGGCGCATTGTAACGCTGGACGCATTCGGCATACCCATGTTAAATATGCAAATGAGTAAGATACGTCGTTCACGAACGTACTTGCGTCTGGCTCATGTTTTAAGCGATTTGCGCAAGGGTTACATCCGGCGTAAAGTTATTCCTCATATAGGAGGCGCAACCCATTCAAAGGTATGGACCAGGGAACAGCCGTCGTATTTTACGTTGTTTACGTAGTACTACGTGAATAGGGCTGTGCGTAGGTTACGTTCACGTCGTAGGCAGTGTATTGACGTATCTTAGGCAGCTATTTCGACGTGACTGTGAGCATGCGCACTGGAATGCGTCTAAGAGACGACGCATGCGCAGTTCGTTTTTTAAAGCTCAGCCCATCATTTACATGGGGTCACACTTCATTTTAATATATCATGCCCACTTCCAGCCAACTTCCACCTACTTTGACTTACGTCGCCGTACACCGACAACTATACGCTACGCCGGCGCAACGTTGAGCGCATATTCTTTGTGAATAGCATGCTTGCCACTCAATGTTGCGCTGGTGTAGCGTAAAGAAGATACGCTACGCCCGCACAAAGATGCGCTGTTGGCTGTGAATCCGGGCCATAGTGTGAATTTTGTCAGGGTTATCAAGAGCAGACCAAAATTCATAGTGTATGGCCAGCTTTACTCTGCAATGTAGCAACAGTTTGATCAGTAGTCCTAACAGTGAGAATTATGCTTGCATTTTGATATGACATTACCTTTGCTTACAGGATGTCATTAGGATAATCTCTAATATTCTTTTCATTCCAGAATAAGATCTGGGGCATATTTTCCTTACAATATAAGTTTTTAATTTAAAACAAAGACAAATGTGATGTTATCCTGATATCCAGATGTGGTTCTTCCAATGTACGATAAGTAATGATTAAATTATATTCCTAAATATAAGTTACATTTTATGGTAATGACACAGCTACTCTCCAATGGTAAGTTACAATAATTTTATACAAATATAGAATATATTACTTATTATTATTGATAAATATTATATTATAAAACTCTGTTTCTCAGAAACACATCATATATGCCTATGCAGTACAACATAGTAGAAGAGCATATGTAAGTTTAATCTACTATCAATACATGTGTTACTATAAAAAAGCAGTTTCCTATCACATTACAACATTTGGAGAAGGCTTGGGGTCGTGTTCTCATATCTTTACCTATCTGTCCGTACACACTGTATTTGTAATGACTGCAGCTCAGGATATGAGACACTGCAGGGCCCAACTGCTACTGTCTACCACTGATTCAGCTGGACAGGTAAGCAGAACCCTGCCACAGGGTGTGTATCTATCACTAAGTCTTTGATTATAGCACGGATACTTTGTCACCTTTTCAGAGTGACCCAGCTAGTGGCTGCAAGATGTGTCAAAACCTAGCATGATCCTTACTTACAAGGAATGGCAGAAAAGATGTCTTAAAACAATGTGTATAGCTTTCCAGTTTGGCCATAGGAATTTGCCAAAAAAAATTAAAACTTGACAGATTTTAAAGAAATTATATTTTTAGAATAATTAACATAATATTATGATGGTGGCAATAAGGATGTTAATAAATTGTATTGTTGTTTTTTATCTGGGATCTCAGAGGGGTGCCCAAATGGGGAAATCACATACCCTAATGGAGTCTCTGCCTCTCTGGACAGAAATGTTGCAGAATCTTGCTTGATAATGATTGATAAGCAATGAAGTGACATTCTACTTGTCTGACCAGTGAGGGAGCGAATTCATAGGCAGGTGTGTAGGCTGGATCGCTCATCTGGCATCAACCTAACTGGTTCCATTACTATTACCAACCTCTCTTTAAATAAGCAATGAGGCAGAGTAGAGGTTAAGTCAGCAGCATTTTAGTTGTCCATAACAGTACTACTGCTGGGTCTGTAGTCTATTTTTATGTAAGGCACTAGACCCGTCACAGAGTGCCCATTTTTTTGGTATAGCAAGGGACCCCCACAGCTCAATTCTCTATCATGTAAAATGCATGAAAAATGTAACAAGTGTGCTGCTTTTTCATTAAACCCAGGACAAGTTGGCTAAGTGTAGAAGTGTAGAGATCTCACCATCAGGTTCATAATCATTGATCCAGTGACACTATATAGGCCAAATTCAGTATGCGAATAGGTTAGGAAAACACTGGGGTTAATTTACTAAAACTAGAGAGTGGAACATCAAATGCAGCAGTGCATGGTAGCCAATCAACTTCTAACTTCAACTTGTTCATTGAAGCTTTAACAAAAAAATTGGAAGCTGATTGGTTTCTATGCAGAGCTGCACCTCATGTGCCACTCCAGTTTTAGTAAATAAACCCCACTGTGTTGCTCAAAGCAGCCAATCAGTTTTCCCCTTATTAGTTTATAGTGGAAAAACCTGGTTGGTCATTATTGACATCACAGATACTCTTGCAATATGCAGTGTTACCAATGTGCTACACAATACATGTAATGTGAAATTTAATCAAATTATCAAGTATTTTTTTTGTACAATATAGTTTTTATTAAAGTTTTCAGAATAACAAGAAAACCACCCAAAAAAGGATTGGTAAGTAGTTAAATGAGAACAGTTGGACAAATCGACAAGCATATCAGGTTTCTTTTTATAGCATCATAAAAAAGGTTTCCAATACAATGCACAAGACATTAAAGCATCTTCTAATGAACATCAGTGAAGCTGGCCAGCTAGAACCTGTCCTGTCCTAGGTCACTAATATAACCTACATGTATATACAGCTAAACCTGCTAAGAACCTAAATGTAGTGCACATGGTTATATGAGAGAGACAAAAGCAGAGTTATTCACTATGGGCCAGATTCAGGTAGAAGATAAGTTGGCTTATCTCTAGATAAGCCGTCTTATCTCTGCGTTTTAGGCCTCCAATCTATGCCACTGATTCATAAAATTAGTTTAGCATAGATTTTCCTTAGATCAGACATGCGTAAGTCTCTTACGCTGTCTAATCTTATTTTCATATTTTAGGCTGGCCGCTAGGTGGCGCTCCCGTCTGAAATATGTAAATGAGCCTATACGCCGATTCCCGAACGTGTGCCCGGCCGGTGTATCTCCTTACGTCGTTTACGTAAGACTTATGCACGGCCTAAAGTTATCCCTGCTATAGCTGGCGCAGCCAATGTTAAGTATGGACTTCGGAACACGACGTAATTTACGTTGTTTGCGTACGTCCATTCACAATTGAGCTGGCCGTCATTTACGCTGACGACGCTTGCATTGACAAGTAGCGACGTGATTTGAAGCATGCGCACTGGGAACCAATCACGACCGGTGCATGCGCAGTTCGTTCAGCGCAGGGACGCGCTTCATTTAAATGATACACGCCCCCTACCCGCCGAATTTGAATTTGGCCAGGTGATTTACGCTACGCCCCCTCAACTTTACAGGCAAGTGCTTTATGAATAAAGCACTTGCCTGAAAAAGTTGCCGCGGCCTAACGTAAATGAGATACGTTAGGCCAAATTAAAGATAGGCTCTCCATCCTGAATCTAGCCCTATGATTTTATGCTTGGATGTCATATAACAGTTGTATGTTGTGTTCACAGAAGCAAAAGAAAAAATATGCCTTTAAGAATTATTTATTTATATGACATTAAAGGTAAGCAACAACACAGTAGAATTCATACCAGAAAGTATAGAGTTAAGCCTTTGTGACTCATCAGGAGTCTTGGCCAATCACAGCAAATCTCACATTGAGCAGGATTCTTGGCCAATCACAGCCAGCTTTGCATCCATTCTGTCTGGGAACTTCCCAGCACATGGGCTGGAAAAATCATTCCACCACAGACAGAGAACAGAACAGACACACAAAACCAGAATCCAGTTTTTATGGAAGCAAGGGGCCAAATAGGTATGTCATACAGTTATATATATGTTCCTATTGTAAATAATGTGATTAGAACTGTATACTGAACTAGTTATGTTTTCACTTGTAGTTCCACCAAACCTAATTCACAAAGTAAATCAACCTCACCAACCCCTGCAAACCTAACAAACCCTGCAAACTCACCTAACCGAACTAAACCAAACCAAGTTGCAAACCACAGAGTTATACCTTTCAGAGAAATTAGAGAATGCTTTAATAACTTACAGAGAGCAACTTGCTGGACAACATGACGGTTCCTCTGCACTTATCTTCTCAAGGCTCCAGTGACCTCTGACTCCAGCAGCATATCTATATCTGGCAACAACGTACTCAACCATTAGACTGTTTGCAATTTTGCCCTGCCGTCAGCGGCCAGGTCAGCAGACTCGGATCATCCGGAAACCCATGCTTTTAAATACATGATCTACTTGTTTGAATTATCATACAGTTTACTAGTTGTGAATCCTGGAATACCCCTGAAGAAAGGGACTATGTTTCCCTGAAACGTCGGGACTACACAGGGCATCACACCACACAGCATGATATGTTGAACTGTATTTCATCATTATGTACTTTTTGCATTTGTTATAGATCATGTAATCAACTTTTATCTTATACTTTCTCAATAAATTATATAGAAATATTATGTTCTTCCTTGCTACACTTGACACACCATAGTGCCTTTAAAGTCCGACTAGGGGGCTTTGCCTTTATTCTTTTCGATTTTTCATTTGGATGTGGCACCTTAGAAAATCAACTCTGATAACTCCCTTTCTTAATAACTTACAGAGAGAGTATAAATACTGAAGAAAAAAATATATCCACCATCTTATGTTAAATGACAAGATTGAATATTTGAACCACCATTTTCTGTTATACTTTATGCAACACGTGTTTTTGTACATGGACTGTCTGCTGCAAAGCAGCAGTGTTATCTATGAAGAAAAGTGAAGTTAATAAAGAAGTTATTTTAAGCATTTGGTGTGCTCTTTAAACCTACTGCTTCCATAGAACGGCAATAGAGGAATTTCAGAGTAATAGACAGTCTTGTTGGACTGAAAAGTAAGAGATATCACAATTCTTCTAATGCCACAGCGCATGAGGCACTTCATAGTGCTGCGCCTGCCACAATCAGCTTTACAGCATTGATACATAGTCCATTTGTTATAAAGAGAGTATAAAGTCCACATGGCAAAAACACAGAAACAAAAAGGGGGGGGGGGGGTAAGATAAGAAAAAAACAATTACAATATGATCAACCAATAAATGTGGTGAGTGCTGTAACATAAACATCCTATTATACATTAAAGTGGTCCCTTAAGGATGAAACAGTAAAGACCCCGGTAGACTGCTATTCAAATATTAGTTAATCTAGTAAATTTCTTCAGAGTACTGGAATAGGACCCAAGCCATCCACGTTTTATGGAACTGTTCAGTCATTTCAGAAAGTGGCTATAGCCAGTGTTTTCTCCGTATTGTAAATAGTGCTTACCGTATGTAACCATTCTTTGACTATGGGGGAATAGGAAGATTTCCAATGTCTCGCAATTAAAGATTTTGCAGCGATCAAAAGGTATCTGGTCAAGGAACTCTTATATTTCTGTAGCGCTACCCCATTCAGGAGCCGCTGGTTGTTTTTGGGACCGGCGTATTAAGTTACCTTGTAGTATGTCTAGGGGTAGTAGCAGTGAGTAGTAGTGAGTAGTGAGTAGTAGTGAGCAAATGTCCAGTCATCCAATGTGTTTTTTAAATGCTTTATTCCAAGGCACAACACGGCCAACATCAACATGTAGTAGGACAGGAAAGGTTGATGAAGTAGAAGAACAAGTGCGGTATCAGGCCCTGGATGATGATGAAAGCAAGCCTGCTTTCAGTAGCAATGTAACAAAGATCGCCACTCTAGCCAGAGTGGGTGAAGTGCCTCCGGACAGACTTCTGCCACAAGCCTGGCAGCCGAAATATCACTTTAGGTTGCTGGGAGAAACAGACCTTTGCCACAGGCCTGGCTCGGGCCTCTGCCACAGGCCTAGTACTTCAGTACTCAAATGAACAAGACAGATTGAGTAAATCCTCCTAGTAAATGCAATGAAAGGGTCACCGGTTGACAGCTGCCATGTACCTGTCAAGGCCTTGGTGACCGGATCCCCGATGGTTTGTTTAAGTCTCCTGGACAACCTGCTTTTGGGTTCTCCCTGAGCCGATCCCCCACCGTTCAGGCCTCAGCTTAGGATACTCTCAATAAAGTCAGGGACCCAGTAAGTCACTGGAGTCCCTCTCAACATCAGGATGGAACTCCGCGCAGCATGCGATTCCAGCCGGATGGGGTCCGTGGATGCGCACACCCTGAAGGTGGATGCCGCACCCCGAGCCTGGACCCAGCGAAGAAGAGAGCCCACGCCACCCCGAATCATGGCATCCGTCACAAATATACCCCTCCCCAGCATGCTCTGCGATGTCCAACGCCTCTTATTTGCTGCTGGGGAAAAGTGGCTTTGCCAGAACCCCTCTAGCGCCACCTGCCGCCCAGGGATGGGATCGCATCCCTGGAACGCAGTCTGACCCACAGGATAGTTCTGGAAGACAGCAACCTGAAATTTGACAAATTATGAATGGGAGCCAAATAACTCTCCCATTCACCCACTAACTTTAGCGTAGTGCCCGTACTGAAAGTAAGGGAGCGCTACAAGCTGAGGTTAGAAATTAACAAGTATTATTAACCGTCTGCTGAGAAATTTGAGATAGACACAGCAATGCATTCATATTAAGACTGAATTATAGTTATAGTTAAACACGATTAACTATAAAAAAAACTTTTATAGGGGTGTGCCCCTTCCCGTATATTCACGAATTACTGCTTGTTAAGTCTGGGGGATGTAATGCAGAGTAATACTTACCATCTTTATTGCTTCTTTATGCACCTTCCCCTGAATTGGGATAGAGGATCTGCTCCCACAAAGCTGTCTTTCTTCTCCCGGTCGTGTGGTTTCCCCCTTGCCAAAAATCATGAAAGTGATGATCTTGAGGCTTCATCCAGATTCCAGTTTGGTAGTGAAGAAGAGTAAAGGCTGCCATGGAAATTAGGAAAAGTAAGTATTCCTCTGCATTAGACCCCCCCGTACAGACTAAGAGAGCAATAATTCAGGACTTTACAGGTGGTTTAGGGAAACATGAAAAACCATCAATGTTCCAAGACTTACTATAAAGCTGTTACATTAAACAAATAGACATGAAACAGACTTGATATATTGCTAAAATTATGTTGTGGGAAAACAAAATTGTGTCCTGCTTCATAACAATGTTTGGAGTACTGTTGGTGGTTCGTGCTTCCTTTATGCATGGTGCCCTCTGCTTGTCGGCAGAACACAGGATCTACAGGCCCTAATGCTTTTCAGTTTAGTATTTGACCGGAATGGAGCTGAGCTGTTGCTCCCCACGTGATTTTTAAAAATTCTGTGTTCTTCTCTGGTTCCTATTTAAAAGTACATGGAGCACTACGGGTCATTAGTATTTATTGAAATGTTTTTCATTATTTGATTATTGCCAACCACTTGTGTGCACAGACATGCACAATACATATAAGGATTTAAAGGAAATGTACTGTGTTTCTTTATTATGATCAGGACTGAAAAAAAGGAAATAAATATAATATTAAGTATTGTTCATTAGGGAGTGGCTCACACTTGTGTAAAAAAATAAATTCAGGTAAAAACCGATATGCAGCCATCTGTGTTTTTCTGCAGGCTTACCTTCTTTTTTGTGGGTATTTTTAAAACCCTGATCACGCTGCCTTTTTTCTGTGATTTTTCTTTCTTTTTCCTCATTCATCATTTACCGTTATCCAAAAAATACAATAAAATCACTATTAGTGGGCACATAACTTACACAATTCTTGCTAGATAAAACAGTTCTTGCTTATCTAAACGATAAAACAGTTTTGAGGTAATAAATAAAGCTTTGAGTGTGAATGAGGTTGTGGGGCTCATTCACATGGGTGCTGTGGCCTGTACAATGTGAAACAGATTTTTTTTTTTAAGTGACTGGAGCTGTGTCACTCTGTGTCGCTCTGGGTCACTCTGTGTCACTCTGTGTCACTCTGCACCACAGGTGACAACAACGGGGAAGTGTGAATGGGGCACATAGAAAACCATTGTTTTCTGTGTGCCCTTGCAGAGAGCTGCATTTTTCTTATGCAGAAAAACATAACTCTCTACTATAGAGTAAACAGGCCTTCATATTGCATAGTCATCCATACATCCAGCAGGTGAAGCTCTAGTCTCCATTTCACAGCTATTCAGATATTTCAGCTGTGCCGAGAGAAGACCACTGTTAACCGAATTCAGTAGGTTTGTTTCTACATGCACTGTGCATGTTGGGCAGCACAGTGGTGCAGTGAGTAGCACTTTCGCCTGGCAGCAAAAGGGTCGCTGGTTCGAATCCCGACCACGACACCATCTGCCTGGAGTTTGCATGTTCTCCCTGTGTCTGCATGGGTTTCCTCCGGGTACTCCGGTTTCCTCCCACACTCCAAGACATGCGGGTAGGTAAATTGGATCTCGTCCAAATTGGCCCAGTATATATGTATATATGTGTGCATGACTGTGTGTCCCTAGCGTGTCAAGTTCCTACGGGGTAAAAATGACCGCACCAGCCAAGCAGACACTGGCTGGAAAAAGCGCCCAGAGGCGATTCAGTTTGCATGCGTTGCGCTATACAAGTCATTCATTCATTCATTCATTCATTCATTCAGAGAGATGCAAAACAAGCCACATCTGCTGTGTTGTCTTTTTAGGTACACAATAGTGATTTGAAATATTTTGTCAGAAGTATTTTGTTTTATTATCTTTTTCATTATCTTATCATTTTCAACCACTTGCGTATTATCCTTTGGTCGAAGTTAAACTTTGAATTAAAGCTGTCATAAGAGTAAAGCCAGCATACATGGAGTGAATTTCTTTCTTACAACTACGAGTTGCAGGAAAAAAAAAATTGCTAGATTTCCCCATCAACACAGACAGTGTTAATGCAGCAATCCCTTCTTCCCGGCTATTGTCTTGTATCGGTGGGGGGGGGGTTCTGTATTGATGGGGGGAATCAAGCAAATTTCTTTCCTGCAACCCATGGAAGACAGTGATTATATGATATAATCGTAAGCAAATCTAATAGGCTGGTTGATCGATCGATTAACTTGATATATTCAACCTACCCGTACATAGCTCGAATCTCGGCCGGTTCCTGCTGAGCCGGCCGAAATTCAAACTGTGCATGACCGGCCTTACACAGTAGTTGTTTTTAGTGATCGCTGTCTAAAAATGATGTTGACCAGCTGTTGACCTGACCAACTCGTTTTAAAGTGACCCTGCCATGAGAGAAGTACAGGGTCTGCCATGGCTGACCGCCTCCTAATGTTTATTTCCTGACTGTGTCTGACTTCAATTATTTTTGAGTCACAGACCTGGAACAAGTGTTTAATGCTTTTGGATTGCCTGTCCTGGTACAAATTTGCAGATTTGGAAAGTTTGGAGAAAAGATTGTGCTTGTTCCAGCTTAGTGAGTCAAAATATGGGTGCCAAAGAGTCTGCAACAGCCAGGCCATTAGAATTTTCAGAAGGAAAAGAAAGGATAGAAAAGGAAGGTGCCATGTTTTTTATTTTATTTTTTATTACAGTTTTCTCTCTAGAAACCATAATCAACTTAAAGGGGTTGTAAAGGTACACGTTTTTTTACCTTAATGCATCCTATGCATTAAGGTAAAAAAACATCTCACAGCACCGGCCCCCCTCGAGCCCCCGTTGTACTTACCTGACCATTCGATTCTCCCGGGCGCGTCCACGTCGTCCTCTTCGGTTCCCAGCCTGGCCGTTGATTGGCTAGGCTGGGCGGATTGATAGCAGCGCAGCCATTGGCTAGCGCTGCTGTCAATCAGAGCGGATGACGTGGCGCGCCGGGGGCGGAGCCGAGTGATACAGTCGGCGACTATGGCCGCCGCTGTATCACAGGAGCGCGCTCGCAAAAGCTTTCCTCCATGCGAGCGCCCTCGCATGAAGAGGGAAAGCTTTTGCGAGGAGGAGCCCAGACAGCCGCCGAGGGACCCCAGAAGACAGCTTTCCGGGCCACTCTGTGCAAAACGAACTGCACAGTGGAGGTAAGTATAACATGTTTGTTATTTTTATTTTTTTAAAGCCCTGACTTTAGTGTCCCTTTAACTTTG
Organism: Rana kukunoris; assembly: GCA_029574335.1. Taxonomy (NCBI): domain Eukaryota; kingdom Metazoa; phylum Chordata; class Amphibia; order Anura; family Ranidae; genus Rana; species Rana kukunoris. Next base: position 337,028,576 of record CM056050.1, read on the forward strand.
CTCAGCAGAATAAAACAGAATACAGCAGTACACAAAGACAAAAAAATGTGTCCTTGGACACAAGCCCTAAGTCATCAGAGCATTGTGCAGCCATTTAGCATCAAGCACGTCTTATATGAAAATGAACTGAACAAGAACTCCAAGGTGTCTGAATAAATGACTTCTGAAAAGTTTCTACAAATCATGCATAACTTATTTAATTGTAAAAATGACTAGTTTCATGTAAAAAAAATAATAATGTGGTCCTATAAAGGCTTGACTAGGTTGTATAGTATACCTCCTCCCTTACTCATTAGGGTAATTAGTTCTGCCCAGCTCTTTTAAAAATAGTCTTTGCAATCAAGATAACTGCTAATCAAGGTCTGGAAATAAAGTAAATGCACATTATGTGGTCCTGGGTGCAAGCATCGCCTGTAAAATCATGTATTCTAAATGAAAACTGACTATTAAGTAGTGTTTCCTCCCAGGTCCGTATTTTTATATTTTTTTGCTCTGAAACTAATAAAAATGTGTCAAATCAACTCCTATTTTACCAACAAAAATGTTATTGTTATTTGCTAAAGTGGGCCATTTAAAAAAATAAATAAAAGCAGGCTACAGCAGCAGAAGACCACTCCTATCAGCTAAGAACAGGAAACTGAGGCTACAAATCACACAGGCTCACCAATACAAGATTGGAAAAACGTTGTCTCAATTTCAGCTTCCACATTCAGATGTTAGGGCCATAATTTTTGCGTAAACAACATGAAAGCATGGATCCATCCTGCCTTGTATCAACGGTTGAGGCTGGTGGTGGTGGTGGTGGTATAGTGGTGTGGGGGATAATTCCTTGGCACACTTTGGACCCCTTAGTATCAATTGTTTAAACACCATGGCCTACCGAACCATGTCCATCCCTTTATGACTACACTGTACCCATCTTCTGATGGTTACTTCCAGCAGGATAATGCCCCATGTCACAAAGCCCAAATCATCTCACCACTGGTTTTTTGAACATGATAATAAGTTCACCGTACTTCAATGTCCTCCACAGTCACCAGATCTCAATAGAGCACCTTTGGTATGTGGTGGAACGGGAGATTCACATCATGGATGTGCAGCCAACCAATCTGCAGCAACGGTGTGATGCTATCACGTCAATATGGACCAAAGTCTCTGAGGAATGTTTCCAACACCTTGCTAAATCTATACTACGAAGAATTAAGGCAGTTCTGAAGGCAAAAGGGGTCCAACCCGGTACTAGCAAGGTGTACTTAAAAAGTGGCCGGTATTTATATATAGAAACGACAAAGGGACATACGTTCCAGTTGCAAACGATTTTACTTCAATCTTCAAATCATCTGGACAAACGGCAAAACAGCAAAGTTTCAATATATATATATATATATATATATATATATATATTGGAAACCTTGTTTGTCCACCTGCCTCATCTGTGTTTGTAAATTGCAGCTGAATCTATTATGCTCCTTAAATAGGCCTTGTACAATCAGGGAGCTAAGGGATTAGAGGAAAACGTGAAAAGGAGGACAAAGCTCCACCTGCTGGCTGGATATAGGTCTACATGTGATGTTTTGTATATACCTGATAGATTCATTCAGTGCAGACAGAATGGAGCTAGCTGACCTTGCTAAGTAGGGCTAATATAATCCTTTGAAAAGCATGTACACTGTCCACACAGTCATTGCTGAAGGCAATACAAGTCTCTAGACCTTCGTTGCTATTGAATTGCATTTTTTAGGAACTAGCCATGTACACAGGGGGTTTACTGCAAGTAGCGATGAATTTTCTAAGAAGAGGCCTGTATAAACTGTATGTAGAATCAGCTACATACAGTGTAGAGTGCTGTGTTCCAGGGGTGCAATGGGGGACTTCCCTTCAGCTTCCAGAACAAAATCGAGTCAGGCTGCGTGCTTCTCATCCATTTACATTAAGCCTTGTATTTTTAACAATGAATACAAGGATTCATCTGATTGACTGAGGAGTAGATTTTGACATCATTCACCTGTCTCTCCATCATGGCCAATCGAAGAAAGCCTTGTATTCATTGGTACAAGGGAAATCCCTATTGCTGGAACAAAAAAGGAGAGGGGGGGCTGTGAGAAAACACAGGTGGGACTTTAAATGTGGCACATGACTAGTGTGCCTCCATCCCTGGTGCAAAGTATTAAGAAAGGGGATTTGGGACTTTGAATGAGGTTCTAGACATAGTGGGGATTGTTTAAAGGAAACACATGTTTATTAACATAGAGATGAGTAAAAATAACTGGATCATAAGGTTGTACATAAAAATACATATATGTCATGGACATCAGAGACACATAACCATATCAACTTGGAAACTCATGATAATATATATATAACATGGACATCAAGGATGCAGAATAATATCAACTTAAAAACACATGACAGTATGGAAAATTAATGAGCAATTCCCATGAATTCATATATATATATATATATATATATATATATATATATATATATATATACACAAATCCTAGAAGCGGCACAATGCAATGAAGTGGCATGGTATAGATGGATATAAACATGATTGCTTAATAGACAGTAGACTTGGTTGGTTACTGATATAGATGTGTTGTGGAATCCTATATTTACTGACGCATTTCGTGTTTGCACACTCATCAGGGGTGGATGCTCCCAAATATCTAAAAAGTGAAATATAATTATTCTAATGTAGCACTAAGCATCACAGGAAAGGGCGTGAACAAGAACGCCATATACTGCATGTAGCTGATGCTACATACAGTTTTTACAAAGCTGACAGTGGCCCTAGCAATTAGTAAAGTAAAAAAGTTAGTTTGGGCCTGCTCTGCCCAAACAAACTATTTCAAGGAACATAAACCTGGAGTTAAGGTCTACCCTTGCACTATATAGCTCTTGGTAGATCCAAAAGAGATTGTATAGTGTATGTTCAGCAACCCTTAAAAGATTTCCCTTCCATGTTAGATTTCGCAAATCAAGGCAATAAAGTGGAGGTTATCTATTTAAAAGTTTTAAAACATTATGTCTCAAATATTCCATATGGAGGCAATACTGATAACCCAAGGTCCATTGATACTAAATATGTTTTTGGAGAGTCTCAATTTTTTTTAGAGTTAGGACTGCAGTACATGAGCGTGCCGTAAAGCGGCCCTGCCGTTTACGCATATATTTGAAAATGTGTACATACTAAACCCCTTGGTTTTAGCATGGACTGTTAGACAGGACAATTCGGTTTGTTGTAGACTGGTTGGTAAGTGAACTGGGAATTATTGTTTGTTGTTTTTTGACATGTGTCACCCCTCCATGTGCTCCTTGCTGCAAAGGCCAATTAGAGGTTAAGGTGGTTACCATTTGTTTGTACTGATCTCAGTGGCAGTGCGTCAATAAGGGCGCACGGGCGCCACCCCCTCTCTCCTGCCACCCCCTCTATCACCAATAGATAGATTCATGCATTGAATGAATCTACCCATGGTCACCGTGAATACCCCCTATTCAGGCACTCGGTCCCTGAATTACAGCGGCAGAGGTGGGTGTTTTTGAAGCATCTGATTAGAGCCATAGGCTCTAATAGGCATTGAAAAAGGGTTGGCTGCGTTTAATAGCACAGTGGCTGCATTTGATGGCACAGTTGCTGCGTTTGATGGCACAGTGGCTGCATTTGATGGCACAGTGGCTGCGTTTGATGGCACAGTGGTTGCGTTTGATGGCACAGTGGCTGGTTTTGATGGAACAGTGGCTCAGTTTGATGTCACAGTGGCTGCGTTTGATGGCACAGTGGTTGGGTTTGATGGCACAGTGGCTGGTTTTGATGGAACAGTGGCTGAGTTTGATGTCACATTGGCTGCGTTTGATGGCACAGTGGTTGCGTTTGATGGCACAGTGGCTGCTTTTGATGGAACAGTGGCTGCGTTTGATGACACAGTGGTTGCGTTTGACAGCACAGTGGCTGCGTTTGATGGCACAGTGGCTGAGTTTGATGTCACAGTGGCTGCGTTTGATGGGGTTTTTTTTCAGAATGTTTCAGTTTGTTTGCACCCCCCCCCAAATATTTTGAGCACCAGCCGCCACTGATTGATACCAACTATGTCCTAGAAATTATTGCTCACCCATGTCCAAATATATTTGGATAATACATCAGTCTCATCACATAGACTAAATTTAGTGAGTTGAGTTGACTATTTACAATAATTAATAAAAAAATAATAAAAATTGTAACTACTTCAAACCTAGCACAAGCTCATAACAGCTACCAGTAATTACTGTAGAATATAGCAGGCTGTATTTTTACCACTCCTCTCTTACTGAGGAATACAAGTTGTAATTACAGTAAATTGTCCTTTTTGTAGCAGTGCAATTGACAAGATTTCTAGTTACAACGTCAAGAGGATAACTCTATTGTAAATCAGAAAGACAGCAATGTATTATTTGCACAGGAATAAAGGCTGATCCTTTATCTTGCAATGTGAAGATTGCCGGGCTGCCTGATCTGTGCTGCTCACACAGATGGAACATAGGCACCAACAATACACAGCAGGGGGACAATGAGATCCATAGCACACACAGGCTGAGTCAGGTCCAGCAGTGATGTGCGTCCACAAAGGGGATTCTATGCACCACCTACACGTCAATGCTTGGGGTGTCTCTCTCCAGTCTGACGACAGCTGGAGTGTTTGGCCTTGCAAGAATCCATCCAGATGAAAAGATCCGTTCGACCCTTTTCACATAGTCTCTCTGTCTGCCAAACTTCTCGGCTGCTACTCTGGAATCTGGGAGCCCCAAACAAAAAGCATTCAGTCTCCTTGCTGTGGCTTCTCATACGCAGATGTCTTAGGGGCCATTCCTGGCATTGTTGCCCTCTATCTCTACTAAGCTATCGGAGGAAAACATTTCAGATGGCTTTCCTACGCATTGGAGGCTCTGAATTAACTGCCTTTTAATCTGTCACAATGATAATGCGGATAAGGGAACAATGAAGTGCCATGAAGTGGATCGCAGAATTAATATGCTTGTTTTCCACTACAGATGTAGAGGCAGGCATTGATGTCAAATAACAACATGTCCACTTGTGTACCTCCCTTGTGTTGCCTACGCAAGCTTAAAAAGTTTAAAATTGAGAAATAAAATTAATGTGTTTTTAGTTTCGAATAGAATGGGGAAGGATTAGCTCCTCCGTCCAGTTGTATCTGTTGTCTGGGACCCACCAGGGAGATTAAACCCTCTAGTTGTACTGTTGACCATTGTCACTAGGAATACAAGTGAGGGAAACTTGAAAATTGCAGCCCCCCAACACCAAAGGTGAAGATAAATCTCCAAACATGGAGACAGAGTGGAATTCCTCTCACTTTCATAGATTTCCTCTAATTTCCTGTTGTGTCTATGGGACGGGAAGTGATGGGAAATCTCTTTAATTGGAGCAAAAAAGGAAGAACTAAAGACAAAACTTTAGTGTAAGCAGGGGTTATCAGCTTGTTTGCCATTTGTGTCCCACTGGGGGATATTTCCTTCTACTTCCTCTCACATAGCCAAAACAGGAAGTGAGAGAAAATCCCTGATTGTCACCCTGACTGGGGGGCAAAAATAAATAAATATCTGAAGCCCCGTACACACGACCAAGGTTCTCGGCAGAAACCAGAGAGAACCTCGCTGGGAGCCGCATTCTGCCGAGAACCTCGGCCGTGTGTACGCTCTCGGCGAGCCCCGCCCGTCGGGAAACCCGTCGAGCAAATAGAGAACAGGTTCTCTATTTGCTCGACGGCCCGTCGGGATGAATGGCTGGTTGCCTTTCCCGACGGGCGGGTCGCCGATTCTGACAGCCGGCAGAGAACCTCGACGGGCGGAACGATGTGTTCTGTCCGTCGAGGTTCTCTGCCGTGTGTACGGGGCCTGACAGGTGATCTAATCCCTCTTCACTCTATTCAAAACTAAAATAAGATTTGCCTTTAGTTATGCTTTAGACTGGATTCACACCTATGCATTTTTAGTGCTTTTTGCATTTTGCCAATTTGCACTACAGTCCATTTAACATGGTTTCCTATGGAACACGTTCTGTAGTGCAAATCTGCAAAATGCAAGGTGTGAATCCAGCCTTAAGGAGCAGAATTTTTTTCAAAATGCTGAACTATTTTTAAGAACTAGGAAGCAAGTTTCTACAAATGCTGAATGTTTGGTTATTTGTTTCCCATAGTACACAGGTATCACTAGAGAGGTTTAAAGAGATATTAAATCCAATGTAATATATTGCAGCTTACCAATCATGAGATATGGTGGTTGCATTAGTTTTCTTTTTTAAAGCTTTTTTCCCTCTCTGTTTTCCCATGGTGATCTGGCCAGTAACAATCCTCCTGTGTTAGAGTGCCCACACTCTGGATGAAGAAGCACATGGGGTTCTTTTGGGCAACAGCAGTGTCAGTCTGGGGGGAGGGAGGTGTTAGATAGACTTTCAGATTTAGGACTCGTGCACACCATACGTGTATAAAAACTGATGGAGAAAACGTGCAGATTGTACTTGCAGACACAAATGTTGACATCAGTTTACATCACTTTTCATGCAGGTTACAGTGAGTTTTTATGCATGTTGAAATCAGTGTTCATGCACATTTTTTCTGCACAGATAGACATCAGTCACTTTCTATTCTGCCTTATTCACACCACAATGTTGATGTCACGTCAGTTTCTTTTTTTTTCAAACGCAGGAAATAGCATACACACTGCAGAATTCTACACAGAAAATATCTGTGCGTGATAATAGTTGTTGTGGTGTCAACAGGACAAAAACTCCTGTCTCTGCACATGGTGTGAGCGAGGCCTTAGATACACTAACAAAATGAAGCCAAACTCCAGCTAACACTTTATAATCAATTACAGCAAAGTGTTTTTTTTTTCTTTTGGGTAAAGGTTTTAAATAAATAAATAAAAGCTGATAATTTTAAGCACTCCTGTCACTGTTAAATCATGGTTTGTCTCAACCCTGTAACTGATAAACCTGCAGGACAGCTTGTTCTTTTGAAAAACAACAGGTTTACTGGCCAGATTACCAGGTGCAAAACATGGAAATAAAGCCTAACAAAAAACTGGTAAGCTGCAATAAAATAAATATTTGCTTTTGGATTTAATACGGCTTGAAACACCAGTTATGACTTTAAAGTAGAACTTCACCAAAATCTTTTTTTTTTTTTTTTCGGGGAGGTAGATAAATAGCTGAGAAAATCTCTCATCGGGAGATACAAAATGTTATGGTCATTATGGGTGCAACTCTAAAGGGAATATCTTCCAAATGGTAAACCTACACTGGTAACAAAACATGAATTTACCATCACTTTTGTGAGATTTCCTGCTTGGAGAGAAGCAAGAAGAGACAGGCTCTATCCTTACTTCATTCAAAACTAAAAAAAATATGGAGTTCTGAATAAGTTGAGTTTGGGAGAACCTAACAGAATTTTTCCTATGAATGACCATATGGAGAGGTGAAAAGTGCATATAAAATGTCATGTTCCAACCTGACATTCAGTTAATTTTCATAAAAATGTTGTATATATATATAGTTTTACGCAGGATAGGACATCTAAATAATTAATTGCTAAATTCAATAGCAAGATAAACAAATATAATGTGTATCTTTTTATACACTGGTGTACTTAAACACAAAATCCAAATTTGGCTATAAACACTAGAGGGGTGGTCATATATACAGACACTATCTGACTCATATAATTTTGTTAAATGATTGTCAAGTCTTGTTTTATTTTTTACATAACAGTACTTACCTCCTCTGTGCAGTTGGTTTTCCACAGGGCAGCCTGGATCCTCCTCTTCTCGGGTCCCTCTTTGCTGTTCCTGGCCCCTCCCACCTAGCAGCCAGCAACTCTCTATGGAGGCACCCAAGCCAAGTCAGAGCTCCATGTATCCATTCATACATGGAGCCCCCTCTCTCCCCTGATTGACTGACTGACATTGATTGACAGCCGCAGGAGCCAATGGTGCCACTGCTGTGACTCAGCCAATCAGGAGGAGTGTCCTGGACAGCTTCGATGCTTGTCGAGATAGCTGGAGAGAGATGGGGCTCAGGTAAGTAATTGGGGGGTGCTGGGAAGGCTGCTACGTGCAGAAGGTTTTTTATCCTACTGCATTGAATGCAGTAAGATAAAAAAAAAAAACTTCTGCCTTTACAGCTCCTTTAAGGCTAGAGTCACACCTACCTACTAAGATGCATTGCATCAAAGCACGTTTTGCATTTTTTGGATTGAGTTAACATGCTCTGCGTTAGGCAGCCAATTTAAAATGAATGGGCTGGCAACACATCTCAATGGCCCAAAAAATGTACTTTCATCTGGCATCACATCACGCTAGATATTAGTCACATGTTAGTCCATCAGAATGGTGCTCCAAGTTGGGGAACCAATATTTATTGTAGCCTTTATGGCTTTATACATTTTTTTTAAATCAGACTTGAATAAATTTTAACAAAACAAGTGACTAGCTGAAATGTAATGGCTGAAGCAAGGGCGGAACTCACCATTCGGGCACTCAGGCACTGCCCGAGGGTCCAATGCCACTAGGGGGCCCCATAAGGGTTGCCAGCCTTAGTAAAACCAGGGACAGTATATAAAAATCATTTATTTTTATTTTTTACATCTGTCCCTGAAATGTCCCTTACCGACATCTTTTTGGTCTTAAAATCCCAAGATTATAGCTGCCCTGCCACTCCAGTACCTTTTCAGTGTGTGTGTATGTGTATTCTGTGTGTATACTGTGTATGCATACAGTATGTGTGCGTGTGTATACTGTGTGGCCCCATAATCTCCTATTGCCTGGGGGCCCCATAATCTCCTATTGCCTGGGGGCCCCATAATCTCCTATTGCCCGGGGGCTCCATGATCTCCTATTGCCTGGGGGCCCCATGAGTTGTCAGTCCGCCCCTGGGCTGAAGATTTTGAGGGATATTGGGTGACTATAGGAATATACAATAGTACTGTCAATATGGCAAAGCTTGAGAGGACCACAAAACTTGGCTCATTTAAAAAAGATGAACGCTGAAAGATCTTCCCTGTTGCCAAACCACTCAGCAATGTAACATCTACTAATTTAGGTCATAAACGAACACAACGATTCCAAACCTCCTTCTATTTTTTTTTTTTTTCATGACTAATAATTACTGATCAAATCATCAGTGACCACAGGATTTGTCCTCACTTAGTTATTAGCATAATTTGCTGACATATCTTCCCCCATGCATGACTATAAGCAGGTTACTCCAATTAAGACTTTAAAATCAACATAAAGTTTAATCATGCATGGTGATATACATCATGTATTTCATCAAAAGCTACCAAAAATATATTACATAGGTTCCTAAACATAGTAGAAGGTTTGCAAAATACTGTGAATGTCTCTTAAACACAAAATTGAGTTTTAATAAATGGAAATAGCCACTATCCTAAGTCTAAGCTGATTCAGATACATCTGAACATTTATGTTCACTATCAGTGAATTTTGGTTGAGGCTAGCCCAGCCAGAATTTAAAAAAACAAAATTACCAACAGCTTTGAGAAGCTTTTAGTTGACCCCTAATCCACACCAATAAAAAGGTAAATATAACCGACTTTCACTAAAACTTGTGGTCCAGCCCAAATTCACAGTCTAAGAACCTAGCCATATGGCTATGCTGCGTTAAATTTTTACACGTCAGATTGAATGGTGTTTTCTCAAGAGACCCTGTCTCGTTTTTTTGTTGACCTGTCAGACAGAACAGCAGCTTTGACTGATCCCAGGACCCCCTCCTCCTCATTCTACCCTCCTCCCTTTCCCAGCTGTATAAGGCTGGGCAGCAGGTGCAAAAATCTGAAGCCGGCCTCAAGGAAAAGCCGTCAAAGGCTCCCCCCTCATGACACAAAGACGGGCTGTGGTGTGGAGGGAGAGACCTGCAAAAGCCAGGGACAATAGCGACGCAGCAGGGGTCCTGTAGGCTAATTTACACTGTTGCCAGGTGGAAGAAATATAGAAGAAACTGAAGAAACCACTCTGGCAAGACCTATTTCCGCAACCTGTCAGTCCTCTGGTGTGCAGTGTATTTTTTTCTCACAGTTCTCTTAAAGGTTGTCTAAGAAAGTTTGCCAATCCAGATTTTTCTAGTCTGAGGAAGAATGACACAATTTTAAATATTGTAATACAAATGCACATGCCTTTAAGACAGCAAGCATGTTAAAGGAAAAGTTAAGTCTATCTTGTGCTTAAATATAGTAAAAAAAGAATAGCAATAAAGAGGAAAAATATGAGGAAACCATTAAACCATGTGATGGCAGCCAGGAGGTAGGAAATCGATTCCAATGATGTTTTGACAAAAACAGACAAAAAAAATCCTAAAAGTGATACATAGTTAAAGTTTATGAATCCCCTAGGCACACATTGCAATGGGGAACAGCAATCTATCAGCTGAAAAATTCCTAATAGTTTGGTGCAAATCATACAATCATTACATAACCCTTTACGTTTTGTAATACCGCGTACACACGATCGGTTAAACTGATGAGAACGGTCTGATGGACCGTTTTAATCGGTCCAAACCGTTCGTGTGGGGGCGCCATCGGTTATTTAACCATCGGTTAAAAAAAAGCCAACTTGTTTTAAATTTAACCGATGGATACCTAACCGATAGCAAAAAAACGATCGTTTGTAGGCACGACCATCGGTTAAAAATCCAAGCATGCTCAGTATCAAGTCGACGCATGCTTGGAAGCATTGAACTTCATTTTTTTCAGCATGTCGTTGTGTTTTACGTCACCGCTGGTGTGTAGGCGCGACTGACCATCAGTCAGCTTCATCGGTTAACCGATGAAAACGGTCCTTTAGACCGTTCTAATCGGATGGACTGATCGTGTGTACACGGCATAAGGGTCGGGCTCTAATCATCTAATATTTATAGCTACTTAATATAGGTCACAGGATATATTTCACTGGCTGCATGCTTGTCAGTTTGTCTCTGGAGCATGAAGCCAGGATTAGGATGAGAACCGCAACAACTAAACTGTTAGGCCTCGTACACACGAGGCAATCTATTTGTTCAAATCGGTCGGACCGACCGATTTGAACAAATCTGTCTGCTTGGATTTTGGTTTGCTCGCATGTACACACGAGCAAACCAAAATCCCCGCCAGCAGACAGCGCGCTGATGTGTCGGTGACGTGGCGGTGACGTTGACGCCGCCACGTCACCGCACCAGGAAGTAAAACACTTCCGCGCATGCGTCGAAACCATTCGGCGCCGGTGCGAGAAGACATGTCTGCTGGTTAGCGTACTAACCAGCAGACATGTCGGGCAGACGGGTTCCCAGCCGACAGATTGGTAAGCATGCTTTCAAATCTGTCGGCTGGCCAAATCCGTCGGCTCGCCCGTACACACGATCGAATCTGTCTGCTGGGACGGTCTAGCAGACCGTTTCCAGCAGACAGATTTGATCGTGTGTACGAGGCCTAAGAACTAGTTAGGATATGCAGTTCACAAAATTCTGTCTTCATGGGTTTAATTTTATGAAATGTGGTCCCTCTTTAAATGCTTCTATACCATAGGTGGCAAACACAAGGCCCGCGGGCCGAATACGGCCGCCGGGCCATTTCATGTGGCCCTCGCACCTTTCCTGCAGATGCAGGAGTGCTCCAGCCCTCCTCTGGTCCTACTCCAGACTCTTACTTTCTGCTTTCAAGCAATGCATCCAGCCTCTTCCCAGAAGCAGCAAAATGAAAGGGGGGTGCACTGTGATGTAAGGGAGAGTGGGGGACTCAACTTCTGATGGTGGGGTGACTCTTGACATTTATTGTAAAGGGAAGGGGATGCGCTGGACATCTAATCTTACAGATACAGCCGGCCCTTTTGAGGGCAATCATAATGCTGATGCGGCCCATAATGAAATTGAGTTTGACACCCCTGTTCTATACTCTCCTGCTGGATCCAACATTTAAAGGGACATATTGATAAAGCAGTGAGTTTGACATTCACAAAAACTTCAGTTAATTTTCCAGACTTATGTGTAGCACCCTCTAGTTGTTCTACTAGTGTTAGTGTAGGCAAATCTATTGGGTATGACGCATGGTAACTTTGTGAGTCTGTAATTAGATCGGGTTACTGCAGGTCAGGCTGGATGGCTCTACACTGCAGGTCTTTGGTACCTCCCCCTGGATCTAGAAGTTAGGAGAAGCTTCTGGAAGTTAATGGGTGGAGGCCAGGAGGTCCTGCTCGGCAAACCTGATGAAATCTGACCAATCCCTGGGCAGAGGGCCTGGCAGGGTGGCTGGGTCAGCCCTTAAATATGGTGGAGTCTGGCCAGCAGGAGAGTCGGGTGTTAAATGAAGTGCTGAGGAGGCTGTAGTTGGCCTAGAAGGGGTCCCCTAGGTGGGACTCTGCCTCCAGACTTGGGCTTGGCCTGGCTTGGAACAATCCTTTCAGCATCTGGTTTAAGTTGGAATCTTGCCTAAGAGCAGCAGGGGGCAAGGAGGACAGAGTGAGTACATCAGAACATACAGGGATTCACAAGGAGAGAGACTGCCAAATGTGGCAAGCTTTCAAAGGCTTTCAAAGGCTTTCAAAGGCTTTCAAAGGACAGTGCTGTGCTTAACCCTTTTACCTCTTGTCCTGGGAAATTCTTGGAGCAGCCGGGTGGGCTAATAGACAAGCAACCAGGAGGACTAGTAGTACCTGCAGGCAGTGGAGCTGGGAGCAGTTCTACGAGAGGAGAAGAGATACTCCTGCATGCAGTTTTGCACCATTTTGTGCTATTTTCCAAAGTGGGATGACAGATCCTGATCCATAATGGACGTTGCCACTGATCCAACAGACAGGCAAGAAGAACAGTCTAGGATCTTTTTTCTGTACATGGGAGGAAAGTTGTCCTCATCTGTTGTTCTTCAAGTCAAGATGGGCATTGCATAATCACTATTCCCTATCTAAGTTTTTTCCCCCAATTAAACAACAAAAACAAGCCGTGCTACATACTGTATGTGTTGATTTCCCACCAGTAAATATATGGTAATAGTCACAATCGCTGCTTTTTAACTGTGCCCCTTATTTTAAGTTCCAAATGTCTTAATTCATTAGATCTATTGGTCATAATGGATAGCTAGATTTGTTATAGATGGGTTCTCAGTGCCAGTTTGCAGGTCAGGGTATGCAGGTCAGGGTATGAAGGTCAGGGTATGCAGGTAGGTTTGAAGGGGAGGTCAGCCTAAACCAGAAAAAAAAAACAATCACAATATTGTGTTAACCAGTGGTAAAACACGTGTTGCAGAAACGTGCAGCAATGCTTTAGAGTCGGTTCACACTGGGGCGACACGACTTCCAGCACGACTTTCAGAAGCAACTTCAACACGACTTGAGCATGAACCACAGGGCGATCTGGGGCGATTTACAACACGACTTGAAGTCCTTTTCAGGACAGGAGACATTCCAGTGGCCAATAAAACAACAATCAGCTCTGGGAGAGGGAAGGGGAGGGAGGGGTTTGCCTGAGAAATGTATGTTATCTTGCTGGAAAGTAGCTTCAATTAAGACAGTGATCAGACTTGGAAGCGACTTCCATTGAAATCAATGGGTACAAATCGCCTAGAAGTCTGATTGAAGTCGTACAGGAACCTCTTCTGAAGTCGGAGCGACATGAGTAGTGTGTATTAACACCGCTCCCATTCACTTACATTGCTTTTCTGGACAGCACGACTTGGGACGACTTGAGATGACTTCAAGTCGGATCCCAAGTCGCCCCAGTGTGAACCGACTCTTAGGGTACATTCACACCTGCATTTTTGCATATGCAAGAAAATCACTGGGTAATTAGCTGCAGGAGGTAGCCCCATTGCAAGTAATGGAAAGGCTGCTGACTCCTGCAGCTAATTGCAATATATTTAATCACTATTTGGCAATTTTTTGGGCACTATTTGGCAAAATATAATTGATGCTTTTAACAGTGCTGAATGTATTCCTTTTCCTCCACAAATGCAATTCTAGTCTTTTAATTAAAATCGTACAGTTTTCACAATATGTAGAGCATGTAATCTTTTTTGGGTACTTACCTGCATGCAAGGACCCTCTATCTGGCATATGTTGCAGTGGAGCTTCCTGGAGGAGGGTGGCTTGTTTCCAGGGATGTGTTATCTAAAGACTGTTGGTGATGGCCTGCATGGAGCCTTATTAAAAACACAATTTTAAATCTTGCTGATCTGAGTCATTGGAATCTGGTAAAAAATCTAGTAATTTGAGTCTTTCCGTGGTGCTGGCACACTGTGAATGAGGTGTTTTGAAGAATTTCCTTTTTGAAACATGTCACAAGAGACCTTCTCATTTTTAAGACTTTTTGGAATTGCATTAATTGCAAAGGAGTTCTATCGGCTTGAGGTCAGAACAGTCAAGTTCCAGTTCCACCACCCCAAACTCACTCATCCATGTCTTTATGCACCTTGCTTTCTGCACTGGTCCAAATCATTTGGTGGAGGGGGGATTATGGTGTGGGTTGTTTTTCAGGGGTAAGGCTTGGACTAATTGTCCTTCTCTACACCACCCTGAAGAAGGTCATCCCAAAACGCGTTGGGTATAAAGAAGGTTCTTCTTGTATTTACCTATATGGTGACAATCATTGGAACTCTGTATTTTAACTCAATATTTCATTTTTTTGATAAATATGTACAATTGTGAATAAAACCTTTTTTACTTTCAATATCCTGTATATTTTGAAATATTATTAGTGCATTAAAAGTCCACCCAGGGGAACCCTGTTTTTATTTTCTAGTTCCAGTGAAGGGAATTCTTGGGCCGCGTACACACGCTCAAACTCATATATGTCTGCTGGGCTGTTTTGGTCTGATGGTTGTACACACCATCAAACCAAAATCCCTGCTGGCAGACAGCGCGGTGACATGGCAGTGACGTTGACGCCGCCACGTCACCACTCCAGAAAGTAAAATACTTCCACGGATGCGTCGAAACCATTCGGCGCATGCGGGAGATTTTTGTCCGCTGATTAGGCGTACTAACCAGCGGACATGTCGGACGGACGGGTTTCCAGCAGACAAGTTTTAAAGCATGCTTTAAAACTTGTCTGCTGGAGAAACCTGTCTGCTCGCCCGTACACACGATCGTACTTGTCTGCTGAAACGGTCCGTCGGACCGATTTCAGCAGATAAATTCGATCGTGTGTACGCAGCCTTAAGGTTCCAGCATACCAAGACATTTTGGACAATTTCATGCTCCCAACTTGGGGAAACTGTGGGAACAGTTTGAGGATGGCCTCTTCCTGTTACAACATGACTGTGCACCAGTGCACAAAGCAAGGTCCAAAAAGACATGGATGAGCGAATTTGTGGTGACGGAACTTGACTGACCTCAACCCGATAGAACATCTTTGGGATGAATTAGAGCGGAAACTGTGAGCCAGACCTTCTCATCCAACATCAGTGCCTGAGCTCACAAATGTGCTTCTGGAAGAATGGCCAAAAATTCCCATAGACACACTCCTAAACCTTGTAGACAGCCTTCCCAGGAAGAGTTGAAGCTGTTATAGCTGCAAAGGGTGGCCCAACTCAATATTGAACCCAACGGACTAAGACTGGAATACCATTAAAATTCATGTGCGTGTAAAGACAGGTGTCCCAATACTTTTGGTAATATAGTGTGTGTATATATATATATATATATATATATATATAAAATATATATATATATATATATATATATATATATATAAAAAAGTGGCCCAGATTCACAGAGCAATTACGCCTGTCTAACTGGTGTTAGACAGGAGTAATTTCAAATTTTGCGCGCCGTATCACTAGTTTGAATCCTCAAACCATGATACGGCGGCTTCGGGCTTCGATCCGAGAGGCTTACGTCCTCGTAAGCCTTCGGATCTACACTGCGATATTTTTGCGGCCGCTGGGAGGAGTTTGCGTCGTTTTCATGCGTCGGGATATGCAAATGAGTTTTTACGGCGATCCACAAAGGTACGAGTGTCCCTCGCAATCGCCTACGTCATTTTTTGGCTACGTAATGTTAGAGGAGCTTTTTGCTGGTCTAACAGTGCGTAACCCATGTAAAGTATGGCCGTCGTTCCCGCGTCGATTTGAAATATTATTTTTTTTTTTTTAACGTAACTCATTCGGGAATAGGAATGTACGTAAACGACGCTACTGCGACGTGACGACGTGTTTTCGCGCAATGCACGGCGGGAAATTTGCGAACGGAGCATGCGCAGTTCGATCGCCGCGGGAACGCGCCTATTTTAAATTTTATATAGACAGTGTGCTAGTATTGTATTATCTGTCCTCTGCAATGTATACTGCACACAGTATATATATATATATATATATATATATATATATATATATATATATAGTGTGTGTGTATTTATCTCCTATCCTATAGTACATAATGTGGTTTTTATGAGACATTTGAGTGCATTATAAATGCCTAACATTGCAGAACACGTATAAATGCAGATAATTTGTCAAAGTGTCTTTTAGAAATGATTGGGAGTTAGCTGCAGGCAAGCCACTAAACATGTACAAAACAATCTCATTATGCTTCTCTATACGGCATTGCTTTGCTTGTGTCTGGGATTTTCTCATGTCAGTGCAGGCCAAAGTATGTACAAACTGACACTCACACACACACACAGCTCCAATAGCATACACACTAAGCAGGATATACAGAATATATTCTGTAAAATATTACAGTGCATGCCTGTGCTTAGCTAGCGTGGGATTATAGGTTACAGTGCAGCACTAATTTAGTTAAAGGCATACAACGACAAATGAAAATATCATCCTACTTGAGACCACGCCATGCAGAGTGCTGCAGGGATCCTATGTCTCACAATCTCTGTATTGCAATGGAAGTGATGGCCATCATTTGACTTATCACCTGCCAAACCCTGATACCAGGGTCTGAATATTCTAATGTAATTTCACATATTACGTTTTTATTATACCTCTTTGTCAAGCCAGGGCTGGTTACAGATCATGTAAATATTGTACAAAATATAAATAATTTGAACAGGGTTTATAAGATTTTTGTAAAATATAAGAAGAAAGCTAAAAAGGTGTTTTAAAGCAATAAAAATGTAAATAACCAGCAAAATGACACTCCACAGAAGAATTGGGCCTGGATTTGAATTTTGTGATAGCGTTCATTACAAGGGGTTGTAAGAGTAAGTATATGAGTATATGAGTATGTTTGTGGTTAAAAATAGGTTTTCACTTTTTGGGAACCACGTGAAGTTCTTTGGTATTTTACAAAAATTGCAATTCAGACTATTTTGGTCTGAAAAAAGTCTGAACCTGCAGAGTTATGTATCACTGCACTCCAGATCCAGATTTTCCAAAAGCCAACCTGATCTGATGAGGCGGTTCATGCCAGTATAAACAATGAAACTGGAGGGGGCTTCTCTATAACCATTGCAGTCCTTTTCATTGTCAATAAAGAAAATGGGTGGGGGGGACAAAGTTGCATTCTTCCCCAGAGCCCAATTCTGCCTTCCAATTTATCTCTGCCGCACCTCATCTACTAAGCCATACCAAAGGGTTTTTAATCTTGTTTTATACTGGCACTGCCCAACTCTATAGTAGACACTTGGCCTTTTGTTTAAATAAAACACGGTATAGCCAATAGCAGGTACATTACCGTCTTGCCAGGTCATTTGTTAACACATCAAAATCCATCCAAAAACACAAATACAGGTGGTTCCGTCCTGTAAATAGCAAAGAGTCTATGTAAAAATCCAACTCTGTATAAGGTAGAAAGATGCAAACGTCAACAGTCTTAGCTTATAAGTATAAAAATTGGTAAGGGCTAAACATTTTGACATACAGGAGGGAAATGTAAACTTTAAAACAACATGGTCACACGCACTAATTTAATGGGGGTAAAGGGCAAGTAATGAAAGAAACAGTGGAAAGAAAAGGAAAAGAGAAGTCCTAGTAGGGGCGTGCAGAGAAAGGGTCCAGTGCACTCGGGATGGGACCTTCCTACCCGGGTACAAGAGAGAGGTTCTTACAAAGCAAGCCTTGCTTGACGGAGAATGGAGCCAAAACTCAGACAAAATAATTAATCAGGACATGTCAAGATGAGGAGGCTTGAAGGGTCACTAAAGGAAATTTTTTTTTTGCTGAAATGACTGTTTACAGGGTATAGAGACATAAAAGTTAACTGATTCCTTTTCAAAATGATTAAAAATAGATAAAAATCAATCATATAATGTGCCTGCAGGTTAGTTTCACTTTTGAACTGGCTTCATGTTTCTGCAAAGTAGAAATAGACACACAGAACAAAAACAAACAAATCCAGGGCAGTGTTTTGTTTTTAAAATGAATCTGATTGGTTCTGGGAAGTTTTAGACACAGTAATGACAGCTTGGACCACCGTGAGAAAGCTCCCAGCACTGTGGTTATAAGGAAACAGACAAGCAGGAAGTGTGGAGAACAGAGCAGGATTACAGCAACTTCAAAGCAAAAACGAACAATAAGGACATGAAACCAGTACTGCAGTAAGGTAAAGGAAGCTATTTAGCTAAAAAAAAAATTCCTTTAGTGATCCTTTAAACTTTCAAGCCGCGTACACACGATCGGAAAGTCCAACAAGAAAACATTTTTTTTTTTTTTGACTGAATTTTGCCTCAAACTTCTGTTGTAAACACATAGTCACACAAAATTACGACCATCAAGAACGCGGTGACGTACAACACTACAACGAGCCAAGAAAAATTAAGTTCAATGAATATGAGCATGCGTCTAATTGATTCTGAGCATGGGTGTTTTTTTACACGTCGGAATTGCATACAGACAATTGGAATTTCTGACAAGAACCTTTCCCATCGGAAAATTTGAGAACCAACTCTCAAATTTTTGCTGTCGGAAATTCCGACAGAAAAAGTCTGATGACTTTTCTTGTCGGAAATTTTGACCGTGTGTATGCGTCATTCGTGGGTTTATTGGGAAAAGAGAAAGTCAATTTTGTCCATGGAATCCAGGTTTTATGAAAATTCTCCTCTTGGTTATAAAGTGTAGCTGTCAGTTCCTCCATTTTTCAAATTTCATTGACTTTAGAAAACCACATATACATTGCTGGGAATTTGGCCTTTCCTTCAATACTATCTGTTTTTTCCGAACAGACAAAAAGCTAAAATGTGCAAAGTTTGATTTTGCTTGGCCTGCTATCATACGATAGATGTATTTCAGATACAGAAATACTTCCTTTGACATAGAGTACCCAGTAGTGGTAGTCCAAAAGGGCACAGCAACTGTTCCTAGGCCCTTAACCCAGATGAGTCCATGTCTGATGATTGTCTACATCTCAGTAGATATTAAGGGAACTGTACACAATATTTTTTCACCTATCATCAAGCACATGTTTCTTTTAGTACACATACCAAATTTTGAACTGAGAGTAATAAAAAAACAATGTATGCGGCTGATATTTTTATAATGTTAGCCATTGATTTGAGATGCATATATGCAGAGTGTACATATAGAACGCATACCTTAAATGGTAGATGTAAATGAATTGTATGTGCTATAGAGGGTATGTTCATATTCGCATTGCCATATTCTGTTCCTCCTTTCTCCCTTCATTCCTGTAGGGTGTTTCTGCTAATCACTGATATCTTTAAGAGAGCGGCCTAAGGCTCACCGTCTAAATCCATATATCAGTAAGGACTGGGTGCCTAGATAACATATTACCATCATACATTATCAGAATGCTGTTGCTATGGAAATGTATAGCCACAATACATCACAAGCATGACATCACTAAGCTAATGTATTGCTAAGAATGCTGTGCATACCAGGAGATACACCTTATAAACAATGGCACCAAGACAGGAAAATATTCCTCAAACAGATTTTTACCCAGTAAAAAGTAATGGCATCTAGACAGATAAGATGTATTCTTAATATATCTTTGGTTAGATCCTCTGTTTATCTTATTTTTCCTGTTGCATGTGTCTGAGAGGCGGGGAGGTTATGTATTGTGGTCGTCAGGTTTTTATAATATAGTATTGCAATAAGTGTCTAATTCTCCAATAACAACATTCAAGCTTCCTTACAAAACAGTTATGTGCATACATGCAAAATGCGGCCATTCAGACAGTTTAAGGGGGAGAGAGGAGGACAACGCAGTTTAATTTAAATTATGCAGAAGATACAACTTGCCATTCCTTTTCAATACACTGACACGGTTTAAATAGATGCATAAAACTAGAGGAAAGCAAAAGAAAGTGGAGGTTGTACTCATACGGGTCAGCTAGATATTGCTGAAGAGCAATATGGGAAATACGACGTTGCTGTCAGCAACATTCCACTGTACATTCACCTAAAACGAAATAATGGAACTTTTTACAATATTAGTTAAATCACAGAAACCAATCAGCAATCAACATTCTTTGTTCTGATGGCTTTTAGCTGATGGAAGATGACATTTCGTTACTATGGGCCAGATTCACGAACAGTTAGGCTGGCGGATCGAGTGATCCGCCAGCCTAACTGTGACTTTGAGCCGGCGTTTCTGTTTTCTGTAACCAGAAAACAAGAAACGCCGGGTTGAAGTTCCGATGCGAGCAGCGTAACTGAGTTTCGCCATCGCATCGTTACTTCAACTTAAAAATGGCGCCGGGGGCGTTCCCGCCGATTTACGCTCAAAAAATATGTTAATGAGCGGAAATCGGCAATTCACGATCGAATTCCGGCGCGACGCAATGACGATACGACGTTTCCGGACGGGATACGCGGCGCATAGATATACCTACATGGGGTTGGAGTATCCTATGTTAGGTATAGGCGTCGTCATCGCGTCGGAAAAAAAAAAAAAACGTCGCTTGCGTAAAACGGTCATGAATGGGAATGTGACGTCATTGACGTTCATTCACAGATTTTGGAGCATGCGCACGGGGATGTTTTGACACTCGACGCATGCGCAGTACGTTGGCGGCGGGATCGCGCTTAGTTAGCATACTACACGCCCCGTACCCGCCCAATTTGAATTCCGCCGGCTCATTTGCGATGCGCTGCCGCAACTTTAGGAGCAAGTGCTTCGTGAATGACAGCACTTGCTCCTAAAAGATGCTCTGGACTACCTGAATCTGGCCCTATGAGTTAAAGTGGATGTAAACTCAAATTTTTTATTTATTTATTTTTTGATGTCACAATGTACAGTATACGATTTCCTATCATCTGTGCCCAGTCTTGCCACACAGAGTGAATCCAGCTCTGAGCAATCCTCTTTTACTGTTCAGTGAAATAAAACGGACTTACAGAGAAAAACCTTATTCCGTTCCACCCCCTTGCTGTGAGTGACAGGTTATTTATATATCTCATTCACTAGTCTGGAGACAGGCATTATGTTTTAATTCCCACCCCCAATCCTTTTCTGAAGTCATGTGGTTACTTTGGATTTTGACTGGATGTTGGTGATCATAGCAAAATTTTGTGTAAAGAATACACAGGAGGTGGGTGGGGAAGTCTACTGACATCACAACTCCACCCATCGAGCTCCAGACAACAGACCCACCCACAGAATCTGCAGTTTTGCAGTTCTTATAACAGACAGAGGGGAGACATTTGACAGGTAAGGATACATGCAGGAGGCATCTATATCTTTATAGATCAGCACTATGGCAGTAGTTTAGAAAGGATGAGAGTGGGTTTACATCCACTTTAATTCACATCATTTTTCTTTACACTTCCTGTTTAAAGCATAGCATCTAACTGTCCATCCCTTTTTAGACTCAAAATGTCCTTAATTAAATATCTATATAGATATCTATCTATCTATATATCTATATAGATATATAGATATATATCTATAGAGATATATAGATATATCTCTATACATATATATAGTTAAGGTTACTTTTTAATCATCAAAAGCTTTTATATGATACTTCAAGTAATAATACGTTTTTAGACTGCTTTAATCACTTTCTGAGTATGAAGCTTCTTTTACTTTTAATCCTTGCCTATGTTCCACTTTAATCTGGTACCATGACTATTCCCTTAAGTTTGCTGCTTCTGGTGGCTCCTTTCTCTTGCAGCACTCCATAGAGTCACTCTTGCATGCAGAGCCTACAGTTGTGCATCAATAGAAACACACAGCCCTCTAGCATAGGACAGTAAGGCACTCCCCTCCCCCCTTTCTCCAAGCTAAGATACCGACTAGAGGCTGCACTGTCCACTGTTAATTCCTTCCTGTGAAGACTGTAAACTCAGGGAAGAAACACAAATGCCCTGTACA
Source organism: Rana kukunoris (assembly GCA_029574335.1). Lineage (NCBI taxonomy): Eukaryota > Metazoa > Chordata > Amphibia > Anura > Ranidae > Rana > Rana kukunoris. The sequence goes on from CM056050.1 coordinate 337,050,836, forward strand.
CACGATTGGTTCGTCTGATAAAAACGGACTGATGGACCGTTTTCATCGAACCGATCGTTTGTGGGCCCCATCAGTTTTTTTTCCCATTGCTGTTTTAAATTTTTCGTAAGGTTAAAAAACCGATAGAAAAAAACGATCGTCTGTGGGGAAATCCATCGGTCGAAAATCCACGCATGCTCAGAATCAAGTCGACGCATGCTCGGAAGCATTGAACTTAATTTTTCTCTGCACATCGTTGTGTTTTACGTCACCGCGTTGCACACGATCGGATTTTTAACCGATGGTGTGTAGGCAAGACTGATGAAAGTCAGCTTCATCGGATATCTGATGAAAAAATCCATCGGTTTGTTTTCATCAGACGAACCGATCGTGTGTACAGGGCATTAGACAGCAAGAGTCAACTGGATTGAAAGTTGTAAACTGCAAGTGCTGGGGTAAGAATTTTAGTAAATAGTTTACTTTATTGCACTGTGTAAGGGACCTGGGTTGGGCAGCGATTGGCGCCATGCTGTCCAAGTCCCGCCCTGCTTCTTCTTGGGATAGAACCACCTTATACCTGTCTTTTGAATATCTTTGATGCATGTTATAGCCCCTTTCCCACATTCCCAGGCAGGAGGCCTCAGTGTTTAGAATAAAGGAATGTCCACTCCATTTGTGTTTCAACACTTTACTCTTCTCATGTATATCTCCATCAAAGCATTACATCTCCACAGAGTCTATAGTGCAGAACACCAGCAATCTTAACGCGACATCTTGACAGTGTATTTACATCAGTGCAGAGCACTATTCATAGGATTAGCCATCTTCCCATGCTTCTACAATAAGCCCCTTTCAATTTTCAACACAACACAGAGTTCCTCATTCCCAGGCCACAGGGCCTTTTTGCACCACGCCACAAAGCCAAAGTTGAGTGTTAGGAAAGGCAAGCTGAAAAGGATGTTCATCTGTTGCACTTATTGGTGCTGCCTAGCCCAGAACCCCCAAATCCCTCCTGAATTACATGCTGCTGCACAGGGTTGAACTGGTACAATACCCCACTTTGACTGAGCCCCATCCCCAGCTGGTGTTATATTGGCACTAACTCCCCCTATGACATCACTACAGGAGGGGCAGAACACCTGCCACCAAATATGTTGAACTAAAAATTGCTAAGGGTTTAATACTACTCTAACTTCATTAGTTTACCCTGTAAATAGTTATGTTGCTTTTTATTTTAAAACTGCTATAAAGGAAATGTTGTAAATGCTGCCATAGCAATGAAACGCTGTATTACTGCCCATAATGACAAAATGAAGTGATTCTGTGCATAGCATCAAAGTGTTGCCCATGGTACCTTTCCTCAGAAAGTTATGGAATTCAATGGGTATGAGTATGACATATATTAGCCTTAAAGTGGTTGTAAACCTTAGACACAAAATACGAACAAATCAAATCCTTTTATAGGGTGTTCTTGCCCCTCTCCAAAGTGCTAGGTGTCATTTCTGTGTGCTGCCTTGTTCCTGCTATCTGCATGAGCCACTTCTGACAAGTTTTCCTGACACCAAAAGAAAAATGGTGACAGGGAGGGAGCAGCCTATGATTGACAGACTCAGCTGTGTCCCTGTGTGCTGTGTGAAGGGGGTGTGTCCCTTCCCTCCAATTAGCTCTCAGAGCTCTTGTACGGTGTGTAAATGAAGCTCCCTGCCCCCTTGCTTTGTGTCTCTAAAGAAAAATTCTTCTATGAGTTTTACAAGGATGCAGATGCCAAATTGCTGCAAATAAGCAGGTACAACTGACGTAGGAGGATTTGTTTCATCTCTGTGTATCACTTCACTGGGTATAGGTAAGGGTTTACAACCACTTTAAATCTGAAATTAACCCTTAACCTCACACTGACCATAACTTTTAACCAAAAAAGGAATGTTTAACCTTAATCCTAATACCCCAGTTTGTGAAATCAGAAACAACCATGTGACTAGCATTTTCACAATGATCCCGCTTTATGAAGGACTATGGGGTTGCTTTACCACAACAGTAAAATCCGTCTGTATATACGGTAAAGTATGCTTGTTATACTCACTGTGGAACCTTAATTACCGGTAATTGAGGCCGAAGCCTTGCGGCCTTCTGCGGGCCTAAGCTTTTTTTTGTGAAGGCCGCAAAGCCGTGGGGCCCTCCGCGATCCCTCCCCACGCCAGCCGGTAATTGAGGCCGCGGCTTTGCGGCCTCCTGCAGGCCTAAGCTTCCCCAGGCGCCAGGTCACAATTTCTTGTCGCAATTGTGACTGGGCGCCCAAGTTTTGTCGAGCTCTGGCCTAAAATATATTCTGTATAAATGCACTCACTGATATGATGAAAAAGATGCCTGACAAATCCCTGACAAACTGAGTGGGGAGAATGGGGAAGATGTACTGAACATCATGCCATCCTAATTTCTCCAAAATACGCATTTTATTGGTGAAAAGGTCAGATTTAAATCTTATGTCTAGAGTAAACATCCAAAGCTGGTAATAGTTTATATACCATTTTTCCAATTTTTTTTTATTTCTAACTGGGCTTGGCATCAAGTATTACAGACCTTCCTAACCTCTTCAATAACAGGCACTTACTCACCTTCCTGCCTAAGCCAATTTTCAGCTTTCAGCGCTGTGGCAATTTGAATGATAATTTAGCGGCCATGCTACATTGTACCCAACCAAATTTTTTATAATTTTGTTCCCACAAATAGAGCTTTCTTTTGGTGGTATTTGATCACCTCTGTGATTTTAATTTTTTGCGCAACAAATAAAAAAAGAGTTTTTCTTTGTTTCTGTTAAATTTTTTGTAAATAAGTACGTTTTCTTCTTCAATGTCGGGCACTGATATGACTGCACTGATGGGAACTGATAAGGCGGCACCAATGAGGTGGCACTGATAAGGTGGCACTGATTATGAGCACTGATAGGCGGCACAAATGGGCACTGATAGGTGCCACTGGTATGCGGCACTGATAAGCACTCATATGCAGCACTGATGGGCACTCATAGGCAACACTGATGGGAACTTATGGGTGGCACTGATGTGCACTGATAGGTGCCACTGGTATGCGGGACTGATGGGCACTCATATGCGGCACTGATGGGCACTCATAGACAACACTGATGGGAACTTATGGGTGGCACTGATGGGTACTTATGGGTGACACTAATAGGTGGCACAGATGGATGGTCCAGTGTGGACATCCGTGGGGGGGCTGCACTGATTGTAAACAATCAGCTCAGACCCCACTGTCAGGAGAGCCGCCGATTGTCTCTCCTTTACTCGCGTCTGTCAGACGCGAGTGAGGAAATGCCGATCAACGGCTCTTCCTGTTTACATTGTGATCAGCCGTGATTGGACAGGGTTGATCACATGGTGAAGAGTCTCTGCCAGAGGTTCTTTACTTAGATCGGTGTAGCGATGTGTCAGACTGACACACCTCACCACCGATCGCCGCGATGGGCGCTTCCACGGGTGTGCGGCGGCTGTTATCCTGCTGGACATCATATGACGCCCAGTCCTGATAACACAACCACTGCCCAGCCGCCATTTTGCTATAGGCCGGGCGGTAAGTGGTTAAAGTGGTTGTAAACCCATAAAAAAGGCATAATGAGCTAGTATGCAACTCCTTTTTGCCACTAGATATCCTTAGTCTTCTAGGCATCATTTAACCCACAGGACTGGGGACATCCTGGTGGTGCATACAAATACAGTAATGTAGAGACAAGTGTTGGGGTCATCATATCAGTGTCAATCTCTCCGTTATTGGGCACATCCCAACATTGGACAAGATCTAAAGAGGAGGAGGACCCTGTGCACCATGTGATCATCCTGAAGACATCTGGAAAAGGTAAGCATAGAAAAAAATATTGTGGTGGGCTGTTGAAGGGTGCTTTAAAGAGGGTAAAACAGAGTTCAAACTTGTAAACACTTTAATAAATAAAGCCGATTTCAACTAAATGTTATATGTAAAGGCATAGCGGTCTACTAAGAAAGCCCTAGCTTTTCGCTTTTATCTTCAGCTTGTAGAACAAATACGTCATCCATCAACATAACTCAGCTAGGCTGAGGATTACGGAATGGAATCATAATATGTCCATCAATCACTCAAGCTGAGATTTGAGATTTGCTTTTACCAAACTCACAAAAGTTAAATATAGGCAGCAGAGGTTGGGTTCCTGAGGGTCTTTATAATACTACAGGAACTAGATCATTCATCCTATACACAGAGCAGTACAAGATAATACAACATACGGTGCAGCCACTTCTACGCTCATTTGTCACTAGTGTAGCTCTTCCTAGATTGGATCAAACAAAAGGTAAATTCTTATGTCTTCCTTGAACACACAGGCTTCTGCGAAGATTCCCATTGTCTGAAACTAGACATGCTAATCGGTCAAAAACCCTCTCATAACACATGGCTTATTGATCAGGAAAGCAATCTGTACTGGGTTACCATTTAAAATAAGTGAGCTTCTTGCCATCTAATTCTAAATTGGTTTTGTTTTATGCTCCATCATGAGCCGCTTTTAGAGCCTTTTTTACTAAACTAAAGACAAACGTTTTTAAGGCACAATTTAAAGCATATCAATGCTGAAAATATAAAATCATATATTAATTTCCACATTGTATATTTCAGTTATTTTAATTTAATACAATTTTAATTATTTTTAGCCTAATACTATTAATCTGAACAAGACCCCCACACATTTACTTTGTTGAATTCTGTGACATGTATGTTCTGTGATTAGGCACTGCCGTGTCACACATTTCACATTACTTGCCTTCTGAACTACAGGAGGAGTTTCAGAGGGAAAAGTCAGTAAGGGTATCACTGCTTGCAGGCAGCAAGGTACCATGGGACATGTAGTCCTTAGAAATTGAAAGTAAACAACAAAAGAGAATCCGCAAAGAATGCAGAACATTTTGTAAGTTGTGGAAAGAGATGGGAGATTATATTGGATGGTCAAATAAATAAAATAGTTTGTATTGTTATTAAAATGCTGATGTTATGAAGAGAAAGTGTATGTTGTGTCCCGAGAACTCTTTTAATCCAGTTTTATATTTGTACCACTAACCCAGGACCTGGTTCAGACCCAGGTTTTATTCTCTTGTAGACACACAGCAGTTAGGCACACAGTATTTCACAGGCACTCAAGTCAGGGAATAGGCTGCAAATGTCCTTTTGGCTTTTTATTTTAGAAGCCTGGGATAGGGTGAGGGTGAGCCTGGGGATACTCCAATAGACTTTAAGAACTTGCAGTAGAGGACACTAAATCTGAACAATTTTTTCATTGTGAGGGCACCCTGAAGGTGAACTGGTACTAAAAAAGGGACCCCTCAGCAGAAGTATAGAACTGAATGTCCAAAGAAGAAGCTCTCCCAAAAGAGGCCAAAGAAAGTCTCTAGGACCAGACGGCTGGAAACAACTGTTTCCTAAATATTGTGTATCAGTCAGTTTGTGTACTGGATTTACATGTGTTCTGGATCCTTGAATAGGCGCTCTGCAATCATCAGGAGGCTAGGCCAAAGGCCCCACAGCCAAAGCAAGAGATGTAGGGTGACCATATTTCCAAACTACCATTCAGGGACACCCCCTTCCCAAAAATCAGCTTGTGATGTAACGAATCACAGCACAGTGATTAGACACAAGAGGTGGGATTTATGATTTCTTCAATCACAAGCAGGGAGCGGGGACTTTGCTCCTCCAGGCATTCCTGGCCAGGACAAGTACTGTCAGTGAGTAAAGCGTGATGTGGCAGCCTTTTTTGGGGGCATTAGTTTGGCTTGGGGGGTGACTGTGTCAGTTTCGTTCCAGGACACTGTATTGTCCTGGAATGAAGGTGCCTGGGACAGACCTGCAAAATGCGAGACTATCCCGGGCAATCCGAGACACGTGGTCACCCTAAAGAGACAGGACCCCAAAAAGGATTCCTTCAGCTGCAGCTGAACTCCCAGGGATGCCACAGCCCAGGCTCAGGCTGGGTCTTACTCCACCAGGAACAAGAGTGCTCTGTTTTGGGAGACTATTTTATACCCCTTTTACAGCTGTCACATCCACAAAGACATCAGCAAGACTATACGCCATGTGGGGGCGGGCTGGGCAGGAAGAGACGTTATCCCACTGATGCAAACTGTGGTGAAAGATATCTCTGTGAGAATAGCATCACTCGCACTGTGGAATGTATTTTGGAACAGCTGAGTTACTGCTATGTGTGATTAAGCACTGTTATCCTGGTGCAAGGCTGTGCACCAATGAATGTGAGTGAGCATTTTTAGGGTTTAAGATACAATTTAAAATAAATTGAGAATTTTTCACCATGCAAGTTTGTTTTTCGTTTTGGCTGTATCTTGAGTGGAGATTGTAGGAGGTGAAGAATGAGGAGCTGATCCGGGACCCCCTTCTCTTATCCACTTACCCACCATATACGGTATATATACAGCGGCTCTCCTGTTCAAAATCACATACCTTTAAGTGATTCTGCACTTCCGGGTCTGAGGTGCGCATGTGTGCTTGGACACAGTAAAGCAGTGCCGTAATGCAAAAAATGTCCTGGTCATGAAGGGGGTAAACCTTCTGGAAGGCGACTGGTTAATGGGGAAAGGAGTTATATGACCCATGTTGTGAATTAGGTCATGATCATCCAGTGAGTGTTCTGTGTTAGTGTTGCTCACGAATATTCGCATTGCAAATATTCGCTACGAATATTGCATATTCGAGTATTCGCGAATAACTCGAATATCGCGGCGAATATTCGCTATTTCGAATATTCGTATTTTTTCAAATTTCGCAATCAATTTCGCATTCGCACTAGCGAAATTTCGCATTTTTTATTTTTTTTATAAAATATAGCGAATATTTGTAAATATCGAATATTCGTGATATTTTATAAAAAAAAAAAAATTGCGAAATTTCGCAATTTTTTTTTTTTTTATAAAATATCACGAATATTCGATATTAACGAATATTCGCGAATATTCCACGAAATATTCGCGAAATATCGCGAAATCGAATATGGCGTATTCCGCTCATCACTATTCTGTGTCGAAGGTGATGGCACTTGAGTGTTTGTTTGCACAGAAGAATAGAAGAATAGAAGAAAGACTTTATGAAGCAACCTTATGGACACTTTTTGTTTGCTTTATTTTTTCACATTTATTTTGACATGCATTGTGCATTGACGGCACAGATGTGTCAAATAGATGCATTATTGAGTGTTTAATATTTGTTATATGTAGTGCTCTTCCCACAGAAGCTGCTGTTGAATGAAGGTGAATGAAGGTATCTCCCACCCTGCACAGCCAGGCACACACATTTTCCACAGCACACTGTAGTCAGAAAACAGTTCTTGCAGCTTTGTTTTTGTATTTTATTAGGGGTATTGAATTTGGATAGGGATTAGGGTATTATGGTATCCACACTTCAACAACTATATACAGTCTGTCTATACACTTTTCTTCAACCTCCAACATAAATCTTACTTGTAGAACAACAATTCTCAGGACCAGCTGACACTGTATGGATGGTTTGACAAGAGCAATAAGACCAAAAGCAAATGCCCTTTGCAGGCAGGGATTGGTGGCCCCTTTAGTAGTGTAGCAAAAAAGTCCTAGTCACTTTTCACTAGCTCTCCTGGCTAAGACTCCACAGTTCTCCCAGATTGACTCTGCATCCATCCCAGACTGCTTGCACCCAGTCCTCGCAGTCATGCCTCACAGTCCTCTGACTGTAATACTCACCAGCCCATCTGGCTGTCTTTCACCCTGAAAATTTGTGTTCCTCTGCTGTCCTCTCACTTTGCTCCTGTGCCTCTGGTAAGCACACCTCTGTGTGTTGTGAAGAGGGTCCCTTCCGCACCTTAACCCAGGCCCAACACTGGGCACTACAATTTTTTTTTAATCATTAAATGTATTATAAATGAGCTAGCATATAAACCCACATTTTTCTTAATATTATTATCCTGTAAGCCACTGCACAGCGGAACTTCAGACTGAAATATGGAGGGACAGCATTCTTAGCCAATCAGGGTTCTACTGGTTTGTACATTCTTTCAGCCTAACACTAACTAAACATTTCTGAACCATGCAAGGGAAATAAAGAGTGTCTTATGCAGTTGGGGGCAGTAGTGGCTGGTGCTCCAGCCGGGGTTTGGGATTGTAGCTGCAAACACACCACCTGATCATGATTTTGGGCAAGCAGGGTGTTAAACTGTGCACATACAGTAGATATTATATAATTACAGCATTCCCACATTGGAATAAATATTTTCAAGTAAGAAATACAATTGTGAAAATGCTAATATTAGGAAGACTTACAGCACAATGTCCATCAGCTTGAATCTGAAATGCATCTTCACATTATTTTTTGAAGGCCAGTTATAAAAGGTTTTTTAAAAAGCAAGCAATTCTGAGCAACGTTTCCATTTCTGAACCACAAAAGGGCAATCAATGGATATCATATGCAGTTGTTATGGCACATCAATGGATAAGAGTGAAATAGCAGAGGTTTCACATGTGCAAATACATGCCTGCCCATCAGTATCCAGTCTACAGCACTGTTCAAACTAAAACTGTGGGAGAAAACAATGCACACATTTGTATGTCTTACCGTACTGGACAATAGAAAGGCATATCCAGCACCCTCAGATTGAATCAGTTTCTTTGTAAAAGTGTGCACTGCAGATTTGAAATTAGGTTTTCAACACTGCTTTTACATAGTGATGAACTGTCCTTTTGATTGGGAAAACTAAAAGATTTACCCACTGCAATAAAATTGAAAGCCTCAAATAGATCAATGTAGATCTACCAACATGAACTGCTTTATCAGGTACAATATACTCTGCTCCAGATCATTCTCATGCCTTTCTTTTCCTCTTACCTAACATGTCAGTCAGATGAACAGGAAAAGGGTATGCTATGACTACTAGAGGGGGGTTGCCAAAGGGTACCCAAAGTGAACATTTAGTGGTTTTGTACAGTTCTGACCATTCATCCCTGGGCACACATGGCCCTAAATGTTAACGTCCAACCCTATCCAGCCACTGCATTTTTCAGCCTCTCATAGACAGTTACAGGCTGCCATCAGCAGGGCAGGATGATACACCTGTGCCATCCAGCTGCACGAAAATGCTGGAATCTGAGGTGCAGGGTTAACAAGTGTACAGTGCAGGGGTCAAGTCCTGGGGGAAAAAGTGTGGGAACTCCCACCCAAGATCCACTCCCCCACCAAAAAATAAATACAAATTATACGCTCATATGCATAATTACTAAACTGCAAGTTCTTTCTAAATCCCGTGATAACTTGCGGCAGACCTCCTCAATGTCTCCTGGGAACAATGACAAAAGCTCCCAGGAGACATTGCGGCATTGAGGAAGTGACGGAATACCCGCACACTACCCGATGAATCCATATACAGGAAGGGGCCGGTAACATAAAAGATTACTAAGGTTAGCCTGCCCCTGACAGTGACTCGAGCTGGGCATCGCCGCTTAGTGAAGGATTGGCTCGGGCGGCTTGGCTGCTCTCAGCTGCTCTAGTCTTGCAAAGGGAACTGAGTTCCTGCTGTGAAAAAAGTGCAGGAACTCTGTTCCCACGCGTTCCCACAGGACTTGAGCCCTGGTACAGTGGATATAAAAAGTCTACTCACCCCTGTTAAAATGTCAGGTTTCTGTGATGTAAAAAAATGATACAAAGATAATTCATTTCAGAACTTTTTCCACCTTAACCATTTAACCCCCCAACCAAATTGCTGCCCAATGACCAGAGCACTTTTTGTGATTCGGCACTGCGTCGCCTTAACTGACAATTGCGCGGTCGTGCGACGTGGCTCCCAAACAAAATTGGTGTCCTTTTTTTCCCACAAATAGAGCTTTCTTTTGGTGGTATTTGATCACCTCTGCGGTTTTTATTTTTTGTGCTATAAACAAAAATAGAGCGACAATTTTGAAAAAAATTCAATATTTTTTACTTTTTGCTATAATAAATATCCCCCAAAAATATATTAAAAAAAACATTTTTTTTCCTCAGTTTAGGCCGATACGTATTTTTCTACATATTTTTCGTAAAAAAAAATCATAATAAGCGTTTATTGATTGGTTTGCGCAAAAGTTATAGCGTTTACAAAATAGGGGGTAGTTTTATGGCATTTTTATTAATATTTTTTTTTTACTAGTAATGGCGGCGATCAGAATTTTTTTTCAGTACTGCGACATTATGGCAGGCACTTCGGACACTTTTGACACATTTTTGGGACCATTGGCATTTTTTTAGCGATCAATGCTATAAAAATGCATTGGAATACTATATAAATGCCATTGGCAGTGAAGGGGTTAACACTAGGGGGCGGGGAAGGTTAAGTGTGTTACTGGGTGTGTTCTAACTGTATGGGGGGTGGCCTCACTAGGGGAAATCACTGATCTTCTGTTCATACATTGTATGAACAGGAGATCAGCGTTTCCCCCACTGACAGGACCGGGAGCTTTGTGTTTACACACATAGCTCCCGGTCCCTGCTCTGTAACGAGCGATCGTGTGTGTCCGGTGGCGATCGTACCCGCCAGCCACGCACGAGGGACTCGGCGGTTTTAATGCGGACGTATAGCTATGGGCTCTCGCCCAGCAGTGCCACCGTCCCGCAGTAATTTGACAGCGGGCGGTCGGCAACTGGTTAATGTGACCTATAAACTGTAAAACGCAATTGAACAACAAACTGAAATCTTTTAGGTGGAGGGAAGTAAAAAAATAGTAATAATAATATGGCTGTTTAACTGTGCACTGCCTTAACCACTTGTCCTCGCGTGGACATCATATGACGTCCTCCACTTTGTGCTGGCGATTCTCTGCATGATAAGATCGATCATAGCGGCAGTTCCGCCACTTGATTGTTCTTATAGGCAGTTGGACAATAGAGATGTCTTATTGACACTGCATCTCTCCATAAAGAGGACCTGTCACAGTGATTCCTATTACAAGGGATGTTACATTCCTTGTAATAGGAATAAAAGTGCTAAAAAAAAAAAATGTAAAAAAAGTGTAAAAAAAATAAAAAAATAAAAATAAAATATATATATTTTTTTTAAAACGCCCCTGTCCCAGGTAGCTCGCGCTCAGAAGCGTACATATTGAAAAATAATTTTGCAAATACTGTGCGAGAAAAAAAGTTGCAATGCCCGCCATTTTATTCCCTAGGGTGTCTTCTAAAAAAATATATAATGTTTGGGGGTTCTGATTCATTTTCTAGCAAAAAAAAATGTGATGTTTACATGAAGGAGAGAAGTGCCAGAATAGGCCTGGTGGAGAAGTGGTTAAACTAATACTTTGTGGAAGCATTTTCTTACAGCACTCAGTCTTTTTGGGTATGAGTCAGCATGGCACATCTTGACTTGACAATATTTGCCACTCTTCTTTGCAAAAACACTCCAAACACTCCTGTGCACCGCCCTCTTCCGATCACCCCACAGATTTTCAATCGGATCCAGGTCTGGGCTCTGGCTGGGCCTTTTCAAAAATGTAATATTCTTCTGGTGAAGCCAATCCTTTGTTGATTTGGATGTATGCTCTGGGTCATTGGCATGCTGAAAGATAAAGTTCCTCTTCATGTTCACCTTTCTAGCAAAAGCCTGACTGGTATTTGGAACTGTTCATAATTCTCTCTACCTTGAGTAATGCCTTGTACAATCAGAATTTTTGATGGAAAAAGTCAGACGGAATTCTTTCATTGGATATTCTGACCGTGTGTGTGTCCCATCAGACTTTTTTTCATCGCAATTTAGAAAGAGAACATGTCGGGAAAATTCCGTTCGTCTGTAGGGAACTCCGACAGAGAAAAAAACATGCATGCTCAGAAGCATTGAACTTCTTTTTTTTCAGCTCGTCATAGTGTTGTATGTCACCGCGCTCTTGACGGTCGAAATTTGGTGTGACAGTGTGTATGCAAGACAGCTTGAACGGAATTCCGTCTGAAAATTTTGTTGCAGTTTATCACAACGGAAAATTCGATCATGTGTACAAGGCATTAGGCCCCTGTTCTAGCTGAAGAAAAACCGCCCCACAGCATGATGCTGCCACCACCATGCTTCACATTGGGTATGGTGTTCTTTTGGTGATGTGCAGTGTTGTTTTTGCGCCAAATATATATTTTGCAATTATGGCCAAAAAGTTCAACCTTTGTTTCTTCCTCAGACCAAAGCACATTTTCCCACTTGCTTTTGGGAGATTTCAGATGTGTTTTTTCAATGTTTTTCTTCATAAGTATAGGTTTTTCTGTCTTGCCACTCTACCCCATAGCCCAGACACATGAAGAATACGGGAGATTGATTTCACATGTACCACACAGCCAGTACTTGCCAGATATTCCTGCAGCTCCTTTAATGTTGCTGTAGGCCTCTTGGCAGCCTCGCTGACCAATTTTCTTCTCGTCTTTTCATCAATTTTGGAGGGACGTCCAGTTCTTGGTAATGTCACTGTTGTGCCATATTTTCTCCTCTTGATGATGACTGTCTTTATTATGCCCCCCCTAAAAGATTTTAGTTTGTTCTTCAATTAAGTTGTACAGTTGATAGGTTACTTTAAAGGTGGAAAAAGTTCCAAAATTATTTATCTTTGTATAAATTATCTTTGTCTCATTTTTTTACATCACCAAAACCTGACATTTTAACAGGGGTGTGTAGACTTTTTATATACACTGTTCATGAGGCCTAAGTCAGATATCTAAGGCAAATATCTACTCAGGAAACTAATGAAATATATAATTTAACCATGTATTTCAAAATGTTTCTGCCGTAAACTCAAATACAGTAATTTAATGTGTGTTACTGCATTTTGTAAGTCATTGTAGCTCATAGTCCTGCCTCAACAATTAAGCCTATTTTTCGAAATTATATGACATACGCTAGAGTCTTTAACCCTTGACCCAAAACAGGTAAGAATGTATGAATCTTTAAGTGTTGTAATAACTATCATTTGTCTGAACAATCCAGCTGTAAATAATACATGTGGTGTGCAGGCCTCAAAACCACAGGCAACTCTGTTGCTCTGTCTATCAATAAACATCAACATCAAGTACAAACCAGAAAACATTGTACAGAATAAAGAGACGAAAACATGGACAGCTGGGAATAAGATGAGAAATGACAGAGCTGTAGGGACTTTTGAAGCCCGAAGTAGATCTTAGCCTGGAGTAGCTTTGGAGAGGGCACTACCATCTCTATTCCACTGAGCTATTTCTGGGCATGGACATTAGCGGGTCATGAAACAGACTTAAGAAGACCTTTGATGTGTTTGTGAAGGCACTTGAGCTCTTTTCTCTCTAAGTTAATATAATGCATTCATGTCATGTAACTTTCCAGTACATCTTGGCAGCATTTCAATTGATTATTACAATAAAACGTGGCTGAAAAGCTAATCTACTGTTGACAACATAATTAATATCACATTATTTTTGTTTGTCAGTTTTGGAATTGTTGATTGTTGATTTTTCAGAAAATATAAAGCACATTTTTGGGCAGGTTACCATTTTCTTGGTTCTATATGACTGCTTTAGGCAGATTGACATTGACATTGGTCTCATGTGAGCAATGGAAGGCCATCAATGGCATATTCATTCCCACTGTCCTTATGGCTGCAAAATGTAATGGACTACATATTAATTGGTTTCAAACAAGTATGTAAATGAAATACTGAAATACGGATGGAGAGAACTATTAGACAGTAATATGCCAATGTTTGCAAAAAAAACCTGAGGTGGGAAAGTATATAAAATGGATGTTATGAATGAATTGCATCAGGTGTTTATTGGCCTATTTACATTTTTGTGGTGCATTTACTCGCATTATCTGGTGCAAATGTGTTTTGTGTTAAGGCAGCCTGCTGAAAACAAGGGACAATGCAACTTAAAATTGTACAAAATTAGACTTGGCCAATTCTTCCTAGCACAATAAACTCTAAAGCACTAACTGTAACGCACTACCATGCATTTAAACAAGCTGTGGTGCATTGCAGCTCAGGAGCATTGGAGTATCATTTAAAATGAGCGGCACTACAACACGCGTAAGATGCATTGCTGCACATTGTGGTAATGAATATGTTACCAAAAGGCAGGGATTAACATGGTCCCTAATAGTTAGTCAGGAATAGCTGTGCCCTGGCACAGTTTGAAAATGGTTTTGTGTCACCCATGTAGGTTGAAGGGGTCCTGGGTGCTTATCTCATAGAGAGGAAACCACCGGAGTCAGGGAGAGCTGACATCCGTCTGGGTAGAGGGGGTTACAAGGCATGGTGGGTGTAATACAAGCTGAAGTGATGGGCACCAGAAACTTTTTGAATCAAAAGAGATTTCATGTCTTTTGAACAAGAACTGTGGGGCAGGACACCCTTAAGTAGATGCAATGCTAATTGACAGACTCCAAGACTTCTATAGGTAGACAGCTATACAGTGGAAAGGCTCCAGCTGAACACCACTTCTGTATAGGTCGAACCACTGTCTCCTATGGCAACAAATCTTGTAACAGTCACTAATGGTAGTTTCATTTAACTCTACTCTACAGTCTCTCGCGGTAGGTCACGGTAGGTCTTCACTCATTGAGCTTCCAGTCTCTCATTAGACTCTCAGCCACTGGCTCCCCTGAGCTCTTCCACTTCTATAACTCAGTATCTTCCTCAAGCGTCACCCCCGCTTCCCCGATAAGTCCCTGGCTTGGCACTAACTGATGCTCCCGAAGCATCACCTCTGCTGTCCCGCTGGGTCCCTGGCTTGGCACGTGCTGAAGTTTTCCCACTTCTTTACTTTCCTTGGCTGGTGAGAAGACTGCTCTGGTACTGGCTCCAGCTTACTCGCAATGGTCTGTGGTAACAAGGTGGATGGTACCTTAGTGGTCACAACTTCCCCTTTACCTCCGACAATCACTGGTTCCCCGTTCGGTTTGGACTTAACTATGGTTCAGGGCTCCACCGTAGCATACAAAGGAGGTCTTAGCTCAGAAGTCAGGAGGGCTTCACCTGGAGACAGATGAGCTGCTGGCTGTATGCATTAACCACTTGCCACCCGTATAACCTACTTATACGGCAGCAAGGTGGCACTGCTGCACAGGATCCCGTACCTAGTACATGATCCAATACTTTTGGGGGCTGGGGCGTGCACGCTCACCAACCGCGGCCTGCTCCTGCTGTGATTATACACACTTGATGATCGTCGGCACCCGCTAATCATCCATAACAGAGGCAGAACAGTGATCTGAGTAGGTAAACAAGGCAAATCGCTGTTCTGTCAGTAGGGAAGGCATAGATCCTGTGTTCTTGAAAAAGCAGGGACATGGATTCATGCCTTCCCCTAGTAAAAGCACCTCCCACACTACACTAAAACAATGCGCAATTGTCAGTTAAAGTAAAGCAGTGCTGTATCGCAAAAAATAGCCTGGTCAAGAAGGGTGGTAAATGTATCGGATGTCAAGTGGTTAAGTTTGAGTGAGAAGAGGGTTTGGAGAAGACAGACAAGGGCCTGAGTATTAAGGTCAGTGCTTCAGCACTGCAAGTGTGATGAACTATTATTTTGTGGCAGAGAAATGCTGAAAACCCTCCACCAGGGAAACTGATGTTTTGAATTTTCTATTTAGATACAATATAAAGTTAAATAAATACTCTAAACCCACTTTAGTAAATTTAAAATATACACTTATATCCACTTTGTATTAGGAATTTTTTTCTTCCTTTTTTTATTTTATTTATATGCTCTTGCACTTTAAGGGTAACAATAGGAGATTTTCCTTTTCACATAGATAATAGTTTGGGACTATAAGCCCCTTTCAATACACCAAATGATACAGAATTTTATATTTAGATTCAACATAAAGTCAAATAAATACACTTAACCCACTTTAGTAAAGAGAAATTTCTTTTTTTCCCTTTTTTTTGCCATCTCTCCCTTCCCCCTACTTGGGTCTATCTCCCGCCCTCTCCCTCCTCCCCTTCTCCTCGTCGCTCTTCCATCTTCCCCCGGGGACTGGCCTCCTGAGGTCCTTGATGTACACTAGGGGAAAATATAGGTTGGGAGCATACCCGATAGAAGATGAGTACAGGATCTTGAAATATCCATACTATAACCATCGTAGATTAACTTAATAAGGGAATACACTGAGACCATTTTTGTAAATTTTATGTATGTTAATGTATATATGTATTTTTGTCCCCCTTTTTGTTTTTGTAATGCTTAAAAAAATCTTAATAAACTATGTTTTAAAAAAAAATGAACACAACACCAAACTTGTGCTTGTTTGGCAGGAACCAAAAATAGTTTACAGTAGCTGCTTTTTTTTCCAATATTACATATAACAGCATCTTGTCAATGGTTGGTAAGGAAGCAGTGGGTGCTGGGACCTGCTACATCTATAGCAACCAGTAAAGTCATCTGGCGTCATTCATTTGCTGGACAGGGATCCCCAGCCATGTGAACAACGATGCAGGGAAAGTACTTATACGCTCCAGTATGAACCAGCCTTCAAAGTTTTTTTTTTATAAAGGTAAGATATAGAACTGTTATTGAAAAAAAAAATGTCCTATAAAATATCCCTGAATATCAAAAGTAGCTGGAATATAGGACTAGGAATGAGCTCAAATGTATTTGGATCCTAGTCCGAATCAACCTGCTCGAGCCTACAAGTTAGCTGACACTATACTTGGCTAACCCTATGCAGCCGACGCATTCCCCATCCCTTGTTTTCATGCAGCTGCAGCATGCAACTTCTGAGTGTGCCTAAGCTCAGGTTGTTTACTTCTTCTGCCTGCTCCAAATTTGGATTCACATCTACCATGGGTTTGTGGCGAATCCTTTGGTTTTAAAGTTTGCCACCCCATAAATGACAATGTTTTTTTTTTAGATAATAGAGCACTGCATGGCCTTTGAGTCATGACCAGTAAGCTTAGTAGGGTCAAAAGGGTGCTCTTTTGATAATCCATCTCCTCGCAATAAAATGGGGGCACAGAGCAGCACAGTGTCAGTGTATTAACCAGTCTTGTATCTTAGGCATTCTATATAAGCCCTGAAAACTTTTTTTTACCAAAGTGCAAAAACAGCAGCCAACTCTAGCCACTGGTGCCTAAAATTGACTTTCTGATCAGTGTTTGTAAACCCTTCTTAGTAGCTGATTCAGAAATACAAAATAACATTACAGTTGCCTTTTTTTTCTGTTTTCTTTATCTGCCGATCAAAGGGGTGATGTTCGATGTGCATATGATGTCAGGTAAAGCAACATTCCCTTAAATACAATTTGTCCTATTAAACCCCTTAATAGCTTTGAGTGATCTCTAATTAACCCTAATTAACTCTATCTCCCCCTCCCCCCACCCTTCCCTTCTCTCCTTGGTTATTATTTTTCAGGGTTTTCTTTTTATTTCTCATTGTAAACCATTCATATCTTAGCATTTTTTTTTATTCTTAACAATTTTGTTTGCTAATTTACTTTAGTGTCACATTGAAAAATTGTGCACATTTTTTTAAAGGCCTTTGTATCATTTGTAATTATCTTGCAATGCTTTGTACTTAAAATGTAATTAGTATGTCATTATAAATGGGGCAAATTATAGAATAAAAGGTATACTTTTTAACTACAGTAAAAAAAAAAAAAAATTGATAACATCAGTGAAAGTATAAAAATTGTTTAATTAATTGGGTTTTTGAAATTGTTGTCTATAGATTACATAGAAAATAAAAAAAAAATGTTCCCGGACAAAGTCATAAAAAGAGTGCTACTTTTGTCCTGAAAAAAAATCAACATACTGTATGTATTATTTCATTATCTTAAAACCAAGAAGAAAAAACAAAAAACACCAATCAACACACAGGGCATAACTTACAGTCCATAGGATGTATCCTGTGCTGATGCCTCTTCTGTTAGGTGAAATACTCCTCCATTCATGCCCCCCAACCCCAAATCCATAATCTTCCAGTGCCAAGAGGGTTATTAGGACCTTGATGTCCAGCTCCTCATTTCATAAAAGCTATTCTACATCTACTATGAATTAAAACGTGATCTATAAATGGAGGACAGGCAGATGATTGAAAGGTGTGAATCCTCTATTCATAGATAGATACAGACATTATACTGGCTGTAGATTGGCTTTTGGGCTTCTTAGTTTGGCTGCACTGTAGCATTAAAGCGGAGGTTCACACAAAAAGCAAACCTCCGCTTTTCGGAACCCTCCCCGCCTCCGGTGTCACATTTGGCACCTTTCAGGGGGGAGGGGGTGCAGACGCCTGTATAATACAGGTATTTGCACCTACTTCCGGGAATAGACTCCTGCGGGAGTCACGCCCCTTCATGTCACCCCCTTCTGGGAAATACATTGGTCCCAGGACACAGCGGGGACTAGTGAGGGCACGCCACATGTCTTGCGTCTCACGCATGCCCAGTAGGGAACCGGGCAGTGAAGCCGCAACGCTTCACATCCTGATTCCCTCACCGAGGATGGCGGCAGGGGCAGCCGAGAGACGAGTAATTGCTTGGCCTCAGCTGGCGACATTGCGGGAGCACTGGACAGGTAAGTGTCCATTTATTAAAAGTCAGTATTTGGAGCTGCTGGCTTTTAAAAAAAAAAAAAAATTCAGATGGCCGCTTTAATGCCGCGTACATACGATCACTTTTTGTGATGAAACAAAACAAAGTTTTTCCAACTTCATCATAAAATTATTGTTTTTAAAAAATTATGAGCAAAGCGCAGTGATGTACGATGGCACTCTAAAGGGGAAGTTCCATTTAAGCTCCCGTCTCGTAACTTGCTTCTGAGCATGCGCGGGTTTAAAACGTAGTTTTAGCCCACACACGATAATTTTTTACAACACAAAAAACGACATTTTCAAAAACAACATAAAAAATTGAAGCATGTTCGAATTTTTTTTTTGTCGTTTTTCAGAAGACAAAAAACGATGTGAAGCCCACACGCGATCATTTTAAATGACGTTTTTAAAATTTAATTTTATTTCATCACAAAAAGTGATCGTGTGTACGCGGCATAAGGCTTTAAGCAATGATAAAATGTAACATTAATGCTTTAAGTGATGATAAAATAATGGGTTTTGCACTGTCCATCACTTTTTTTTGCTACAAAGTTTCCATTAAATGTATTTTATATTATTATAGGGTTTTCATTTATTGGGGGTATACTGCTTTTAGAATGTGTTCCTGGAGCCAATAATTCGATTTAAATCACACTTTTAAATGTATCCCTCAAGCCTGCAATTTAAAGAATGTATGCATTTTTAATGTCTTCTTCCTAGCTGCGTAAAAAAAAAAAACACATTCCCCCTGTATGGTATTTTTATTTATTGCATTAGTATATTATCCCTTACAATGAATATTATGTGTGGGTTCATCGAATTTCAAGAAGAAATCATTGAATCCTCTGCAAATTTAACCTGTGTAGATACATTTAGAGAATGGAATCCCCCCTCGAAAGATTAGGACTTTTTAGGCTCAAGGAATGTACAAAAGTCAAATATACATAGTATTAAATATGTTGTATTCATTAGTATCAAAGAGTTATTAAAAAAAGATAACAATATAAAATGTACATAGAGAAGACATGAACAAATATGTGGTCTGTAGCCAAAAGGCATAAGGAACCACTAGGTCCCAATTACAAGAAATATGCATAAACCAGAGATTCCATTCTCTATCCACATTACGCATGTGGCCTGATGTGGTATTAACTGGGAGATGGTATATATTTAGTATAACCTTCCAGAGCATGGGTCTTCAAACTATGGCCCTCCAGTTGTTCATGTCAGAGTTTTACAATGCTTCATGGGATATGTAGTTCCGCAACAGCTGAAGGGCCGTAGTTTGAGGATCCCTGTTCCAGAGTGTTTTTTTCCTTTTCCCCTGGCCTACTACCTATAGTATGCTGAGTTTTCTTTCCTGGTGTCTTCTCCCCATAGGGGTTATGTATTAGAGAAGTCTCCCGTTTTGAAAGGTTGCAACAAAATGCTATTCTGCTAATGGATAATGAGTGCTTAAGCGCCCATGGCTGTCCCATACTTGAGAGAAGTAGGCCTGGTTCACACTTGTGCAGCTCTGCGAGCCATGTTTTGTGTGTACACAGCAGCCCACTCCTTTAAATGGGCTGCCATGCCTCCTGAGACGCAGGACAAAGGTGAAGCAAGGACATTTTTGAAGTAGCAGCCTGCATGGAAACCAAAAGTGCAGTGTGGTTCCCAGTGCGGGAAGTGCCTGCTGCAATTTCTAGTTAGGATTAATGGCGCCTGCATGCATTTGCTCCATCTTTCTGTGCAGGTGGTTGCAACTGCGGGAACAAGTGTGGACCTGCATCAAGAGCCACTCGCACAAGTGTGAACCAAGCCAGGCAGTTTGATCCTGTCTCCTCTGATCCTCCCCTTCTTCCAGAATCCGCAAACCATCTCCAGATAGTACAGAGGTTAGGGAACAAGCTGCACATGCTCTGTTTGGTGTGTATTGCTAGAGAGTTTTTTTTTTCTTGGGAGAGTGCATGTGATGAGCACAGGGCCGATCAGCACTGTCCAGACAGGGGGTCAGGGGTCCTGCATTCTCATGGGAGAATGAAAACTCATAATTTAGTAAAACTGCTGCTATGGTATAACTTCAACTATGGTCCCTAAAGATTTGATGATCAGGTTTGCCATAAGTAAGCATAGCATAGTTTCTGTGAGAACAAATATTTTGAAGAAAATAAGAATCAGCCTGTGTTTTGGGACCGAATGTGATTGGGGGCATCTCAGTCCTCACTCTTCTCCCCATATCCTGCAGCCTGCAAATAAATTGTTGTTTATGTTATTTCCACACTGGCGGCACTGGTGATAATGCAGCTGGGTGATACAAAGTTTAGTATTATGGCTATTGTTTCAGCACAGACAAACCCCCACCAGCCTCTAAAGCCTTGTACACACGATCGGATGTCTGATGGAATCTAATCCAATGGATTTTCTCGTCGGATATCCGATGAAGCTGACTTTCATCAGTTGTGCCTACACACCATCAGTCCAAAATCCGACCCTGTCCAACACAGTGACGTAAAACACAACAACGTGCTGAGAAAAATTAAGTTCAATGCTTCCGAGCATGCGTCGACTTGATTCTGAGCATGTGTGGAATTTTGACCGATAGACTTCCACACAGAAGATTGTTTTTTTCTATCGTTTTTTTATCCATAGGAAAAAGTTAAAACATGTTCTATTTTTTTTTCACAAACCGATGGGGCCCACACACGATCGGTTTGTCTGATGAAAACAGTCCATCGGTCTGTTTTCATCGGACAAACCGATCGTGTGTACAGGGCTTAACAGTTGCCTTTTAGGTGTAAGGCTGGCTTTAGATGCATCAGTTTTTACTAAGGGTGTACCGAATAGAAATTTTAGTGTCAAAACCAAAAATTCAGGATGCACTTATGCACTTGGCCAAAACCAAAACTGAAAATGTGAGTTTTAAAAAAATATATGTACGGTATATCTATATATATGTATATATATATATATATATATATATATATATATATATATATATATATATATATAATTGTATTATATTCAACTTTTTAATTAATATCATGAATTTAAATGAATATTAATTTATTGTCAGCCATTATCAGCCCTTTTAGCGCAAGAAAAGCTCAAGAACAATGCATCCCTTTAAATTTTGTGTATGTCTTCAAACTGGTCTGTTGTGCTTCCATTGTGGTGTTAAAAATCTTGCTTGCTGCATTTTTAGTTTAAAAAACTGCACCACAAAAGCACCTCCCTGTTGAAATACATTAAAAACGCAGCAAGAATGCATCAATAATGCACCCATGTTATATCTACACCTCTATGTGTATGGAGATACAATTTTGCTCCATTTTAAATGCTATACCTACATTTTTTTTTATATTGTCCAATGTCTTTAATTAGATATTCTGATATTTTCCTAGAATATAAATCCCCCTGAAAAGACCAGAAATCGCAAGGGTCGAAATGCATCAGGGTTTTCCATGTGGATATATATGTTATAAATATAATTGGCAAAACATGCTTGTACATAGGGTGTTCTTTGCTATGAGTGATGTTCCATGTCTGTTTTTGTATCGCACCACCTAAATGGATAAATTATTATTGTTCCTTTGAAATGATTATTGTCTGAAAAATAAACGTTTTTTTACATCAACTATTTCTATACAGATTCTCTGCTGCTAAAAAGAACCCTGGGAAAACTTCATTTTTTTTTTACTAGTAATGGCGGCGATCTGCAATTTTTATCGTGACTGTGACATTGCGGTGGACAGATTGGACATTTATGACACTATTTTGGGACCATTCACTTTTATACAGCGATCAGTGCTATAAAAATGCATTAATTACTGTATAAATGTGACTGGCAGGGAAGGGGTTAACACTAGGGAGGGCGATCAAGGGGTTAAATATGTTACCTAGGGAGTTATTCTAACTGTAGGGGGAGGGGACTCACAAGGGGAGGAGACCGATCAGTATTCCTCTGTTCACATTGGGGGGCAGGATCTGGGGGCTCCTTGTTAAAGGGAGCTTCCAATAACCTCCCTGTATGCAGACCCTCACAACTACATCCCAGGGTTGTGGGGAAGTGACCCTTGTCCCCATCAACATGGGAACAAGGTGTTTTGGGGTGGGGTGGCCCCTCCCCAAAGCACCCACACCTCCATGTTGAGAGCATGTGGCCTAGTATGGTTCGGGGGGGAACATGCTCACCCCCCCCTTCCTGGCGTGCCAAGCTGTGTGCTCGGATAAGGGCATGGTATAGATTTTGGGGGAGACTCCATGACGTTTTTTTCTTTATTCAGGTGTTGGCAATTGCAATTGTGAGTCAATCTAAATGTGATTTGATTTGATTTTTTCTTTAGAAATTAAATTTTTGCTGCAGCATGTTTTATACATGCTACAGATAATACTTTACATGCAGGCTAAGGGGACACCTCCAGGCACTATATGTAAAGGAATTTTTAATTTTTATTGTTTCACTTTAAGCATCATTAACCACTTGTCCACCGCCCAGCATCAAATGATGGCGGGCGGAGGACTCCATTGTCCTGACAGCACGTCATATGACGTGCTGTCTCTTTAAAGCCGCGGGCACAGAGCTCCACGTCCCCGCTCAGTTCCTGGGCAATCGCGTGTGCCCGGCGGCGATCGTTGCCACCGGGCACTCGCACCGGGATCCCAACAGAGCTGCACGTCCCTGTCAGGGAGAGAGGAGACAGATTGTGTTCCTTGTACATAGGGACACAATCGGTCACCTCCCCCAGTCACCCCCCTTCCCCCCACAGTTAGAACACTCATAGGACACATATTTAACCCCTTCCCTGCCCCCTAGTGGTTAACCCCTTCACTGCCAGTCACATTTATACAGTAATCAATGCATATTTATAGCATTGTTCACTGTATAAATGTAAATGGTCCCAAAAATTTCACAAAAGTGTCCGAAGTGTCCGCCATAACGTCGCAGTCCCAATAAAAAAATCGCAGATCGCCGCAATTAATAGTAAAAAAATAAAATAATAAAAATGCCATAAACTATCCCCTATTTTGTAAACACTATAAATTTTGCGCAAACCAATCGATAAACGTTTATTGCATTTTTTTTTTACCAAAAATATGTAGAAGAATACGTATCGGCCTAAACTGAGGAAAAATATATTTTTTTAATATATTTTTGGGGATATTTATTATAGCAAAAAGTAAAAAATATTGTTTTTTTTTTCAAAATTGACGCTCTATTTTTGTTTATAGCGCAAAAAATAAAAACCGCAGAGGTGATCAAATACCACCAAAAGAAAGCTCTATTTGTGGGAAAAAAAGGACGCCAATTTTGTTTGGGAGCCATGTCGCACGACCGCGCAATTGTCAGTTAAAGCGACGCAGTGCCGGAAGCTTAAATTTCGTCTGGGCAGGAAGGGGGTGTAGGTGCACAGTAGGCAAGTGGTTAAAATCACTGCTACTTTAAAAACGATAGCTTTGAAAAAAAAAAAATTCTATCGATATATGTCCTAAAGGGCAGTACCCGGGCCCCCATACAATTTTTTTGGCCAATTACTTGCATATAAGCCTTCAAAATAGGGACTTTTGATTTCTCATGTTTTTTCCCTGTTCGGGAGTTCTGCAAACCGAACAGGGGGGTGTTCAGCCCATCTCTACTCATCATAATTTCTACCCATCATCACGCACCAATCAAGTATATACCTATTTAACTAAGCTGCATTATTATTGGGCTGTGTATGCATTTGGGTTTAAAAATAAAAAGTGTAGTGTTGTGTAATTTTTTTTTTAAACACAAAGGGCCAGATTCAGGAACAGTTAGGCTGGCGGATCCAGTGATCCGCCAGCCTAACTGTGACTTTAAGCCGGCGTTTCTGTTTTCTGTAACCAGAAAACAAGAAACGCCGGGTTGAAGCTCCGATGCGAGCAGCGTAACTGAGTTTCGCCATCGCATCGTTACTTCAACTTAAAAATGGCGCCGGGGGCGTTCCCGCCGATTTCCGCTCAAAAAATATGTTAATGAGCGGAAATCGGCAATTCACGATCGCATTCCGGCGCGACGCTATGACGGTACGACGTTTCCGGACGGGATACGCGGCGCATAGATATACCTACATGGGGTTGGAGTATCCTATGTTAGGTATAGGCGTCGTCATCGTGTCGGGAAAAAAAAAAATCACGTCGCTTGCGTAAAAAGTTCATGAATGGGAATGTGACGTCATTGACGTTCATTCACAGAATTTGGAGCATGCGCACGGGGATGTTTGGACACTCGACGCATGCGCAGTACGTTGGCGGCGGGATCGCGCTTAGTTTAAATACTACACGCCCCGTACCCGCCCAATTTGAATTCCGCCGGCTCATTTGCGATGCGCTGCCGCAACTTTAGGAGCAAGTGCTTCGTGAATGACAGCACTTGCTCCTAAAATTTCTGCAGCGTAACGCAAATGAGAAGCGTTACTCTGGAGCAAAGATGCTCCCATCTACCTGAATCTGGCCCAAAGTTGCCTGGTCTGCAGATGAGGATAATGCTGCCTGAAGGGGGGGCGCTAAAGACTATGGGCCAGATTCACGTACATTGGCGCATATATTGACCGGTGTAGCGCACCTCCTTTACGCTAGACCACCGCAATGTAGAGGCGTAATCCCCGTTTCCTAGTAGTATTTGCGCAGAAATTTGGGCTGGTGCAACGTAATTCCCGAGGCGTAAGGCGGAGTAATTCAAATTGGGAAGGACGTAGTCGTGTTACATTGAAATGAGCCGTGACCCCATGCAAATGAAGGGCCGGCTGGATCGCGCATGCGCACATGAAGCAGACCATGGTCAGCACCTCTGTGCGCATGCTCACAACTCGGGAACGGCGCAATCAGTGAAATTGGAAGTGGACCCGGGCAACTTAGTGAGCTACGCAGAGAGCTTAAATAGACAGACACAAACGCCCTTCCTTTGCAAAAGTACATCCCTTTGTATCCCTTCCTATACAGCAAGGTGCTTTTGTTCTGTTGTGTGTTCGCGTTTGTTGCTTTGTGACTTGTCTTTGTGATATTTGTTGACTGTTTTAGCTAGTGTTTTGTAGAATAAATTTGATAGTGTTTTTTGGTGACTGGTTGTGCGACTTTTTTGTTGATAGATTTTTTTTGTTTGTTTTGTTGCTTGATTTTTCCTGCTTGTTTTTGTGAGTGATTTTTGTTGATTGTTTGAGAGAGAGTTGTTGTATGAGTATGACTAAAAGGAAGCGCAAGACCAATTTTACTTTGGGGGAGAAACAAATTATTGCCCGGGCCCTTACCCAATATGGGCGTTTCCTGCACGGCCCGGAGAGTGCCAACACCCCCCCGGCCAGGAAGAAGGAGATATTGCAGAACATTACCGACCAGGTAAATTCTGTGGGGGGGGGAGACCCGGACACGCGAGGGGATCGTCAAGAAGATCAATGATCTCCGGCGTCTGGTCCGTAAAAGAAGCTGGAGTAGATGGCAGCACATGCCAGGGGCACTGGAGGGGGCCCACCATGCCCTGTTAGGCTGACAGCGGAGGAGCGTGTGGTGGCCCAGACCTTTAATAGGCAGCAAGTGGAGGGCCTGCCTGGCCATGACTCCATTGAGGAGGCCGTGATGACAGGTAAGGTTTGTTTTTTCCTATCTGGTGTGTAGCATGTGTGGGGGGTGGGGAAGGGAATATGTGGCAAGTGTGTGGATCCTCCAACCTGTGAATGTTTTGTGTCATCCACAGATGTGCAGGAGGGTGCTGGGCCATCTGGCCTGACTGCACCATCCCTGGGACAACAGCCTGATGAGGACCCCCAGACAAGGCCGGAGTCCTCGGAGGAGTTTGAGGAGGAGGAGTTTGAGTTGGAGGAGGAGGTCATGTCAGGCAGTGGCTTATTATTTTTGGAGGAGTCTTCCCCTCTGGCTGGCAGCAGCCAGCCCTCCATAAGGGGTAGCCCCTCCCACTCCTCCCCCAACAGGGCTCCCCTCCCAAGGGGCTCCCCTTCTCCCCAGCCACAAGCATCATCTGGAGGCAGGAAGTCGTCCCAGAAGACCAGGGGGGTGGCCGAGGTTCTGCCCGCCAATCTCAGAAGGGACCAGGCCCTTCAGACCCACCATCTGGGACAGGTCAGCCAGACTTTGGGGCGGATGGAGGAGAGCCTGTCCTCCATAAAGGATACGCTTGGGGACCTTGACTGCCACTCCCGGGCTCTTACAAACTGCTTAAACGAACTGCAGACTACTGCAGCAGACGTTGGGCAGGATGTGAGGGCCCTCACCCAGGCTATCCAGGCCAATACAGCAACACTAAATGCTGGCCTGAACAGAATAGCCGTGGCCTTGGAGGGCAGGCCGCCAGGTGGGCAGAGACCAGGGGCTGCTCCTCCTTCCCCGGATTACCCCCTCCCCATGAGTCTCCCCTGAAGGAGCCGGGGCCGTGGCCGTGGGCGCCCCAGGCGTAGGTCACGCCAGCGGCATTAATTTGGTTTCCCCCTTTTTTTTTTGTGCTGGACTTTTTTTTTTTGCTGGAAATTTAATTTTTTTTGCTGGACAACTTTTTTTTTTTTTGGGGTTGTGAATGATTTTGGAATGTGGGGGTGACATTCCTGCCGGAAAAGGGGTGTCATCCTCATTTGTGGTGGAGAAGGGTTCCCCAGGACCAGGGAGAAGTGATCCCCAGGTCCGTGTGAATGGTGTATGAATGTACAGTGACATAATTGGAGCCGTGGCGTGGCGTTGCTGCTCACAAGTCCTGCATGGTGGGCTTGTGCCAATCCAATTTGATGAGGATGTGATGTGTCTGTGCTAGGGACCACAGTGGTGTGCATGCATGCATTCTCATTGTGCCATGATTAATGTGTGTGTTTAACGTGCAAAGATGCCTAATGTGAGTTGTCTCCTGGCTGCTCTTCCCTCAGAAGACGGGTTAGCCTCGGTTAGGGGGGGGGATTGTCTGGTTCAGGGGTCAGGTCATCACGTATGTCAATCTGCAGGCCCTTTCTCACTGCAAAGTTGTGCAGCATACAACATGCACCGATGATCTGGCACACAAAGTTTGGGGAATACAACAGGGTACCCCCAGACTTATCCAGGCATCGGAAACGTGACTTCAGGAGGCCAAAGGTGCGCTCCACCACTGCATGGGTTTGGGCGTGGGCTTCATTGTATCTTTCCTCTCCTGGGGTTTGGGGGGTTCCGGATAGGAGTCATGAGATGGGGTCCCAGTGCATATGCAGAGTCACCTGGAAGGGAAAAGACAGGAGGAGGTTAGTCATGCATGTGCCCCTTGTGTTGTGTGCATCATGGGGGGGACAGTCATGCCTGACTCCCATGTCACTCACCAACCAGCCAGGTGTCCCCATACACGTTCTGTTCGAATTCCATTGGGATGGGGCTATGATTGTATATGTAGCTGTCATGGCTGGATCCGGGGTGTTTGGCACGGACGTGCCATATGAGGCCTTGGGCATCGACTATCACCTGTACGTTGATGGAGTGCCAATGCTTCTGATTGCCAATTGCTATACCCCCGAAGGGGGTGTGTTTCCTCGGTGGGACTTCAAGTCCCACCGAGGAACTTAAAGTCCCACCGAGGAAACACACCCCCTTCGGGGGTATAGCAATTGGCTTATTCAGGGATGTGTTGAGTTGTCGGGTTCTTTTGCAATTTTTTGCATCTACAGATAGAGAACACCGATACTTCCTTTTTGTATGCTTCTGATTGCGGTATATGTGCTCTGTCTCATGGGGGGCTGGAGTGCCACATGTGTGCAACCAATGGCCCCCACGGTGCGTGGGAATCTGGCAATTCTGTAGAAATCTGTCATTGCCTTCAGCCGCAGGTCCTCAGTGGTTGGTTTGATGATTTGGTTGGCCATGCGTCTGAGGATTGCAGGGATAACCTGGTGCACACATCTGCTCATGGAGGATTGTGACATCCCAGCCACCACTCTTCTTGTTCTTTGAAAAGAGCCACTGGCAAGGAAATGGAGTGTTGCCAGGACCTTGACCAGTGGCTGCACTGCATGTGAGCGGTGTGTTGGGCTGGTCATGTCCTCCTGCAGGGTTGTGGTTAATTCCATGATGACAGCAGGGGTGAATCTGAAGATGCGAGACACCTCAGAATCACTCATGCCAAAGATGTCTATGCGTGTGCGGTATATCCTCTCCCGTGCCCTCCTCCGTGCCCTCCTCCTTCTTTGCTCCTCACAATATGAGCAAGGATGCCCTTGGCATGTTGGCATACAGTTTGTTGTCCAGCAAGTGTGACTGCTCAGCTCCTCACTAACAGTGTTGCTTTAGCTGACATGTAGACGGATTGTCTAATTTTATTCCACCTTTTATATGGACTAATTTTAGACAGGACGTGCAGCTGTTGCGCACAGCGCGTAGCCTGCGCTGCACCAACTTACTTTTGTGGATCCCTGTAACTCCCTCATTTGCATATTTGAATAGCAAATCAATGGTGTGTCTAGCGCAGTTTTGCGTGCACGGATGCGCCGGTCTATCGAAATTACGCCGGTCGAAAAAAATTAGATTTCATGCGTATATCGTTTTGGGGATGCGGCGCATCGATACGCATGCGCAGATTTAGACTTACGCCGCGCATCTCCTTTAACGCCGGCGTAATGGCTCTCTGAATCTGGCCCTATATCTTGTACTGTGCTGGGATAAAAATCCTTCCTACTAGATAAAGAATAGTGATGCCATAAAACAAGTAAAGTTTGCTATGCTTAACCACTTAAGGACCGCCGCATGTACATTTACGTCGGCAGAATGGCACCGACAGGCACATCAACGTATATATACGTTGGTGCCTTGGGGGGGATCGGGGGTCCGATCGGACCCCCCCCCCCGTACATGCGGCGGTCCACGCGGCTGCAGGAGCGATCAGACAAGTGGGGGCGGCTATCCGTTTTCATCCACCCCCTCCGGATCGCTCCCAGCCAATGCGCGCGCCCGCCTGACCTGTCACTTCCTCCTCCTGTGTAAACACAGGAAGGAGGAAGCGACGTGATCTCTCCCTCGGCGTTTGTTTCAAGCGCCGCTGAGGAGAGATCACTACAGAACAAGTAAGTCCTGCACCAACACTACACTACACACACACATTTAACCCCCGCGATCGCCCCCCCCCCCCTCCCCCCTGTCACAGTGTCACTGAATGCAGTAATCATGTATGATTACTGTATTTAGTGTCAGTGTGACAGACAGTGTGACAGTCAGACAGTCAGTAGTGTCAGGGTAGCCCCCCCACCCCCCCAATAAAGTTTTAACCCCCTGATCACTGCCCTAGTTAACCCTTTCACTCCCTATTGCCAGCGTCACTAAGCGATCATTTTTCTGATCGCTGTATTAGTGTCGCTGTTCCCGCTAGGTAGCTAATTTTTTTTTAATGCGATTTTTTTTTTACTAAAGACATGCGGCTAAATAAATTTTGGCCTAAATGTTTGACTAAAATTTAGTTTATTGGTTTTTTATTATAACAAAAAGTAAAAAATATTGATTTTCTTTCAAAAATGTCGCTCTATTTTTGTATATAGCGCAAAAAATAAAAATCGTAGAGGCGATCAAATACCACCAAAAGAAAGCTCTATTTGTGGGAAAAAAAGGACGCGAATTTTGTTTGGGAGCCACGTCGCACGACCGCGCAATTGTCTGTTAAAGCGACGCAGTGCCGAATCGCAAAAACCCCTTGGGTCATTTGCCAGCGTATTGGTCCGGGTCTTAAGTGGTTAAGCTGTCACTCCATGTAATAGTCAATGCTTATAATCGCAGTCTTACCAATGGGCCTCGATGCATATGACTATAATGAGCAGGGAGATTCTGATCTTCTTAATATAGCTTGTTTACTGGCCAGGATGCAGTGACCTATAAGCCCTCATAACACTTCTGGAAGAGCAAGGTCTTCAAACTCTTCCTGAAGCTTAGCAAATTGGTGGTGTTTTTTAGGACTAATGGTAAATCATTCCATACCTTACCCCCCTGCACCGAGAAAGCATGTCCTCCTCGTCTCTGTTTCTTGACCCTAGGGACAATGACATTTGTTTGTCCAGCTGAACGTAGTGCTCTATTATGAGCATATCGTGTGTATTTTTTCCGGAGGTACTTTGGTCCACCTCCTATCCTATGCATAAAACAGCCAACCTTAAACAGAACCTGCTCACCGATGGGCAACCAATGCAAGGTATTAAAAATTGGGGTGATAGGATCTCTCCTTTCACCACCCATAAGTAACCTTGCTGTGGCATTCTGAATTAGTTGGAGTCTATGCATGATCTTTTTAGGTAGGCCGAGGTACAAAGCATTACAAAAGTCCAACCGACTGGTAATTGTTGCATGGATCAGAGCTTTCTTATCTTATCAATTGGCTATGTTAGTTTCTGAAGACGCTGAGTAGAAGTTGAACATCCCCCAGAAATTCCTATATTAGTATTGTCATTTACCTAATAAGGAAGTTCACATTTCTTAACTGGACTAAAGTATAGCCTCAAAAGTAAGATATATAAACATTGTAAAGGGGTAGTACCATCATCCAGAGATTTAAATATAGAGAACCAGTTCTCTGGTTCGGGGACCTTAGACGCAATCTCTCTATATCTTAACTGTATTAGTTACATCATAATAACTAATAAATCATCTTAATAGGAAAGCCCCATTGATTTTGTCAGTCTCTGACTGGGGGTGATTGCAACATAAAATAGGTAAGATGTCAAATAATCAATTTACTACTTCTTTTTTTTTTTAACTTAAAAACATGCCCCCCTGAAGACGCACAAACGTGCGAAACATATGTCGGCGGCTCTATCTGGCTCCCCGCACGATAAACAAGCCTCATACTGAGCTTACCAAACCCTGCTGCCATCCCGAACCATCGGTGAGATATTGGAGTAGAGGAGCTTTGACACGCTTTTTTCCCAGTGCCAGGCAGGCACCAGCCGGGGTAGGAGGCCATTTGGCTGTTTATGTGCTATTTTATTGTTTTTAATAAACGGTATTGCACCATGATCTTTTCCTTTTATTTTTCTAATTACCCATGAGCTACTTATTACCACTGTGGTTCAGCGTGATCCAGTATGCCCTAAGTGTACAGGCACTTATCCTGTCCCGTTCATCTGACCTACTTGTAACAGAGAGGTCATAATATCTGGTAAGAATATAGTATTTCCCCAGCACTTTGGGTGGAACACGAACTATCCATTTGGTGAAGGTTTCCCTCGCACCCCAGAACCAGCACACCACAATCCTGTCACAGATTTGTTCACAGACCTTGCCCAAACAAGATTACACTCTGCAACACGAAGATCATCTTGAAATATTTTATTTTTATATTTTATATATTCTATGTTTTCTATCCTGTCTCTGGGACATTAGTTGGACTTATATTTGTTTGATTTTTAACACACCAGAATTAATTTCACTGCACTGAGGTTGACTGCATTGTTTAATATTTTCTAATTTTCTAATTAGCATTTGTTGCTATCCATCCTATTACTATAGTAATTGTTGTTTATATTCACTGATGTTATATGGTTATCCACATTATTAATTGTGATTGAAGTTTTTTCATTTAGTCCCAGTGGCGCCCTCTATTGTTCTCTATTTTCACTTATTATAGTCACCCACTATATAACCGAGGAGCAGCACACCACTTAGATATATTGTACTATCTTCACATAGGTGAAGATCACCCTACTTTAGTTTTTGGCGCGGAATTATCTCTTAACTTAAAAACATACCCTGACAAATACCCCAGGCAGATTTTTACATAATTGCCTTTATCTGATTATTGAATACAGTACATAAGTACCAACATTTATATTTACTGTTTCAGCCAGTAAACTTTTATCTTTAACGAGTTTAGCACAATCAAAAGACTGAAGGGTGATTTTATTGGTTGACACAGGTTATATCTATTCAAAAACCTAAAGTTGATACTGTGCTGATACATGGTGTAAGTGATGCATCTCTGTCTAATCTGTATAGTGTGAATGAGCGGATGGATCATTGGAGCGTAGAGTGCTATAGAGCTACAGCAGGTAGCAGAAGGACATGGTTTTTCTGTACTAACCCATCCCTTTCTACTTTCATTCACTGCAATCCCTGCTAGGGATAATGGTGACTCTTTGAAGAAGTAAATCAGAGACTATTGTCACAGAAAAGTGTGTGTCATAAGAAAAGTCCCACTCCCCATCTGTATTTTGCATGTTAAAGAAGGACCACCCTTGAGTTCAGAGCAAGGGCTTTAGTTTCAGAGACAGATGACTTACATGAATGCTGATTATAGGGGATTTACCTCATCTATGTGTGCAAAAAAAAAGAACTCACCTACACAACTGTCTACACAGTCCTGCAGCTAAGGATTTTAACTCTCTCACAATATGTGGGCTAGAGTGTGAAAGCCTTGTGTATATGAGATTAGGCATCTGCTTTCTTTCTAATGTTTCTACAGTATGATCTGGGCAATTTAAAATAAACATATTGGCAAAAAATATATTCAGATATAAAGTAAACTCTTGCCAAACTTTTCTAAACATTATCTATGACATATAGTGCATACTGTAATGGCATCTTTATTTGAAAAATAACACTATAAAAATACATCAGGTATGTCAGGATTTTTACAGTCCAGCACTCTATAGGATAACCACATAAACTCTCACACCTGTATATCCCTTATGGACCACAGCAATTTTTAGATTTCAGCTGTTAATCTTTTTTTTTCTAGATTGACCAGCGTTCGATTTAAAACAACTATCCACTTTAGATAAAAAGTACATATTTATTCTATAATTTGACAAATTTATAATTACAGTGGATTACGAGCGTAATCCGTTCCAGGAGAATGCTTGTAATACATAGCCCTCGCATATCAAAGCGAGTTTCCCCATAGACGTCAATAGACGTCAATGGAAATTAAGATAATTTGTTCGGCATTGACTTCTATGGCATGCAATACCGCATGTGGCCAGAGGTGGGGGTCACTGAAGAGCCTTGGATATACTCGGAAAGGCTCGGGGACAGCTCAGCTGAACTCAGAAAACCTTAGAAAGGCTCAGGAACAGAGTATTTACAATTTTTCTGAATTTGTATGTGTATTTCTGAATGGCTCCGATCGGCTCTGCTCGGCTCTGCTCAGCTCCGGCGCCCCCGCACCTCTGTCCAAATGCGGTACTGCACGCGCCATTAGCTTGAATTCTGCTAGTTTTGCGAGATAACACTCGCAAACCGAGTCAGAAGTTGCTTGACAATGCTCGTTATGCAAATGCTTCATTCCTGTATGATCTTGGTGTGAACAGCCCTAAGTAAAATCCATCTAAATCTGCTAGTCTAACACTAACCCCCCTTCATCCAGAATGAAGACACCCTAAGACAGGAGGTGTGTTACTAGCTGGATCACCAGGTAAAATAAAAGAAGAAGGCCAAAAAAGAAAACAAATGCAGCTACCACATATAAGATTTTGATAAGCTGCAGTATGCAGATGACATTTTTTGGGGTGTTTAACTTCGCTTTAGAGGTTATTTTTTTTTATTTTATTTTTTAGAAAAAGGCCATAAATCATAGCTAAGCGAGAGAAGGAGAGAAAGGAGTTAACTATGGCAAATTAGGGTTAACTAAAGGTTAAACAAGGTGTGAAAAATGCCAAAAGATTGCTACATTGTAAGTCTTTTTGATACTGCAGATGCTGTTCTGCTAGTGTGACTGTATACAAAAGCAGCACGATTTGTTTCTGTGATAGTAAGGTTACACACTGGGCAGGGGTGTGTTTGCTTTACCGTCGTTTAAGCTGCGCTTTTTTGGCCGCTAGCGGGGTGCTTTTAACTTGAAGAAAGGGTTAAAAGCGCAGTTTTGCAGTGCTGCAAAAGTGCTTTGCAGGTGCTTTGGCAGCGCTGCCCATTCATTTCAATGGGCAGGGCATTTTGGGAGTGGTGTATACACCGCTTCCGAACCACCCCAAAGATGCTGCTTGCTGGACTTTTTTCCCATCCTGCAAGCGTACCACCACAATGTGCAAGCATTCATGCTTTCACACTGGGGAGGCTTGAGAGGTGCTTCTCAGGCCCTTTACAGACACGATTTTTATATATTTTAGCACTAAAAGGCCGGAAAAGTGCCTCAGTGTAAATGGGGTCTAAGTTAGTCAGTCCTTGCTGTCATTTTTCAGTAATCGCAGCCATTGTTCTTCCAGGGAAGGCTGAGGGTTATAGTATACAACACATGCTCAAAGTACCTAGACAGATATTTACGGAAAAATTCATTTAGTTTATAGGATGAGATGCCATTTATTGGAGGGACTGTTCATATAGCTTTGTTGTACTTTTGTATTTAACTGTACTGTAATATGTAAAATAAAGAGTTTTGAAAAAAAAAAATGGATACGAATTAGGATTTCGTTAAAATAAACCATACGGTATGCATCAGTTGCATGTCTATCTATCTACTCTATCTATCTATCTATCTATCTATCTATCTATCTATCTATCTATCTATCTATCTATCTATCTATCTATCTATCTATCTATCTATCTATCTATCAATCTATCTATCTATCTATCTATCTATCTATCTATCTATCTAATTTTAATTCTTTTACAATTAGCATGCCAAAAAAGTGTGATACTTTACTTTTTTTACTTTTTTTCCATTGAAGCATATTCTTTCTGTAATCCATAACTAAATATATGTGGCTCGCTATTATACTGTATGTATGCAGCGAATCTGGGACAGTGTACAAGTTTGCAAGTTAAAAATAGGAGAAAGTTGCCCCCCTCTGCTGGATCCAGCAGAAATATAAAAACTGCACAGAAAATAGTGCTTTAACATATATTCACAGTTAAAAATCTCAAAATTTTAGATACATTGTTGTAGACAATACCATTGTTTAAAAAATCCTTGGTTAAATTACAAATGTTTTATTGATTTTTTTCAGTTCAAAGGAGATAAAACAACATTTCTGTGGAATCAAGTCAAATATACATTTTCTTAATGGGCTGGAAAACTTGAGCATAAAATGTGGCATACGCACCATGTTACTCAGAGCTTAGTGGCACCCGTATTAAATAATTGATAAATTAAAAGAACTGCAACTAGTCACCATTGTAAGTAAAGTGCTCTTGTCTGCATTTTTCGTGTTAGGGGTTTATTTGTTTGGTGTGTCTATATTGGTTGAATTGTACTTACATATAATCAGAATGATAAACTAAAAGGTTGCAAGGTGTTCTTTAATTCAAGTTAGATCTCAGCTTGTTTTATTTATGGTATGGAAAGATTATAAAGAACTTGAGTACAGTATACACCTGTTGTATGTTTTGCTTCATATTTTACAAGATCAAGACAATCTTAAGGCCAAGGTTGAAATTCATATAAAGAAATTAAAATACATTAATTTTGTTAAATGAGAGGCTTTATGTTTATCTCAATATTTACAACAATCTGAAAAAGCCTTTTAGCATTATTTGCCTAGTGACTGCAAGCATTCATAACTTTCTTTAATCTCGGCTATCTTATCACCACCAAGCACATATAACAGGACCGCTTTGTTTTAAATTCTTGCAGAGAATGGGCTTCTCTACTCTCTATATTTTTTTCCTGCATACAGGAGTGCCATACATGCTGTAGAAATGATTGACGTATTTAATAGAAGACTGTGGGTGTAATGGAATGTGGATGGAATCCAAGCTCACACAACACACACTACTGATCCTACTAGACCCCACTGTGCAGACCCAAGAGGGTCATTCACCGCAAAGCCACACTTGCGTGCAATCTGACATTATCTTTGGCCTCAGCAGTGCTGCTTTGTCTATGCAGTTAACGAATAAGCCTTTAGAAGATGAAAAACTAATGTTTGGAGCTGAAGGACTAAACTGAGTGACCTATGTGGTGGCTAGCATGCTATTATGTATATGCTTTTTGCAGACAACAATTTTTTTAATCTTTTCCAAAACATTCTACATTTTATTTTAAAATGATGTGCAGTAACCAATGGCAATAGTAATTCAGCATTTAGCAATTTTGTTAAGCCAGATAATTGTTACAGGTTAGGCTATCCAATTTTACTCACGATCTTTAAACGCTTGCGGACCGCCGCATGTACATTTATGTCGGCAGAATGGCACGTACAGGCACATTGGCTTACCTGTACATCCCTGCCTTGACGCGGGTCAGGGTCCGATCGGGACACCCCCCCCCCCGGTACATGCGACGGTCTCCGTGGCTCTGGGAGCGATCCGGGATGAGGGGGCAGCTATTCGTTTTTGTCCGCCCCCTCACGATCGCTCCCAGCCAATGCGCGCACCCCCCCGCTCTGCACTTCCTCCTCCTGTGTAAACACAGGAAGGAGGAAGTGATGTGATCTCTCCCTCTGTGTTTTTTTCAACCACCGCTGAGGAGAGATCACATCTCACAGTAAGTGTACACAACACTACACTGACACCAGGACATGTAGGCACATTAACCCCTTGCGAAATAGAAAAAAAAATAGATTTTTTTTTAATATATACTCACCCGAAATACCTGTTGCTATGCGGCAGTCCATAATCTGCCTCTTCCGTAACCGCAGTCTGTCTTCTTCTGCAGCCTCTTCTAGTGAATGAGGCAAGCTGCTTTCTGGGAACTGTGTGTAATCCCAGAAAGCAGCCGCCCAGTCGGCGTGAGACTTACGCATGCGCAGTAGGAAACTTACGGCTTCACTGCCCGTTTCCCTTAGTGTGGATGGCGGCGCGGGACCTGCACCGATCAAGGGATCAGCATCTGGGGGCCATCAGCGCGAGCGAGTAGAACAGGTAAGTGTCCTTATTAAAAGTCAGCAGCTACAGCATTAGTAGCTGCTTCCTGTAATTTTTTTTTAAGTCAGTAGCTACAAGTACTGTAGCTGCTGATTTTAATACAAGGACACTTACCTGTCCAGGGATCCCAGAATGTCGGCACCACTAGCCGATTTGTCAGTTGCAGGTCCCGGCATCTTCACTAAGGGAAACTGGAAGTGAAGCCTGTTTCCTACTGCGCATGCTCTTTCTAAATGGTCACACTGTCTTCTTGGACCTGTGTGTCTCCCAGAAGGCAGCAGGGGGCCGGAGATTTCGAAGATCGCTGTGATCTGTGATTCTTACCCAGAAGTGGCAGCTGATACCTGTCAAAACCAGCTGGCAGTAAAGAGGGGAGGGTGCGAACAAGCGGAGCTTCCCCTTTTGGGTGAATCTCCACTGTCACAAAGGGCTCAAAAGGGACAACCAGGTTGAAGATCATCTGAGTCGGCTTTAGATGTTCTCCTCAAGAAGGAAGAATCCTTAAGGTGGTCCTTCGCACAGCATAATCCCACAGGCATTCATATAAAAACTTGGAAACAAACTTGCAGCAAACATGCAAACACTTCAAGAGCACATGTCTATGTTTGTCTGGCCTAAACAGGTCGAAAAGGCCAGACCCAGACTGATGTCTGAATGGAAGAGTTGGAGACAACTCTCTTAACAGACCTGTGTGTGCATTAACAAATCAAGCTGCAGTCAGCTTGTAAAGAAGCTGGAGGTCCAGTGTGGTGACCGATGGACATAGTCCAGTAGAGAAAGGACACTTCTATGTTTAGAAGTATATAAACTGCTGTATGACAAATAGCCAGGAGGCTGAGACTGTTGTGTTAATTGTTATACTAAAAAAACTCTGCTAGGGCAGAACAGTTTTTCAATAAACAGTGGGTAAAAGACCTAAAAATTTGCCGGTGATTTACTAATGGCAAATAGGCCGTGCACTTTGCAGGTGCAAGTGCACTAATTTTCCCCAGAGCCTAGTGAACCTCGAGTTAAAGCGGGAGTCCACAGAAAAAGTGAACCTCCGCTTTTCAGAACCCCCCCTCCGGTGTCACATTTGGCATCTTTCAGGGGGGGGGTGCAGATACCTGTATAATACAGGTATTTGCACCCACTTCCGAGCATAGACTCCCCTACCCCCCTGCCCCCGCTCTCTTCTGGGAAACACACTGGTCCCAGAAGACAGCGGTATTTGTAGCTGCTGGCTTTTAATATTTTTTAAAACCAGCCTTTTCTCTTGCACATGATTGGATGATGGAAATCACTAAGCTCTTGAGAAAATGAGTGCTACTGCTCTTGTAAAATGCACAGTCTATTTACCTTTAGTAAATCAACCCCATACTCTGCTGAGTTGACAAATTCCTTGGAGAACTCTTCATTTAAAGTCACTCCTGACAAAATATGTTTTTCTATTCTGTGTTAACAGATCATTCTCTTCCTGTCCTACTCCTACCAACTATTTATATATTTATACTAAGTCAGGGTTGTGTGGTGAATAGAGAGGAGCAAATCAGGCAAAGTTTGGTTAGCAAGGGGTCGGCAAACAAAAACCCTACTGAAATCTACAGGAGCCAAATCTTGCTATTTTTTCAGGCCTTTTTCAAAGCTAATTTGCAAGATTTTGTTAAAAAAGGTTATAGCGCCTGGTTACTTCTAAGTACCGGTGCTAAGTAAAATTTAGAGGGGGTCAGAGAGTTAATTAGCTCTGGCTCAGCTGATTTGTTCAAATTTGGGTGTCTGTCTCAGCTTGGCTGACTGTGGGCTTATTTTGTTGTTCCTGGGGTGCTGTTACCACCCCAGGAAGACAGGTGGCAGCAGTGGAGTCGAGGTTTGAACGTTTTTCCCCAGCAGCCTATCAGGAGGGGTTTTCCTTGCTGTGCATGCCGGGGGAGGGTATTTATGAGACAGACGCCATTGGTCTGGGTTCTTCTTCGAGTGCGGCACCCACCTTTAGTGACTGCATCACGGCGCCCCAGCGAAATGGCCTTCCAGGCCGGGGTGCGCGCGCTACGCAGTGTTCCTGGTTATGGGACCACGTTGGTCCCGGACATTTAAAGCTGTTGCTGGGCCCCAGTAATCGACTGGGTCCCCAATCCTGAAAAGATCCCAAGAATGTTCCCAGTGAGAGGAAGCTGTTCAGGGGGGAGTCCATCTGAGGAGAGCCAAGAAAGGCTGGCGATCCAATAGGGTCTCGACAATCCACCAGGGATCAAGGTAACCGGGTACTGAGAGGCTGGACGTTGGTCACCTGTCAGTCGGTAACCTGCAAACTACCTGAAGGAGATCCAGGCCAAAGTCTTTTGAGAAGGGTTACCTCCGTTACCTCAATCCTGAGGAGGGTCTTCGGCAGAGACTTTTCCTCTAGGTTCCGAGTGATGCTCTGGCTACCGGGTCGGTGGGGAGGCCTGTCCAGGTACGCTCTGCCTACTCCGGCTGGAGTAACGAAGAAGACTAAGGGTCGTTGGAAGCAGGACTGTTTCCCCACTATTACGCCTGAATCTGCTATTTCTCCTTCTGCTTTACCTCTACACTTCACCACAAGTTTTGTTGATTTTACCCGGCTGGGCAATTAAGAGCACAGAAAAAGACACCTGTCGTGGGCATTCCATTACTGCTATATGAACCATACACCCCTAGAGGGCGGAGGAGCCATGAGGTAACATGCCACCCAAAACAAACCAGCAGCTCCTTCTGGGGTAGTGCTACAAGAGTATTGGATAGCTGGGCACTGCCATAGGAGACATGTATGAGACCATCAGATGGTAAGTAATTGTAGTGTTGGGGGAGCAACATTTTTGGCTAGCGGGTCCTGATGGCGGCAGTTCATTGTGATTGAGGCTTGATCTATATCACCAGATGAATCGTTTGACTTTTATAAATGCCAGCCACACTACTACAGCAAAATTACAGGTCCCCACAGGCTGTTGTTTGTAAATAAAACAGTAACGCACATTTAGTGGCAGAAGCATCACCACCATTGTACCCCTAGTGCTATCACCAGGCACAAATCAGGAAAAGGGACCTTTAATAGAAATTCCATTTATTTAAAAGGAAGTAAACAATCTCCCACAATGTAAATCCATTATCAATCGCGATAACTTGCCACCACGTCAGTGAGCCATCCAATGATCTTGTCCTGCCATACTACTGCTGCAAAATGACAGATTCTTTGCCAGCTGCTGCTTGTAAGCAAACCAACTAAGGATGTGCCATTTAGCAGCTGTAGTGTTAACATGGGGGTAATGCACTACCACCCAGATAGTTCTGCCCCCGGACCACCCTGGGAGGAGGGTAACCCCCCCCCCCCCCCACCAATACACCAATGTTTAAAGGATTGTGGACTGGTATGGTACCAGAATAGGTAGTCTCAAGCATGTCGTCCTCCTTTTCCTAGCCACCCAGGCACTGTATGCCTGGAAAAGGGTCTGGTGTGCAGAAGAACCCCATGCCATGTTTTTTTTTTTACTTTAAGCAAAGAAGAAAACAGCATGAGGTTTCTGTAAAAATTTGCGCTAGCTGTTTATCAAACTCTGAACAGCTTGAATTAT
The DNA here is from genome assembly GCA_029574335.1 of Rana kukunoris. Taxonomy (NCBI): domain Eukaryota; kingdom Metazoa; phylum Chordata; class Amphibia; order Anura; family Ranidae; genus Rana; species Rana kukunoris. Next base: position 337,091,674 of record CM056050.1, read on the forward strand.
AACCTGAAGCTTATCCTTAGTGGTGAACATCACCTATAACAAAATATTACAGCTGTTGCCAGGTATGGTTTGCATATTTCAACTTACATTTTCAGGTCTTGGTTTGTCTTTTTCTCTCGGAAATAACAACAGATACAATATGGTCAATTTTCTCCAGTTAACAAAAGTTATTATCACATATATATTTATGAATTCCAATAAGAAAATTATATTATATATACTACGTATAAATAATAATATTTAATAGAGCTTATCATTTTTTCTTCCTTTTGGCCTTTCCACTCTGTAGGTCGACAGGTTTTCTCCTGATTTTGACTGCTCGCTCCCCAGTGTCCACCGGGGATCTACACCATCCTAAGCCCTGGATCTGACGCAGCATCGTGGACTGACACCCCGGCCACTGGGTGGACTTTTTCTAGAGCTCTCACTGGCACATGACTGCATATAACCCAACATTCTTTGTGAGTGGAATCTTTTCTGAATTGTGTTTTGTTCATAATAAACTGTGCTGCACCACGTGGTTGCCTGGTGCCTCTCTCTCCCTTCCCTCTTCTGTTGCAGCTTAAAATTACTATTTCTAAATCTACATACAGCTACATTCTAAGACTAATCTTACTAACCCTGTAAAGCAAAAATCACTATACATGCCTATTCTATAGCCGATCCGGTCCAGTCTCCAGGGGTGGATGCTGTTTAGAAGAGACAGTCGACAAAGGTTGGGAAATGCCTGGTTAGTAACTTCACCTAGTAAGTTACTATGTGGCTTCTGTTATTGGCTGCCTCTCCTGCACCTGCCTACACAGAGATGCCGGCGTTGACAGCTCAGGGTGGCTTCAGAAAAGGTATGTTTAGCGATTTCTTCTTTACAGGGCTAGATAGGTTAGTCTTAGAATGTAGATTTAGAGTTAGTTAGTTTTAAGCTGAACTTCTACTTTAGGTGTCTGAAGTTAAAGGTCTGTTGCCCATCATAGAAAATCAAAGTTTTACATTCATTGTTTTAAAGTGGATGTAAACCCAAAAAACATTTTTTTTTTTTTTGATGTCACAATGTAGAGTATAAGATTTCCTATCATCTGTGCCCAGTCTTGCCACACAGAGTTAATCCAGTTTTGAGAAATCCTCTTTTATGTTCAGTGAAAATGAACAGCCTTCCAGATAAAACCCTGCCTAAATAAAAAAAATCAGTTTTCTCTCTTCTTGCTTTGAGTTACAGGTTATTTACATATCTAGCTAGGACATGTTTATCATATGTTATGTTTTTTTTATCATAACATGAGGTGATATAACATCATAACACATACTAGTAATATACAATGAACTTTGGATCACTTCTTGTTATTATAAACATGTCCAAGCTAGATAATCATATAAATAACCTGTTACTGAAAGCAATAACAGAGAAACAGACTTTATAATTTGGCAGGTTTTTATCTGGAATTCTGTTAATTTGCACTGAAATTTAAAAGAGGGTTACTCAGCGCTGGATTAACTCTGTGTGGCAAGACTGGGCACAGATGATAGGAAATCTTATACTCTACATTGTGACATCAAAAAAAAAATTTTTTTTTTGGGTTTACATCCACTTTAATGTTTGCAGAAGAAAATTTCTGTTGGAACCTGTATGCTATGGAACACACGTGCGGGTTGATTTACTAAAGACAAATAGAGCTTAGTAAATGAGGCAGAACTCTGCTGACTTCCATTATCCATTCACAAGCAAGCAAAAATTCTTTTTTTTTTTTTTGAAATCCTTGCATGTGATTGGGTAATCTTTGTAAAGTGAGCAGAAGTTCTGCTGACTTCCATCATCCAATCGCGTGCTAGCAAAAATGTTGTTTTTAAATTTTCCATGCATGTGATTAGGTATTCTTTGCAAAGTGAAGCTTTACCTCATTTGCTAAGCTCTGGATTAACTACACTTGCAGAGTCTATTTGCCTTCAGTAAAACAACCCCTCTGTTTGCCTTCAGTAAAACAACCCCTCTGTTTGCCTTCAGTAAAACAACCCCTCTGTTTGCCTTCAGTAAAACAACCCCTCTGTTTGCCTTCAGTAAAACAACCCCTCTGTTTGCCTTTAGTAAATCAACCCCAGTATCTCCTATAAGCTATTGGTAATGCTGAGGCTTATTATATAGTTCACAAAGACTACTTGCAAGTTGTTTAAAATTGAACTTGGTGGTGTTATGCCAATAATAGTGACATAAAATACAGAATATGTGTATGTAATTTACATATTGTTTCATGATACACACACTTCTTTATAAATGCAAACATGTGTATACATACTTGAATGCATCCACTTCTGGTTCTAGTTTAAAAAGTGTCTGTATAATTTTTATAACAGAAGACTGCTAGACTCTGGAGGGCACAAAGCAGCTCATTGTCAAAAGAGGAAAACAGGAAAGGAAACAATGTGGGTTTTCATCACAGAGAGAAGAAATCATATTTTAACTCAATGCAATGTATATTGCCAGAAGATTGATGTACTTTATTAACTGTTGACTGAAATGTTCAAATAGGAGACACATTTACACAGTTCAAAAAATTCAGAGGGCTAGTACATTTTAATTCGGACACACACACACACACATAAATACACATACATGGGCATGTTATGGTTTGTTGACACTAACATACTAACCCTACATATGCATACCCCATACATACTGTATAGGGTGTTGGTGGTCCTACACCATCATTTCAGAATTTCCATGCAAGCCAAAGCAGGAATCATAACTCTAATTCTGGATTTTGTTTTTTGTTTTTTGCAGTCATTTTACAAATTTACTATTTTTTCCAGTCAATGACAACACAACTAACGTTTTTTTATGCAACTCTTTTGCAGAAAATGTTCTCTAGTTTTACTGGTCTTTTCACAAAACATAATTTTTTCGACAGTTTAGTATCAAGCTACTGTATATAGGTTTTGAAATGTATTTAATGTTGGAGGTCCATAGACAAATATGTAAATATATACCTGAGACTGTTAAGTCTGGGTAAAGGGCTTCTGTATCTACTGATGATTCAGGCCTGACTAATATAAATAAGATTCACCATGTACCAATCTATGGGCAGTGCCATCCACTACTCACTCTACCAGGGACCTGCCTTATATATATGGCTCATTTAGGTTAACTTATCGGAGTATCGACCAGACCCTTCGCAGAACTACACATCTATTCGCCACCCTCGCGTGTGGTGTGTCATAGACAGGAAGCCAATCTGTTAGGCTCACCCACCATATGCTCCTGGTCTCCCCCGACAACAGCATGACTTCTTGCCATACCAGGACACCGGGAACTGCAGGCCTGAAGACTTATTGTCTTTCCAGAATATCGCTTTTTCCTGCCTATCCACCACAGGCCCCTAGCTAGACCAGGTTTGCGATACCGTTGGGTACACAGGGACTCTGCTTCATCAAGTGGGAATTTCATGGGATGTACTGTCTAGCATAGTCTAACTGTGTGCTATCACACTTCTCAACAGCAAGGTTACTGAGAATCAACTTCAGATGACACATGAAGAAGCCAGAAGTTCAGTCCAGCACAATTTTATTATAAATGTCACAGTTCTAATAAAGTAGTTAGCATCTCCTCTGTCCTCACAGTTCTGATAACGCAAACAGTATTACATCCTTTGTTCATGGACGAGCAGTTTTCTTTTTTGTGTAGTAGTGTACCTCTTTGTGCCCAGCTATAGTGGAACCCTCTCCAGGGGGGAAGATAGAATAGAGTCCCAGTCCTCTAGATAATCCTTTCTTCTATGGCTACTCTTTCCATCAGCCAGCACCTAACTCCTTGAGCTAAGCTCCACCCATCCTATATATGAGCGCCTGTCAGGAAGGAAATTAAAATGTCATTCTTCCTGGATGGATTTAAAGAGAAATATAATAAAATAGGCCACAAAGTGGACCCTGCCTACAAACCTACCTACCAGAGGCATTCACTGGAGAATGGCTAGTCTGCTCACTAAACATTTTTGTCAGCTTCTTTGTTTACTATTCCAAATATAAGTGCAAAAGCACTCATTAACATCATGTCACAAGCAGCTTCTGCAACAGACATAATGGGAGAGATTGAAAACAGCATTGTGTATTGTAATTGGACCCTGTGGACAGTAAAGTAATTGGTTAGAAAATGCCACCGGTAGCAAATCATAACACAAGGCACCAATTTGTGCATTAGTACTGGTTGCCAGAGGCTTGCTTTACATATGCTCTGTACCTTAACTCAACAGGCATTTTGTTAATGACCTCAACTCCTCCTTTAACACCAAGTCCTTTATGTTTTGGCAAAATGCCAGACAGAGAGAAGGTCACCACAATCAAAGTAGATGCTCTACCCCAGATGAGATAACAAGCAGGATACAACAATAAAGACATTCAGGCACCTGAAGAACCTCAAGCCCTGTCAGTCCAAAGGTGTTCCTTTGAAATCAAGGTGCAGGCACATCATTTATTCCTTTCTTGGGAGACTCCTCCCTACACAAAGAACAGCAATTTATCACAGAAAAAATAGCTGTATAGTAGAATAGTGTAGAATAGAGACAGACTGTTACCCATTGCAGGAGTATACAATACATATGTTGCAACTGCATGTGAGTATTAGTAGTGGTTAGTGCAGGTAAGACAGCAGAAAAAAAATATTGGCTAAAGATCTACTTTAACCTTTTTTCCCCCAGTAAGAAAGAGATAAGAGCCAGATAAATACCAAGGATGCACTGGTATTACAGAGTGGTTACTCAGCTAGAGCTGTTTTTTTTAATTTTTAACAATGCAGGGTTATAGAATGTAATTTATTTTTAATTTCATGGACATTGGGTTTTAGAGTTCAAATATGGGTACAATTAGGCTTAAGGTGGTTCTAAAGTCAAAGGTTTTTTACCTTACAGCATAAAAACCTTCCACTAGCTGCACCCTCCATCCCCCCCCCCCCCCCCCAAACACTTGCCTGAGTCCTCTTTCGATCCAGTGATGTGCCCAGTTGCAGCTTTCTCCTTCTTCTTTCTGCTTTCATGGACCACACTGTCAGTCAAATCCTATAAAAAGGGAGCAGGGGGCATGGCCGAGCTGTGCTATGTGTGTCTTTCCACGGTTCAGGAGTGTGCCCGCAAATGGCTTGCTGTGGGCATACACCTAGGAGAGAAAGAGCAAACAGCACAGGTGGGGGATTTCAGAAGAGGAGGTAAGGTGCAATACCCTTGCATAGAGCAGGTAAGTATATCCTCTTTTTTATTTTAACCACTTTTCTCTGGGTGGATGTGACAGATCTCGGATACCCCAGGTGGGCACTTCCGCCAGACCTGTGTCCCTTGTCCTCCAAACGCACCTGCAGCCTGCAGATTCGCCATAACCAGTCCTTAACCCATCACTCACGAGACAAGCCACACATGTGTTGAGGGTTAAAGGGACAGTAATGCCGCATACACATGGTCGTTTTTTGTCTTGTAAAAAAACGACGTTTTTTCTCATGAAAAAAAAAGAAATTTTTCAAACTTCATTTTAAAAAACGACGTTGCCTACACACCATCGTTTTCTGAAAATGCTCTTGCAAAGCGTGGTTACGTACAACGCGTACAACGGCACTCTGTTCTATTTAAGCTTGCGTCTTAACTAGCTTCTGAGCATGCGCGGGTTTAAAAATGTTGTTTTTTATGACACAAAAAACGTAATTCTGAAAAACGACATAAAAAATTGAAGCATGTTCGAATTTTTTTTTTTTTACGTTTTTAGAAGACATAAAATGACGTTTTGCCCACACACGATCATTTTAAGTTACGTTTTTTAACCGGTTAAGGACCGCCGCATGTACATATACGTCGGCAGAATGGCACTTACAGGCACATTGGCGTACCTGTACGTCCCTGCCTAGACGTGGGTCGGGGGTCCGATCGGGACTCCCCCCGGTACATGTGGCGGTTCCCGTGGCTGTTCGAGCGATCCGGGATGAGGGTTTTTTGTCCGCCCCCTCCGGATCGCTCCCAGCCAATGCGCGTCCTCCCCGCGGTGTCACTTCCTCTGCAGGTGTAATGTAAACACTGGCAGAGGAAGTGATGTGAGCTCTTCTCTCGTGGTATTTTCAATCCGCCGAGAGGAGAGAAGACTCACAGTAAGTCACACCAACACTACACTGACACCAGTACACATAGGCACATTTAACCCATAGGCACAATTTTTTAACGATTAATTGTGCAGCTCTAGCACGGTACTGTGTTTGCGCAGCAATTTTTCAAACATGTTTTTTTTGGAAATAAACTGTTCATTCATTAAAAAAAACCACTAAAGTTAGCACGATTTTTTTTGGTATCCTAAGCGATGCTTTAAAAATGTTTTTAGGGTGCATGTTTAGAGTTACAAAGGAGGTCTACTGCTACAATTATTGCTCTCGCTCTAACGATCGCGACGTATGTAACCTGTGTGTATCTGGCTCTGATACTAGCCAGTGCCTACCCAGCCACTGACTGGTATCTCTCCCCAGCCTGGATGGGGGAATCACTCCTGTAGTGTTATTGTGTTCTGTCAGTGAGTACAATGATCAGTGTTGCTATCTATAGCTGGCAGCACTGATTGTTTTGGGAAAAACAGGCTGGTTGTACTCAAGTCGATTAATAGATTGACTTGTGTAAAACCAGCTAGCCCATACATAGAACGACTATGGCTGGTCTCTGCATAATTGGTGTAATTTCAATCCATGTATGACCCGCTTAACCACTACGCAGTCCCTAAACATCCTTCCACTCCTGTATATAGTGCTCACTGTCATACCCTCCACACTCCTCTCCTGTACATAGTGACCACTATCATACCCTCCACACTCCTCTCCTATACAGAACACCCACTGTCATACCCCCCACACTCCTCTCCTGTACATAGTGCCTGCTGTCATACACTTCTATCCTGTACATAGTGCCCACTGTCGCACCCTCCACACTCCTCTCCTATACATAGTGCCCACTATCATACCATCCCCATTCCTCTCTTGTACATACTGCCCACTGTCATACCCTCCACACTTCTCTCCTGTACATACTGCCCCATCATACCCTCCACACTTCTCTCTGGTACATACTACCCTCTGTCATACCCCCACACTCCTCCTGTACATACTGCCCACTGTCATACCCGTCACACTCCTCTCCTGTACAAACTGCCCACTGTCATACCCTTCACACTCCTCTCCTGTACATAGTACCTGCTGTCATACACTTCTCTCCTGTACATAGTGCCCACTGTCGCACCCTCCACACTCCTCTCCTGTACATACTGCTCACTGTCATACCCTCCACACTCCTCTCCTATACATAGTGTCCACTGTCATACCCTCCACAATCCTCTCCTGTACATACTGTTCACTGTCATACCCTCCACACTCCTCTCCTATACATAGTGCCCACTATCATGCTGTCCACACTCCTCTCCTGTACATACTGCCCACTGTCATACCCTCCACACTCCTCTCCTATACATAGTACCCACTATCATACCATCCACACTCCTCTCCTGTACATACTGCCCACTGTCGTATCCTCCACGCTTCTTTCCTGTACATACTGCTCACTGTCATCCCCTCCACACTTCTCTCCTGTACATACTGCCCACTGTCATACCCTCCACACTCCTCTCCTGTACATTGTGCATTTTGCCGTACCCTTTGCACTCTTCTCCTGTACATAGTGCCCAATGTTAGACCCTCCACATTCCTCTCACTCACCTGCACATACTTCCCACTTATATACCATCTGTACTCCTCCCCTATGTCGCTTACCCGCAAAAACAGTTCTTTAAAATGATATACCCTCAATGTTACCAGCTCTAGAATGGACATACTTTTGTTAGTTCAACTAAAGGAAATCTCAGTTCTCATATTTGTTCTGTTCCATTATTAGAACTTATTTATTTTTGTGATTACTACTGTGATGTACAGAGGAACATAGAGGATGTTAGCTACTCTAAATATAGCACTTGTGAAAAAAAGTGTCCCTGAAAATATATTTAAAAATGTTGCCAACTATGCACTTTGCACTGCCCAAGGGCCACTGGGTCAGTAGGGGGCCCCATGAGAGGTTTCTGGGATCCTGTGATATTAAAGCGGTAGTAAACTTTCCTGACATTACTACTTTTTAGAGGCCCTGGGGTAGGTTATGCCACAATGTACAAGTATGCACAGCATATTAGCACATTAGGGTACACTTAAATTTTCAGACTGGGCCCTCTATTGCTGCGCTGTGATTCTCACGCATTTATTTATTATTTATAAAAGGCCCCACCAAAATCCTTGAAAACAGTCGTTCTGTATGTCATAAAGAAACTTTTGTGCACACAGCACTATCACATACAAGGTACAATGTGTACTAAAGCAGATCTGTCCTTGAACTAATTTGTCCAGCATCTCCATCCATTTCTGTTGTTTTACCCAAAATATGTGACAGAAGAGATGGTTTAGTTAGTTGCATGAATGTTCAAGCAGTATGGTTAAGGAGGAACCATGTTTGCATTAACCCTTATGTTCTGGTTTCATTACAACACCAAAAATTATCAATAAAGAGACAAAACATAATGTGCAACACTGATACGTGTATAACTAATTAAATCCCACAATGTGAAAACAATTTTAACACAAACCTCTGATGAAGTCCCCACCCGCTGGGACGTAACGTGTAAAGACGGCGTAACTGGATGACGTCACCATGCCCGCCTGCTCAGACGAGGAAGCAAGCAATGGGTTTCTATGTTTTCTGTATACCTGTAGCTGGTCCCGACCTCCATGGAAGCAGTGTCTTTCTATTTGATTTAAATCAAGGAATTTCTATACATTGTGTGAGTAGTTTCTATGTTTTTTTTTATATGTGATAAATATTAAAACAGAAAATGTGGTGTATTATTTTGAGGGGCACATGGAAACTTTTTCCTGATGAGAGTGGAGTTTTTTCAGTGACAAGATCCCAAGTTTCAAGTGGAGTGGAGTGGAGGTGTGGAGCCATCTTCTATTCACACCATATAGCGCTTTTTCTGGCCCTTCATGTGTCGAGGGTCAGTGCCAAGGTGCATGAGGTAGCACTGGAGGTGGAGTTCATGGATCTTGGCCTATTGAGGACACTGAATGTTTTTTTTTTATGCATGGACTTTTGGGAAGGCAAAAATATTTGAGAAACTTATATAGCGCAAAACATGCGAACTGAATCACCTCTGGGCGCTTGGTGTCCATGATCTCAGAAGAGATAGGTTGTTGTGGTAAAATGTTGTGGTAAAATGTTTTTTCACATTGTGGAATTTATTTATTTGGACACTTTCTCACAATAATCTGGTGTTGGGGTTAGCACAACATGTTTTTGGGACTTTTTCAATGACTATGTTGATATCTCATATTATGATTGCTGCTTTCCCTAAACTATTTTTGTACATTTTAGCGCAGTTTACTGTTTTTTTGGTTTTGTAATACAGTTACTTAACAATAACTTCACAAATAGTGAAGTTAGGACCTTTCACTTCGGAGAAACGCACATTATCGTGCGGAGTCCCTCAAGGATCCCCCCTGTCGCCGGTGTTATTCAACATCTATCTTCGCCCTCTTTTTGAGATTATTAGCAGCCAAAAACTGCGTTACCACTCATATGCAGACGACACGCAACTGTATTTCCGCATTTGCAATAAAAAGGATCATCACCTCAATCTAGAGACATGCCTCTCTTTGATAGAGGACTGGATGACAAAGAGTTATCTTAAAGGGGTAGTTCCCCCAAAAACCTTTTTTTTAACATTGATTGAGGCTCGTTTTGTCAAGGGGAATCGGGTGTTTTATTTTTAGAATCGAAGCAATACTTACCGTTTTAGAGATGCATCGTCTCCGTCGCTTCCGGGTATGATCGTCTGGTCTGGGCGTTCCTATTTGATTGACAGCCTTCTGACGGTCGCATACATCGCGTCACTAGTAGCCGAAAGAAGCCGAGCGCCGTTGCGGCTCTATACTGCGCCTGCGCACCGTCGTTCGGCTACTTTCGGAAAATCGTGACGCGATGTATCCGACCGTCGGAAGCCTGTCAATCAAATAGGAACGCCCTTCCCCGAAGACCATACCCGGAAGAGACGGAGACGATGCATCTCTAAAACGGTAAGTATTGCTTCGATTCTAAAAATAAAACACCCGATTCCCCTTGACAAAATGAGCCTCAATCAATGTTAAAAAAAAGTTTTTTGGGGGAACTACCCCTTTAAACTCAACAGAGCGAAAACAGAACTTCTCCTGTTTCACGCCAAGTGTATGATTCAACCTGCAACAACCTGGACCCCCCCGCCCATTCTGGGCAAAATCATCACCCCTAGCGACAAAGTCAAAAGTCTTGGGGTCATCTTTGACTCCTACATGACAATGGACGCACAAATAGGGTCAGTAGTCAGCGGGTCTCAACATCTGCTGTGCCTAATATGCAGACTTACTCCTTTTATTCCCAAGGAAGACATAGCGGTCGTGGTGGGAGCAATTGTAAACTCAAGATTGGACTATGCAAATGCCCTTTACCTCGGACTCCCCAAGTACCAAATCACTAATCTGCAAGTCGTTCAAAATACGGCCGCTAGACTTGTGACTGGAAAAAAACCTTGGGAATCCATCTCACCTTCGCTGAGATCCCTTCACTGGTTACCAGTAAAAGACAGAATCACTTTTAAAGCACTATGTCTAACGCATAGATGTATCCATGGGAATTGCCCCATTATCTATGCGAAAAAATAAAAGCTTATAATCCCAATCGCGTTTTGCGATCCACCAATTAAAATCTCCTCCAGATACCGAAAGCCAAGTACAAGTCCAAAGGAGAAAGGAGATTCGCGGTCCAAGGTCTCAGACTATGGAACACTTTACCAACCAGCATTCGGTTGGAGGAGAACCACTTAGCGTTCAGGAGAAAGATCAAGACTCATCTCTTTTGATACCAAAGGAGACAGGAACAACAAGCGCCCAGAGGCGATTAAGTTTGCTTGTGCTGCGCTAGTTTTCATTCATAATACATCCATGACTTCTTAATGCTATCTTTTTATCCACGCCCCACCAATTACACTTTTGAAATGACCCTATAACAAATACTGTAGTATATGGCCCTAAATAACTAAAAGAAAAGTCATGAAGGACCGTATTCATTTTTATTATTGATATGCAAGTTCTTTTCCTGTTACTTAATTATAGAGTATAGTAAAGTTTCAAGATAATTGTTTCAGATATGCATGACTATAGATCAATAACTTCTTGAATTAAAATTATACAGGAATATTACCACAATTCTACAAACACTACGTAATCATCAGCAAGAGCAGAGAATGCTACTGTAAGTTTTTCAGAAACCCTGACCTTGCAAATGTCAGCAGCCTTTGCCTGGGGGACCTTTGGCCAGTGTAGGCTGAGATGTGTAGTCAGAATAGGGATATGCAGTAGACCCTGAAACCCAGGCGATCTAAAAGATTCCAGAGAACAAATGGTTTGTATGCAAGGGGCAGTGACTGAGTAGGTGGGCAAGAACATGAGAGAGAAATATTATGGTCTTCTACATACAAGTTCATAAGGGCAAAATGAAGTTGAGCTGGCACGAGCTCCTATCTTCAATGGTTAGATTCTTCTGCCATTGAACAAATACAGAGACTTTGCTGTCCAAGCAATCTTGCTTTGTTCACTTATGATTTTTTTCCTTTTGTCCTGGGCTACAGAAGTTCATCGTCAGACACGCGTTGGCTATTAGTCCACTACAAAAGGCATATTTGAGTCCATAATTTAGAAACTCATAAAAACATTATTGTCTCTGTCAGGACATTTATTTACTAGCTCAACAATAAAGCTGAGTACTGTATTATAGAGGGTAATTGGGTGCTTTATGTTGGAGTGCAATGAATGGATAATAAACAGTGAACTGAATGCTTGGAAGAAGAAAGCTGGCAAAAATGTTTAATTAGCTTTAAATTTTGTTATTTTTACAATAGACGCTGAAAGTCTTATTGAAATAGTTAAACAAGAAGAACAACTTATAACTTGACACACTGTAAATAATAACCAAAGTAAACCTAGAAACAATATTGTCTGGTGGAATTAGTTAAAGTGGATGTAAACCCAGATTTATGAAATTTGAGCTGGGCACATATATCTGCAGTGTTGTTTTTCTCTTTCTTTAACCACTTAATACCCGCCCACCGTGAAATGACGGCGGGCGGGATACTCAATTATCCTGACATCACGTCATATGACGTGATATCAATTATGGCCGCCGGGCACCCGCGATTTCCGTGTAACTGAGTTGGGACGTGCAGCTCTGTGTGTAAACACAGAGCTGCACGTCCCTGTCAGGGAGAGAGGAGATCGATTGTGTCCCTTGTACATAGGGACACAATCGGTCACCTCCCCCAGTCACCCCCCTCCCCCTACAGTAAGAACACACCTAGGATACACATTTAACCCCTTCCCCGCCCCTTAGTGGTTAACCCCTTTCCTGCCAGTCACATTTATACAGTAATCAATGCATATTTATAGCATTGTTCACTGTATAAATGTGAATGGTCCCAAAAATGTGTCAAAAGTGTCCGATGTGTCGGCTATAATGTCGCAATCCCGAAAATAAAACGCAGATCGTCGCCATTCCTAGTAAAAAAAAAAAAAAAAAATCATACTTATGTCCCCTATTTTGTAGGCAATATAACTTTTGCGCAAATCAGTCACTATACGGTTATTGCGATTTTATTTTTAATTTTTTTTTACCAAAAATATGTAGAAGAATACGTATCGGCCTAAACTGAGATCAATTTTTTTATTTTATTTTTTTAATGGGATATTTATTATAGCAAAAAGCAAAAAATTTTGTGTCTTTTTTCAAAATTGTCGCTCTTTTTTTGTTTATAGCCTAAAAAATAAAAACCGCACGGGCGATCAAATAGCACCAATAGAAAGCTCTATTTGTGGGAAAAAAAGGACGCCAATTTTGTTTGGGAACCACATCGCACGACCGCGCAATTGTCAGTTAAAGCGACGCAGTGCCGGAAGCTAAAATTTTGTCTGGGCAGGAAGGGGGTGTAGGTGCACAGTAGGCAAGTGGTTAAAGAGCTATGTCCTGTAGCTCTCTCCTGAACCATTCCTCTGTTATCAGCCTGATAACTCCAGACAAGTTCTCGGACACATCAGATAAACGCAGCCTGAATCTTCTGTCAGGGTATGTTGCTATAAATAGATTAGCAGGGAGCTGGTCCTGTTACAAAATACCTCTAAAGCCCCGTACACACAATCGGAATTCCCAATGGAAAAGGTTAGACAGACTTTTTCCATTGGAAATTCTGACCGTGTGTATGCCCCATCTGACTTTTTTTCCAAGGAATTCCATCAGAGTTTAGACAGAGAATGGCCCGGATTCACAAAGCACTTACGCCGACGTAACTTGAAATTTGTGCCGGAAAGTGCAAATGTGCCTCGGCGTATCTGTGCGCCGTACCCACAAACCAACATACGTCTAAAAACTGGCCAGCCTACGCTGACGTATCTTGCTTACGCCGGCGTAGCGTGGGCGCAAATATGGTTTGGACGCATGTTGCTTCTCCCATTGATTAGGCATTCAAATATGCAAATGAGGGAAATACGGCGATTCACGAAAGTGCGTGCGCCCGACGCAGGCTATGCGATATTTGCGTAAGTTGTACGTCCGGCATAAAGTAATTCCCCATAGATGAGGCGCAACCCAGCAATATACATGCAAAGGTCTGCCCCAGAGAACACAGGCCGGCGTATTGGGCGTACGTTACGTTCACGGCGTACGTAGTGATCTGGTGTAGCTTAGGCAGTTGTGCCGGCGTAGTTGTAAGCATGCGCATAGCGGTGCTGTTTCATGCATTCACGTCACGGCAACGTCACGTCTACGTCACGGTGTATGCGCAGTTTGTGATACGCCAGGCGTAAAACACTGCACCATGTTCGGACCATCATTTGCATAGGGTCACAACCACTTCCACCTACTTACGCCGGCCTACGCCATCAAATTCTACGCTACGCTGGCGCAGAGTTGGGAGCAAAAGCTTACTGAATTCAGTGCTGCTTCTCCGCGCTGCGTCGGCGTAGCGTATGTTGTTTGAGTTACGGCGGCGTAATGTGCGCCCACTCTTTGTGAATCCGGGCCAATATGTTCTCTTTTACTCCGATGGAATTACATCGGAATTCCGATGTGAGTTTGGCCGGGCAAAAGCCTGATCGTGTGTACGGGGCACAAGAGTCTCTGCCTATGGTAAGACGGGGTCTGTGCCTTTCCTCCAATCAGCAATGTTAGCTATCTTGGCAGTATGCCCAGACATCACACTTTGTGTTAAACAGGAAGAGAAAATCTCCTAAAACGATCTGAACTTTCTAAACAGTATATACATGTGAAAACAGCGGATATACATGTAAAACCTGTGTAAGGAGATTTGGTTCATTCCTGTGTATCATCTGAGGCTGTTCACTTCACTGGGTGTATGGAGGGTTTACATCGACTTTAAATCTGAACTCCAGGCAAACAGATGTGATACTTATACTGTATATCAGGGACGTGCAGTCAGGAGACAGGTGAGGCAGAGCCTGTCATGAACATAAAAAAATTGAGTTTCGAGAATCGTAGCTTCACAACCTGAGATCACAGAGACCTTAGTCCTACCCTATCACTGGTAAAAAATTTGGGGCTCCTAAAACCGGGCATTTTTTGTAAAAAAAACTTTCATGAATATAAAAAAAACACTAAAGATAACCCAATTTTTTTGTATAATGTGAAAGATGATGTTATGCTGAGTAAATAGATACCTAACATGTCATTCTTTAAAATTGCGCACACTCGTGAAATGGTGCCAAACTTCAATACTTAAAAATTTCCACAGATTACATGTTTAAAGTTACAGAGGAGGTCTAGTGCTAGAATTATTGCTCTCGCTCTAACGACTGTGGCATATGTAACATGTGTGTATCTAGCTCTGATACTAGCCAGTGCCTTACCAGCCACTGACCCCACCGCACATCCCTGCTGTATATGAATTAATTAACATGACAAAAAAGATTTAAAAATCTGTACGACCAGTCTTAAGATGCAGGCTCCTCTGCTAGGCAGAGCCTATTGAAATTTTTATGCAGATTTAAAATAAAGTGTAAGAAAAAAAAAGAAAGGGCACCGAAACTTGTGTTTTCCACAGTGACTTACTTTGCAATGTCAGCAAGAATTAGTAAAAAAATAAGTAAAAGTGGCCAAGATGGGGGACTGAGCGGACGTGTTCCCTGAGGTCTCCTCGAGTGTGATCCATCTCCTGTCTCCTGTCTGGGCCTGCTTGTGGGGCCCCACGGTGCTCTGGATGTCTTCCAAAGCCTTTGGGAGCCAGAAGAAAGCTAAGAAGATGAAGTTCCTTGCCTACATTCCAGAGGATACCGATCCGGCTGCTGGCTCCCCGCCGTCTCCTGCACGCCTTTGCAATATGGCGTCGCAGACGGACCACGAGGAGGGTCTTGCTCCGGCCCCCCCCCCCTGGTATACCTGAAGTGATGGCGGCGATCACGACGTGTCAGGCAGCCCTGACTAACAAAATTGAGGAAGTCCAGCTGGATGTGAGCCTGATTAGGCAGGACTTTGACAAGATCAGGTCACAGGTGTCGGAGGCTGAGGGGCGTGTGAGTGAGGTGGAAGATGTCGCGTCGGGACATGACGCCTCTATTAGGGCCCTGCAGTCGAGGGTTAAGGCACGACCATGCGGAGGACGCCGAAAATAGGAGCCGCCGCAATAAACTCCGGATAGTGGGGTTGCCGGAGGGGGTGAAGGGTCATGCCCGGGCTCAATTAGCGGAGTAGCTCCTCCGTTCCTTGCTGCCTGTGGCCCTGCTGTCTCAATACTTTGCGGTGGAGCGCGCTCACCGAGTCCCCCCCAGGCCTGGTCCTGAGGGGTTCCCCCTCTCACATTCATACTTCGGCTGTTGAACTTTCGGGACCGGGGTGAGCTGCTACGGGCCTCCCGCGCTGCTGGGGAACTACCATACCGCAATGTGAAGCTGCTGTTGTTCCCTGACTATACAATGGATACCCAACGACAGCGCCGTTCCTTTAATGAGGTCAAGACTGTTCTCCGTCGCAAGGGTATCAAATGCAGCGTCCTGTTTCCAGCGAAGCTGCGGGTGGTGGATGGGTAGACGGTATGCTTATTTACCTCTCCGAAGGATGCCTCTGCCTGGGTGGATACCATGCCTTGAATAGCTGGTCCGCTATGTTACTTCGTTTTGAGTTTTGTGATAGGATTTTCATCGGTAACGGGTAAGACTAACTGATCCCCCTGTATGGACTATCTGGCACGTGGACATTGTCGCTGCGCTGGGGTGTTTGACTCTCCCTCCGCTGCTGGTGCCATTGGCCGTAGACTCCGTGGTCTTTCACTTCACCTGCCCCTACTTCTGTTGCCTTGGCCATTGCCTTAACTCTACCTGCTTGTTTGTCCCCTGCTCTAATATGTCCCCTGGCGTGCTGGGTGGGTGCTGCTGTGATGGGCTAAAGCCCTGTAGACTGCCCGCGCAGCTGCCATGTGCTCTTATCCCCTATGGTTCACTGTGTCTACCCAGGTGTTACTGCCCGCTTTCCCAGCCATTACTTTTTCTGCAACGGTTTTTATAAGGATGTGCCCCTGCCATGACAGGAGAAACTGACAATCTGACATTTGTTATGCATCATTCCAGTGTTACCGGGAAGAGACTTGTGTTACCTCTTTCTCCTTGACCCTCTGGGCGATGGAGGTGTTTTGACGTCCAACACTGGCTACACATCCCCAACCTTTGTTTTAGCCTCCTGAACTATGGGGTTATCGGGGTTTAAGTGCTCCTCACTGTTCCGAGGTGCATGGAGTGGCGGGTGGGGGGGTGTGTGGGTTGCCGCCGTTGTTTGGCTGGGGTTTTTTGGTTCTTTATGTTTAATTTTGGTTGGTCTTGGGTTGTATTTTTTTATGATGCTCTAGGTCAGGGGTGGCCAACCAGTGGCCGGGGGCCACATGTGGCCCACGGAGCCCTCTGATGTGGCCCGCGACCTCCTGCTCTGTAATGGTGGGTTGGCAAGCCCAAAGCGCAGGTTGCCAACCCGCCATACCACAACATCAGTGTTGTGAATGAAGCTGGTGGTAGAGGAAGAAAGCGGCTGCGGAGCAGATTCCCGTAAGCCGATGCTTCCTCTACAGCGCTGGTACCCTTTCGTCTGGGCAGATCGGAGGGCCATAGCATAGCCGTGACCTGTCATCCGCCCGCTCTGCTCATTGTGGCCCTCGACTGGTTACCATGTTGCTTAAGTGGCCCTTGCTCCTCAAAAGGTTGGGCACCCCTGCTCTAGGTACTTTGCTGGTGCAGTGCTATTCTGGATCCGGTGGATTGTTTGGTCCTGGCGGACCAGGGGGGGGCGGTATGGTTTCCCCCTGGTGCGCCGGCTCCGACCTCTACCGCGGAGAGGACAGCTTTACTATGTTACCTAGACCTCCTTATGGCTAAGTGTAGGGTGGTTTCATGGAATGTGAGGGGACTTAATTCAGCGGTGAAACGCTCTCTGGTGCTTAATTATTTGAGGAAGCTCCACCCCCAGGTGTGTGTCCTGCAGGAGACGCACCTGATGGGTTCCCGAATCCTGAGTTTGAAGCGGGCATGGGTCGGTGCACATATTCTAATTAGTATCCTGGTGCACAGATCCCTGCCCTTTCGACTCTTGGATGTGAGGTTGGACCCGGGAGGCAGATATGTGCTTCTACATGCCCTGGTCTCGGAGATTCCTTTTGTGTTTGTGGGAGTGTATTTGCCCCCTGCGGACTTGGATGTCCTTCATTCCTTTATGCAGCAAGTTACAATGTATAATGTTGATAATGTGCTTATTATGGGGGACTTTAATTTGGTTCTGTCCAGGGACCTGGACAGACTACACGCCTCTGGTCCCCAGCAACATGGCCTCGCCAATTGGGCGTCTGCATTTCATATGAAGGATGTCTGGCGTCACATGCATCCCTCTGATAGAGGGTACACATGTCTCTCTAGCACTTATCGGACCATGTCCTGCATTGATCTGGCGTTTGCCTCCCCCGGTTTGCTACGGAGGGTGGTCAATGCTGAGATCCTCTCTAGAGGTATTTTGGATCATGCTCCTCTATCTGTCACTATCCAGCTTTCTCAGGTGGAGGGTGTGCGGCTGTTGAGGCTATCCAGGTACTGGATTATGGACCCTGGGATTCAGGAGGAGATGCCGGAGGCCTTGTGTGCCTTCTGGTTGGACAACGAGGGCACTGCCGGTCCCCTGGTTGAGTGGGATGCCTTTAAGTCCTGGCTTAGAGCTGATTTCATGGCTCATGTTGCGGTGCGTAAAAGGAAATCCATGCAGTCTCTGAGGGAGCTCGAAGACCGAGCAAAGTTACTGGAGGCAGCGTATGTTCGTTCCCCTGACCAGGAGCACTATGTGCCCTGCCGGGACACCCTGCGGGACCTATCCTTGCTCAGAGTGGATCTTACAAAGAAGTCTATGCTTGAGAGTGCCCAAGGGGGACAGAGATAAGAACGGTTGGCTGCTGGCTTGGCTTGCTAGGGGGCAGCGACCGATGACCCATGTTGGTAGACTGCGAGATTGTAATGGCGAGCTGCTCACGTCCCCTGTGGATATAGGAGCTAGGTTCCTGGACTTTTACCAAACCCTGTATTCCTCTAGGGCGCACTATGATAGCTCTGAGCTGCTTCGATATTAGGATCGGGTCTCCCCTCCCGCCTTAACCAAAGCACAGTGTGAGCAGTTAGACTTGGATGTCTCCCTGGAGGAGGTGCAGGTGGCCCTGAACTTCATGCAGTCCAGGAAGAATCCTGGACCGGATGGGATTCTGATTGAGTTTTACTCAGTGTATCAAGAACTTGTTGCTCCCAGGCTTACCTTCATGTTGCAGCAGTCCTACTCCATGGAGTCCCTTCCAGATTCGATGTCCAACGCAACTGTGGTGTTGGTGCCCAAACCTGGCAAGGACCCTAAGGAGTGCGCCTCGTATAGACCTATCTCCTTGATCAACGTGGACGCTAAGCTCCTCGCAAAAATTCTGGCTATCAGACTTGGTAAGGTTATCGAGGATTTGGTTCAAGTGGACCAGACTGGGTTTATGCCAGGGAAGAGCACTGACATCAACATCCGTTGTTTGTTCTTGAATGGGGGGACTAGGGTCGTGGCCTCTCTCGATGCCGAGAAGGCCTTCGATTCCGTGGAGTGGGAATACTTGTGGGCAGTGTTGAGGAAGTTTGATTTTGGGCCCAGATTTCTCCAGTGGCTTAAAATGTTATATAGGTCTCCAAGGGCTAGGATTCGGGTGAACGATTTCCTGTCAGATTACTTTCTCCTCCAGAGGGGGACCCGCCAGGGGTGCCCTTTGTCACCCAGCCTATTCGCTTTGGCTTTGGAGCACTTGGCGATCATGGTTAGGGAGTCGGACCGTATAGTTGGACTTCGGGTTGGCCCTCTGGAGGAGAAGATATCTTTATATGCGGACGACACTGTTCTGTATCTCCACAATCCTGTTGATTTGTTGGAGATATTTGATGAGTTTGGTAAGTATTCTGGGATACGTATTAACTAGACTAAGTCTGTTCTTTTCCCACTAGATGTGAAAGCTAGAGAGGTGGCCCCACGATCAGCACTATGGTGGGTTGAAGAATTTATGTATTTGGGCATTAGGGTCTCCCGAGACTTTCAGTCCTTCTACCGGCTCAACTTGCGACCTGTTGTTGAACAACTCAAGGAACACTACTCACGTTGGAGTAACTTGCCGTTAAACCTTCTGGGGCGCATAAACGTTTTGAAAATGATCTATTTGTCCAAATTTTATTATATATTTCGGAACTGCCCTGTGTGGATATCCCCATCCTTTTTTAAGGATTTAGATGGCTGTATTGGCTCTTTTCTGTGGCGGGGTTCATGCCCTCGGTTGGCCAGATCCGCTTTTCAGCTATCTGTTAGTTGTGGGGGGCTGGCTCTGCCCAACGTATTGGTGTATTATTGGGCTGCTGTGCTGGTTACGGTGCAGTGGTGGTTTGAGCAGTCTAGGGCCAATGCAGCTGTTTGCTTGGAGGCTGCTATTGTGGGGTCCTTTACTGACTTAGTAATCTGGTTTATAGGGGGTCCTCTGCTTACCCCCTGTTGCCGGCTCTGTCTAGGACTACGCTATGGGTATGGGGTGTGGCTAGGCGTCGTTTTCTGTCCCCGGGCCACTGGTCTTCCTTAACCCCATTATGGGGGAACCCTTCTCTTGGGCATTTTCGTTCTATGCCAGACCGGCAGTTGTGGGCCCGCTGGGGCATTAAACTGTTGTGGGATATTGTTTCTGGAGGGTCCCTGCTTTCCTTTCCAGACCGCCCTGGATGCTTTTCGCTACTATCAGTTGCGTCATGCCTTCCGGGCCTAATTTCCCACACCTCCTATCCTTTAGGCCGATGTTGTTGAGGATTTGCTGGCTCAGAGCTCTCTGAAGAAGGCTGCCCGCAATGTTGTACTTCAGAGGGTACTTATATTCACATGTTCTGGACCTGTACTAGGGTTTTGGACTTCTGATCCGCAGTTTGTGAGACCATTAATGTCTGTTTCCACCTGAATTTTCCGGTTTCTCCAGAGCTGGCTCTACTGGGGGTACAGAATGATAAGCAGAGGCCTAGGTTTACCAAGCTGCTAATGTCTTGTTTTTCTACGCCAAAAAGGTGATTCTGTTCACAGTGGGGGGATGGATGGATGCAGTCAATGCTGACCTGCCTCTGTATAAGCTGACGTATTTGAACAGGGGATGTCCTCTGAAGTTTGAGCATGTGTGGGGACAATAGACTAACCCTCTATGATCCTATTTTGTATTGTGGTCCTTGATTAGTGGTGGGTTTCCTCTGCCCCGCCTTCTCCTCCCTCCTTCCCCCCTCTTCCTCCCCTCCCCCTCTCCCCCCCCTCATCTTTTGCCCTCCCCTGATCACGCTTTACGTTTTGCAGACTGTATTGTTGACATGTTGCTTCTCTCCGACTAAATAATCTGCTCCATGTATAATTTTTGTATGATTCTTGATTGTTTCTGACCTGTGCTTTGTGCATTGTGCCTTGTAACATTTGTGCATTAATAAAGACCAACCTTGTTGTTGAAAAAAAAAAGTAAGTAAAAGCAACTCCTGCATTGTCAGTCATTTCTAGAACACCAAGTTCTGTCTTTTCATGTGCCATTCCCACTTTGAACTAGCAATGAAAGTCAAGTAAACATAAAACTTGAAACCCCTATCTCTCTATTGTAAGCTCTTTTTGCATTTGGTGAATAATTAGGCGTATTTAAAGTGATATTAAACATATTTTTTACTCAAAATAAAAAAGATGTTGTACTTACCTGCTTTTGCAATACACAGAGCGGTCTCATACCTCCTCTGCCCATGCAGGTTAGCTCCCTATACGGATTGTGTGTCAATAGACACACACAGCACAGCTCAGTAACAGGCCCCGCTCTCCCATCACAGGAGATGACTGACAGCATAAGGAGCCTATGGCTCCACTGCCCTCAGTGTCTCCCGTGAGAAGAGGAAAAAAGAGTAGTGCTGCTACAGACAGCTCTAGATCATTAGAGGCAGGTACAGTGTTTAGGAAGGGAGGGAAGCCTGAACAAATAGTTGGACTTTTTTTTCCCCTATTGCAGAGAATGCATTAATTCTAAAATTAAGTGTTAAAAAAAGAGAAATTAGTAACCTCTAAAGCTGGTGATAAAATAGTATTTTTTTTTTTTCAGGCAGTGAGCTGAATGAAAAAAAATTAACAGACTCCTGCATCCACACAAATGAGGTGGATAGAGGAACCCCCCTCATTGGAACTAAGGCTGATGTCAAAACATATATGTACTTACTCTAGTTTAATTTTAAACACTAGTATTTTGAGGAATATATATGCATATTCATTGGCAAGGATAAGTTGGGGTGCCTTTCAGAATAAATGACGGCACACTGCACCAACCCATATATTTGTGCCGCACATTCATTTTCATGTTACCATAACACAATATTGTAAATGGGCCATAAATGTTCAGCTCTTAAAATACCACCCCAAAGTATTTGCTAAACCTGACTATGGTCCCTATAGATTTTGTGTAACTCACTGACTTTATATAAGTTTAATTTTCAAGTGTCCCCACTGTGGATCTGTCCCTTAGGTATTGAGAAGTCTTTTTAATTTGTTTGGACGGTTGATGCTAAATAACATCGATTTCCAATGTGTAAGTCTAAATGACATTTAACAAGCTGGTGATGGTTCAATAATGCCATATGCAGTAACTTGTGTTCACTTGCCTCTGATGTAAAAGAAATACTATGAATCCTGCCTACTTGGCAGCTGGTGCTAAAGAGTAAGGTCCTTTTCATATTGTGTTTGCATTATAAAAGCATTGACCTGAGTCCATAATGGCAGTATGAAATGATCCTGACCAGTTACCAAATAAGCCAGCGAGTCATCTTCCTACAGCATATAAAGTATATAAAATTGCTGGGAGAAACAGGTCTCTCTATCTCAGACCTGGCTCTAAGGCCTCTGTACCCGGCCAATTTCTTAACCACTTCAGGCCGGCGCTATCATCAAAAGACGTCTACAGCGCCGACCTGAGGTGCCAGGTGGACGTCTTTGGACGGCTTTTGTGTGCATTACCCGCGCGCGCCGCTGGGTGGCGCGCAGCGGGTAAACAATGTGCCGTCGCATCGCTGTGAAGCTGCTGCGTGTGCCTGTCGGCCGCGATGTCCGCGGGTACACGCGATTGGCAGCCCCAGCAGGTGACAGCAGGGACGTGGAGCTCTGTGTGTAAACACAGAGCTCCACGTGCTGTCAGGGAGAGAGGAGACCGATCTGTGTCCCTTGTACATAGGGACACAGCGTCGGTCACCTCCCCCAGTCACCCCCTCCCCCCACACAGTTAGAACACACCCAAGGAATACATTTAACCCCTTCCTCACCCCCTAGTGTTAACCCCTTCCTGCCAGTCACATTTATACAGTAATTAGTGCATTTTTATAGCACTGATCGCTGTATAAATGTGAATGGTGCCAAAATTGTGTCAAAAGTGTCCGATATGTCCGCCGCAATATCGCAGGCCTGACAAAAAAAAATCGCAGATCTCCGCCATTACTAGTAAAAAAAAATCATAACTCTATCCCCTATTTTGTAGGTGCTATAACTTTTGCGCAAACCAATCAATAAACGCTTATTGCGATTTTTTTAACAAAAATATGTAGAAGAATACGTATCAGCTTAAACTGAGGGAAATTTTTTTTTTATTTTTTAAATTGGGATATTATTATAACAAAAAGTAAAAAATATTTTTTTTTTTTTTTTCAAAATGTTGTCTTTTTCTGTTTATAGCGCAAAAAATAAAAATCGCAGAGATGATCAAATACCACCAAAAGAAAACTCTATTTGTGGGGGAAAAATAATAAAAATATAATTTGGGTACAGTGTTGTATGACCGCGCAATTGTCATTCAAAATGCGTCAGCGCTGAAAGCTGAAAATTGGTCTGGGCACGAAGGGGGTTTAAGTGCCCAGTAATGAAGTGGTTAAGTAAGTTGGATGGGTGAATGGAGCAAATCCTCCCAGTAAATTTCCTTTAGCATAGGTCACAGGGTGACAGCAAAGTGTACCTGTCAGCATCCTGGTCACCAAATCCCCGATTGGTTCGTTCAAGCCCTGTTGGACAACCTGCCTCCGGGTTCTTCTCAAGCCGATCCCCCAATCGTACGGCACCCAGCCTGGGATCTCATCAAAAGAACTGGGAACCCAGTAGAGTACTGGGGTCCCCTTCGAACTCCGGTTGAGGTCCAGCATAGCCTGTGGATTTGGCAGGTGGGCCATGCTAGCGGGGTCTGTGGATGCGCGCACCCTGAAGATGGATGCAGCACCTGGAACCGGGACCCCCAGAGCTGCCCTCAGCACATGACACCCGTCACAGATATATCCTCCCCAGCTTGCTCTGTCAGAACCCCCTCTGCCGTCAACTGCTGACCAGGGATGACGACACATCCCTAGAGTGCAGACTGGCCCAGAGGACACTTCTGAAACAACAGGGGTCACCATCCTAACATTTGTTTGAATGGGAGCAAGGTAACTCTCCCATTCTTGCTAAATTTAGACTAGTGCCCGCACTGAAAGTAAAAGGGGCGCTACATTATATGTACTGTATATTATTTAAATATTGGTTGTCTTAGTATTTAATAGGAATTCTGGTATTTGCCAGTAAAAAGATGTGCCGTTAGTAAATTTTCCATGTTTTGTCAGTAAAAAATGCTGCAGGAGGTTGACAACACTGAACACAGGGCATAGTGAATACATACAGTATCATAGAATTCAAGGAAGTAAATGTGTTGGAATGTTTACAAAGTATGTTTACAAAATTCAAGATCATTCAGATTAAGAGGAGATTGCTAGAAATAATTAAAATAAAAGGTAGAATTGAATATATGATTTTACATTTAATTTTTGACCACAGATATACCGTATAAGTGTATGTCCAGGCAAAGCTTGTTTTCTTAGCTTTGCACAAAGTGAAGAAGAGTTTAAACCTTTGTCAGGTTTTACTGCTAACCAGGGCACCATTAGGGAGAGTCCTATCACTTCCTGCTCTTCTGACAATGCTTTACCAGACAGGAAGTGAGGGGAACTCTCCAACTGTAAAAATAATGAAAGGGATTTTCATTAGTAGGCTAAAAGCTCAGCTAGATTTCATGCATCATTAACTTTTTTTTAAGCCTGCAAGACAAAGTTATTATGTGCTTATAAGTATCGCATTACGTGAAACTTACCCTAAAACTAAGCCCTCCAGTGGCACACTATCACCGCTGACAGGGCTTTCATCTTCACTTGGTCTGCCTTCCAGGTTGGTGGGCTCTGGTCCTTCTGACCTCACTCCTGAGCTTACGCATGGGAGCTACTGTTTATGGCACATGGCTCTCAAGGAATGGCACAGTATGCCATTTCTTCAGAGCGCATTCACCGGTGACGTCACCGGTGGCTTCACAAGTAAATATCTCCTAAACGGTGCAAGTTTAGGAGATATTTACAGTACCTAAAGGTAAGCCTTATTAAATGCTTACCTATACATAAAAATCCACGGGAGTATAGAAGCTTAGACAAACTTTAGAATACTTTCACTTTAAAATTAAATAGTAAAATGTAAAAACAAGACCTGGAAAATGTAAATATTCCATTTGTTTTGTGGGATCTTAAATCTGGCTTAATAATAATACAGTATATGCAAATGGTACAATTTTAAACATACTTTGAGGCGGATTTACTAAGAATGGAACAGTTAAAATCTGGGTCAGCTGTGCATGACAACCAATTACCTTCTAGCTTTTATTTTTTAAAGCTTAAAGGGGTTGTAAAGGTATTTTTTTTTTATAATAAGCATCTTTTATCTGCCTAGTCCTCTTTTCACTTCCTCATTGTTCGTTTTTGCTCAGAAGTTGCTCTATTTCTTCTCTGTTCTGTTCACTTCCTGCTTGTCTGATTGTTACTCACCACCGGGAAGGGAGGCTTTATTGCGGTGGTCAGTGACGTGCTCACCCCCTCCTGGGAACTACATCTGTGCGGCAGGACACTCTCTACGTGTTAGAGACTTCAAGGAGGTGTGAATTACTGGGCGTGCCGCAATTCATAGTGGGAAATGTAATTCTTACATGAACAAGTGCCGCAAACCAGGAAGTGAATAAGAGAACAGAAACTAGAATGCCAGGGTGATATAGATGAAGGAATAATAGGTATTTACTAATTTTTTTAACATAATCAATACACTATTCTGTCTGTCTACCTTGTAGACATTAATTTTAGCCAAAAAATTTTTTTCCTTTACAACTCCTTTAACTGAACATGCTTAAACCAACTAAACAGTAAAATCAGTGTGTATATGCAGTAATGCATGCTTGCTGTACTCACTGTGAAACCTAAGGGGTTAATCCTCCGCATTGTGTAAAAAGGCTGTTTAATCCTGGCTTCTCTGATCCTCCCTTCCTTCCACTGTTCCCTGATAATTTCCTGATAATACAGAGTCTATGGAGTCAGGCTGCACACGTTCAGTTTGGTGTGTATTGCTAGAGAAGGTTTTTTTTTTCTTGGGAGAGTGCATGTGATCAGCACAGGGCCAATCAGCACTGTGTAGACAGAGAGTCTGGGGTCTTGCAGCCTCATAGGACAGTCAGAAAACTCCTCCCACAAGCTTTGACTAGTGCTTAGCTGGACACAGATAGAAGTCACAAGACTGCACTAACAGCTGATGAGAAAAAGGTATTTAGCAGTATATATTTACTAACATTATTGCATTTCCATGTTCTGTATTCTGTGGGAGACCAGATATAGTAAATGCCGGGTCCTGGGTTGAAGCACACATACATGTGTGTATGTATGTATATATATATATATATATATATATATATATATATATATATTTGTGTGTGTGTGTATACAGCAGCAGGGCAATAGACAGTGTCAGTAGTTTACCTTTATTATTATTTTTTATTATTACTTACCATTTATTTTATTTTGTTACCATATTTTTTGACAATAATTTTTTATTATTTTTTGTACAGTTTTTTTTAGGAGCCCCATTGGAGGGCTTTGGTGAAATATTAGGGGTCTAAACAGACCCCTGATGTCTCACTCCTGAGACAGAGAAAGGCACTGAGGACAAAGATTCCCTTTCTCTGCCGCAAAGCAGCAAGGGGAATCTGCTCAGAACAGGGTGATTAGGGTGTGCCCAGGCACACCCTGTGCGCATGCCTATGCATGCACAGCTCCTCCAGGTTTTGTCTGCTCTGGTTTTACTGAGTTCCCCCCAATGCTACAGTATGTAAAAACATGCTTCTAACATGCTCTGTAGGCTATATTGTAAAAAAAATAAAAAAAATAAACAAGAAACAAACACTCCATCAAATTACTAGATCTGTTCTACCTTGTGTATATGAACAGCAGCACAACTGTAAAAAATGTTGTTACAATTTGTTTGATATGTACATGTCAAAATCACGGAAAGCACTGGGGTGTTTACAGATGGCGATGCTCTGTCCTGCTTCATTAGTTGTCAGTATTGTATGTGTACAGTATCTATAATTCCTCTAGACAGTATCTGCCTCCAGCTTAAAGAGTGTGCTATTTCCAGCTTTGTCGCCTGCAAGACAGAGGAAAGCGAGAATGCAGGTAACTTCAACACCTCCTTCCATAGTCTCCAGGGAGCGTTCAGCAAGCTTGAGATTGCAGAGTAAGGAAGGGGGGCAACATAACCATTTGTATTCCACACAAGTGTCCAAGATGATGGTGGTAGCAGGAATAAGTCATTTATTGTATACAGTAAGATCTTTGTACATACATATAAGAAGTGAAAAAAGCAGTCAAGCATTAATTCATACACCTACAATTTTAGTTTTAACGGTATGCAAAACGGTAGTGCAAAAAAATCTCTGTTCTATGGAAGATCTAAAACACAACTGTGTAAAAAAAAAACAACAACAGTGCTTATCAACAATAAATGTGCATGTATGTGTATAATGTACTCACTGCTGCCACCTTAACGTCCCTGGCAGTACGATGATGTCCTCTTTCACACTTAGTCCCCTTTCACACTTTTACGACTTTTACCGGGATTTCGCGGCCACGATTTTACCGTGATTTTACCGCGATTCGCAGCTGCGTTTTAAATGAATGCCTGTGTAAGTGCCATCAAAATCGGACCAAAGTAATGCAAGGACTACTTTGAAGTATGAATGGTAGTCATTGAAAATAATAACTATAAATAATTATAACAAATAATATTATAATAATAATAAAAATGATTCACTAGTGTAATCAAATAAAAAACATTGAAATTTGCCCAGTTGCAGAATTTGTCGCTGTCATTACTTTCAGTGTTTGATGATGAATTTCCCCACAAATCGCTATCGCTCAATTCTGCAAGTGATTCTAATTTATTATCGCTGTTTTTCAGCTGGCCTAAAACCACTTTTGACATAAAGGGACACTTTTTGGTTGCTATGGACAATGTAAGATTACAGTGTACTGTATGTATACTGTGTTTTTAACTTTTTGGATTAGGCGCCGAGCTCCGTCCCCATGCGTCGCAACGCTCGCAGGGAATGGTGCTTGGCACTTGGGCACTGTGAATCAAGTGGAGACACGGCGACTTTCAGACACAGCGGGAAGACATTGCAGGATCCAGGAGACAAGGTAAGTAACGTGTACATGGATCCTGCAATGCAATCCCGAGTGTGGCTCCACTTTTGGTACTGAAATTTCACCCCGAGCCACACTCGGGAATACCGCTAAGGAGGTTAAAGGCTTCAAATTATGCAAGTGGTTTAAAAAAAACTGTTATCACTCTAAATGATAGCACTGTGATTAGAACTCCATTAACCACTTCCTGACGGCCGTACGACTATATACAGCCGCAAGGGTGGTTCTAAATCTTTTACCCGCCGTCTTTTTAAAGCGTCCGCTCCTCCGGGCCATTGAGATGCTGATGCGCGTGCCTTGCGGCCACGATGTCAGCTAGGCTCTCGCGATCGGCGGTTACAGGGACATGGACGTGGCTCTGTGTGTGTAAACACACAGATCCATGTCCTGTCAGGGAGAGAGGTGACCGATCTGTGTCCCTTGTACATAGGGACATAGATCGGTCACCTCCCCCAGTCACCCCCTCCCCCCACACAATGAACTGCACATTTAAGATCTCCCCAGAGTGGCTCAATGATATTGAGGTCAGGAGACTGAGATGGCCATTCCGGAACCTTCATTTTATTCTGCTGTAGCCAATGACAGGTCAACTTGGCCTTGTGTTTAGGATAATTGTCATGTTGGAATGTCCAAATACGTCCCATGCACAGCTTCCTGGCTGATGAATACAAATGTTCCTCCAGTATTTTTTGATAACACATTGCATTCCTCTTGCCATCAATGTTGACTAAATTCCCTGTGCCTTTGTAGCTCACACATCCCCAAAACATCAGTGATCCAGCTCTGTACCTTTTTGTCAAAGGCCTTGTTGACTCCTCTCCAAATGTAGCGTTTATGGTTGTGGCCAAAAAAAAAAATGTTGGTCTCATCACTCCAAATGAATTTGTGCCAGAAGGTTTGAGGCTTGTCTCTGTGCTGTTTGGCATATTGTAAGTGGGATACTTGTGGTATTTGATAGTAATGGCTTTCTTCTGGCGACTCGACCATGCAGCCCATCTTCTTTAAGTGTCTCCTTAATGTGCATCTTGAAACAGCCACACCACATGTTTTCAGAGAGTCCTGAAGTTATTTGTGGGTTTTTGTTTGCAAATTCTACCTGACCGTGGTTTGGTTTCAACAGAACCCTCCACTTTCCACTTCTTGATTGGAGTTTGAACACTGCTAATTGAAATGTCAATTCCTTGGATGTCTTGTTATACAGTTGAACTACCTTTTCCCACAGAACATTTGACAATTCTTTTGCTTTCCCTATAATTCACAATCCAGAAACGTCAGCGCAGCAGATGCAAGGGTCTGTCAGGAGTGCAGAAACTCATTGACCTTTTATACACACACACTAATTACAAGCAAACAGATCACAGGTGAGGATGGTTACCTTTAATAGCCATTCAAACCCCTTTGTGTCAACTTGTGTGCATGTTATCAGGCCAAAATCATCAGGGTATGTAAACTTTTGATCAGGGTCATTTGGGTAGTTTCTGTTGCCATTAATATTTAAAAAGAGTAAACACAGTTGATTGATAATAAATGGCTTCAGCCAAACACTAATTACATGAATGAAAGAAATGTTTTTGTTTTATCGATCATATTCTCTGATGGCCAAGAAATCATGAATTCTGCCAGGGTATGTAAACGTATGAACACAACTGTGTGTATTTTGAAGTTTATTTGGGCCAAGTTAGGTTTTAAATTTAAATTTTAAATGTAAATTCATTGATAGGGACAGAAAGTATATGTTTTTTTATTTTGCCACCTTTGCTAGTGGACCCCATAAAATGTAATAGCGGCTGTGGGTACGCTCTTTAAGATGCAAACCTCAGGAGTTAATCAATTATAAAAAGAGGTTTAGGCTGGCTATACACGGTTCAAATCTCAGCTGGTTCAGCAGGAACTGGCCGAGATTCCAACCATTAATGGGCAGGCTGAATGTACCAAGTTGATCAATCAATCAACTTGGGTACAACCAACCTGGAGGATTCTCTTCTAATTATTGCTGCAATAGTGGCTAGCGAAAACTCGCTTCCCCCCCCCCCCCCCCAGACAATAGCCCAGCAGGAGGGATTCCTCTGTCAGTACTATATGTGTTGATGGGGGAATCATGCAAATCTGCACCATGTATGGCCAGCCATAATCTACCTCAACTTTTCTCTGTCAAATCCATACCAACATTTACAAGGCCCAAGGACAGTTAAATTTATCTAATACCCAAAAAGTTTTTTAACTTTAGATAAACATGCTCTTTTGGTGCTGGGCATTAAAAACAAAAACCTTCTTGCTGCACCTTTGATCAAAATGCACGTTATATCGAGTTTGATGGTAACGCTCCTAATACGCATGTAAAATGCAGCTAAAGCACACTGCACAGATGTGAACCCAACCTGTTTTTGGGGCTTGTATATTCTAGTGTGGGGTAAAGATGAAACCACTGTTACTTTTTTTATGTAGATAAAACAGGAAGTGAGAGAAGTTCCCTTAGGTAATTGTTACCGGTGCACCCCCCCCCCCCCCCCCCTCCCATTGAAATATTTCCCCTCTATACCTCTTCCAGTGGCAAAATTAGTTGTATTTTCTCTCGTTTTTATTCATTGCGTCAATTTTTTATTTATTTTTCTATTTAAAGCCGCAGATAGTTTTAAAATAGGAAAAACTGAGGTTTTAACAACATTAGGTGTATAATGCAACACAATCTCTTTGCTTCCTGTATGTAAAACTTTAAACTTTACTCTGTCTACCCAATATTTTTTTTTTTTTATCCTATCCATCTTTGATTCTGCAACCTGCCACTGATGCTAAGGACATTGGATGAATATTCAGCTACTTTTATTATCTTAATGGTCCTTAGATTAGCATTAGGTTGAAACACAAGTTTTTATCAAAACCAAGCTTCTCACAGTGCACCTTTTGCCTTGCTTTTCATTTAAAAACTGTGTTTTGCGTTCACAATTTTTTTTTTTACATAATGATTGATTGCAGATCTCTCAGGAACTTGCTTTCCTTAATATATTGTAATTCCTCTTTGGAGAATCATCAATATGTAATTAACAGTGCAAATTAATTTAACATGAAATCTATAAAATGCACAAGCAGTAGTATGTTCATATTTATAAAGCACAATGAAAATTAATTCATAATATGTCTAATTAATACTGAACAAATTGCCAAACAATAGCAGACATCTGCAGGAGAGTGTCTTTTTCAATGAGCTTACAATCAAAATTCAAAAAACAAATCCAAGCAGCTGGTTTTCCCAAAGAATGCCAGCCAGACGGACGCATCTCTTATTAGGTGACATGCCATTAACATGCAGTAAGCATTGCTAAACACCACAATCACAGTCCAAAGGAAGTTCACATTTACACTGACACTTTCACCTTTTGCCCACACTTTTTCCCATCTGCTGTTCCTAGCACTTGCAGCTTGTTAGAGATAACATCAGTAGAATTCTATTATATCAGTATGATGTAAACCCAACAGACTTTTCAGCTACTTGTCCACTTGGAAGCTGGGTCTGGTCATGTCAATGTTAAGTTAGTGCAACCAAGATTCCATTCAATAATCATTGCATTGGCTCATGATAAACATTTAAGTGTGAGGTTCTGAAAATAGGTAAAAAATAATAGCGTCTTACTGTATTAGGAAGGGTGTGTTTTGGAGTTGATGAAGAATTGTACAGTGTTCCTTGCAAAAGAAAAGAACAATTGGTAACCAGAATTTTTCTGACTTATTCCACTCTACTGATCTTTTTTTTTCCATTGTTATATTGCCAATTGTACTTGAAGCTGACTTGTTGCAATTGGAAACGTATGAAAAATGGTTTTAAAGAAGAGATTTTTTTTTTTTATTTTGCTTTATGTTTTGCTGTCAGTTTTGCAAACTCATATACTCAACCATCCTGCTGCTTGTAACCATTTACAATTTCTTCTTGTTTTGTGTAGAGTTCATTGTTTCTATTGTTTGTGTAACTTCCTCCACAGCCCACAGAACTTGACTCATTACTCCTGGCACATGATGGAATCCTTTTGCTTGGAGACTATTTCCAAGTCTTGCCTACATGAAAATCAGTCAGGGAGGTTTTTAGGGTTACTATCAGGAAAAAATGCCCTCCAATATCTCTCAGGCCTCGTACACACGACCGAGGAACTCGTCGGGCGAAACACATCGTTTTCCTCATCGAGTTCCTTGTTAGGCTTGTCGGGGAACTCGACAAGCTTGCTTTGTGTACACACGTTAAAGACCAAATCTCCTCGTTCTCAAACGCGGTGACTTCAACACATACAACTGCAGGGGCTTTTTTTGCTAATCTCATGTTACTGCGTTTTAGGAAAAAGTTTGGTAAGAGACATTTGCACTTTCAGTCTGTTACAGCGTGACAAATGTGCTATTTCCATTAAAAACGCTACTTTTACCAAAGGTAAACATTCACAGACATGACTAGGCATGATGGAAATTGTAGTTCCTGAACAACTGGAAGGCCATAGTTTGAAGACCCATGATACACATGATACACACGCTCGAGTTTCTCATCAAAAAGCAGCCCGACGAGGAACACAAAGAGTCAATTTGGACTCCCGTCGAGGAAAAAGAGAACTTGCTCTCTTTTTTGCTCGTCGATTTCCTTGACAGTTTCCCCGATGAAAAACGTACACACGACCGGTCGTGTGTACGAGGCCATAGAGTTGTTGCTTCTATCGGTTATTTATATTTTCTCAGTTTACTGCTAGTAATGCATAAATAGATTTTTCTTGATTCAGAATCAGGTGTTGATTTGCTCATGGCAATTATTTTCAAAATTAGGCACTTCACATTAAAAAGTTTTGTAGCGTTTGTATGTTAAAATTATGATTAATGGTTCTCCCATGCTGTCTTGTAGCCAGTGCTAATTTCGTCAATAAAAATATTTTTGTTGACGAAATTAACACTATTTTAGTCAACTAAAATACGACTAAAGGGAAAACAATTCAGATTACTAAAATACGACTAAAACTAAAATGGCATTTTAGTCAAAAGACTGTGACTAAAACTAAATTTCTGTGACATCAAAATGACCACTGGTTATATATGACAATGGCTAAATCTGTGTCTGTAGTGCATGTTCAAACCTTAATACCATAAATAATAAGATGGTCGAAATGCTTAAACAACTAAAACTAAAATGGCATTTTAGTTAAAAGACTATAGCTAAAACTAAATCGAAATTTGACATCAAAATTAACACTGCTTTTAGTCCTTCAGGCCTCTCCTGTGCATTCTTGCCTTATGGCATATTCCTTGTCCCCTGTATTGCTTCTCATTCTAACTGATCATGCTCAACCTCATACAATCACTGCACTGCATTACACTGTACGTTTTGTTCTTAGCCTCTTATTGTCACCTCAAAGACAACTGATCTAAGGCCCCATTTACGCTAGGCGTAGTGAGAACGTGCTTTTCCGCATTTGTTTTTTTGCGTTTCCATGTATCACGCATAGGAAAGCCCATTCACTTGAATTGGTTGCTCTATGCGCAATGAACAAGCCCATGTACCAAATTTTAGAACTGAGCCAGGCGCGTACAACAAACATGGCAAAATCACACCGCATTCGGAGTGCTATTAGGAAATAATAGCAGTGCAAATGCATCACACATTTTGCTACATTTTTGAAAATGTAGGCACAAACAAGTGTTTCCCAGGGAAACCAAGGGTGAATGCAGCCTTATGCAGGCCATACATGGGTCAAATGCTGAACTAATTTTGAAAATCAAAGATTTCGTGCATTTTTGGCAGGGCTGGTCTCGGCCCTTCCTTCTCTGAGCTTCCCTGCTAAGCTATCGGTTAATTACCAGCTCCTATCTCTCCACAGTGATGATATCCTGCTTGTTAGTCCTGTTTTCTTAAGCCGTCCAGCCCAGATGATCTCTGCCTTCACCTGGTCAACATCACTGAGACTCTCTCCTGCATGCCTGTTGAAGACTTGCTTGGCTGACATTCCTTCTGGTTCCAGATCCTGCTTGCTGTTCCACTACGCTGATTCCTGGCTTTCTGACTTTCTGGCTTGTCTGACTATCTGTACTAAACTTTGGCTATGTTTTGACTACGTTTGTTCTACAGGCATACCCCACTTTTAAGTACACAGTGGGGTTTATTTACTAAAGCTGGAAAGTGCAAAATCTGGCTCATTTCTACATAGAAACCAATGAGCTTCTAACCCCGGCTTGTTCAATTAAGCTTTGGTAATAAAACCTGGAAGCCCATTGTTTTTTATGCAGAAGTGAGGCAGATTTTGCACTTTCCAGGTTAAGTACATAACCCCCATTGTGTACATAAAAGTGGGGTATGCCTGTATTTACTTTTATTATTTTTAAACAAGTGTGATTTAACTGTATTGCTGGTTTCTGAAAAAAAAAATATCCGATGGTGCCACCATTGATATCGAAATATGACCAACCAAGCATTCAATTTCACCTCATGTTGCTACAGAAACCAATTTTCATGCCCGGTAATCTTCTTTCCTTTCCAGGTCACAGCTCATGCTCATTTCTTTTCGATTACTTCTCAAACGATTCTCCCATCATTGATTAGAAATTTGTTTGTTCTTCCAACATGCCTGATCACTCAAATTTGATCGCCGCATGAAAATTGGCTGTTGCTGCAGCCCACTAATAGTAAAAAAATCTAAAGAAAATTTTTTGTTAAGATTTTCGTAAGAAAATCATTTCGTAATTCGACCCATGTATTCCCATAAAGTGAGAAATTTATATTGAGAAACTTTTAGATGTTCAGCCAGCTATGTGGGCAAGTAATAGCAGTCAACATTATGAACCACAGCAGCAAATGAAGGTGAGTGGCCTGCTTTAAGAACAATTTGTGGTAGCTGATTTCTGGCACACATGTCTTATGGGAGCCCTTCAAAAATTCAGTTTTTCAAGGTTTTTGGACTCTAAATATGATCTCTTCTATTTATATGAAAAAGGATTAGCCATGCTTCTCATATGGTGACCAGATTTGTCAGTAGAAAGAAATTAGTCAAAAAATTATACCATCTTCCTCATTCCTCATTCCCATGGGAAAATAGACGGTAAAAACCAAATACCCTTAATATTTAAAATAAATAAATTGACAGCAGACAACCATTGGATATTAAAGGCCGCGGATGTTTATTATTGGTTTCAATAATAAATAAATAATTTAAGTAAAATAATAAATAAATAAATAAATAACTATTGGGTAAACAATAAAATAAGATAGCAATAAATATATAAAAACTTTAGCAAGCCTAACCACCACGGCTCAGGCTGCAAAAAATTACCCAGCCAACTTACACAAAGTATTCAACAGAAACACCAGTATTTTCTTTTGTTTTTTTTTAAGTTTTATTTATTATCACCACATCTCGATTTTGATTAAAACTTAAATATTAAAGCTTGTCCCCCTTCGCAAGACGCAAAGGTGACCCAACCACATAATAACATTCCACGACATAATACAAAAAAAAGGGGGGGGTGGGGGAGAACACCACAGTTCTTCTGTCCTCTGAAGCGGCTGAGCCCTATCCTAACGGAACCCGCTTTTATAGCCCTAAATCCCGCCCAATTTAGCTGGTTTGAACCTGTTTTAGCACAGGCTTTCCCCTGGGCCAGCAGCTGACCTGAGTCTGACCTATTTTGAGCAGGCTTTTACAGGTCACAGAGAGGTCACCTAACCCCTCAGACCTATGGCCAAAAATACCTGAGCAGCAGTTTTCAAATAAAGTCATTTTAAAGCCTTTCTCCCGCCATTTTCCCATGAGGAAAAGGGGGGCTAGAGGCTGCCAATCCCCTCTTCCTTTCATTCTCGTAAAAAAAAAAGTTTGCTGACTTAAAAATGTATACAAAGTTCTATTTTACAAATAAAAAAATGCCCTTGATAAGGATTTACTGATATGCTTCCTCTGTGCTTTTCCAGTCTGAGACAGTGCCAATAGAAACGTCATGACAAGAACAACATGGGAATTGTAATTAAATTCTAATTAAAATAATTTCAGGATAGATAAAAACGTGTAAGTGATTTGCACAAAGGGAAAAAAAATTCCACTTCAATAGATTGTCTGACTTAAATAAACTCTATCTGATTGTGGTGAGGAAAGAGAATCACTGTCAGGTTTTAATTTCTGTCTGTGTCCCTCTTCGGGAGATTTTTTTTTCTATAATTGTTCTGATCACCAGTGTCACTGGGGTTAAAAGTGAAAACAAATCCAAATTTTTGAGTTGCCACCAAAAAAGGAATAAAGGGAAAATCTACCGATGGAGACACGTGTTCCCATGAAAACCGACTTAGGAGGACTTCCTAATCAGGGACAACAATTTTAACCTACCCCTCCAGTACTTAAAATTAAAAAAAAAATTGGCTTTAGATACAGTATACAGTGCTTTAAGACTACTGACAGGTATGAAGTGAAGGAACTCAGAGGCCTGTGCACCCCTTTTAGGACCTTCTGCTTCACTTGAGTTCAATGCTGTTCTTGATAGTGCCATCTGTAGAAATAGGAAGCGGTCATTTGGAAGTGGCACTGTATCTGTGAAACTGCTTAGGTCCTAGTCATGTGGCAACGTGCATTTTTATTGGTGTTTGTATAGGTGTTAAAGTGGCATTAACCACTTGACCACTGGGCACTTAAACCCCCTTCCTAACCAGACCAATTTTCAGCTTTCGGTGCTCTCACAGTTTGAATGACAATTACTCAGTCATACAACATTCTACCCATTTGAAATTTGTGTCCTTTTTTTCACACAAATAGAGCTTTCTTTTGGTGGTATTTGATCACCTCTGGGTTTTTTATTTTTTGCGCTATAAAAGAAAAACGACTGAAAATTCTGTAAAAAAAAAAAAAAAATCTTGTTTCTGTCATATTAGCGGGTTATTTCTCACACACAGCATATGCATACCACAAATTACACCCCAAAACACATTCTGCTATTCCTCCCGAGTATGGCGATACCCCATGTGTGGGACTTTTACACAGCGTGGCCACATACAGAGGCCCAACATGCAGGGAACGCCATCAGGCGTTCTGGAACACCCAGACCAATTCTGACATTTCTCTCCTACATGGAAAAATCATCATTTATTTGCTAGAAAATTACATAGACCCCCAAAACATTATATATGCTTTTTTAGCAAAGACCCTAGAGAATACAATGGCGGCCGTTACAACTTTTTATCTCGCACGGTATTTTCGCAGAAATTTATTGAACGCGTGTTTTTTAAAAAACTGTTTTGTGCTTAAAACAAAACAAAACAGTAAATTTAGCCCAATTTTTTTTCATAATGTGAAAGATGAAGTTACGCTGAGTAAATAGATACCCAACATGTCACACTTCAAAATTGCGCACGCTCATGGAATGGCGCCAAACTTTGCTACCTAAAAATCCCCATAGGCGGTATTGCAGAGTATTGGGGTATTGCAAAGTATCATGCAGGGTACTGGGGTATTGCCGAGTACTGGGGTATTGCCGAGTACTGGGGTATTGCCGAGTACTGGGGTATTGCCGAGTACTGGGGTATCGTTGAGTACTGGAGTATTGGGGTATTGCCGAGTACTGGGGTATTGTTGAGTATTGGGGTATTGTTGAGTACTGGGGTATTGTTGAGTATTGGGGTATTGTTGAGTATTGGGGTATTGTTGAGTATTGGGGTATTGCCGAGTATTGGGGTATTGCCGAGTACTGGGGTATTGCCGAGTATTGGGGTATCGTTGAGTACTGGAGTATTGGGGTATTGCCGAGTACTGGGGTATTGTTGAGTACTGGGGTATTGTTGAGTACTGGGGTATTGTTGGGTACTGGGGTATTGTTGAGTACTGGGGTATTGCCGAGTATTGGGGTATTGCCGAGTATTGGGGTATTGCCGAGTATTGCCGAGTACTGGGGTATCGTTGAGTACTGGAGTATTGGGGTATTGTTGAGTACTGGGGTATTGTTGAGTACTGGAGTATTGGGGTATTGCCGAGTACTGAGGTATTGTTGGGTACTGGGGTATTGTTGGGTACTGGGGTATTGTTGAGTACTGGAGTATTGTTGAGTACTGGGGTATTGTTGAGTACTGGGGTATTGTTGAGTACTGGGGTATTGTTGGGTACTGGGGTATTGTTGGGTACTGGGGGATTGCTGAGTATTGTTGGGTACTGGGGATTGTTGGGTACTGGGGATTGCAGGGTACTGGGGATTGCAGGGTACTGGGGGGATTGCAGAGCTGGGATGTTTTGAGGGATGGCTGGATCTGTGACTGCATTTGTCACAGATCCAGCCACAGCTCGGCTGCTGACACCCCGCTCCCCCCCCCCCTCTCCTCGCACACTGTACAGAGCGGAGAGGGAGGAGAGGGAGGAGAGGGAGGAACCGGCGTCATCAAATGACGCCGGTTTGTTTACAAGTGATCGCGCCGTCATTTGACGGCGCGATCACGTGGTAAACGGCCGCGATCAGCGGCAATTTACCGTGATCCGTGATGCGCCGGGTCTTCTAGACCCGGCGAGCACGGACACTTTCGTGAGCGCGTCCCAGGGGACGCGCAATCGCGAAAGTGAAGGACGACGTCCCAGGGACGTCGTCCCAAGATAACCCCGCCGTGCCGTAGCAGTAAAATGCTTATGGCGCGGTGGGAAAGTGGTTAAACTCAAAAGCAAACTATTTTATTATATTGCAGCTTACCATTTTTTAGATGTTTTGGCTGCATTCGTTTTCTTTTTTTTAGGCTTTCTTTTTTTCTATTTTTTATCTGGTGATTCTGCCAGTAAGTCTGTTGTTTTTCTAAAGAACAAGCTCTCCAGCAGAGTGTAATGTCGCGTACACACGCTTGGAATTTCCGACAACAAACATTCGATGGGAGCTTGTTGTCAGAGAATTTCTACTGTATAATCAGGGCCGAATTTACACCTCAGCAGCCTATAGGCAGAGAATTCTGAAAATATTTTTATTTTTATAAAGGGGAATTCTGCAGACTTTGATGTAAAGGGAAACTCTGACTTTTACACAAGAGTCCTCCTCTATCAAAAATGAAAAAAGTTTTGGCTATAGATATACTTTAAGGCTACGTTCACACTAGTGCGAATTGGATACGGTTTCCCTGCATCCAATTTGCATGACATGAGAGTGTGTCCGGCTCTCGATGGAGCCGGTTCACACATTTCCGCAGCAGCTTGCACAGGAGTTTTTTGCGTCTTTTGCTCGGTTTCAGGTCTGAATTCAGGCAAAAATGTGGGCCCGATTCGTCTCCCTGTAATGGAGAACAGTGATGCACCAGGCCCCTGCTGTCAGCCGCATCCATGTTTAGTGTGAACCCAGCCTAAGACTACTGACAGGTATGAAATGAAGGAACTCAGAGGTGCCTGCACATTACTGCAGCAGCTTTCATGCTGTTGTTGATAGTGCCATCTGTATAAATTGAAAGAAGTTGTTTGGAAGTGGCACTGTATCTGTGAAAATGCTTAGGTACTAGTGATGGGGTAAGGTGCATGTTTAGTGATGTTTGTATAGCTGTACATGTGCATTTTATAAAAAAAATACCAAACGTGTCATACTTACCTGCTCTGTGCAATGGTTTTGCACGGAGAAGCCCCAATTTCCCTCTTCCTCCTCATTGGCTGTGGTTGACAGAAGCTGGAGCCAATGGCTCTTGCTGCTGTGTCTGAGCCTATGAGAAGGGAGAGAGCCAAGAGAGAGGCTGCTCGCGTGTACATCACTGGATCGAGATAGGTCTTAAGGAAAGTATAAGGTAGAACTACATGATGAAGGTTTTTAACCTTAACCTCCTTAGCAGTGTTCCCGAGCGTGAGTCGGGATGTTTTTTTCATGCTACTATCGGTAACCCAGAGTCACGCTCGGGATAGCTGTGCAGAGCCTGCAGCGGCGCGGCTTACCTTCTCCAGGCAAGTTACTTACCTTGTCCCTGGATCCAGCGATGCATCCCCGCTGTGTGAGCGAGCGGCGTCCTCGCTCGATTCACACAGTGCCTCTGTGCGACCAATCTCCGTTCCCTGCAACGTTACGACGCACGGGGCGGAGAACGGCGCCAAATTCAAAAAAGTAAACAAACACATTACATACAGTATACTGTAATCTTGTATGTAAAAAATACACCCCTCCCCCCCCCCCCCCCCCACTGTCCCTAGTGGTCTGCCCAGTGTCCTGCATGTACTTTTATATAATAAAAACTGTTCTTTCTGCCTGCAAACTGGAGATTGTCCATAGCAACCAAAAGTGTCCCTTTATGTCAAAAGCAATTTTAGAGCAGCTAGAAAACAGCGATAATAAATTATAATCACTTGCAGAATTGAGCGATAGCGATTTGTGGGGAAATTCGTCATAAAAAAATAAAAGTATTGACAGCGACAATTCTGCAACTGAGCAAATTTTAGTGTTTTTGATTTAATTACATTATTGAATAATTTTTATTATAATTACATTATTATGTGTTATAATTATTTATAGTTACCGTATTTTTCGCCGTATAAGACGCACTTTTTCTTCCCCAAAACTGGGGGGGAAAAGTTGGTGCGTCTTATACGACGAATACACATTTTCACCTGACCTTTCCGTGTTCCGCGGAGCGCACCGCCACCGCTGCCTTAGGAAAGACCGCGGCTTTGGCCTAGCTCCGGAACGGTCGGCCATCTTGGTACACCAGGCGGCGGTGCTCGTGGATCTCTCCTACCAGAGCGCGCGCCGCGATCTACAGTATTCTGCAATGCAACTGCAACAGTGAGTTGGAGGTTAATGTGGGCGCAATGTTACTGGCTATTATTACTATGTGGGGGCAATGTTACTGGCTATTATTACTATGTGGGGGCAATGTTACAGGCTATTATTACTATGTGGGGGCAATGTTACTGGCTGCTATTACTAATGTGGGGGCAATGTTACTGGCTATTATTACTATGTGGGGGCAATGTTACTGGCTGCTATTACTAATGTGGGGGCAATGTTACTGGCTATTATTACTATGTGGGGGCAATGTTACTGGCTGCTATTACTAATGTGGGGGCAATGTTACTGGCTATTATTGCTATGTGGGGGCAATATTACTGGCTATTACTAATGTGGGGGCAATGTTACTGGCTATTACTTATGTGGGGCAATGTTACTGGCTATTACTAATGTGGGGGTGGTGTGATGGTGATGACGAGTGGGGGGCAAATATTTTACTACAGTATTTGGTTCAGAATCTTTTTTTTCTAGATTTTCCTCCTTTAAAATGTGGGGGCAATGTTACTGGCGATTATTACTATGTGGGGGCAATGTCACTGGCTGCTATTACTAATGTGGGGGCAATGTTACTGGCTATTATTACTATGTGGGGGCAATGTTACTGGCTGCTATTACTAATGTGGGGGCAATGTTACTGGCTATTATTACTATGTGGGGGCAATGTTACTGGCTGCTATTACTAATGTGGGGGCAATGTTACTGGCTATTATTACTATGTGGGGGCAATGTTACTGGCTGCTATTACTAATGTGGGGGCAATGTTACTGGCTATTGTTGCTATGTGGGGGCAATATTACTGGCTATTACTAATGTGGGGGCAATGTTACTGGCTATTACTAATGTGGGGCAATGTTACTGGCTATTACTAATGTGGGGGTGGTGTGATGGTGATGACGAGTGGGGGGCAAATATTTTACTACAGTATTTGGTTCAGAATCTTTTTTTTCTAGATTTTCCTCCTTTAAAATGTGGGGGCAATGTTACTGGCGATTATTACTATGTGGGGGCAATGTCACTGGCTGCTATTACTAATGTGGGGGCAATGTTACTGGCTATTATTACTATGTGGGGGCAATGTTACTGGCTGCTATTACTAATGTGGGGGTAATGTTACTGGCTATTATTGCTATGCGGGGGCAATGTTACTGGCTATT
The DNA here is from genome assembly GCA_029574335.1 of Rana kukunoris. Lineage (NCBI taxonomy): Eukaryota > Metazoa > Chordata > Amphibia > Anura > Ranidae > Rana > Rana kukunoris. The sequence continues at coordinate 337,133,764 of CM056050.1, forward strand.
ACTAATGTGGGGGCAATGTTACTGGCTATTACTAATGTGGGGGTGGAGTGATGGTGATGACGAGTGGGGGAAAAATATTTTACTACAGCATTTGTTTCAGAATCTTTTTTTTCTAGATTTTCCTCCTTTAAAATTGGGTGCGTCTTATATTCCAGAGCGTCTTATACGGCGAAAAATGCGGTATTTAGTATATTATAATTTATAATTTTGTTTTAAAAAAAAAATCATACCTGGGATGCCTCCTAGACTGGGATGCCTACTATCAGATTTAAGTGAGTTATTCCTAAGGAATACAGGCCTACATTATAAAAGGAACAAACAAATTAGCTGTTCCAATACGCATTGCGTGTTGATGACATTACTTTCAGTTTTCTGTCCACGCTGGTTGTTGGTCCCTTTCTGTTGACATCACTTTCTAGATTTGGCTTTCATGCTGTCTCAGACAGTCTAGCAGTCTTCCCAGTATACAGGAAAGTTGTGGCTTACATCTACCGGCCACTTCAGAATATGTTACCATAGAATTACACCTCTGGATATCCCTGAGACTCCTTTGGACTACCAGACCACCGGACCACCTTCCATATTACCAGTGTTGTAACTAACGGCGCTTAAATAAACGCCGTTAGGTAACGAGTAATCTACCAGATTACTCGAAAAAGAAATTGTCCCAGTGGGGCTTTAAAACAGCAAGGGTAGAAAAAATATGGAGATGCAACGTGTAAAGTACAACGTTTTATTGAAAAAAGGTTATGACATAAAAATAGGGAATGAGTTGCGACATAATGCACAATATAAAAATATCCATACACAGATCATAATGTAACAATAAAATACATAGCCTGTGATAGTAACAAGCATTTGTAGTTTCTAACGCGTTTCGACCAAAAGGTCTTCTTCAGAGGATTTTTACTGGTTGCAGCTGAAAAAGAGTAATTTCATAAGTCATACTGTACATAGTTTATCTCTTCTATCCACTCCCTCAAGACGTACCCCGCCCAGTCACAGGACATGGATAGTCCCAGACTATGGGGAAGGGGAAAGCATATGAGGGACGGAGAGGAGAGGAGTTAATTGAAATGTTTAAGTTAAAAAACAGCGCATTTACCAGAATAAAAAGGTATGGAAGGTTCCGAAAAAACAGAGCTCTCGTGTGGTGATAGAGGGGAAGGATGTCCCAGCCTGCGAATCTCCCAAATATGAGTCCTCAATCACTGCCGCATTCCGAGCAGGGCGCCATCTAAGGGTGGCTGTATGTCACCAGACGGAGGAGCACCCGGAAAGGGTACCACACCAAAAGAGGAGAAGGGGGTAAATAGAATGGTGTGTCCTGAAATGAATAGAATGTATTAACTTAAAGGGAACCTATAAAAATATAAAAGTATGGAGTGATCTGTATACTAATGTAGGCACGCATTAGGAGTGCACTGTAGATTATATTCCAAAAATAAGAATTGGAGACCCAAACAGGGAGGCCCAAAGTAAGGTGAGAAAAAAAGGTTTGATGGGACACCCAAAAAAGTGAGAAAGAGGGGTGAAAGAGGGGAGGAAGGGAGGGGAAAATAGGAGAAAAAATATGAGAAAAAATATATGAGTGGGATGAGTGAGGAAGGAGGGAAAAGGGACAAATGCTTCCCTCACCATGCTTCCCGTCTTCTTGTCCCTCCCGGTTGTCCTTCCCTCACCCCCGCTCTCTTATCCTTTCCTTCTCTTCCCTGGTTTTCCCCCCCTCCCCCCTCTCTGCTTCTCTTTCTTTTCACCTTCACAGGTCCCTTCACTCCCTCTCCTCTCTTTTCCCTTCCCCTTTCCCTCCTTCCTCACTCATCCCACTCATATATTTTTTCTCATATTTTTTCTCCTCTTTTCCCCTCCCCTCCTCCCCTCTTTCACCCCTCTTTCTCACTTTTTTGGGTGTCCCATCAAACCTTTTTTTCTCACCTTACTTTGGGCCTCCCTGTTTGGGTCTCCAATTCTTATTTTAGGAATATAATCTACAGTGCACTCCTAATGCGTGCCTACATTAGTATACAGATCACTCCATACTTTTATATTTTTATAGGTTCCCTTTAAGTTAATACATTCTATTCATTTCAGGACACACCATTCTATTTACCCCCTTCTCCTCTTTTGGTGTGGTACCCTTTCCGGGTGCTCCTCCGTCTGGTGACATACAGCCACCCTTAGATGGCGCCCTGCTCGGAATGCGGCAGTGATTGAGGACTCATATTTGGGAGATTCGCAGGCTGGGACATCCTTCCCCTCTATCACCACACGAGAGCTCTGTTTTTTCGGAACCTTCCATACCTTTTTATTCTGGTAAATGCGCTGTTTTTTAACTTAAACATTTCAATTAACTCCTCTCCTCTCCGTCCCTCATATGCTTTCCCCTTCCCCATAGTCTGGGACTATCCATGTCCCGTGACTGGGCGGGGTACGTCTTGAGGGAGTGGATAGAAGAGATAAACTATGTACAGTATGACTTATGAAATTACTCTTTTTCAGCTGCAACCAGTAAAAATCCTCTGAAGAAGACCTTTTGGTCGAAACGCGTTAGGAACTACAAATGCTTGTTACTATCACAGGCTATGTATTTTATTGTTAAATTATGATCTGTGTATGGATGTTTTTATATTGTGCATTTTGTCGCAACTCATTCCCTATTTTTATGTCATAACCTTTTTTCAATAAAACGTTGTACTTTACACGTTGCATCTCCATATTTTTTCTACCCTTGCTGTTTTAAAGCCCCACTGGGACAATTTCTTTTTCATTATATTGGGGTGTGCAGCCACATCTCTCCACCCACAAGTCTGTCTCTTTTTTCTACCAGATTACTCTTCCCCTCTTGGCAACGCCGCTCCTATTACTGGGGCGGCGTTACCGTAATTACTTACCTCCTGTGTCAGCAGCAGCCGTCAGCCATCAGCCATCCATTATCAAAAGCCGCGCCTCCTCAGGCTGTTCCGTGATAGGCGGAACAGTAATTTTCCCAGCAGTGCCTATGTTTAGTGTTCAGCCTATCATGGATGCCTTCTCATCCTCAGCCTCGGATGATGAGAAGGCATCCGTGATAGGCTGAACACTAAACAGAGGCTCTGCTGGGAAAATTAGTGTTCAGCCTATCATAGAACAGCCTGAGGAGGAGGCGCGGCTTTCAAATAATGGAGGATGGCAGCCGACGTCTGACATGTGGAGAACAGGAGAAGGTAGGGAGATCGTCGTTGAGGCATTTTACAGGCACAGTGAGGCATGTATGATGGCACAGTGACTCACTGTGCCATCATACATGCCTCACTCACTGTGCCTGTAACATGCCTCATGCCTCACTGTGCCTGTAACATGCCTCATGCCTCACTGTGCCTGTAACATGCCTCATGCCTCACTGTGCCTGTAACATGCCTCATGCCTCAATGTGCCTGTAACATGCCTCATGCATCACTGTGCCTGTGACATGCCTCACTGTGCCTGTAACATGCCTCATGCCTCACTGTGCCTGTAACATGCCTCATGCCTCACTGTGCCTGTAACATGCCTCATGCCTCACTGTGCCTGTAACATGCCTCATGCCTCACTGTGCCTGTAACATGCCTCATGCATCACTGTGCCTGTGACATGCCTCACTGTGCCGGTAACATGCCTCATGCCTCACTGTGCCTGTAACATGCCTCATGCCTCACTGTGCCTGTAACATGCCTCACTGTGCCTGTAACATGCCTCATGCCTCACTGTGCCATTATACATGCCTCATGCCTCACTGTGCCTGTAACATACCTCATGCCTCACTGTGCCTGTAACATGCCTCATGCATCACTGTGCCTGTGACATGCCTCACTGTGCCGGTAACATGCCTCATGCCTCACTGTGCCTGTAACATGCCTCATGCCTCACTGTGCCTGTAACATGCCTCACTGTGCCTGTAACATGCCTCATGCCTCACTGTGCCATTATACATGCCTCATGCCTCACTGTGCCATCATACATGCCTCATGCCTCACTGTGCCATCATACATTCCTCATGCCTCACTGTGCCATCATACATGCCTCATGCCTCACTGTGCCATCATACATGCCTCATGCCTCACTGTGCCATCATACATGCCTCATGCCTCACTGTGCCATCATACATGCCTCATGCCTCACGGTGCCATCATACATGCCTCACTGTGCCATCATACATGCCTCACTGTGCCTGTAACATGCCTCACATGCCTCACTGTGCCTGTGACATGCCTCACATGCCTCACTGTGCCTGTAACATGCCTTACATGCCTCACTGTGCCTGTAACATACCTCACATGCCTCACTGTGCCTGTAACATGCCTCCTGCCTCAAAAAAAGTCAGTTACTTTTCTGAGTAACTAATTACTTTGCCAATGTAGTAACTGAGTCACTAACTCAATTACTTTTTCGGAGAAGTAATTTGTAACTGTAACTAATTACTTTTTTAAAGGACGAGCATATTACTAATATGATGTGCTCCTACCTATCCACCCTTTTGATATCTTTCCAACGGATCTCCAATTCAATAAGCCTTTTATGACACCCCCGGGTACGGGCGGTCGCAGGTTTTCCGGTAAGCCTCTTGTCTCTCCATGGTGTTGGGTCTCACATGGTAAATTTTATATATTATGCCTCACATTTCATGAATAATCTACTTTACTGAATTCACATTGCACTAGGATCTTGATTCATGAACTCAAGTCACTTATGAATTATATGCATATGTGTACAGTTGTTTTATTTCTAATTTCTGAGCACTTTATGATGCATTGGACTTTTATTTTATAGTTTTTGTTGCACATTGTACTGATTATATGTTTACATGATTACATTACATGACTAATGTTTAATATCCACGGTCAATATTTGCACATTTGCACTTTAATACCTATGTTTTTGGTACATGCATATCTGTATCAACTCATTTTATTTTTATAGCGCTGCACTTTTTGTTATATTACATAAAGCCTGACAAAGGAATCCAAGTTATTCCAAAAGCTTGCATCTTTAATAATTGATTCTCGAATGGTCTTAATCACCAGTGTCACCAGGATTGAAAGTGAAAATAAATCCAAAATTTGGAGTTGCGACCAGAAGAGGAATAGAAATCTTCCAATGGAGACACTTGTTCCCATGACAACTGGCTAGGAGGGGGCTTCTTAATCAGGGACAGCAGTTTTAACATACCCCTCCTCTATCCAAAGTGACAAAGTGAAAAAAGTTATTCCAAAAACTAGATAGTTACATAGATAGATAGAACAGAAAAATGATCTGTTTATTTCCCTACCAATTTACACATTTACCACCTCTGACTGGAGGCCTTTTCATGTATAGAAGACACTGCTAATACATTTATCTAATTTAATTTGTAGCATACAGTATAAAGTACTGGCGCCTGTTCCTGCAGTATGCATCCTGTGAAATATGTGTTTCCTCGTTACTGAATCCATTCTTGTGAATCGAAGTTTCAATCACATTTAGCACTCTGAATTGCCCCGATGACGAAACTCCTTTGTTAACCCAAAATAAATGTTAGTCTTCGAACATCACACTCCAAGGCTGTTTTCTCCACTGCATATCATTTGGCCGTCATCCCACGCCTTCCAGCTCGTTATAAATATGCATCCGCTGCTGGCGCTACCCCAATCATCTCTGCAATCAGAGCTTTTAATTAGGTTAATTAAATTGTATCAAAGCTCACAGGGACGCAGCTCACTGATGCTGATGAGGCATCCACAACAAGACCTTAACTCTAGCTTCTAATGAAGGCCCCTCTCGCTGCTTTAGCTAATGACAGTGCATAATAAATGAGATATTCCCTAGGAAGGTACATCAGGGGCCAGTGCTTAAGTAAATGATGAGCCGGCTTCATACTATTTCTGGCTCAGGGTCCTGCCTGGTGTAGACATACCCTGGGAATGAGAGGGAGCTAAATAATGAATGCGCACCACGGCCGTCTGACCTAGGGATTTATAGCTGCTAAAGCAGCAGACGCTATAATAAATATTGTGCTAGGACAGATAGAGGACTTTTCAAGAACCAGTCCCATTAGCTCAGCTAGAAAGCAAGATGGTCATATAGTTATATGTTATTAATGTTCCTAAACAAATCCACTCAAGCCTAAATCAACTGAAAGTAATAACACTGTGGAGCTGATTTACTAAAACTGGAGAGTCCAAAAGCTGGTGCAGCTCTGCATAGAAACCAATCAGCTTCCAGCTTTCTTTGTCAAAGTTTAATTAAACAAGCTGAAGTTAGAAGCTGATTGGCTACCTTGCACAGCTGCATCAGATTTTATACTCTTCTCTTCAGTTTTAGTAAATCAACCCCTATGTGTAATATATATATATATATTTACTAATTCCTGTGATAGTCTCTACTCTCCATTTAAAAGGGGCTCATCTTTTATAATTGTAACTGTCTCTATACTGATTCCTAGAAAACACCCGACTTGATAGGAGAGGGGGTCCTTTTGCAAGTTCTCTTTTTCCTCTACGGGAGTTGTTGTGTTCCTCGTCGGGCTGGTTTTCAACGAGAAAAAAGGTTGGTGCGTATGCTCAGAAACCCGCGCACCTTTGGTAAAAGTAGTGTTTGTAATGGAAATAGCACATTTGTCACGCTGTTACAGACTGAAAAGTGAAAATGTCTCTTACCAAACTTTTACCTAACACGCAGTAACATGAGATTAGCAAAAGGAGCCCCAAGGGTTGTGCCAGTGGAATCGAACTTCCCCTGCCGTTGTATGTGTTGAAGTCACCGCGTTTGAGAACGAGGAGATTTGGTCTTGACAACGTGTACGCAAAGACAGCTTGTCAAGTTTGTCGACAAGCCTAACAAGGAACTCATTGAGGAAAACGATGTTTAATTTACGACGAGTTCCTCGGTTGTGTGTACGAGGCCTAAGTCATTGAGTCAGCAGTACTTCTTCAGCGCAGTGGCTGTATTGGCAGCTGAACCACCAATGAGGTTAGTGGCAGTGTTTTTAAAAGTGTAGTGTATTTCACTTACAACCGTCTCTCCTTTACAAGACAGTTCCTCTTCAACAGGTAATCTTTAAAAGAGTAGGTTCTCACTCAAAGCAGCACACTGTCTTAGGGAAGGAAAGTTTATTTTATATAGCAGTATCTTCAAAAAAACTAGCCCATTTCTTTTTGTTTTGTGTTTTTTTATTAATCTCTTTCTATTAAAAGTTTGCATATAAAAGGTATAGACAAACAAACCAGTCAAGTAAAAAAACTATCACCTGTGACTAATATAGTGTGCCCCTCATCCTAAGGGCTCTTTCACATGGAGCAGATCCATATTGATCCGCTCCGTTAGCCCGTTTGCTCAGCGGGGATTCCTCCGTAAGATCCCCGCTGAGCTGTTGGCTGACAGGGCGGTCCCCGCACACTGTGCAGGGACCGCCCTGTCTTTCCTCCGCTCTCCCCTATGGGGAATCAGATGAACACGGACCGTGTGTCCGTATTCATCCGATCCGCCAGACGGAAGAAAAATAGGATTTTCTTCCGTCCGAAAAACCTGGATCTTGACGGAGGCAGATGTTTGCAGACGTTAGCGGATGCTCATCCGCTAACGTCCGCGATCCCATAGGGAAGCATTGTGAGTCTGTAAACGGACTTATGAAAAGCGGACCGTTCGTCCGCTCGTGTGAAAGGGGCCTAATTTATAAACTAAAGGTGTTTTTGGGACTTTAAATGAAGCGTATAGGATCATACCTCCATCCTTATATCTAAAATCAAGAAGAGGGGGTTGGGACTCTAGATGAGACACAACTTTGTAAATAGTCCATGTAAAATTACATATTTATTTACTCTCATAAACAATAAGTAGCATAGTACATTTGAAGTTTGTACATTCATTAATGTAGATTATAATACAGTTGTGCTCATAAGTTTACATACCCTGGCAGAATTTATGATTTCTTGGCCATTTTTCTTACTTTTCTTTTACTCAGAATGCTGCTTGGCATCCTCAATTCCTGGGATATCTTTTTATATTCCTTTCCTGTTTTATACAGTTCAACTACCTTTTCTCGCAGATCCTTTGACAATTCTTTTGGTTTCCCCATGACTCAGAATCCAGAAACGTCAGTGCAGCACTGAATGAAAGATGCAAGGGTCTACTGCAGCAGATGTCAGCAGACATGCAAGTCTGCCTGAAAAACTGACAAACAGACTGGATCAGACAACCCATGTGAAAAGGGCCTAATACATTAGTTTGGACTCTGGACTGGAAACCAAGGCCAAGCAAACTTTGGTACTGTAAGTATTTTTCCACATTTAATTACCTTTATTTTGCTGTTGCTATTTTGTAATATCTTTTTTTGAAAATATTTTAATGCAACTTTTTTATTAAAATTATATTTAAAGATTGTTAGGCTGATTCTCTAAATACTCAAGAAAACAACGAATCTATAAACTTTGCTAAAGGTAAACATTTGCTAAAGGTTAGATATCAGGTATTGTGTGTGCATGTAAAGGAGTAACTGTGGAGTCTATTATGTATTTTTTGTAAAGATATGCAGCAGCTATGGGCCCAAAAGTAATGTGAAAATATTACTTTTGTCTGCATGGGCAAAGCACAGGTTCACTTTAAATATAGTGGCTCGGATTCACAAAGGAGTTACCCCAAAGTATCTCCAGATACACCGTCGTAATTTAAAATGTGCGCCTTCGCATCTTTGCACCAATTCACAAAGAGAGATCCCCCGAAAAACATGGCTTCAGTCATCCGGGGTAACTTGCCTATGCCGGCGTATCGTGGGCGCATAGTCACGAACGTAGATGCGCCAGGCAGCTTCATATACATGCTTTGCGCAAGGCTTACGTCCGGCGTAAAGTCACCCCTGCTATATGAGGCGCAGCTAATGCTAAGGTATGGGCCAGGGAACGTCACGTAGGTTGGGCGTAGGTTACGTTCACACGTCGTAGGCTTTGCGCGCTGACGTCACTAAGGCATTCTATCCGACGTGATTCGGAGCATGCGCACTGGGAGACGTCCACGGCCCATCATTTGCATGGGGTCACGGTTCATTGTCATAAAACACTCCCACTGCCTTGCTACTTTGAATTACGCGGGCTTACGCCGGCCCATTTACGCTATGCCGCCGTGACTTAGGGAGCAAGTGCTTTGTGAATACAGCACTTGCCTCTCTAAGTTGCGGCGGTGTAGCGTAAAAAAGATACGCTACGCCCGCACAAAGATACGCCCGGTACGTGAATCCGGGCCAGTGTCTTCAATTCTGAGAAGTCTGTGTATAATTGTGTGCTTGCATCAAAAGGCTATCAACTTAAATATGAGTCACCTTTATGGCTATATTTAAAACTGTAATGTAATTACTTTATAGATACATTATTATTTTTTTTATATAATATAGGATATTTTTGGGCTAGAGGTAGAGAATATTTTTATTCATCAGTTCTTTACTCTATGTATGTATCTTTATGCATTGATCCTTGTTTGTATTTAAAGAAAAGGGCATTTCTAAATCTTTTTTGGCCAAATGTCTCATATGGATCACAGGAGTGTAGTTCATTCTGCACTTCTGTGACCTGTTTTCAGCAGACAGCGGGCTAAAGCCTGCTGTTGGGTAATTTGACTCAGCCAGTCCAGGTTTGGGAAAGATCCTGACCATATGGTTGATATCCAGCCAGAAGTCTGGACTGGCACATAGTTCAGCCTCCCAGCAATCCACTGAAAGAGCAGAGCAGGAGAACTGAGCGATCAATGGTGTTTGACTGCTAAGTTCTCACTTCAGAGCTGGCAAGGGATAGATGCAGCATTGGATTGATGCTGCATCCACCTAGGTGAGTATATATTTTTTAATCCTGAGCTTCTCTTTTAAACTATATATAAAGCCTAAACTTTTTTTTCATTTTGGATAGAGTAGTGAATGATAAAACCCCAGACATCTGTTTAAAACACATCCCTTCACTTTTGGTCCTGTAGGCACAGCGGAAGTGAAAGAATAACTCCAAATAGTTGTAAACCTCTTAAGTAGCTGTTACTAGAGCAAATGCTGTATTGGAAAATGTCCCCAATGTTCATGTTCTGGTGGCAGCTCCAAATTTTAGATGTTCCCTAGCTTTTAGTTCCAGTGAGAGTTACAGTATCTCCAGGATAAACAGAGATCATGAACCCCCCCCCCTCCCCCCCCCCCCCCCGGGTGAACACAGATAGCAATAATAACTAATAGGCATTCTTCTTTTTTTTCTTTTCTTTTTTACCACGTCAGCCACAACCAAAGCTGGAGAACAGCTCATAGTTCTATGCTTCATTTGTCTCCAAAGCAGTTTGCATCATCTGTGGTTTCTGTTTCATTCAGCCCCCTTTTCTTTTTTTCTTTTTTTTTTTAAATATATGTATCTAAACGGTATTTTAAATTTATAAACAAAGGGGCATTGGCTTTCTAATCTTTCCAGTGCGGCCTCCAACTAGGCACAGAGGAAAGGGAAGATAAGAAAAACCCTACTTACAATACAGAGTAAATAAATACTAGCCTCGCCCCCCCAAAGAAATGTAACCCACTTTCCCGTTTCCCTCACCCTTCCCCCCTCTCCCCCCCCCCCCCACGTGACTCCCAAAGGACCCTTCTTAATTTGTTATTTGATTTATCTGTTTGGTTTATAATCCCTTTTCCCTTTTTTTTTCTCTTTTTTCTTTTTTTTTTTCCTTCCTTTTCCCCCTTTTTTTCTTGTCTCCTTTCCTTTCCCTTTTTTCATCCCCTCCTTGTCAGAACTGGTAAGTTTTCTAGTTCCTATAGCTATCTATCCTCAGGTTTTCCGCGTAGCTCCACATCTTTTTGTACTTTTTCCAACTTTTCCATTTTTCCTTAAGATCTTGGTTTACTTCCCCCGCCATCTCCTTCAACTCTTCCATTCTATAGGTTTACTCAACTGCATCGATCCATTCCCACATCCTAGGTGTTTCTACTTTCTGCCAGTTCTTTGGGATGAGCCTTTTAGCTGCGTTGAGTAGACGGGGGATGAGAGACTTCTTATACCTTATTACTCCTTCTTGCCCTCCATGAAAGAGAACTACCCAGGGGTCTTTTTTATTTCTTTGCCAGTGATCTCTGTTATTTGCCTCAAGATTTGTTGCCAGAATTTTTGAATCTTTGGGCAGGTCCACCACAAGTGTGCCATGGTTCCTCTTTCAGGGCAACCCCACCAACAATGGCCGGATTTCCCTTCCGTGAACCTGCTCACTTTGTCGGGCGTGGCGTACCAGCCCGAGATACATTTGTAGTTTGACTCAGCGGTTCGCATATCTATAGCCGAGGAGTGGGTCAGTTTCATCAGCCTTTCGCAAGTGTTGTCCCCTCTTAGTGAGCCCAACTCTCTTTCCCATTTCTGGATGAATGGTGGCTCCCCCAGCGCCTCCACCCTGAGCAGAATCTTATAAAGTTTTGACACTGTGCCTTTTGAGTTTTCTGTTTTGCACAGTTTCTCAAGCGGAGTGAGTTCTGAACTCGTCCGCAGAGGTTATGGGAGATGTTGCACATTCTAACCTTCCCCACCCTATTAAAAATAAAGAAATAAAATACAGTTTTTGCTTATAAATATATTTTAAATATATACAGGAGCTTACATCCTGGTCCTTTTAGTCTATATAGAAAGTCTTGATTATTGTCAATTTAAAAGTACACATGGCTCTGTTTGTACACCAAACCACTCTACCACTTTTGGACACTTTTTTTGGGGGGGGGGGCGAGTGGGTACCTGGTTTTGACAGATCCCACTGTTTCCTCCACTCTTTGCCCACAGCCTTTCTGGAACATGTCACAGGTACCAGAAGGCTGCGGGATCATTCACAAAGCACAGCGTGGCTCGTGCATGCACAGTGGGATGCACAGTGGGCCATGAATAAGCACTGACCAAGTTTGAAACGCGTCGACTGTATATGATTCTTGCTGTGTATTTGCGCTGTTTGCTTATGTTTCTTCAATAAAGACAACTCAAGAGTTCTTTGGTGTGCGGCCGTCCATCCATTTCCTGCTATTTTCCACAGTGGGAAGCTGTTGACTTTGAGGAGGTTATGAAGATCCTCATTATCCCCTTCACGCCTAAGGGTAAAATAAATCTTAGTCCCTAATTCCAATTTTGCAATTTTCGACTTGTGTTAGTAAAACTGTACATATCATCACATATCATCACAACCAGGTGAATTATACCTTGTTTTTTGGGGGACAAATTGGGCTTTCATTTGGTGGTAAATAATTATAGATAAATAATTATATTTATTTATTTACATTGACACTCATTGTTAGGAGAATACCTGTATGAGTACCAATGGCCGAAAATGTCAAGCTAAGCCCCAGTTTCAGTCTTTAAGAGGTAGAATTGTCTGAGTCGCTAGACAGAAGAGTTTCGTAGTCAGGGGTTACAAGCCAGGGTCGATGCAGGAGAAGGGTTTCATAGTCAGGGGTCACAAGCCAAGTCGATTCTAAGTAGCAATAAAAATGTAGCTTGAGGCAATGGATGGAATAATGTATGGAGCACAATCATCTAGCAAACAGGAAGTGCAGATGCATGGCTTAAATCAGGAAATTCAAATGAGGATGAAAATGTTCAAGATAAATCAAGGTTCAAGACAGGATCATCCAAGGTATTGTTCAGAGAACTGTCTAGCATTTTAGGTGGCTTAACAGGAAGAGACATCGCCTGACACAGCAGAGCTCCCAGGTTCAAATCCAGACCCTGACATTACCCCTCCCTCTCAAAGGACCTCCCCTTGTTTGGCTTATCAGGATATCATCTGTGGACATTTCTGAGTAAATGAGTGCAATGCATATTTTGTTTTGGTTCCCACTAGTGTTGCTCACGAATATTCGCATTGCGAATATTCGTTACGAATATTGCATATTCGAGTATTCGCGAATAAATCGAATATCGCGGTGAATATTCGCTATTGCGAATATTCGTATTTTTTCAAATTTATTTTTAAAACAGATCACATCCTAGTGATCTCCATCGACGTCTAAAAGCATTGCTGGTATGATTAGAGACCCTGGGCCGGGTAGCTGAGGCGATCCTTTTATGTTGCCGAATATTCGCAATGCGAATATTCATATTACTAATATTCGCGAATACTTTCTCTGCCCTTCTGTGTTTTGTGTATAAAAAAAAAAAAAAAAATTAGCTTTAGTTTAGTCATATAAGTTTGTGTAAGTAGAGTTAGTGTTTAGTGCATATTAGTTTAGTAATCCAGGAAATGATCTCCGTTTTCGCGTGTTGACGAGAATTTCGCAATCAATTTTGCATTCGCATTAGCGAAATTTTTTGATAAAATATCACGAATATTCGATATTAACGAATATTTCGCGAATATTCTTCTATATATTCGTGAAATATCGCGAAATCGAATATGGCGTATTCCGCTCATCACTAGTTCCCACAAAACTTTTAGCCATAGCCTTTCCATCCTACTGTACTGTAGTTTACTACGAACCAAGAACTTTATCTATTATGAATTCTTGCTTCCCTTGCAGTTGGTCTGTGCCAGATGGAGGATATATACGTACAGAAATGTGATTTCTTCTGAAGGGCTTTAAAAGGGCCATATAAAAAACAGGATGTATTTTCATTGGAGGAGGTAGCTCCAGTTTGGAGGTGACAGGGTTAATTTGTTCAATAACTTTGAAAGGATCAATGAACTTAGAACCAAGTTTCTGAGAAGAAAGTTTAAGCTGTAAAACCAAAACCAAAAAAACTAAAGGGTGGGGGCCAATTGGACTATTGCGGTACAGATAAGTGGATGAAATCAAATATGGAAATACAGATATAGAAAGAATTCCAATAGGATTTTATTAATACAAAATCAATAAAACACACATAGTAATGTACATTACATAAAAATGTAGTGACAAACCATACATATCACCAGTATAATGGTCCCCTAAGGGGGAAAATCACAGTGGGATTGAGGGTCACGAAGAACATCTCTATTAGTTTTGCGGCCAATTGCCGATTCGTCAGGAGAAAATCTGTAATTAATTAACAAGTAATCAATAACTATACAATTTGACAGCTGTAAAAGTACAGTCAAACCTAGTAAATATAACAATATGTACATTGGGGACGGGCTGGGCTGCTTACCTAAAAACCACCACAGGTCGAGAATAACAGGTGTCACCAGACAAGGTCTCCCGCGGTGACCAAGGGGGACATGCAAATTAATGGACCTACTATCTGGATTGATAAAATAAGGTATTATTGATATATATATAACCAGGGCTTTTTTTCAGGGGGAACTTGGGGGAACTCAGTTCCACCACCTCTGGCTCAGACCCTTTGGTGCCTGCTCATCACAATCACTTGTAAACACAGAAGTCTGGTTTCTGTGTTTACAAGTGACAGCTCTGCACTCTGTGTGTAACCCCCTGAACTCTGTACTCTGTATGTAATGCAATCCTTGTATTTAATGCCCCTTTAAGACCCTTCTACTGTTTGTGAAATCTGAACGGGTCCTAAGTTCCTGCACCTATTTTCTGAGAAAAAAAGCTCTGTTATAACCAATATGGTTCAAGGGATGGGGAGTTCATTAATACATGAGCACTCTGTGATAGTGATAGGGAATGGTGAGGGAATAATTTGAGGATGTGAGAGAGTGCGTAGGAAAAGGGATGGGGAAGGGAAAAAAAGGGGGAAGAAACCTAATGAATAGGAAGGAATGGTTCATCTGTGTCTAGTTGCAATTTCCTTATAGGGTTCTTGAACCTTGTGTAAAGGCTTCTTTAGTAATTCTTGATTGTCTTGTAAAGCACATCGCAATGGTACAGGGAGGGTCATAACAGACCTACAGGGAGAGAACATAATCCTTTACATCTGTTCGATAAGAAGGCCACCAAAAGGTACGGGTCAGGAGGTCTACTGTTTTACTAATTCCAGGGTGACCACCGGTAGGTTTTGAATCAATCACCAGCTGAAGAACCGTAAATCGTGCCTCTTCAGGTACATACATTCTTCTTTCAAAGGTCCAGTGTCCATCAAGAAAGTCCATGTGCAAATTTTCTGGTGGATTAAGAGTGAATCTCTATCATAAACTCTATTTTTGACACTTGTTGCTTACAAGATAAAAATCTGTATTTTTTGCTAGAAAATGACTCAGAACCCCAAACATATTATATATATGTGTATATATATATATATATATATATATATATATATATATATATATATATATTTTTTTTTTTTTTTTTTTTAGCAAAGATCCTAGAGAATAACATGGCATTGTTGCAATATTTTATGTCACACAGTATTTGCGCAGCGGGCTTTAAATGCATTTTTTTTGGGAACACTTTTTGGGAACACTTTTTTAATTAAAAAAATAAGAAAATGGTTAGGTTAGCCAAATTTTTTTTACATATTGTGAAAGATGATTAAAGTGTCACCTATGAAGATTTTTTTTATTATTATTTATTTATTTATTGATTTTTTACAATAGTTTTTATTGGAAAATTTTCAAAGTACAAAGAAAAGAAATAAAAGAAAGGTACTCACCAGCATTCCCAAAGAACAGCAGGGAAGATTGTATAATGGTAGCATTTCCATAAACATAATGAGATACACAAAATATGGACAGGAACAACAACAATGTGTCAACACATAAAAGCAGGAGGGCGACGAGCCCGTCTCTTCCTCCTGCTAAATTCCAAACAAAATAATAGGGAGTGCAGTGGGAAGGTCAAGTGCTGAGGAGGAGGGAGAGGAAAAGGAAGGGGGGAGGGGGCAGGGGGATAGGGGAAGGATGGATACCTGTAAGACCACGATAAATACAAATCTACATAGATATTTGCTTAGAACACATCAAAAGAACATAACGTAAAGAAGACAGTTCAATTCTAGTGCAGTCGGAACCATTCCGTCCAAGGCTTCCATTGAATATCAAACTTAGCTCTCCTACCTTCCCTGCTCGCCAACAAAGACTCAAACGTGTAGTTAGTCCGCGTAAGCTCAAGGACCTCCGTTACATTTGGTACCGAGTTGGATTTCCAACTGCTAGTCAACAGCAATCTAGCAGCTAGCAAGATATGAGTGACTACAATTTGGAACTCCGGGGGGAAACCCTCTATTCCTAGGTTCAGTAGCGCCACTTCAGGAGTAGGGGGTGTCAGTATGCCTGTCAGACGTGAGATACATCTAAATACACTCCTCCAATAGCTAGTAAGGCTCTTACAGAGCCAAAAAATTTGGAAAATGTTGCCCACCTCCCCGCAACCTCTCCAGCATAGCGGGGAGGCTGAGGGGTAGAATTGAGCTATGCGGTACGGAGTGAGGTACCACCTCAGGGCTATCTTTTGGGAGAGCTCCCAGTGATTAACGCACCTGGAGGCTTTGTATATAAGTTTAAACGAGTATTGCCATTGGACCGGAGAGAATGTTTTGCCCAAATCTATTTCCCACTTACGAAAGGGGGGGGGGGATGCCTTGAAGAGTAGTTTATCCTGGAAGAGGTCATAGAAGAGGGAGATACCCTTATGGGAGGGGGTCACTTTAGTGTAGAATTGCCAAATGACATCATGAATCAGTAGGTGGGGGGATTGTAAAGTTTTGAGGAAATGGAGGCCTGTGCATGTTTAAAACAATCTGCATGCGACAGACCATACTCTGCAGCAAGCGTGTCAAACGACTTGAGCACATTTTAGCAGAATAGATCTTCAATCCAAGTGATACCTTTAGCTGCCCAATTGGAGAAGGAGGCATATGGTATGACGCACGAGAGAGCCTCAATGGGAATCGGGACAGGAGTGGTGTTGGAGGACTTATGAGCCAGACTACGTAGGTCCCTCCAAGCCAACAGGGAGGCCTGGAACGTTAGGGGTAGTTGGCGCAGAGAAAGGGGCTGCCAAGCATCAAGTATCAGGACACTGTACAGATCCCTGGTCGGGCAGAGGGCCTGTTCTATACCGCACCACAGGGTGTCAGGAGTGGGGGATATCCAATGTCTAAGTTGAGTGAGTATGGCTGCTCTATGGTAGTCCTTGATATCAATTAGTCCCATACCCCCTACAGATCTATGTTTAATCAGAAGGGATCTCGCACATCTGGGGCGAGTGGTACCCCAGACGTACCGGTTAAGGATTTTATTCAGGGCCTGGAGATGACTATGTTTTAGAGGAATGGGAAGAGTGAGGAAAACATACAAAATTTGAGGTAGGAGCAACATTTTGAAGGAGGCTAATCGTCCCGGCCACGTCAATTCGACCTTGGCTAGGCGAGCAGCCTCCCCGGAAATTTTGTCAATTAGTGGAACATAGTTGGCGTCGGCCAGTTTAGATAAGTCTGTTGTAATTTGGATCCCCAAATATTGTATACTGGATGCTGCCCAGGAGTATGGAAAAGAGACTTGTAGATGAGACTGAAGGCGAGGGGGAAGGTTAAGGCCTAATATGAAGGATTTGGTGTAGTTAATTTTATAGTAGGATATGCGGCTAAACTCTGCGAGAACCCTGTGCGCCTGGGACAGGGAAGAATGAGGTGAAGTCAAAAAGAGAATAATATCGTCCACAAACAGACTTATGTTATGGGAGCGGCCTGATAGTACGAAGCCTGGGGCCCCCGAGTGGGATCTGATTTTTTCCGCAAGGGGTTCTATATGGAGGTTGAATATGGAGGGGGACAAAGGGCACCCCTGTCTGGTGTCGTTGGTAATGTTAAAAGTGGAGGAGAGCATACCCGAGGTGTAAACCTGCGCGCAAGGCGAGGAATAGAGTGCTAGAATTGCCGACAGGATGGGGCCAGCGAACCCAAATTTTTCCAGGACCCTGGTCATGTAACCCCAGTGGACCCTGTCGAACGCCTTCTCCGCATCCAAGGAGAGGAGCAGAGAAGGCGTCCGAGAGGTCCCAGCATAGTGTACCAAGTCAATCACCCTCCTGGTCGCGTCTGATGACTGCCTACCCGAGGTGAACCCTGTCTGGTCCGGGTTGATCAGGGAAGGTAGGATAGGAAGCAGTCTATATGCCAAAATCTTGGCATACAGTTTCACATCTGTATTTAACAGAGATATGGGTCGGAAGTTAGCAGGTGTAGTAGCCACTTTCCCTGGTTTTGGAATAGTCACAATAAAAGCATTAAGCATTTCACTTGGGAAAGAGGCAGAGAGCATCGCTTCAGAGAACACCCTACCCAATACTGGGGCCAAGAGGGAGTCAAAGGCCTTGTAATAGCCGTTAAGGAGCCCGTCTGGGCCCGGGGACTTCCCAGTAGGGAGAGTCCTAATTGCTCGCAAAATCTCAAGCTCTTTGATCGGCATGTTTAGGGATTCTAATTGAGAGTGGGACAAGGTGGGCAGTGCTAAATCAGCCAGAAAGGAGCAGATGACCTCCTCTACAGGTTGAGGGGTGGAGGGGTCCTCCCGGAGATTATAGAGGGAGGAATAGAACTCCGCAAAGGAGTTTGCTATGTCCTGAGGATTATAGATTTTACTGTTATCTGAGTGCTTAACAAGAAAAGGGATAGTAGTTTTCACTCTGCGACTTTTCTGGCGGCGAGCCAGCACCTTACCCGCCCTGTTGCCGGACGCATAGTGGGTCAGTTTAAGGGATTGAACATGTTTATCATAACGTTCAAGAAGCAGTCTCCTGAGGTCCGAGCGCAACCCGAGAAGCCTAGCTGCCGTTGGGGCGTCAGGAGTTTGCCTGTTCTGTGACTCTAGAGAGCGAATTTCAGCGAGTATGGAGTCTAATTTTTGTGCTCTCTGCCTCCTTACCTGTGCACTAAGTTGGATCAAAATGCCTCTAATATAAGCCTTATGGGCACACCAGACGGAGAACGGACTGGAGACAGACCCAGGGTTTACAGTGAAAAATTCCTCCAAATGGGTAGACAGGTAAGACATGTGGGAGGGCTGTTGAAGCAGATAGGGGTCTGCCCTCCATACAAAGGCTGAGGAAACCGGGGCCCCCCGTCCACCACCACCGACACCGGGGGCATGGTCAGACCATGTGATGTCGTGGATGGCGGACGAGGACACCCTCTGCAACAAAACTTTGTCCACCAATATCAAGTCTATACGTGAGTAAGAGTTATGTCTGGAGGAATGGAAGGTGTAGTCCCTTTCACATGCGTGTTGGCATCTCCAAACATCGAACACACTCTCAGCATGCAGCAGGGAGTGTAGAGCAGGCTGGGAACGTTTGGCTCTAGGGGTGGTGTCCATTTCAAAGTCAACCGTCAGGTTGTAGTCCCCACATATGATCAGAGCACCCTTCCGTATCTTAATAATTTTGCAAAAAAGTTTCCTCAGGAAGCGAAGCTGGTGGGTGTTGGGTGCGTAGAGGTTGACCAGTGTGTACAATTTGTTGTTAAAGGACCCAACTAGTACCAAAAACCTGCCGTCAGGGTCAACCAGTGAGTCCTGGAGAAAAAAGATAACAGTATCTTTTATGGCAATGAGAACCCCTTTTTGCTTTTTAGGGGCGGGTGCCTGTAAGATGTGGGGGAATCTGATGTGGGAGAGGGAAGGCGCGCCAGATGCCATCAGGTGTGTCTCTTGAAGGCAGAGAACGTCTGAGCGTAGCTTCAGGGCCTCTTTCCACACAGAAGCCCGTTTGACCGGATGGTTCAGGCCTCGGACATTAAAAGAAGTAACTGTTAGAGCCATATATGGTCATGCAGGAGAATGATAACAGTACCTTGTGACACCACAGCAGGTCCTCCACATTCAGCCAGGTCCAGAAGGCGAGTGTGGACGGTGAACGGAATGTCTTCGTTGGAAACAGGATAGGATCCATCTCAAGGGAAGCGGGGAAAGGAAGAAAAGTCATGAAAACCGAAAATAGGGAGGTTATAACACAAGCAAAAAACGGTGGGAGTAAAAAGGAAGATCCCATCTGGGATCCGAATGCAGGGTAGCTGCACATAATTCAAGGAGGGGAAGTTTGTGGGAAGGAGCTCCAGTAAGGTCAGGGAATTGAGTAGTAAACAGGGTAACTAGAATCCTGAGGCACCAGGTTTTAAGATTTCTTCTTGTTGTTGCGTTTGTGCGACACCAGTGTCCATTCATCATGGGTCTGAACCCTGGGAGAGGATGAGGGGGCTGTTTCCAGTGGGGAATGCTCAGGAAGAATATCCCATTTGCGCAGGAGTTCTAGCCCCTCTTCTAGGTTCATGACTACACTTGAAGCACCGTCCTTAGTTATGATGAGTTTGGTTGGTTGGCCCCACTTGTAGGTGATATTGTGGTTGCGGAGAGCTTTCGTCACTGGGATAAGGGACTTGCGTCTCTGCATAGTGTGCTGTGAGAGGTCCGCATACACTTGTAGATTGGCATAGCGATCAGATGAGTGGGGGTTTTTGCGGAAAGCCAGCATAAATTGGTCCTTTACATGGTAAAAACTTACCCGCATCAGGACGTCCCTAGGGATATTGTCCGGGAGGTGTGCAGGCTTGGGCAGGCGGTGTATCCGGTCAATTACTAGCTCAGATTCAGGCAAGGAAGGCAGAAGTGACCCCATAAGCTCACAAGCATATTGCTGGAGCTGAGCAGGCAGGACAGTCTCAGGGACACCCCGTAATTTGACGTTGTTCCTTCGAGATCTATCTTCGAGATCTGCGACTTTAGCCCTGAGCCATGCGACTTTGTCTGCCTGGTCATTGTGAGAGTCTACCAGGGAGTTGTAGGAGGAAGCGTATTCTCCCATTTTCTTTTCCACATGATCCACTCTGCCACCCAATTCCCCCATCTCCATCCTGAAGCTCCTCATGCATTCCATCATGTCTGAATGCAGGGATCTCCGCAGGGAGACTAGCATGTCCTTTAAAGTAGTGTCAGAGACTGGGAGATTGGAAGTAGGGAAAGCATTGATGGGAGCTGAGAGCTCACGTGTGTCCTCCATGGACCCCTGCAGTGCAGCTGACAATCGCGGCTTGGATTTCACCGGGCTGCAGGAGAGAGGAGTGGATGCCTCTGGGGAGCGGTGTTGTGTCCCAGCCCTCGATCCCGGGCTTGGTGTGGAGATAGACGAGCCTCCTCCGGAGGCTGGAGATCTGCCGCCGGCACCATCTTGGAGCGCACTGTTAGGCCTGGGGGAGAAGAAATCCTCCAGTTTCGCCGGATGAACGGCGTTCTTTCGTTTCTTTGTCATCCCCGGGAGGTGTGCGGGTTTGTAGCTTGTCTCCCGGGTGTTTTAAGTAGCCCACGGTGCCTCAGTGAGCCGATTTCCCTGACGCTGAAGCGGAGCTCCTGACTCAGGCGTCCATTCAGCCGCGCGGTAACCACGCCCCCCCACCTATGAAGATTTTTAGATACTCAAGTCTGGCGCCATTCCACGAGTGTGCAAAGTTTTAAAGCGTGA
The DNA here is from genome assembly GCA_029574335.1 of Rana kukunoris. Classification (NCBI taxonomy): domain Eukaryota; kingdom Metazoa; phylum Chordata; class Amphibia; order Anura; family Ranidae; genus Rana; species Rana kukunoris. Next base: position 337,155,062 of record CM056050.1, read on the forward strand.
CATGTTAGGTATCAATTTACTTGGCGTAACATCATCTTAATACATAAAAATCAGGCTAACTTTAGTGGGGTTTTTTCATACTCGTGAAATCGTTTTTTTTTAAAAACGCGTTTGAAAAATTGATGCGCAAATACCGTGTAACATAAAAAGTTGCAACCAAAACCATTGTATTCCCTAGGGTGTCTGCTAAAACAATATTTATAATGTTTGGGTGTTCTGAGTAATTTTCTAGCAAAAAAATTTGGATGTAAGAGAGAAGTTTCAGAATTGGCCTGGGTGGCAAGTGGTTAATTACCATAAGTAATATACAAATAATTATTATATATTGTTTTTAAGGTAATTTATTATATTTTCAAAAACTGTACTCAAGCAGGTGACTTAGCTGACAAATTACTGAAGTTTTAAGTTATAACTTCAAACCAGTAATTTAACATTAAATATATAAATAATAAATTATTATGTTATACCATATAGCATAATAATATATGATTTAGCTTGATTAAACAGTACCTTTTCAGCAGGTAGCAGATTCTCATTCTCCCTCTTAAAGGAGTTGTAAAGGCAGAAGTTTTTTTTATCTTAATGCATTCTATGCATTGAGATAAAAAAACCTTCTGTGTGTAGCAGCCTCCCCAGCACCACCGAATTACTTAACTGAGCCCCATCTCTCTCCAGCAATGTCCACGAATGTCTAAGTGCCATTGGCTCCTGAGGCTGTCAATCAAAGGGCTCAATGTCTGAATGGACACACAGAGCTCTGGCTCGGCTCCTGTGCTCCCATAAAAGCTGCTGGCTATTTGAGGCACTCGATAGGAGGGAGGGGACAGGAGCAGAAAAGACGGACCTGAGAAGAGGAGGATCCAGGCTGCCCTGTGCAAAACCAACTGCACAGAGGAGGTAAGTATAACATGTTTTTAATTTACAAAAAAACGAGCCTTTACAATCACTTTAACTGTGTGAGAAAAACATGGAATTATGGGTAAATCTTATTTCCATAAACCCATACCTTTTCCTTCTAGTTAAGAGGGCTGAATACAATTAAATGAATTATTCAGCGCTAGAAGGTAAACACACAATGGCTTGCATTAGTTAAGAGGGCTGGGCTGGAAGGGAGCATTTATCTTTTAGACACATGCCCCCTTCTACAACACTGCAGTGTGACGACAGCCTTCACTGCAGTATTTTTATTGGACAGCTTGTTTCAATGGTGCTTTACTATTGGTTGAAGGTTTAAAGCTGTCCATTAAGCTCAGTGCTTCTAACAAGAAGTGAGAGGCACTGTGAGCTCATCCTCTCAGTCTGCTGCAAACAGAGTGTGCCAGCTTGTATTTAAACTGGCCGCTCTGTAAATAGCTTTTGACAGGCTGCACAATAAGCCCTGTATCTCTGGAACTATAAGTGGCAGGAGCCCCACTTGACCAGTGGCAGGGTAGGACTTCTGCTACCCACCAGGTTCGATTATTATTATTTATTGCACGTCCTTGGTCCAAAGGGCATTACTAAAGATTCATAATGCCCATATCTTGTTTGAAAAGCCATCTTCCATTTATCTCTAGGTTGAATATGGACAATATTATATGCACCCCACAGATAAAGTTTGGTAAAAAATCTTAGCTGTTTTCAGTCTCTCAAATACTGTAGCTCTGGAATTAATGAAATTTGGTAACGGTACTTCACTGTAATTTTATTTAACTCTCTGTAATCAATGCATGGGCGCAGGGTTCCAAAGTGTTTTGTTTTTTTTTCAACAAAAAAATAGCGGGACTCAAGCAGGGGAAGTTGAAGGGTGGATAAACCCCTTTGCCAGACTTTCTTGATGAAAGCTCCTTAATGCATTCAGTTCTGGCTCAGAAAGGTTGTAGAGGTGGCCAAAGTGAAATTGGGGCACCTGGTACAAGCTCTTTTTGGCAATCATAGGCACGGTGCTTATCACAAATGTCCTTAACTGCTTGCCGACCAGCCGCCGCAGTTTTACGGCTGCAGGTCGGCTCGGCTGTGTGAGATCACGTAATATTACGTCATCTCACGAATCAGCCAATAGGGGGCGTGTGCGCCTCCCGCTCGCCCCTGGTCCCGACTCGCCTGCCCAGCGGCCGCGATCACCGTCGGGCACCCGCGATCGCTCGTTACAGAGCGAGAACCAGGAGCTGTGTGTGTAAACACACAGCTCCCGATCCTGTCAGGGAGAGAAATGCCCGATAGCCTGTTCATACAAAAATGTGTCAAAAGTGTCCAAAGTGTCCGCCATAAGGTCGCAGTACCGATAAAAAGCGCTAATCGCCGCCATTACTAGTAAAAAAAAAATATTAATAAAAATGCTATAAAACTATCCCCTATTTTGTAGACGCTATAACTTTTGCGCAAACCAATCAATAAACGCTTATTGCGATTTTTTTACGAAAAATTTGTAGAAGAATACGTATCAGCCTAAACTGAGGAAAAAACTTTGATGTTAAAAAAAAAACTGAGGAAAAAAATCGTTTTATATATTTTGGGGATATTTATTACATCAAATACCACCAAAAGAAAGCTCTATTTGTTGGAAAAAAAGAACGCCAATTTTGTTTGGGAGCCACGTCGCACGACCACGCAATTGGCAGTTAAATTGACGCACTGCCAAATCCGGTCATTGACCAGCAATATGGTCCGGGGCTGAAGTGGTTAAAGTCTCGGTACTGAGGGGGCAATATTTCCAGATTAGTTGATGTCACTTCGATAATAGCAGGTAAGATTTCCTACTTTAGACAGTGTAACTGACAATGTTCTGAAGAAAAGGCAAGGTTTCTGGCCTGCCAGTCAATAGTGGGGTTATGGACTGATACCCATGGTATTCCTAAAATAACAGGAAATTAAGGAGAAGAGATCAGATTGAAAGATATTAACTCTTGGGTGTTGATTTACTAAAACTGGAGTGTGCAAAAGCTAGCGCAGCTCTTCATAGAAACCAATCAGCTTCAAGGTTTTTATTTTGTCAAAGCTTAATTGAATAAGCTGAAGTTAGAACCTGATTGGCTACCATGCACAGGTGCACCAGATATTGCACTCTCCAGTTATATAGTAATTATAATTCTACACCTGTGTTAGTGTCACTGTGAGTGCAGGGGCCGCTTGCCTGTGTACCTCCACCCACCACCAAGATTAGTTGCCACCTTGCATCGGTCTCTCTTAGGCTTCAGCACCAGCAATTGAGGGAGAGGAGCCGATCTGCATAGAAATCAATCTGCCAGAGAATGGAAGGCATAGACAGTGGACGCCGGTGGCCCAGGACTGTGCAGAGCTACAGTATATGCAGCAGAGGATTATCTGATTGCTAAAAATGGAAAGAAAAATTTCTGCTCTGCTGTCACCTCCTGGGCTCCTCTGTTGGCACATATAATTTTACATCCCGCCTAATAAGCGGACCTGACTGTGATCATTAATGTCGGACAAAAAACAGAGACTGCTGCGGCCGCTAAGTACTACGGGCCAGATTCACGTACATTGGCGCATATATTGACCGGCGTAGCGCATCTCCTTTACGTTACATCGTCTCAATTTGGAGGCACAAGCACCGTATCCTCGTAGTATTTGCGCACAAATTTGCGCCGGTGCAACGTAATTTCCAAAGCGTAAGGCGGTGTAATTCAAATTGGGAAGGACGTGGGCCTGTTCCATTTAAATGAGCCGTGACCCCATGCAAATGAAGAGCCGGCCGGATTGCGCATGCGCACATGAAGCAGACCATGGTCAGCACCTCTCTGCGCATGCTCACAACTCGGCACGGCGCAATCAGTGAGATTGGAACTAGGCTCGGTCAACTTAGTGAGCTACGCAGAGAGCTTAAATAGATAGAGACAAACGCCGTTCCTTTGCAAAAGTACATCCATTTGTTTCCCTTCCTACAGCAAGGTGCTTTTGTTCTGTTGTTTGTTCACGTTTGTGGGTTTGTGACTTGTCTTGGAGATATTTGTTGACTATTTTGTATAGTGTTTTGGATAGTGGTTTTCAGAGTGTTGTTTGGTGACTGTTTTGGATACTTTTTGGGTGACTGATTTTTGGTGACTGATTTTTGGTGATTGTTTTGGTTCCAGTTTGTGAGAACATGAGTGAAAGGAAGCGAAAGTTACATTTTTCAGTGCGGGAGAAGGCAATTCTTGCCAGGGCCATTACCCAATATGGCCGTTTCCTGAATGGCACGGAGAGTGCCAACACCACCCCGGCCAGGAAGGCTGAGATATTACAGGCCATCGTAAACTCGTTGGGGGGGAGACCCGGACACACCAGGTGATCCAAAAGAAGATTAATGATCTCCGGCGTGTGGTCCGTGGGAAGCTGGGCAAGATTGCAGCCCATGCCAGGGGCACTGGAGGGGGCCCACCATGCCCTGTTAGGCTGACTGAGGAGGAGCGTGCGGTGGCCCAGACCTTCAACAGGCAGCAAGTGGAGGGGCTGCCTGGCTTTGACTCCAGTCAGGAGGCCGTGAGGCCAGGTAAGTTTTTTTTTTGTTTCTATCTGGTGTGTAGCATGTGTGGGGGGGGGTGGGAATATGTGGCAAGTGTGTGGATCCTCCAACCTGTGAATGTTTTGTGTCATCCACAGATGTGCAGGAGGGTGCTGGGCCATCTGGCCTGACCGTACCATCCCCGGGACAACAGCCTGATGAAGTCCCCCAGACAAGGCCGGAGTCCTCTGAGGAGGTTGAGGAGGAGGAGTTTAAGTTGGAGGAGGAGGTCATGCTTGTTTATTTTGGAGGAGTCTTCCCCTATGGCTGGCAGCAGCCAGGCCTCCATCAGGGGTTGCCCCTCTCACTCCTCCCCCAACAGGGCTCCCCTCCCAAGGGGCTCCCCTTCTCCCCGGCCACAAGCCTCATCTGGAGGCAGGAAGGCAACCCACAAGACTAGGGAGGTGGCCGAGGTTCTGCCTGCCAACCTGAGAAGGGACCAGGCCCTTCAGACCCGCCATCTGGGACAGGTCAGCCAGACTTTGGGGTGGATGGAGGAGAGCCTGTCCTCCATAAAGGATACAGTTGGGGACATGGCCGGCAACTCCCTGGCTCTGATCAATTGCCTAAATGAACAGCAGGCTACCACAGCAGGCATTGGTCAGGATGTGCGGGTCCTCGGTCAGGATGTGCGGGCCCTCACCCAGGCTATCCAGGCCAATACGGCAACAATCAATGCTGGTGTGACCAGAATTGCCGTGGCCTTGGAGGGCAGGCCGCCAGGTGGGCAGAGACCAGGGGATGCTCCTCCTTCCCCAGATTACCCCCCCATGAGTCTGCCCTGCGGAGCCGGGGCCGTGGCCGTGGCCGCCCCAGGCGTGGGTCACGCCAGTGGCGGTAGTTTTTTTTTTCAGATTTTTTTTTTTTTGCTGGTCATTTTTTTTGGGTGCTGGGCAATTTTTTTGGGGGTTTTGAATTAGTTTTGAATGTGGGAGTGACATTCCTGCCGGTAAAGGGGTGTCACCCTCATTCATTTGTGGTGGAGAAGGGTTCCCCAGGACCAGGGAGAAGTGATCCCCAGGTCCGTGTGAATGGTGTATGAATGTACAGTGACATAATAGGAGCCGTGGCGTGGCGTTGCTGCTCACAAGTCCTGCATGGTGGGCTTGTGCTAATCCAATTTGATGAGGATGTGGTGTGTGTGATATAGGGACCACAGTGGTGTGCATGCATGCATTCTCATTGTGCCATGATTAATGTGTGTGTTTAACGTGCAAAGATGCCTAATGTGAGCTGTCTCCTGGCTGCTCTTCCCTCAGAAGACGGGGTAGCCTCGGTTAGGGGGGGATTGTCTGGTTCGGGGGTCAGGTCATCATGTATGTCAATCTCCAGGCCCTTTCTCACAGACTTATCCAGGCATCGGAAACGTGACTTCAGGAGGCCAAAGGTGCGCTCCACGACTGCACGGGTTTTGGTGTGGGCTTCATTGTATCTTTCCTCTCCTGGGGTTTGGGGGTTCCGGATAGGAGTCATGAGATGAGGTCCCAGTGCATATGCAGAGTCACCTGGAAGGGAAAAGACAGGAGGATGTTAGTAGTGCATGTGCCCCTTGTGATGTGTGCATCATGGGGGGGGACAGTCATGCCTGACTCCCATGTCACTCACCAACCAGCCAGCTGTCCCCATACAAGTTATGTTCGAATTCTGTTGGGATGGGGCTATGATTGTATATGTAGCTGTCATGGCTGGATCCGGGGTGTTTGGCACGGACGTGCCATATGAGGCATTTGGCATTGACTATCACCTGTACGTTGATGGAATGCCAATTTTTCCTGATTGCGGTATATGTGCTCTGTCTCACCGGGGGGCTGGAGTGCCACATGTGTGCAATCAATGGCCCCCACGGTGCGTGGGAATCTGGCAATTCTGTAGAAATCTGTCATTGCCTTCTGCAGCAGGTCCTCCTGGGTGGGTTTGATGATTTGGTTGGCCATGCGTCTGAGAATTGCAGGGATAACCTGGTGCACACATCTGCTCATGGAGGATTGTGCCATCCCAGCCACCACTCCACTTGTTCTTTGAAAAGAGCCACTGGCAAGGAAATGGAGTGTTGCCAGGACCTTGACCAGTGGTTGCACTGCATGTGAGCGGTGTGTTGGGCTGGTGATGTCCTCCTGCAGGGTTGTGGTTAATTCCATGATGGCAGCAGGGGGGAATCTGAAAATGCGAGACACCTCAGAATCACTCATGCCAAAGAGGTCTATGCGTGTGCGGTATATCCTCTCCCGTGCCCTCCTCCTTCTGCGCTCATCTAAAGTCAGTAGTATAGCTATGAGCTAGGATGCCCCTGGCATGTTGGCATACAGATTGTTGTCCTGCAAGTGTGGCTGCTCAGCTCGTCCCTAACAGTGTTGCTTTAGCTGACATGTAGACGGATTGTCTAATTTAAAGCCTGCCTTTATATGGTCTAATTTTAGACAGGACGTGCATCTGATGCGCACAGCACGTAGCCTGCGCCGCACAAACTTACTTTTGTGGATCGCCGTATCTCCCTCATTTGCATATTTGCCTAGCAAATCAATGGTGTGTCTAGCGCATTTTTTGCGCGCACGATACGCCGGTCTATCGAAATTACGTCGGTCGAAAAAGTCTAGATTTATGGCGTATATCGTTTTAGGGATACGGCGCATAGATACGCAGGCGCACCTCCTGATACTCCGGCGTAAGTGCTTTGTGAATCTGGCCCTACATTGCTATCAAGTTGCCTAATTGCAGTCAGATCACTGGTTAAGTTGAAATAATGATTCTTGTTTTCAAAAGACTGAAAGACTAAAATTACTTGAGTTGAAGAACTGCTTTTTTAATGATAAAAAATGCAGGATTTTTTTAAATAAAATTGTTGCTTACTACTCTATACTTGTAAAGTGAGAGGTCTTCTTAAAAGGTATGGGTTCCACTTGGTTTACCTATGAAGTGTATATGTGTATGTATGTGGTTAAAAAAAAGTTTAAGCACAACTGTACCAAGTGAGGTGTTTATCGTGGATCTATAGGTGTAGTTTGTGTATTATTTGTGTATAAGAAAAATAAATAAAGTGGGAAAAAATGGACCAGAAATGGGTTTAAAGTGGTTGTAAAGGCTGACGGCATTTACTTTCATGATTTTTATGTATGGAAGTAAAAAACTTCTGTATGTAGCAGCCCCCCCTAATACTCACAACTATAAGGAAGAGTCACTAGTATATGACGCAAAGCAAAGGAAAGTTTGATCATAAAAGAAGGTTAGATGACAGCAATAAAAAAAAAACAGGGTGACTCCTTATTTTGGCATAAATTGTACCTATTTTTTTTTTCTTCAAAGTATAGCACTGCACCCTATGGGACTGCTTGGAATTACCTGCTCATCTGCAATGCTATGACCTGATGAACATTCCAACCCACCCGACACTCTGGGTTCAGACATCCTTGTACCTCTGGAAAGTAATGAATCAGACAACTCTGTGTATTTAGATTCTGATAGCATTTACTTGAATCAACTGAAAGGGGAGGTACACGACGAGAAGAGAACAAATCTGCTAAGCTTTGAAATTCAAAACAAGTTAATAACAGATATGCAGCATGGTAAAACGCCTCCTTTGGTAAGGTAATACTTATGAATGAAACCAAAATGGACTAGACTGGCTCACTAAAAGAGGTTACCTGGTGGAGCTACAATGGCTCTAGTAATGAGAGATCAGGCCTCTAGGTGATAGTACAAGTGCCCTTGTGTAACTCTAACTTTAATGTTCTCGCAGCAGATCTGATGTTCTTCACCGATACGTCGGAGCTCGTTATTTGTAATCCAATTAGATGTAAGGAGATGTAGTAGGTTTCTTGTAGAAAGTGAAGTTAAAGGGTTTGTAATGGAAATTTACTTTACTAATTCACTTCCTGGTTGTCTGTTTCCTGATAACCACAGTGTTGGGAGCTTTCTCTCTGTGGTCACTAACTTCAAGAAGGTGTGATTACTGTGTGTCTAAAACCCCACAGCACCTCCCCTTTGGATCAGATTCATTTTCCAAACCATCACTGCCCTGTATGGCTCTGTGGCTCTGTATGCTCTGTACAGCAGAGAGGCAGGAAACAACTATCAAAAATGAAACTACAGGTACATTATATGATTGTTTTTTATCTATTTTTAATCATTTTTAAAAGGAATCAGTTAACTATTATGTCTCTATACCCTGTAAACAGTCATTTCAGCATACATTTTTTTTTTTTTATTCACAACTACTTTAAAGCATTTAAACACTGCATGCAACTAAATTCAAGAAAGTGTTTTTAAAATGTCGATGTGTCTGATGCAACATGTCCCAGTGATACCGTGACAAGAGTGCAGATAAAAGATGGGCGATTAGTCCTCTCACCGATAACCAGGTAGATTTAATGTCTTCCGAACAGCTTCTGGCATAGCAATGCTTCTACAGCACATTCAGCAATTAGATTTTTCTTATGCAGCTTCACACACCAGCTGGCTGGTCACTGGACTGGTGCGGTAACCCACGGAGCTAAAACCTTCTGGCGTGGGTGGGCAGATGTTACACCGCGTGGTAGGCCATGATGTGGCGGTCCTCTGGTGTAAAGAAAAAAGCTTACTTTACGAAGGTAAGACAAGGCTGTCAAATAGTTATCACAACCTACAATACTGCCAGTCACCACAAGAAGGAGACTCACCCAAAATCTAGCAATCTGGATAGACACACAAAGCTGTACTCTAGCAGCTAGGTGATTCCCACATACTTCTGAGGTTCCCTAAGCTATCATGTGAGCTGGGATTTTTGAACTCCATGGGCACACTCACCTTTTCTGCTTCACATACACAAACACACACGCATGACGCAAAGTAGCCACCATCTGAATTTTGTCAGCTGACTGTTCTGCTAGGCAACCATACAGAAGCACAGATGCCTGTTGCTGGCAATGTAATCTGTCCCTGTCTAATGCAGATACGATAGTCTTTACACACTGGCGCTATTCTGCATACACATCTCATTTTATTTTAGTAACTTTCTGCAATTAAGGAGCACAAAAGGGCTCAGCGACACAATGCAATCTCATACAGACTGACAATTGAGCATTCAGTTACTAGTAATATAATGCAACAACCTCTCCAGGAGTTATGAATTCTTAGCTTAGTACATAGAATGCCAATTATTATATTCATTATCCCTAGGTCAGCAGTGCATAGAAATATGTACAGAAGTATAAAGAAAAGACAGGAAAGAAACTGACATACAGAAATAATAAACTATTTGCTATAAAATAAAAAGGGAGAAAAACAGAAATAAAATTTACCATTCGGGCATTTTCATCCTGTTGACAATAACACGCCAGAAAATCGAGTCATCTCCATGTTTTTGAACTTGCTCCAAATGATACCGTTCACCTTCACGTAAGATATGGATGTGGTACTGCCTTAGCCAATCACCTTTGGAGGTGGTACCTCATCTGATTTGAGCAAAGTTGTTGTCTATTGAAATGGCCACTTATGGACCAGCTGATTCAAATAGCAGAATAGAGTTTGGACGTCTGACACCAACATATATTCCCAATTGTAGTGAGTCCAAATACAACATGACCACAATCAGAATCCATAAAACTGTTAATCAGTCCCTAGGTTGTTTTATAATGCCAAGTCATTTTTGCATCGACATGTAGCTCATAGTTTGTATTGTCAGAAGGAAAAACTGTCCCCACAACTAGATTAAAAGAGAAGTAAGGTTTTAAAAAAAACTAATATTTATACTCACCTAGGTAGATGCAGCATCAATCCAATGCTGCATCTATCCTCTGCCAGCTCTGAAGTGAGAACTGAGCAATTTAACACCGTTGATCGCTCATTTCTCCCCCTCTGCTCTGAGAGAGAGAGTCACGACTGTCAATCACTGGAGCGTTGGGCTGTGGAGGAGGTGGGAAGGGTTGGCTCAGGCTCTTTGCAGATTCCTAAACTGCTGAACCAGCTGCCGATCCAGGCTCCTGGGTGGATCCCGAATATATGCACTGACCCAGAGCCTGTACCAACTCTGTGATGTCAGCCGAAAATGGATCACAGGGATGCAGAATGAACTTCACTCCTGTGACCCACAAGAGACATATAGACAAAAACTACAGACATTGGGAAGAGTGGGGGGGACAGGCAGTAGGGACTGGCGTGGAGGGGAAGAGGAGAAGCCCACAGGACACAAGACAGACAATCTGTGCCAATCTAAGTTCAGTAATATTAGTAACACATTTAATTGAGTAGTATTGCACTCACTGAAAATAGGATAAAAACAGGCACATCTTTATGAGTATTAGATGGACATCAGGGATCCAGAGCGGTATCCAGGCAGTGCTGTGGGGTCTTGTTTGGCGGCGCCAGTGGTTTCTTGTGTCCCAGGCTAGACATGAGGGGCGCAGGAGGAAGCCATCGTGCAGGAGGTCCCTGGTCTCTGGGAGAGGAGGCTGTGACGTGCACGCTTTCGCAACATGCGTGTCCAAAGGAAGCCCACAGGACTAACCACTGCAGGAAGGGAAAGGAGGGCATCTACTTATTGATCCACAGAGGGTGCTGGTAACACTCATGAGACAGATCCTTCTCACCACCGAAGTGGCCAGGATAACACTTTGACACTGGACTGCAGGCACCCAGTCATATGTGTCCCCGCAAAACTTTTAACTCCTTGGCTGCAACGTCCAGAATGGGGAGGAGGATTGGAGATCTTCCAAGTAAAAAGGAAAAAAGCCTATAGAACTGCAGGTCCCAGCAGGCAATTGGGTCCTTACTCTAGACCAGGGGTCTCCATACTTTTCGAGCAAAGGGCCAGTTTGCTGTCTTTGAGACTTCAGGGGGGCCGGATTCTGACCAATGGGGGTAGAAAATGCCCCAGGGCCGAGCATCAGTGAGAATAAACATGGCCCCAGTGTTGGTGAGCAGTACTAGGAGGAATAGTGCTCCATCATTGGTATCAGTGGAAGAAATAAAGCCCCATTGTTGGTGTCATTGGGAGGAATAGTGCCTCATATTGTTGGGAGCAATACTGCCCCAAGGGCCGATTAAAGGCTAGCAAAGGGCCACATCTGGTCCTCGGGCCGCAGTTTGGAGGCCCCTGCTCTAGACATAAATAACTTGCTTGCCTATAGCAGAGAGGGGGTTTATACCAGCTAGGTAGTGCCGTGTTCTTTTTCTGCCTCATGTCCTACTCCTTTAGGTACCGTGTATCCCCAAAAATAAGACCTACCCAGAAAATAAGACCTGCCCCGATTTAAGGAAAGGGCTGCAATATAAGCCCTACCCCTACACGCTGCTCTGCTCTTCTGCAAGCTATCAGTGGGGGATCTTGGACCCCCTCCCTCTGCAGTGATCTAAGAGGGAAAGAGAGCTCCAGGGGGTTACAGATGCGCCCAGCACTTAAAAGAAGGTATGTGGCACAATTGAATTGCAGAAATACACATTTTGCAATATGTGGTGATGTGGATTTTAGAAACTTACAAGCTTTTTTACACAGTTCCACAGGGGATTTCTGACAAGCCTGGGGGAGAGAAAACAGCATATGGCATGATAAGACCTACCCGGAAAATAAGCCCTAGTGTGGTTTTGGTTGCCCAAATTAATAAAAGACCCAGGCTTATTTTCGGGGAAACACGGTATCATTATAAACCCTATGGTCAAGAATAGAAGAGCTGTGTTCATCAATAAACGTAAGAAAAATACCCGTTGATCTTGCCACAAATGCATGTGTCCTTGTCCCTTCCTGTGTGATGAACTGAAAGTAAAGCATAAAACCTTTCTTGTGTAAACTACTAATTGCATCCCTCCACATTTGGACCTGCGGGCTGAAAGGAAAAATCTATGTGTATGGCCAATTTAGGATACATTATGCATAAATGCAGGGGCATTCTATTGAGGACCACTAAATTATACCCATTGTCCATCTTAGAATGCTAAGAACATAAAGGGTTCTTAACTGACATCTGTGATTGTAGAGACAATTTTACAGTGCTAGAAGTGAGACTTGAACTGTATAAGCACTATAAGTTGGTGCTTGTCATCTTATCCACTTCCACCATACACCAGATATCAAGACCTCAAATATTAAAAAAAGGTCAAACAAGCATGCAAGTGACATCAATCCAAAAATTGTGATAGGATCACCACCTTTACCTGGCTGTGAAAATGTAAACTTTGCAAACTCATTGGACATTGAGACCTCACAGTGTAAATAGAGGTTAATATGCCCTTTAACCATTTGCTAACCACCCTATAGCACTTTTACTGCTACAGTGTGACAGTTGTGAGCAGGATCTCATATACACTATAATGACAAATGTATTGGGACACCTGCCTTTACACACACATGAAGTTTAATGTCATCCCAGTCTTAGTTAGTAGGGTTCAATATTGAGCTGACTCACCCTTTGCAGCTATAATGGCTTCAACTTCTGAGCAGGCCGTCATCAAGGTTTAGGAGTATGTCTATGGGAATGTTTGACCATTCTTCCAGAAACACATTTGTGAGGTCGGGCACTGCTGTTGGACAAGAAAGCCTGGCTCACAGGCCCTGCTCTAATTCATCCCAAAGGAGTTCAATCGAGCTGAGGTCAGTTAAAGCGGAGTTCCACCCAAAAGTGGAACTTCTGCATAATTGCTTCCTCCCCCCTCCGGTGTCACATTTGGCACCTTTTGGGTTATGGGAACAGGTCCCCTTCCCCACTTCCGCTCGGCTCCCTCCTCCTTCCTCGGCCGCTGGGCCAATCAGAAAGCACAGCACGCTTTGCGCATGCGCAGTAGGTAACCGGGTATGAAGCTGAAAAGGCTTCACTTCCAGGTTCCCTTACCTGGAATGGTGGCGGCTGCACCCGACAATCGATCCGAAGATCAGCTGGGGTGCCGACATTGTGGGCTCCCTGGATAGGTAAGTGTCCATATAGTAAACATCAGCAGCTACAGTATTTGTAGCTGATGACTTTAAATATTTCCCCCCAAGGCAAAACTCTGCTTTAAGTTACTCCACCCCAAATTCGCTCATTCATGTCTTTATGGAGGGGGATTATGGTGCGTTTTTTTTCATGGCTTGGGCTTGTTTGGGCTTGGCCCTTTAGTTAGAGAGAAGAAAACATGTTAAGGCGTCAATATACAAAGACATTTTGGACAATTTTGGAAATTTCATGCTCCCAACTTTGTGGGAACAGTTTGTGGATGGCCCCTTTCTGTTCCAACATGACTGCGCACCATTGCACAAAGCAAGGTCCATAAAGACATGGATGAGCGAGTCTGGTGTGGAGGATGTAAAAAGAGAACTTCCCTTTTTAATTAACAGCAAATTACATTAATAAAAACACTCCCCAACTGAGTAAACAGTGTGTATCTTCAGCATGTGTAGCCCCATCCAACACATCTGGTCCAGGAGGACATGAACGCATTAGTTGTCCGGTCTGTAAACCAGCTGGGTTCAGTGCAAACCAATGCTTGGCCCCAACCATAGCCACCTAAAAAAAAAGTTGCATATTAAGCTAGGAGTGTGAAGCTGTGTGAGATACAGTTGCTGTAAGACATGTCCATGTACATTCATGATGTGATTTAAAAAAAAAGGCATAATAAATAGCTAGAAAATTAAGATAAGCATAAAATAAACTGATATGGAACTTGCAGCTTAAAAAAATGAGAATTTGCATTTGTGCTTTTCTTTTCTGTTGTTGTGTATTTTATTTATTAATGTTAAAAAAGCATCAAATAACAACAATAAAATATACAAATAATAAGGTGAAAACACATACATTGTTGTGTACAGTTTCTATATTTGTGTTACAGTTTTTATGTGCCCTTTTATTCCTATGGTAAAAAAAGCTTCAAAGAATCCAAATGAGCAAACATTCATTATTTATTTGTAGAATGTCATTGCGTACCAGTAAGGTAAGTTTTATGCACCAAATTATCACATCTTCACATTGCGTCATAGTGCACCAAAAAATATATATGGCTATATTCCCTTATAGCCTTATCTGTCATTAACCTTATGCTGGCCATACATTATACAATTTTCTTGTTTAATTTCCTTCAACTGTCTAGTGCAGTGATGGCGAACCTTGGCACCCCAGATGTTTTGGAACTACATTTCCCATGATGCTCAATTACACTGCAGAGTGCATGGGGCATCATAGGAAACGTAGTTCCAACACATCTGGAGTGCCAAGGTTCACCATCACTGGTCTAGTGCAATGGCCTGCCTCACTGCATACAAATTGAAAGTGTTCAGGCATCATCTATGGAGATTTTTGGTTAACAGTTTTTTGCAATATTGGGGACGCACACAATTTCAAGACTTGACATGTTTGATATCTATTTACTCAACACAACACCATCTTTTATTTCTTTTACCAAAAACTGGGTATTATATTGTGTGTGTTTGCACAAAAAATTATTTTATTATAGTTTTTATAAAATTATGCATTTGATAAAGTCATACAAATGTCTTTATGCGGCAGGCCGATCTCCCGGAAGTGGGGAAGGGGACCTGTTCCCATAACCGGAAAGGTGTCAAATGTGACACCAGAGGGGGGAGAAAGCAATTATGAGGCTTTAACTGGCCTGCACAGAGTTCTGACCTAACAAGCCCCCTATGTAATAGAATGGGCAGGCGAAAGGTTCTCTTTGTGAAGACTAGTCTATTAGACCTCCAGTGTATCCCCTGCTTCCGCTGCAGTTAATCAAGTATACAATACACATTGTGCTTCCATGGCTTTAGTAGACAGGGAATTAACTGAAACAGCAATTAACAAAGTGCTTGTCACTTACAGTTTCATTAATTGCATGGGAGATTGGGGAAAAGATGTTCCTCAATCTCCTATTGCCCTCACACCTGGGGCAGTTTACATTGGTCCCAGGCTTCGCAGATGAATGGGAGAGCCCGGGAACCACCACTGGCAGCAGCAGGTGATGGTGGAGGGGAAGGGGAGCGTGGCATGGTCGGAGTCCAGGCTGAGGTTGCCACTCCATTCATCGGAGTAGGACACCCTAGATGTCCTTCCTTAAGCAGCAGGTGATGGTGGAGGGAAAAGAAAGAGGGCATCCTACATCATTGACTAAAAAAAGCCAGCAGCTTTTACATGGAGCCGATGTGAGTGCTCAGCGGGCGCGATGACCACAGGGCACCAACGATCACTCATGACAGTGAGAACTGGAATCTGTTTCTTTAGACATACAGATCCCAGTTCTCTCAGGGGACAGGAGACTGATCGTGTGTTTATACAATGTATGAACACTGATCTCTCTATTCCTCTAGTCACTCCCATCCCCCCTACAGTTAGAACATACAATAGGGAACACAGTTAACCCCTTAATCACCCCCCAGTGTTAACCCGTTCTCTGCCAAAGACGTTTATATGGTAATCAGTGCATTTTATAGCACTAATTCCCGTATAAATGTCAATGGTCCCAAAAATGTGTCAAAAGTTTCCGAAGTGTCCGCCACAATATCGCAGTCCCGATACAAATCGCAGATCGCCGCCATTACTAGTAAAAAAAAATAATAATAAAAATGCCATAAATCTATCCCCTATTTTGTAGACGCTATAACTTTTGCGCCAACCAATCAATATACGCTTATTGCTAAACTGAGGACATTTTTTTATTTTATTTTTTAAATGTGGGATATTTATTATAGCAAAAAAATATATATATATATTTTTTTCAAAATTGTTGCTATTCTTTTGTTTATAGAGCAAAAAATAAAAACCGCAGAGGTGATCAAATACCACCAAAAGAAAGCTCTATTAGTGGGAATCCTTCCGGGGCTGAAGTGGTTAAAAAGGTAGACCATCTCCCTACTGTATGGTATTTTTTTAAATTCTTCTTTTTTTTGCACTGTTACATTTCATGGCAGTGCCCAGCCCCCAGTGCCTTTATTTGATAATTCCTTTCCTATTGGTCTTTACAATGGCAAGAATTTTCAAGGTTAATCTCTTATAGACTCCAGTGGGGTTCAGTTTTATTGTCACAGTTTTCTCGTCGTGAAAAACGATTGTGTGTACAAGCCATTATAGACTTCAGTGGGGTTCAGTTTTATTGTCACAGTTTTCAGTCCTCATGATGAACACCCAGGACACCAATCCAAATACTTTTGCTCATCCCTAATTGTGGCAAATAAATCTGGTTTAGGCTATACAAGAAGACATTACACGTTGGTTTTTATTCTGAGACATGGACCATTGTGCTTATTGTTGGGTATCTTATTGAGCCTGGTTAGAGCTGTCATAAACCTGTAGGAAGCTATTTGACAGTATACTGGTTTTACACTGTCAGGATGACAGTTCAGGTGTTTAGAAGCTGTGTACAATAAATGACATACTCAGTAGTATATATAACACAAGTAAAAGGAGATTTTACTTCCAGCAGTTGCTATAAACTGTGTTTGACCCTTATTGCCGGAGAGAGATTAGCGTAGCTGTCTAAGCTGGCACCACACTGAACTGCTGCCTGTAATTAATAAGAATCTTCCACTTGGGATGCAGGCAGGGACTTTTCTCTAGAGCTGCCTCACTCGGCTGGATGCAGGATCGTTTGATGTGAATCTAAACTGTTCCTGATGGATTTCGGAGTTTTACCCAGTGCTTCGTTTCATGGGATTTGTGTTGTGTGCGCTTTTTCAGTGTTTATCTCAGATGAATGATGTATTGTGTAATGCACAGTCGTGGAACATCTCCAAGCATTGTGCAGTTTTTCAGCCCACGTGCAAAGTAACAAACACCATTCTGAGACTTTATTCACATGAGTCTTTTGCTTTTTACCATTGTGACCCTCATTGTACTCTGTTCCCTGTGCAGAGATTTATTTTGTCATGTGATCTTACACAGTTAAAGTGGGCCTTTCAAAGACTGTGTCTGAATGAATACATTTTTGGCATGTCTAAAAAAACAGAAACAGTATCATTTTTTAAAAACACTTTAGGGGTTATTTACTAAAGGCAAATCCACTTTGCGCTACAAGTGCAAACTACAAGTGCAAAGGGCACTTGAAATTACACTGAAAGAGCACTTGGAAGTGCAGTCACTGTAGATCCAAAGGGGACATGCAAAGAGAATAAAAAACAGCATTTTAGCTTGCACATGATTGGATAATCAAATTAGCAGAGTTTCCCCTCATTTCAGATATACCCCTTAGATTTACAGTGACCGCACTTCCAAGTGCACTTTCGGTGCAATTTCAAGTGCACTTTGCACTTGTAGTTTGCACTTGTATTGCAAAGTGGATTTGCCTTTCGTAAATAACCCTTCTTTATCTTTCATCATTAAAAAAGCTACAATTAAATTATCTGATGTTCATGTATTATGATCCGCACACGTTTTTTGATCAAAGCGTTTTATGTTCTGCAAAATTTTATTGCAATGGAGTCACTGTCTGCTAATTCTACTGAGATTGTAAATTCAAGCTGTCTTGCCACAATTGCATCAGTTATAGAGATCGCACTTGCAGTGCTTAGTTTGCAGATGCAGAAGACCTGCAGGCCTAGGATATTCCCTATACTGAAAGGTGATCTAGAACCTCCCCCCACCTGATAAGCTGGGGTCCATCATCAGCGTTATCTAAGAAAGGGGGTAAAGGGACTTGACTACCTCCAACTGTTGGCAACATTACAGGCCATCCTGTCTTTTTGCCTGTGTCCAATCACCTGTAGGTAGGCCATAACCCTGTTAGTATGGAATAATTAGGCTGCCCTGTGACCCATGATGTATGATAAATAATATTTTTTCAGTCTGGTTTCTAGTAGGTAAATAGTTTGGTTTGTTTATTTTTTACTAGTAATGATGGTAATCTGCGATTTTTAGCGGTACTGAGACATTATAGTGGACAGATCGGACACTTTTGACACATTTTTGGGACCATTTATACGGTAATCAGTACTATAAATATGCACTGATTACTGTGTAAATGTCACTGGTAGGGAAGGGGATAACACTAGGGGGTGATCAAGGGGTTAACTGTGTGTTCCTTCACTGTGTTCTAACTGTATGGGGATAGGACTGAGTAGGAGAGGAGACATATTGCTGTTCCTACTTACTAGGAACAAACGACATGTCTCCTCTCCTCTGACAGCACAGGGATTTGTGTGTTTACACACACAAAACCCTGTGCTAGCGCTCGTGCACACGATTGGGCGTGGTCGGCGATCGCGACCGCTGGCCACGTACATCGGTTTACCCGCCGCACAGCGTTACATTTACTGAGTACTATGTGCTGAGTACAGAAGTATATAGACTACCAATGGCTTTGGCAATCTAGAGAATTATTGCTACTGAAGAAAGGATAACATTTGGGCTACATTCACACAGCTGCACAAAAGATTTTTGACTGTCTGATAATATTAAATGCTGATTGCACACTCTGTGTGACCAGCAGCTGTTATCAGCCGTGGCTGTGAAATGTTAGCATAGAATGGTGCCTACCCTAAAATGTCCACATTAATACATACAGTACATACTAGAATTCACACAGCACTTCTCTTCTGTGGAATCTGTTATTAGTGTAAAGACAATGCTACAAGGTATTGTAGATTCTGTGCCCTGCAGCGTTTCACCTACACTGAGGCCTCATTCGCACCATGGTGCAGAGACATCAGTTTTTCTGCACGTGTTCCGCAAGGGTACAAAAAAAACAATTGTTCTCTATGTGCCCTGTTTACACCACAATTTTCTGATTTTTTTCTGCACAGGAATCTGCAACGTGAATGCAGCTTTCTGCACGTGAAAAAACTGAAACATGAAACATTGGTTTGAACAAGGCACATAACTGACAAGCATGAAAACTGATGTAAATGGTTGTGAAACTGATGTCTCTGCAAGTGAAATCTGCGTGGTTTTCCCTTCAGTTCCCATCAGTTTTCATGCACGTATGGTGTGAACGAGGCCTGAGAGTAAGTACCACTCTTAAAATAGAACTTCAGAAAATACTGTTCCGCTCCTCCATCACAAGAGTGGGCTTTCAAACACTGAGCTCATAGCTGCTGCTTCAGGGGGGAGAACGGACTGCATTCTGCAGCTCCCTCCCTCCAGCCTGGCTCTCTCCAAGAACCAAGTAATATCCCCCAGCCGGGCCTGATCCGCACTGATCCCACCTTTTCGGAGACATCACATGCCAAAGAAGTGGAGAGCAGTGCCCAGGTCGGCACAGCTCCGCCATCGCCACGCCCTGCTCCTCCTATGGTTGCTCTTGCCTAGGGTAATCCTGCTGGGGGAGGACGACTACTCTGACCTGTACCAAGAGTCCAAAGGAAGACGTCTGGTGTGGTGGGAGGGGTGAGAGAGGAGAGTCGGGTGGAGGAGGGTCAGGTGGAAGGGAGCAACTTCACTCCCAACTTTGTTATTACTGGAAACTAAGTAAACATCCCATCCTGAATGTATGTGTGTCTACAGGTGGCAGGACATGGGGGGACTCTGCTACATTGTAACTGTGTACACACATAGCAAGACACTGACTGAACTGTCACTCTGGATTTGGGTGTACACACAGCAATACATGCTCTGCGCTCTGTCACTTTGTATCTCTGTGCACACACATGGCAGTACATGCACTGTACTTTGTCACTTACAGCTGCTGACTTTTCTGTGTCAAAGTTACATAATCCAAGCATATTTTATGGGTACAAAAATGCTTTTGTTTTATTAAACCATGCTCCTTTAACCACTTGCCACCCAAGCCAATTCTGACATTCCTCTCCTACATGTAAAAATCATAATTTTTGCTAGAAAATTGCATAGAACCACCAAACATTATATATGTTTTTTTAGCAAAGACCCTAGAGCAGGGGTGCCTAACCTTTTGAAGCACGAGGGCCGCTTAAGCAACTTGATAACCGGTTGCGGGCCACAATGAAGGGAGCAGGCGGATAGCAGGTCCACATCCGCTCTGCATATGTAGAGCAGACCCGGACACAGCTCATTAAACTCCTTTTTTTTTGCAGATTGGATTGGAGGTAGGACACTAGTCGGTATACATCTGCCACTCCTTAGAGGTAAATGGAGGGTCCAATTGGGTCGGACTGACCATTTGAAAGGGCCCCAAGGCTGCTTTTTCACACTGATGCACTGTGGTTTACCCACACCGGGGGTGCAATGCAGTGTACATTTGGCTTTCCTGTACTTTACAATAGACTTCTATTATATTCTGCAGGTGTGGCACACTTTAAGAAAGCTCACCAAACTCGCAGGTAATAACAGAAGTCTATGGCTCAGTGCAGGTAACCCGCAGGTGCACTGCTCTGGACCTGAGGATCAGTTTGAAAGCAGCCCAGTAACCACTGCAGAACATATATGCCCATATATACACTGTGATTTTGGTAATAAACTGACCATTTAAAAGAAAAAAAAAACAGTACAGTTAGCCCAATGTTTTAGCATATTGTGAAAGATGAAGTTACACAGAGTAAATAGATACCTAACATGTCACGCTTAAAAATTGCACACGCTCGTAGAATGGAGCAAAACTTCAGAACTTAAAAATCCCCATAGGTGACGCTTTCAATTTTTTTAATGGTTACATGTTTTGAGTTACAGAGGAGGTCTAGGGCCAAAATTATTGCTCTCGTTCTAACCTCACATGTTAGAGCGAGGGACGCTTTAAAAAATATTGTTAATTATACTTTCTTTTTTTTTAACTTTGACACTTTGAAAAAAAATATGATGACTTTTATTCCTATGACAAGGAATGTAAACATCCCTTGTAATTGGAATATGGCGTGACAGGTCCTCTTTACAGTGAGATATGGGGTCAATAAGATGCAGAGGTTGTATATTATGCCTTGCTAGTGACTGGGAAAATGCCACCAAATACTGAAGGAGCAGTCCAGGGATCATTTGTTAGAAAGAGATGGGTGAGCTATTCAGGCCAAGCATTCATTTAGTCACAAACAATGCTCATTCAGGTGTTTGCCAAGCACCAAAATTTGCGAGGTGCACGGCGGGATGTTTGCACATTTACACTAAGTAATAATGCATTTTTATGGCACTAATCACTGTATAAATGTAAAGGGTCTCAAAAATGTGTCAAAAGTGTCTGATATGTCCGCCGCAATATCGTCGTCACGATAAAAATCGCAGAACGCCGCCATTACTAGTAAAATTTTACGCAGCAAAAAGATGACTAAAGATGCCGTAAGAGATTGCGATAGACGTTCGTAACTTCGTGGATCGTCGGCAAAAGCTCATTTGCATACTCCGACGTGGAAAACGACGGGAACTCCACCCAGCGGCCGCAAATTTATTGCAGCGTAGACCTGAAGGCGTACGAACACGTAAGCCAGTCGGATTGAAGCCCGCAGCCGTATTTTCATGGTTTGAGGTTTCAGAGTAGTGAAAAAACACGTGAAATTTGAAAGTACTCCAGTCTAACGCGAGTTAGACAGGAGTAAGGGCTCTGTGAATCTGGCCCATTGTGTTTTATTCAAAATTGTTGCTTTTCTTTTGTTTATTACGCAAAAAATAAAAACCGCAGAGGTATTCAAATACCACTAAATGAAAGCTCTATTTTTGGGGAAAAAGGGACCTAAATTTTGTTTGGGAACCGTGTCGCACAACCGCGCAATTGTCATTCAAAGTGTGACAGCGCTAAAAATTAAAATTTGTCTGGGCAGGAAGGGGATGTAAATATTGAAGTGGTTAAATGTCATTTATTTTTTTGTCTTTATATATGTCAGTTTTGCTGCAGCAGGTTCTATACACACTACAGATGGGCCAATTTACAGGCAGACTAAGGGGGTCCCCCAGGAACTATGTTTAAAATAATTTTTATTTTTTATTGTTTCACTTGAAGTTCATTAAAATCACTGCTCATTTAAAAAAAACTATATTTTTTTCACTTTTTTTATTGCGTTGATAGACAAGGCAATATCTTGGTCCCCATCCTTTCTATGTCCAATAACTTGCATATAAGCCTTAAAAGTGGGGACTTTTGATTTTTCAAGTTCTGGTCCCATAGACTTTAATAGGGTTCTGTCAAAACTTTTTCCCCGTTCTGTAGTTCTGGTGTAGAACAGAACCCAGGGGTGTTCTGTCCGTCACTACTGTTAGAATGCATCCGTCTGGCTGATCCTCTTATTGATCAAATCAGGTTATTTTTTTGGTTGGCTTGATTCTGGTTTGTGCAGAATTAGCTTTGTTCAGTATTTCTAAAGGTAGTATCGTAATGACTTTTCCCCTCCTTTTAGTATGGCTCAGGTGGAATCTCTGGTATACTTGCTGGAAGATTACTTATTTCTTTTAGCCTGTTCACAACAGGTGCTATTGGATGCAGTTAATGCAGTACAGTAGGGATGAGCCGAACACCCCTGGGTTCGGTTCGCACCAGAACCTGCGAACAGTCCAAAAGTTTGTGCGAACTTTAGAACCCTGTTAAAGTCTATAGGACTCGAACGTTTGAAATCTAAAGTACTAATTTTAAAAGCTAATATGCAAGTTATTGTCCTAAAAAGTGTTTGGGGACCCGGCTCCTGCCCCAGGGGAGTGTTTGGGGACCTGGGTCCTGCCCCAGGGGACATAAATCAATGCAAAAAAAGTTTTAAAAAAAATGGCTGTTTTTTCAGGAGCAGTGATTTTAATAATGCTTAAAGTGAAACAATAAAGTTGAAATATTCCTTTAAATTTTTCAGGAGCAGTGATTTTAATAATGCTTAAAGTGAAACAATAAAATTGAAATATTCCTTTAAATTTTGTACCTAGGGGGGTGTATAGTATGCCTGTAAAGTAAAACTTGTTTCCTGTGCTTAGAACTGTCCATGCACAAAATGTAATTTCTGAAGGAAAAAGTCATTTAAAATCACTCACCTTAAGGTCTGGTATGGATATTAAGGGGAACCCTGCGTCAAATAAAAAAAAAAATATGTGGGGTTCCCCCCAAATATCCATTCCAGACCCTTCAGGTCTGGTATGGATTTTAAGGGGAACTCCACCCCAAATTTAAAAAAAAAATGCTGTGGACCCCCACACATTTTTTTTTATGAATGACTTTTCTCTGTATTGCCGGGAGCCGACAATTCATTATAGCCGCGAGTGATTTTAAATTACTTTTTTCCTTCAGAAATCACACTTTGTGCAGGGACAGTTCTAAGCATGGGAAACAAGCGCTACTTTACAGGCATACTATACACCCCCCCCCCCCCCCAGGTACCAAATTTAAAGGAATCTTACACTTTTATTGTTTAACTTAAAAGAATTATTAAAATCACTGCTGCCAAAAAAACTTCAGTTTTTAAAACTTTTTTTGCATTGATACATGTCCCCTGTGGCAGGACCCGGGTCCCCAAACACTTTTTAGGACAATAACTTGCATATTAGCCTTTAAAATTAGCACTTTCGATTTTAAACGTTCGATTCCAATAGACTTTAACAGGGTTCTAAAGTTCACACGAACTTGCCGCGAACACCCCAAATAGTTTGCTGTTCGGCGAACAGGCAATGTTCGAGTCGAACATGAGTTCTACACGAACTCGAAGCTCATCCCTACAGTACATTCTTTAGTAAGACAAGGGAATTGTAAACTTAGTTTTGTTAAACCCCTACTACAAGCCTGGTTAGATATATCCCACTTAGTCTCTGCCAGCTTGCGCCAACACACTTTTGCTGCCAGACACCTGCTTTCTCAATTACTTCCCTCTCCATCATCCATAGAATTTACAGTTTCTGCCATGTATACTTTTCTCCCAACTATACATCAATACACTGTCTCCAGTATCTGCACTATCCTTGCATTTAACCCATTGAAGACCTTCCATTCCACTCCTGCTAACATCCCTGCAAACACTTGCAACCTTTATTTTTTTCCCAACTCCTACAATCCTGCCATTATCTACTTCTGCTACCATGCCTGCTGATGAGGTACAGTCCTCCATGCCAGATGATGGGTCCAGTCCTCATCCATGCCTGTTGTTGGGGTCCAGCCCACCTCCATGCCTGCTTTTGGGGTTCAGTCCACCTCCATGCCAGCTGTTGGGGTCTACTTAACCTCCATGCCTGCTGATCCGGTCCAGTGCGCCTCTTTGCATGCCAATTGGATTCAGTCTGCTTCCATGCCTGCTATTGGGGTCCAGTCTACTTCCATGCCTGCTGATGGGTTTTAGTCCACCTCCTTGCCTGCTGTTGGGGTCCAGTCCACTTCTCAACCTGCTGATCTGGTGCAGTTTGCTTCTATGCCTGCTGATCCGGTCCAGTCTGCCTCCATGCTTGTCGATCTGGTTAAATCTGCCTCTATGCATGCTGATACAGTCCAGTCTTCTTTCTCACCAGTAATTCCGGTCAAGTCTACCATCATTAGGAAAGGTAACTGTCAGCGCAGATACAAAGTACATGTGTGGTAGGGGTATGGTGATTAGTCCATTAGAAGAAATAGTAACAGGCAGTTCAATGGTTAAAAAAATGCAGGTGATTTGGTTGTTCAATGGCGGCTGCTGTCCTCAGAGAGCTGACTCTGTGGTAAACAAAAGAGGGGTAGAGAAAGGAAGCGCCACCTAAGTGCAGTATTAAAGAGGTTCTTTTAATGACACATTGTACAAAACACACTTACAAGAAGGTAAGGAAAGAAGGCTCATCTGTAACATCCTGTAGTCCTCATCCTGGATCCATGGGCTGCTTAGAAGTAAAGATAGCAGAATGTGTTGAGTCTTAACACATTCTGCTATCTTTACTTCTAAGTAGCCCATGGATCCAGGACGAGGACTACAGGATGTTACAAATGAGCCTTCTTTCCTTACCTTCTTGTAAGTGTGTTTTGTACAATGTGTCATTAAAAGAACCTCTTTAATACTGCACTTAGGTGGCGCTTCCTTTCTCTACCCCTCTTAAGTCTACCATCATGCCTGTTACTGCAGCCCAGCCTATGTCATTCTAGTCTTCTACCTTTTCATATTCAGAACTTTCAGTAACCTGGCATCATCCTACCACAATGAATTCTGCTCAAGCCTGTCTACAAAGTTCTATCTATTCTCATTCAGCCAGGTGGGGTCCTCAACCATTTATCCAAGCTACTATGCACCCAGCCATGTTCCGGCTACTCAGGATAACACCAGTGAAACGCCATCCATTATCCAGTCTGACATTACAGGTTATCCATCTACTGTCCAGTTTGGCTCCATAGATTATCTAGAAGACCAGTTATAGGAAGGGGCAGTGACTGCTTTTTTGTATTGTTGTCATTGTGGTCAGGCAACACACTTGCACCTTTGCTGCCATTGTGCAATGTGCTGGGTGTTTAGTCCGTTCCTGCTCCTTTAAGGAGGGTTGGGCTGCCTCCAGTCATCTGCCCTTCATCTATCCATCAGCATACATGTGCTTCCACTGAGGAGATTCTTTAAATTTTTGAGTTAGGGTCTGTAGTACACAGGGAGCCTTGACGAGGCCTGCAGCTTATGCATGTATTTGGAAATGCGTGCAACTAAACCCCTGTTTTTAATACACTGTTAGACAGGTGTATTCAGTTGGTTGCTGATTGGTTGGTAAAATGAGCTTGGAAATTCTGTGTGTTTTTTGACATGCGTTCACCCCTTCCAGTTCTCCTTGTTGTGAAGACCAGTTATAGGTAGGGGCAGTGACTGTTTTTTGTTTTCCATAGATTCTATGTCTGCTAACCAAACTAACTGCACTGAACCTCTGACCACTGCTCAGCTTAATGGGCTTGTGCCCAGTGCCTAGCCTGATGGTCTTGTGCTGAGTGCCCAGTGCCCAGACTGATGGTCCTGTGCCCAATAACCAGCTCGTTGGTCATGTGCCTGATTCTCAGCCTGGTGGTTCTGTGCTCGGTGCCCAACCTAAAGACAAACCCGCAGCAAGGTGGAACCTTAGGCGCAGGGTCCCATGACTGGGGAACACTGTGGGAAGCGCACACAAAGGGGGGAAGTGACGCAAGCTTAGTCCGGCCCGGGGGGCGGGGTTTCACGCCACGAGGGGGCCACTTAAATAGGAGCAGGGGGCGGGGCTGGTCATTCGGGCGCCATCACAGTAATAGGCAACAGGCTGTTTTTCCCTCCCTCCCTCCCTGGGGAAGTGTCTTGTATGGGTGTGTGTTTTTTCATCTTCTTTTTGTTTTGCAGGTGGCTTGACATTGGTGTTGGGGGTTCCTGAGTATTGGGGTAGGAGTTGCGGCCTGTCATGGGATGGGCACCTTCCCTATCCGGTTAGGTGGGGGATACTGGCAATTGGGCTGAAGAGAAATGAAGGAGGAAGGGATGGCCTCTTGAGCTGATGACGCGCGGCTAGAGGCCCGGACAATTTTTTACATGGAGGACAGCCCATTGCTTTGCACTTTGTATTTCTCTTAACTCAGGAACCTCAGTGTCTACAGAGTCTACAGTGTTTTGGTTTGGGTTAATTTATTCAGTTAAATAATTTTTTGTAAATGTTGAAGAAAAAGTTTATATGGTTATTTTTATAGTTAAATATTTGGTAAAGAAAATATGTTTATATACACCTTTTGGATTTAATAAAGGGGCCTTTATTGGCCATTTAATCCAGCAGGTGTCAAGTTTTTTATTTAGAGGGGGTTATAGATGGGTGGTTGGTTTCCAGCGCATACTAGTAATACACCAGTCATGGTTCTGTTTTCAATGCCCAGACTGCCTCTGATGGTCTGGTGTCTGATACCTAGCTTATCTCTGATGGTGCTCTGATTGATTCACATCTTGTCTCTGATAGTCCACAGCCTGATGCCCAGCTTGCCTCTGATGGTAAACTACCCGATGCCCAGCTTGTTTCTGATGGTCTGCTGCCTAATGCCCAGCTTGTCTTTAAAGGTTTGCGGCCCATTGTCTAGCTTGCCGCTCATGGTTCACTGCCGATGCCTAGCTTGCTTCTGGTGGTCTGCTGCCCAATGTCCAGCCTGCCTTTGATAGTCCAGTGTCTGATGCCCAGCCTTCCTCTGATTGTCTACTACATGATGCCCAGCCTGCCTCTTATAATCTGCTGGCTGATTCCCAGCCTGCTTCTGATGGTCCACTGCAAAGACTGCTTCTGATAGTCCAATAGCCCATGCCCAGTCTTCCTCCGATGGTTCCGTGCCTGATGCTCAGGCTGACCTTATCAATGCTTTGCCCAGCCAGATTCTGTTGTTTCTCCGTGCCTACTTCCCAACTGGGTTTCATTCCATTAACTATATGCCTGCTGCCCAGCTGGATCCTAGTGCAAAGGTTAGGCTTCCTTCTGCTGCTGCTCCTGGAACTTCCTGGAACTTCTGAGTTACCATTATTGTCATGTGCCTTGTACGGATTGCCTGTTTGGCCGAGTTTATTTTTATAGTTGCCTAATTTAGGTACCTCTAGCAGTCTGTTGCTCCTATGGTGCCAAAGCCAGGTGGGCTGAACATATCCTCTGTAGGTAGCAGCTGCATTTGCTTTCGCTGCCTTCATAGTGGTGAGCTCCTGAGAACTGGAAGAATACTATTTGTGCCTTGTGATTACCCAGATGCAATTACTACAATTCCAGATTCACTAAGGGACCCAGGTCGGGTAACCATTGGCTTGGAAAGACCTAGGTGGAGTGGCTGTTGATGGGCAGAACAAGTCCTGGAGTTCCGTTGTTGTCAAATAACCCAATGGTTAAGTTTGCCGATAGTTTGTGGTACCCCAACATTGGGCTACCTGCTGTTTTCATACCTCTCCAAGAATCTGGGCAACAGGATATCCAACCAGTTGCCAAACGCCAGAATTGGGGTACTCAGTCAGTTTCAGACCTTGGAGGTGGGACATTTAGGGGAAAGGGAATAGCCGCTCCAGGTGGGAACCCAGATGAATATCCTCCGCTGCAGACAACTCAGGTGCAGGCAATGCACTAAGCAAAGCAGGAACAAAAAATTGTCTCTGGACAGCCGCACTCTGAACAAATTGTAGCCTTTATTAAAAAAAAAGAACAGCACTACAAGTCACAGCAAAATAAAGAAAAACCCGACTGCTGACGCGTTTCACACTAAAACTAGTGCTTAGGCCACTGCAACCCCACACGTTTTTCCTTTACCTTAACTTGGGTTTGTTACTCATGGGTTGTGCACCTTGTTCACTGAGCAGGAAGGTGACACAGTAAACTGCAACAGTACATAGCGGTGTCACTATTATTAGTACGCAGTGTGTCCAAAGAGTGTGAAAATAAAGTTGCTAAACATATTTACAAAATACTATGGCAGGAAAAGTCGTTTAGGTATTTGTATTTCAACTGTGTATCTAGCCGTTTGGAGAGAGTTACTTTACTAAATTAGGGTTATCTGTTTTTTTAACATGTTATGTCTTTGTTCTCCATAAATGTGAATGTGTAAACCTATTAAACAACATAAAATCTGACACTTAATATAATTTGCAGCAACATTTTGAAATAATATGCAAAGTGAACAAGTAAAAAGAGCCCTTCACAGCTTGCCTACACACATAATGACATTCCCTTGGGTCAGTTACACTTACAGAGGGCATGATATTCAAACAGCCCTGCTTCCTTTCAATAGTATTGATACAATGCTATCCCATGCCCTTTATCAAGTAACCTCTAATAAGGTCAGTATGGACCCCACAAATCAATTATATTGAATAGATGAGGGTGCTCAGTATTACGCAGAGTGTACCCTGTCTGTCATATATAATCAATGCTTCATTTGGCAGGATAATGGTGCCAGGACACAAAACATCACACCCAAATAAAGCCCATATGAGCTGAGCAAATGTTCATACCATAATATCATATATACAGTACATCATGTTTCATTCATAATCAAATATAAATAACATACGTTTCAAAAGTTATTTTCTATCAAAATAATTTAGCTTTGGAATATTTTGTTTAATTTATAATATAATGATAATAAAAAAATAATAATTATGCATCTTCTGAATGAAATGTATTCTGTACTTCACACACCCCAATTTTGGCACTTTCATCCATTAACATTTAGCTGTAACATTTAGCTGTATTTGAAATAAAAGCTACCTTATGGCACTTTATGGCACTTGTCCTCTGGAGAGCTGCCTAAAGGAAACTCTAAAACTCAAGGTGGTCCAGCATCCAACACTTCTATTACTTTTTTCATTTTTGGCACACATCCGCATATTCATATAGTAGAAATTCATTTTTTTATTTTTTATCTCTGACAATTGTGCACCCATCACACCTTATTTGTATTATGTGAAATAAGGTATACAGGCATACCCCACTTTTAAGTACACAATGGGGTTTATTTACTAAAGCTGGAAAACGCAAAATCAGGCTCACTTCTGCATAGAAACCAATGAGCTTCTAACTCCCGGCTTGTTCAATTAAGCCTGGTAATAAAACCTGGAAGCTCATTGGTTTTTATGCAGACGTGAGCCTGATTTTGGGCTTTCCAGCTTTAGTAAATAAACCCCATTGTGTACTTAAAAGTGGGGTATGCCTGTATATGGCAATAGCAGTCCAGTGGACTTATGAAAAGAGTACAGTATGACGCCCAAAGATAACCACCTCAATGCATACAAGGCACTCCCCCAACCTGCAGGCCAATTTTCAGCCTGCAGCACTGTCGCATCGTGAATGACAATCGCGCGGTCATGCAACACTGTACTCAAACACATTTTTTATAATTTTTTCCCCACAAATAGAGCTTTCTTTTATTTTGTTTTTTGGTATTTGATCACTACTGGGATTTTTTTGTGCTACAAAACTTTGTAAATAAGTACTGGTGGGCTCTAGTGAGCATCCCTGGTGGTCTCCAGTGGGCATCCTCGATGGGTCTGCACCACCCCTGTCAGGAGAGCAGCTGATCGTTACTCCTCTACTCGTGCCTATCAGTGCGATTAGAGGAAAAGCCGATAAATGACACTTCCTGGTTACCATGTGAGGAGCTGTGATTGGACACAGCTCATCACATGGTAAAGAGCCTACATCATAGGCTCTTTACCTAGATCGGAGATGCGGTAAGTTAGACTGACACACCGCACTACCGATGGGCACACACTAGTGGCTTATCCTGCTGGATGTCATATGACATCCAGTCAGGATAATACAACCACTTTGCGCCTATCATTTTGATATATGGCGGGCGGGAAGTGGTTAAAGAGGAGGTTCACCCTAAATATACGCTTTTCCATGTGATCCAGCATACTGGCGTTAGCACCAGTATGCTGTTTTTTTTAATGCCCCACTTACTGTCTAATCTTCAATTTTGATTTATCTCCCCAGCGGGGGATGGAGCCTGTATAGCCCGTCACTGGTTCCGAAAATACCCGATTTAGGATTTGGGTATTTCTGGCGCAATACGGCGCCTGCGCACAGACCTAGGAGCTGACTGCGCAGGCTATACAGGCGCCATCCATCGCGGGGGAGCTAAATCAAAATTAAACATTAGACAGTAAGTGGGGCATTAAAAAAAAAAAAACAGCATACTGGCGCTGACGCCAGTATGCTTGATCACATGGAAAAAGAGTATATTTAGGGTGAACCTCCGCTTTAAAGATCAAACCACTTCAGCTCTGGAAGGCTATGTGGCACTGTCCTACTGACTATTGGGCAGTCATGCAACGCTGTACCGAAAGGAAATGTAAATCATTTTTTTCACACAAATAACAAGTTTCTCACACAAATAAAGCTTTCTTTTGGTGGCATTTGATCACCTTTGGTTTTTGTTTTTTCATGTTTTTTTTTATATAAATGAAAAAAGACAGACAATTTAGAAAAAAAAAAACATTTTTTTTACTTTCTGCTATAAAACATATCCAGTAAAAAATCTCTCAATATATTTTGGCCAAAATTTATTTTGCTACATGTCCTTGGTAAAAATAATCCCAATACGTGTATATTGATTGGTTTGCAAGAAAGTTATAGCCTCTACATACTATGTGATATGTACTGGGATTTATTTTTATTTTTTTATACTAGTAATGGCAGTAATCAACAACTTATAACATGGCTGCGATAGTCCGGTGGACAATTTGACACTAAGGAGGTTATTTACTAAAGGCAAATCCAATTTGCACTGCAAGTGCACTTGAAAGTGAACTGAAACTGCACTTGTAAGTGCAGTCTCTGTAGATCCGAGGGGGACATGCAAGGGAAACAAAAAACAGCATTTTAGCTTGCACATGATTGGATGATAAAAGCAGCAGAGCTTCCCCTCATTTCAGATCTTCCGCTCAGATCTACAGCGACTACACTTGCAGTGCACTTGTAGTGCAAAGTGGATTTGCCTTTAGTAAATAACCCCCCAACTGACGCTGGGGGGAACTAGCTAACTGCCACTGACATCACCAGTGCCATTATTACAGTGATCAGTGCTATTAATATGCACTGTCACTGTACTAACGACACTGGGCAGGAAGGGGTTAACATTAAGGGTAATCATAGGGTCGAATTTGTGTTCCTAACAAGTGTTTATGTGTGTACTGGGTTCTGCTTTTTTTGGGGATAGCTACAGTGCCCAGTCAATAACTGGTTAAAATAGTTTAATTAGATTTAAACTAAAACAAATATGTTTTCTAATTGATAAGTAACATCTACATATGTTAATTGTGTCTAAACAGTATGCTGAAAAATATACCTTTTTTCTGGAAAGACTCCCGAAAAAATAGCAGTGCATTTCCAGGTATGCGAGTATGCCTAGGTTCTCCTGTGCGTACAACCTCATAGCTGCAGATCTTCTCTCAAGAGATTTAAAATGAGAATTGGTGATGTCAATACTGTGTAGCTTACTGTTTACCTTGCTGGAGGCTCTGTCATAAGGAAGAAAAGCCCTGCCTCTACCAACATCTACTAAGTCTGCTTTTACTTGGGTACAGTTACAAAGGGTGAATTATTTTTCAAAGTCCAATCTGCCCCCCACACACAATTTCAAAGACAATCAGTGCAGAATTAAAATAAAAAAAATTAGAATTACACACCCCGCTCCGCCGTACCTACTAGCATAGGGGGGTTGTATTTTTTCCATTATGGTCGGAGCGGAGGGAATATTTCTTCAGTTTTGGGTGCATGCCCATTCAGCTTCGCTCACATGTTCTTCTGCCTTGGCTCAAATCCTGGCCAGCCGCTCCCCATCCAGTAGTAGCCGGGGCCCGAAGAGTAAGACTTGAGAGGCTGTGAGGCGGGCAGCGACGGGCAGAGAGTCGCTGATTGTTGCCATTACTAGTAAAGAAAAAATATGTTCCCGGATTTCATTTTAAAAAACTGGTCACCTTACTCTAGCAGAGGCCAACTCAAAGAGGCACACGCTAAATGGCTCCCATGGTCACGGTGGACTGGAGCAGCACTATTTCTGTGAACCCAGCGACCTTAAGAATATTCTATGATGATAAATGCTTTATTCTCATTGTCTCTCATTGTTCCCTTACTGTAAAAAGTATTCAGAATGTTTTGCTCCCTTGTTTGTTACCCAAGTTCTATGTATGAACAAACGATAACAGAAAGTATCATGTATACCTCTAATCTGTACCTTATACTTACTCTTGACGGAAAACTGGAATGTAACTCGTATTCTTTCGTTCTGCAATTTTGAAAATTCAATAAAAAATATTGTTTAAAAAAAAAAAAGAAAGGATCAATGGGGAGTAATCTACACAAGCAGCAATGAGCCACACATTATACTGTATATTGAACATTAAGGCACTCATGCTAGAATGACTGCTAGATGTAGAAAATGATTGCTTAACAAACAAATGGAACAAATGTCTCCCTCTGCAGTGAGCTACACAAGTAGTATGTAGTAACAGTAATTCTCTCGTGAGTGGACAATGATCAATGCATGTGCAACTGATTGCTACAATATGCTGCTCATGTAGCTTATTCCCTAGTGATACTTTGCTACACCTTAACTAGGCGTGTTGGTAGCAGGCTTAAGCTACTCAAAATCTCCAGTGTAACTGGATCAGGTGAATTGTAGCAAAGAGTAAATCTCTAAATTGAACAAGATAAAACCTTACATGTAGCATTAGGCCCCTTTCACACTGGGGCGGGAGGCGCAGTGGCGGTATAGCACCGCTAAAAATAGTGGCGCTATACCGTCGGAATTGCAGCAGGATTCGGTCGCTAGCGGTGCAATATTAACCATCCACTAGTGGCCGATACAGGGTTAATACCGCATTGCGGGCGGTATTACTGCGGTTTTCCATTATTACAAATGGGAAGGAGCGGTATACACACCGCTCCTCTCACCGCTTCAAAGATGCTGCTTGCAGGAGATTTTTTTCTCTCCTGCCAGCGCATCGCCTCAGTGTAAAAGCCCTCAGGCTTTCACATTGAGAAGGCTGGGCAAGAGTTTTTGAGGCGGTATTTAGTAACTATTTTTAGCGCTGTACCGCCTGAAAAACTCCTCAGTATGAAAGGGGTCTTAGGGTTTTTGAGCAAAAAAGGCGGTACAGAGGTATATATATAGGAAACCTAAACTGGTAGATTTTTGTATACAAAAATCACTTTAGTATGTTTGGTAATATCTACAGAGACTTCATAAAATGCTTTAAAAACAGATTTTGGAATGAATGAAATTTCCTGAATGAATACCACATACACTCTTATGCCGCGAACACACGATCAGTCCATCCGATGAGAACGGTCTGATGGACCGTTTCCATCGGTTAACCGATGAAGCTGACTGATGGTCCATCGCGCCTCCACACCATCAGTTAAAAAACCGATCGTGTCATAACGCGGTGACATAGAACACAACGACATGCAGAAAAAAATGAAGTTCAATGCTTCTGAGCATGCGTGGATTTTTAACTGATGGTCGTGCCTACTAACGATCAGTTTGGTTCTGTCGGTTAGGAATCCATCGGTTAAATTTAAAACAAGTTGGCTTATATTTTAACCACTTCAATACCCAGCCATAGACAATTGACGGCCTGGGATGGGATTTACCATCCTAAGTGGCCGTCAATTGACGGCCTGGGTATTGCAGGCGAATATCTGGACGATGCCTGCAGCCAGAGGCATCATCCAGATATCCATCTCTTCAGCCGGCGATTCTGCACAAAGTAAGAACGATCATAGCGGCGGTTCCGCCGCTTGATCGTTCTTACAGGCCGCGGGAGGGGACATCCCCCCCCTCCCGCCGCCATCCGGTGCTTCTCCGGGCTTACCTGTACCTTCGGGGGCCCGGAGAACGAATCGTCGGCGGCGGCAGGAAGCATAGAGATGACTGGTGACCAGATGGTCACCAGTCATCTCTATGACCGTCGGAGGACCCGGGCGCGATCTGATGACGTCACGCCCGGGTCCCCGTATGTAAACAAAGCCGCGATTGCGGCTGTAAATCACCATTCATGAGATCGGTGAATTTTTTTTCACCGATCTCATGGTTTCCAGCCTGGAGGTGAGATGTGAGGTCTTATTGACCCCACATCTCTCCATAAAGAGGACCTGTCACACACATTTCCTATTACAAGGGATGTTTACATTCCTTGTAATAGGAATAAAAGTGGAAAAAAAAAAAAAAAAAAATGAAAAAAAGTGTAAAAAAAAAAAAAATATAAGTAAAAAAAAATAATAAAAGATAAAAAAAAAATGAAAACGCCCCTGTCCCCGATAGCTCGCGTGCAGAAGCGAACGCACACGCAAGTCCCGCCGACATATGTAAACGCCGTTTAAACCACACATGTGAGGTATCGCCGCGTGCGTTAGAGTGCCAGCAACTAATCTAGCACTAGATCTCCTCTGTAAATCTAAACTGTAACCTGTAAAAAATAAATAAAGCGTTGCCTATGGAGATTTTTAAGTACCGAAGTTTGGCGCCATTCCATGAGTGTGCGCATAATTAAAGCGTGACATGTTGGGTCTCTATTTACTCGGTGTAACATAATCTTTCACATAATACCAAAAAATTGGGCTAACTTTAGTGTTTTGTTATTTTTTTAATTCATAAAACAATTTTTTTTACAAAAAAAAGCGTTTGAAAAATAATTGCGTAAATACCGTGCAAGATAAAACTTTGGAATGACCGTCATTTTATTCCCTAGGGTGTCTGCTAAAAAAAACATATATAATGTTTGGGGGTACTGTGTAATTTTCTAGCAAAAGAATGATGATTATTACATGTAGGAGAGAAGTGTCAGAATAGGCCCGGTATGGAGGTGGTATAAAAGCCTAGTATTGAAGCGGTTAACCGATGGATAACTAACCGATGGCGCCCACACACGATAGGTTTGGTCTGGTCCGATGAAAACGGTCCATCCATTTTTCTCGTCACTACAGTGAAACATAAATGTCGATTTGACCCCACTAACGGAACAAAAATTCCAAAAATGAAATTTGTAGTAGCATTTGACCATAGTGCAAAATTACCTCCTTATCCACTTGCCCTCCAGAAGGTTTAAACCCCTTCATGACCAGGCCATTTTTTGCATTACACCGCTGCATTAATTTAACTGACAATTGTGCGGGCATGCGACGCTGTACCCAAATAAAAGTTATGTCCTTTTTTTTCCCACAAATAGAGCTTTCTTTTGGTGGTATTTGATCACCTCTGCGGTTTTATTTTTTGCGCTATATACAAATAAGAGTGCCAATTTTGAAAAAATTGCTATAAAACATTCCCAATAAAAAAATATATAAAATCAAATGTCTACATTAATTTAGGCCAATGTGTATTCTGCTACATATTTTTTGTAAAAAAAAAAAAAAAAAAAACAATACCTGTATATTGATTGTTTTGCACAAAAGTTATAGCGTCTACGGCGGACAAATCTGACACCTAACTGACACTTTTGATGATTTTGGGGGACCAGTGACACAAATACAGTGATCAGTGCTAAAAATATGCACTGTCAGTGCAGTGTTTCTCAACTCCAGTCCTCAAGGCACACCAACAGGTCATGTTTTCAGGCTTTCCATTATTTTGCACAGGTGATTTGATCAGTTTCACTGCCTTATGGCCCATACACACGATCCGAATATCGACTAATCGTACGACTTTTTCCGCTTAATAGTCGCAAGTAGAAATTGAATAGGAAGTGATGTCATGTGTTGTAATGTATTTGTATTGTATTTTCGGACGACAACTATACTGACTAAACGAAAATCGTAGCAATCAGGTATCGTACGAGGAAATTTTTCGTGCTGGTCTGATCGAATAATATCGGATGAACTGTCGTGATCGTCTCTCGAAACTTGTGTACACATGATCCGAAAATCATACGGTTCTTCCTCAAACAACCGTTTTCATCCGATATTCAGATCCTGTGTACAAGCCATTAGGCTCCTTTTACACTGAGGCAGTTTTCAGGGGTTTTAGCCTGTAAAGCGCCTGAAAACTGCCTCTCATGCCGCCCGAATGTGAAAGCCTGAGTGCTTTTACACACGGCCTATGCGCTTGCAGGATGTTGGAAAAAGTCCTGCAAGCAGCATCTTTGGGGAGGTTGAGGAGCGTTGTATACAGCACTCCCAAAATGCCCTGCCCATTGAAATTGATGGGCAGTTTTAGCCCCTTCTTCAGCCGCTAGCGGGGGGTTAAAAGCACCCTGCTAGCGGCTGAAAAGCACTGCTTAAACAGCAATAAAGCTTGGCTAAAACGAACGGCGCTTTAGCGCTGTCACGGCCACGGCCCCAGTGTGAAAGTAGCCTTAGTAATAGCCACAACCATTTCATCTGAGGGAAATCATGAAAACATGACCTGTTGGGGCATCTTGAGGACTGGAGTTGAGAAACACTGTGTTAGTATACTAATGACACTGACAGGCAAGTGGTTAACTTCAGGGGCGATCAAAGGGTTAAACGTGTTCCCTAGGAGTGATTACTAACTGCGGGGGATGCTTTGATTGGGGAATGTAAAGTTCCGTGTTCCAGGGTTAGCACATTCCCCTGTCACAGAACGACGGTCTGCCTTGTTTACATAGGCAGACCGCTATTCTGCCTTTCTCACGAGTCACGGTAGAAGTGATGTCCAATCACAGCAGGAGCGGGTCACACACGCCCCAGACCCAGAAGTGTCAGATCACAAACTAGGTATGTGATCTGGCACAGAGAGGCAGCCCTGCCGCAGTATACTGTGGGCGGTCGCTAACCGGTTAAACTTTATTTTTATTTAGGGTTCATTCACACAGGCATATGCATATTTTCTGCACAGGACACAGGTTATTGCTGGCAGAACTAGCGGAAGACTATGCCTTAAATGTGCATCTAAAGTATGTTTAGGCAGGATTAGATATGTACAGTTCTTCTTTCATTTAAATCAATGACTACACGTGTACATGTTTATATGCATTATTATACATTTTTACACATAGACACAGCTGTGTGCATAGGCTCCTCATTGATTACTAGTGTGCTGCATTTAGATACACACACAACTATAGTCCATGGGCCAGATTCAGGTAGTTTGCCACATCTTTCCGGCGGCGTAGCTTATCTCATTTACACTACGCCGCCGTAACTTAGAGTGGCAGGTCCCGTATTCACAAAGAACTTGCGCCCTAAGTTACTGCGGCGTAGTGTAAATAGGCCGGCGTAACCACGCGTAATTCAAAGTAGGCTGGTAGCGGGCGTGTTTTTTGTTAATGAATGATAACCCCACGTAAATGATGTGCCGAACGAACTGTGCATGCCCAGGCCGTGGACGTATCCCATTGCGCATGCTCAAAATCACGTCGCAAATAGTCAATGCTTTCGACGTGAACGTAACCTACACCCAGCCCCATTCTGAATCGGCTTACGCAAACGACGTAAACGACGTACAATACGACGCTGTTCCGACATCCAGATATGCCGGCGCATCCTAGAACTTATGCGGCGTATCAACAGATACGCCGACGTAAGTTCTTTCTGAATCTGGCCCCATGTGTATTTAAAAACATTTTTTTTCTGCCTGTGTGAATGCAATTAACCCTTAAGGCGGCGTACACACGATCGGATATATCCGATGAAAACGGTCCGCGGACCATTTCCATCGGATATGTCCGATCGGGAGTTTGATCCGATGGCGTGTACACACCATCGGATCAAATTCCCCGCCGCCGGACGGCGCGGTGACGCGGCGGTGACGTTGACGCCGCCGCGTCACCGCCACGTCACCGCACCAGGAAGTAAAACACTTCCGCGCATGCGCCGAATCCATTCGGCAGCGGCGCGGCGGCGGTGGGACCCGACATGTCTGCTGGTAAGTGTACTAACCAGCAGACATGTCGGGCGGACAGATTCCACCCGATAGATTTCAAAGCATGCTTTGAAATCTGTCGGGTGGAGAAATCTGTCCGCTAGCCCATACACACGAGCGGAGATGTCTGCTGAAACGGTCCATCGGACCGTTTTCAGCGGACATATCCCCTCGTGTGTACGCCGCCTAACAGACAATGCTCCACTCTAATAAAGTAAAACCTTGGTTTGCAAGCATTATTCGTTCCAGAAACATGCTTGTAATCCGAAGCACTTGTATATCAAAGAATTTTTTTACATGGTATAAAAGAGAAGAGAGGCACCTCTAAGGCCCCGTACACACGAGGAGATATATCCGATGAAAACAGTCCGTTTTCATCGGACATGTCTCCTGGGAGATTTTGTACACACGATCAAACCAAAATCCCCACGGACAGACAGTGCGGTGACGTGGCGGTGACGGTGACGCCACCACATCACCGAACCAGGAAGTAAAATAATTCCACGCATGCGTCGAATCCATTCGACGCATGCGGGAGATTTCGGTCCGCTGGTTAGGCGTACTAACCAGCGGACATGTCCAACAGACGGCTTTCCAGCAGACAAGTTTAAAAGCATGCTTTAAAACTTTTGTCTGCTGGAAACTGTCTGCTAGCCCGTACACATGATCGAATCTGTCCGCTGAAACTGGTCTGCGGACCAGTTTCAGCAGATATATTCGACCGTGTACGCGGCCTAAGTGTACCAATAATTTGCTAAATGTAATCATTAAATGTAACCATATTGCTACACTTAGAGGCTCCTCTCTTCTTTTTTATACTCAGTTGTGACATGACGCTACTCTTATATCAAGACATCACTTGTATATCAAGGCAAAATGTATTAAAACATCTTGCTTGTCTTGCAACACGCTCTCAAACCAAGTTACTCTCAAACTAAGGATTTACTGTAAATTAAAGAGAAAAAAAAAGAGAGAGAAACACAGTATATGTTTGCAGTGTGGGAAGGGAGTGCCAAAGATGGCTTGATTTTAGCATATGAAACAGGCCTAGGACTGCTGAAACACACAGGACAAACTTTTTTTTAAATGACAGCGTGAGTGATTATGTCAGTTCAATAAATGTTTCCCATTTTACCTTTAAAGTAGGTCTATCACAAATCTGGGCAGTTCAAATCAAGCATATGGTGAAAATGTTAGTTAATAACCAAAAGTCCAGTAAGTATATACGTAGAATATACACAACTCCGGCTGCCTATTACTATTGATCTGGTGGTCATTTTTTGGTTAATCCATTTCAGTGCAGACAACCTCTGCGTATGCAGATTTTCATCCTGAACTCAGTTTTCATTGCCCAGATTTGTGACTGTTTTACTTTAAAGTAGAAAAGGTAAGAATATTGTTTCAGATAACATCCTCAAGAGAGCAGCAAGTATGCCCCTTGCCGCCCTTCTATATAAAGAGTTCATTGGGAGAAAGGGAAATAGGTCTAGCAGTGGCCTTTGTACAGGGCATAATATACCGCTCAGACAAATGCTAATCTTTAATAGGATGGAAAAAGCAGTGATCTTCAACTGACATCTAGTGGCAAAAGTGGTGTATTACATGATAACAGATAAGTGCAGGAAGAGTTTTGCAGGAATCTGATCCTATTTTTTAAATATTTTGTAAAATATCCAGATCATTCAATAGTAAATAAAAATAGTAAATAGTAAAAATAGTAAATAAAAAATAAATAAATGTAACGCAAAGTAACATGTAAACTACAAAATCATAAAAGGTCTGGGGGGCAAAAGCCCAAAACGGAGAAGGGTGGAAAAGGTTAAAACCTGCATTATGTTTTTATAACTGGCTGTGTCCTCAGTAGAGAAGTTTCCCCTCACTCGAAAGGACAAAAATGATTGAAAATCTCCCCAAAACAATTGTTTTACTAGTGTAGCGCCCTGCTCCTGTTGAACAGGAGCTGCTTTAAATTTAGTGGGGTCTGAGCTGTTATTTGGCTCGGACAAGAGTGATCAAGGGCAATTTAGCCTCTGTTCCAGCCATGACTGTGCTGGGAGTAAGGGACAGACGCCATTAGTGCAGGGTCTGTCGTCTTATGCGCCTCGTGGCCAGCCTGGCCTGAGGTGCGTGTCCTGAATAGTGTTGCTCACGAATATTCGCATTGCGAATATTCGTAACGAATATTGCATATTCGAGTATTCGCGAATAAATCGAATATCGCGGTGAATATTCGATATTGCGAATATTCGTATTTTTTCAAATGTATTTTTAAAACAGATCACATCCTAGTGATCTCCATCGACTCTAAAAGCATTGCTGTTATGATTAGAGACCCTGGGCCGAGTAGCTGAGGCGATCCTTTTATGTTGCCGAAAATACGCAATGCGAATATTCGTATTACAAATATTCGCGAATACTTTCTCTGCCCTTCTGTGTTTTGTGTATAAAAAAAAAAAAAATTTGCTTTAGTTTAGTCATATAAGTTTGTGTAAGTTGAGTTAGTGTTTAGTGCATATTAGTTTAGTAATCCAGGAAATGATCTCTGTTTTCGCGTGTTGAGGAGAATTTCGCAATCAATTTCGCATTCGCATTAGCGAAATTTCGTATTCGCATTAGCGAAATTTCGCAAATTTTTTTTTTTTTGATAAAATATCACGAATATTCGATATTAACGAATATTTCACGAAT
The DNA here is from genome assembly GCA_029574335.1 of Rana kukunoris. Lineage (NCBI taxonomy): Eukaryota > Metazoa > Chordata > Amphibia > Anura > Ranidae > Rana > Rana kukunoris. The sequence continues at coordinate 337,196,247 of CM056050.1, forward strand.
ATTCTTCTATATATTCGTGAAATATCGCGAAATCGAATATGGCGTATTCCGCTCAACACTAGTCCTGAATCCTGGTTCCAGGACCAAATTGGCCTGGGGCTGTGACTTCATTTGTGGGCCCAGTAGTCTGGCTGGGCCTGCCTTGCAAAGATGATCCTGTGCTGTTCGTCCTGCGGGAGGAAGCCACTTGATGAAGAAAGCCAGGGGAGGACCTATCCTGGAGAGGGCCATGCAAGAGGCTGAAATCTTGGGAGAAGGCCTGGAAACTTAATCGAAGGATGCAGCGCACACCGAGAGGCTGGACAGTGTTGCCTGTCGGGTCTAAAAGTTCTACCAAAGCTAAGCTGGAGAGATCTTGGTGCTGAATCCTGTGGCAGAGAATCTTGGACCAAAATGTCTTCTCATAAAGGAAGGTCTGTGGCAGAAACTGTACTTTACTTTGTGCGCCATCCCGCCTGCTAGGTCAGTGAGATGGGACCTATCCGGGTGAGCAATACCCACTCTGGCTAGAGTGGCGACCTGAACCTATATCCACCCTTCCACCCCTTATCCTTCTTTTCTACTAAATTTCTACAAAATAAACCCGAGAAAAAGAAGTGCATTGTGTGAACATTGAAATTCTTCAGGCTCTCTTATCACCCTGGACAGGCGGGAATATAGAGGTAACGTGCCACCCAAAAATAACCAGCAGCTCCTCCAGGGGTAGTGCTACACTAGGGTGATGAAATGTTGGAATTTTAATTCTCTATCTTGGTGACACTTGTTCATTTATTTTGGGTACTTACAGTATTATACATTAACATCAGTTCCAGCCCCCAAGCAGCTTACAATCTAAGGTCCCTACATACACATACTGGGGCTAATTTAGACCTGTCGGTTCTCCCCCGTCCCCCCCCCCCATCTGTATCTCATTGGCAAAAGTTCCTCTCACTTCCTGTCTCATAGACAAAACAGGAAGTCAGAGGAAATCCTTCCAAAGTAAGGAAATCCCTTGTTGTCACCAGGGCCACCAGCACTAGTTTCCCCGACTCGAATACTTCTCTATTACTTTTCTGGTAACAAAATTTGGGATTTTTTTTTACTTTCACTTTCGATGATAACTGTAAACAGGTCAAATAGAAAGCGTGAATCTCCCTAATGGGATACACAAAGCAATAAAAACTTAACAGATGTTCTAACCCCTCTTATTAACCACTTTAGCCCCAAAAGGGTTTACCCCCTTTCTGACCAGGCAATCTTTTATGATAGGGCACTGCGGCGCTTTAACTGACAATTGCACGAACGTGCGATGCGGAACCCAAATAAAATTGATGTCTTTTTTTTTCCCACAAGTAGAGCTTTCTTTTGGTGGTATTTGATTACCTCTGCATTTTGTTTTTTGCTCTATATACAATATATATATATATATATATATATATATATATTTTACTTTCTGCTATAAAACACATCCAATAAAAATGTTTTAAAAATACAATTTCTTCATCAATTTAGGCCAATATGTATTCTGCTACATAATTTTGGTAAAAAAAAAAAAACACTAACCGTATATTGATTGGTTTGCGCAAAGGTTACAAACGATGGGATATTTTTGTGGACTTGTTATTGTTTTGATTGTTTTTACTAGTAATGGTGGTGATTAGCTATTTTTTGTGGGACTGCGACTGACCTTGCAGCGGACACATCTAACACTAAGGGGCTGATTTACTATAAACAATGCGCTGCGCCGGTTCATGGCTCAATTGGTGCGCAGGATAAATCATTAATTGAGCGTGTGAACTGGAGCAGCAGCGGGCGCAATGCAATAATCAATATGTAAACGGTAGAAGCCGCGGAACACCTTTTAGAAGTCTATGGGAGAAATCAAGTGTTAATTTTAAAGGTTAATATGCAAGTTTGGGGACCTGAGTCCTCCCCCAGGGGACATGTATCAATGCAATTTTATTTTTATAAACGCCCATTTTTTTCAGGAGCAGTGAATTTAATAGTGCTTAAATTGAAACAATAAAAGTGAAATATTCCTTTTAATTTCATACCTGGGGGGTGTATAGTATGCCTGTAAATTAGCGCTTGTTTCCCGTGCTTAGAACTGTCCCTGCACAAAATGACATTCTGAAGGAAAAAAAGTAATTTAAAATCACTCGCGGCTATAATGAATTGTGGGCTCCCGGCAATACAGAGAACAGTCATTGCTAAAAAAAAGTGTGGGGTTCCCTCCGCCCAATTTAATTACCAGGCCCTTCAGGTCTGGTATGGATATTAAGGGGAACCCCGCCGTAATATAAAAAAAATTATGTGGGGTTCCCCCCAAATATCCATACCAGGCCCTTCAGGTCTGGTATGGATTTTAAGGGGAACTCCACCCCAAATGAAAAAAAATGGCGTGGCGTTCCCCCAAAAATCCACACCAGACCTCTTATCCAAGCACGCAACCTGGTCGGCCGCAGGAAAAGAGGGGGGGATGAGAGAGCGCCCCCCCTCCTGAAGTGTACCAGGCCACATGCCCTCAACATGGGAAGGATGATTTGGGGTCCCCTCCAAAGCACCTTGTCCCTATGTTGATGGGGACAAGGGCCTTATCCCCACAACCCTTGCCCGGTGGTTGTGGGGGTCTGCGGGCCGGGGGCTTATCAGAATCTGGAAGACCCCTTTAACAGATCCCACCCCCTGTATGAAATGGTAATGTGGTACATTGTACCCCTACCATTTCACATTAAAAAGTGTCAAAAATTTAAAAAAAAAGACAATAGTTGGATTTTGACAATTCCTTTATTAATGTCTTCTTTCCCCGCTTCTTCTTACATCTTCTTCTTTTCTGCAATCTGTTTTTTCCTTCATCTTGTTCTTCCTCTGCTTCTTCCTTCTGTCTTCTCGTCCGCATCTTGCACCGGCTTCTTCTTTTCTAAATTCGGGTTTCTTCCTCTGCTTCCTCCTTCAGTATTCTCGTCCGCATCTTGCACCAGCTTCTTCTTCCCCACTTGGTTCTCTGAACAGCCCCCTTCCAATTGAAGTTCCCACCGTGTGACGCTTCTGTTTTTATGACAGTTCTTTTATAACTGAGGACGCGGCCTCACTCGGTGACCCCGCCCCCCTCTGACGCCACAGGGATAGCCATAGGGAACAAGAACAGAAGTGTCACACAGCGGGAACTTCAACTGGAAGCGGGTCGTCCGGAGAACCATTTGGGGAAGAAGAAGCCGGTGCAAGATGCAGAAGAGAAGACCGAAGGAAGAAGCAGAGGAAGAACAAGATGGAGGAAGAAACCCGAATGCAGAAAAGAAGACAATGGGAGAAGAAGCACGGAAAGAAGACATTAATAAAGGAATTGTCAAAAACCGGCTATTGTTTTTTTTTACATTTTTGACGCTTCTTTTTGTGAAATGGTAGAGGTACAATGTACCCCATTACCATTTCACATAGGTGGGGGGCCGGGATCTGGGGGTCCCCTTTTTTAAAGGGGTCTTCCAGATTCCGATAAGCCCCCCGTCTGCAAACCCCCACAATCACCGGGCAAGGGTTGTGGGGAAGAGGCCCTTGTCCCCATCAACATGGGGACAAGGTGCTTTGGGGGGGGGGGACCCCAAAGCATCCTCCCCATGTTGAGGGCATGTGGCCTTGTACGGTTCAGAAGGGGGGCGCTCTCTCACCTCCCCCCCCCTCTTATTTGGGGGGAACCCCGCGCCATTCTTTTTGTAAATTTGATGGCGGGGTACCCCTTTTTTTTTTTTTTTTGGAATGACTGTTCTCTGTATTCTTTATAGCCACGGGTACATTTAAATTACTTATTTTTTTCCTTTAGAAATGACATCTTGTACAGGGACAGTTCTAAGCACGGGAAACATGCACTACTTCACAGGCATACTATACACCCCCCCCCCCCGGTATGAAATTTAAAAGAATATTTCACTTTTATTGTTTCACTTTAACCACTTGGCTCCTAACTTGGTACAGTGCCCCGATCCCGGCACTGAGGCTTGCAAGCGTGTGTGATAGAGAGAAGACCGGACGTCAGTTGCTGTGATAGCATTCGTTGCTCTGGCGTGCGTTCCACCGCCGTGAGCCAGCTGACCCAGAAGTGGCGTAGGGATGCGTGACTGGTATGCGCCTCGACGTACGTTTCGTAATTTTACGTCATCAGGAAGCGAGACATTCAGACACTGAATTACTTGGGAGGCTGCTTACCAATATAAAGAATTTTTAGTTTTTATATTTGGAGTCACATTTGATAGTCAGAGCAGTATTTGGAGCTGGCCTATCGTTTGTTTTATTTTTCCGTGGCGCGAAATTTTTTACGCACATTTTTTGACACGGACACAAGAACCTACATCTCTAGATACATGTTCATTCAGCACAGTGGTGTAGTGGATAGCACTTTCACCTAGCAGCAAAAAGGGTCGCTGGTTCAAATCCCACCCATGACACCATCTGCCTGGAGTTTGCATGTTCTCCCTGTGCCTACATGGGTTTCCTCCCTCAATCTAAAAACAGCTGTGAATCGGATCCTGTCTAAAAAAGCCCTAATATGCAGTAGTATATTTAGGTTGTGTGCTGCCCTAGGCATGACTAAACTTCTGCACCTCCTAATTGAAATATGACCCACCCCTTCCTTTCATGGCCACACCCTGTTTTTTTAAGACCCGCCCAGAAATTTTCAGGGGGGGAGGCAACACACTAATTCTGAGGGCCCTGGGGGGGGCATTGGATTCCCTTAATTTGCATAGTTTTTCTCTCACTTTCTGTTTGGCTATGGGGCAGGAAATTAAGGGAAATCTCCGCAATTGGACAGGGATGGTGCAAAATAAACTGACAGGGCCTATAACCCTCCCTTACTCATTCCAAAATGAAAAAATAGTGTTGGTTATAGCTCTACTTTAAGCACAAATTTCTGATAATTTTATTGAGAGGACGAAGAAAATATAACCATGCCAATAGGCCAGGATACAGCTTTGCTAATATGTATGAATGTGTGTTAGGGGACCCCACAAACACCACCCAATGTTAAATAAACTATTTTCTTAATTTGCAAATAAGTATCATCCCTTCCTCAGAGACCATAGCATCTTCCTGTAGGAGCGTGATGTCCTGTGTGCTGGCCACTGCTTTCAGAGAACCACATATGCACATATCCAATCCACGGTGGTCGCGCATCTACGTGCAGGACCCCAATTTTTAAGGAAAGTGATAGTAAAGCAGATGCAGAATTCCAGGATTGGACTAACACATTTTAAGGAAAGTGATAGTAAAGCAGATGCAGAATTCCAGGATTGGACTAACAAATGTTTCTAGTGAAAGGCAACTGGTGTTTTCTATTAAACAAGGGCTAATTGGGCCATTGACATGCATTACAGTTGATCTGAGGAATGTGACTGCAAATTTAAACTAAATGTAATCCTTTCTTCTTTCTACTTGGGGCTAGAGTGCAGAGGGATTAAAAGTCTGCTAATTTTTTGGGGATGTCTGCACCCCTGATAGGGTGAAGACACCTCCCAAATTGCGTCACTTTTTACTTCAAATTCATTCACTTCCTGTCACATAGCCAAACAGGAAGCGAGGGTAGAACCCTACTAATGTCTTTTCTTGGGGACACACAGATAAATCTAAATAGTTTCCCATTACGTGCACTCTAGCATTTTGCTGTGTACACCCCCAAATTATTAGGGATCTTGGACTTTGGGGTCCATTTACTATAGGCAAATGCACTTTACACTAAAAGGTGCAATTGATGGAGGTGGACAAGCAAGGAAGAAAAAAAAATTGTTTGCTTCTACATGATTGGATGTTAGTCAGTTGTCAGTGCTTCGCCTCCGATATTCAGCGACTAAACTTGTACTGCAGAGTGGCTTTCCCTTTTCTAAACCCAAAATTACCTAATCATTTGGGGTGTACACAACAAAGTGCTGGAGTGCAATTTGCTTAATGGGGACACTAGTTAGATTGACCTGTGTGTCCCCAAGAAAAGACATTGGTAGGGTTTTACCCTCACTTCCTGTTCAGCTGTGTAACAGGAAGTGAAGAAAATTTTAAGAAATGGGACACAAAGCCCAACCAAAAAAAACACAAGCAGGGGTTCTAACACTCACTTGGTTTCCCTCAAACCAGTGTTTCTCAATTCCAGTCCTCACGCGCCCCCCCCCCCCCCCCCCCCCCAACAGGTCAGGTTTTCAAATTATTTTGCACAGGTGATTTGATCAGTTTCACTGCCTTAGTAATTCCCCACACCTTTTCATCTGAGGGAAATGCTGAAAACATGACCTGTTGGGGGGGCGTGAGGACTGGAATTGAGAAACACTGCCTCAAACAACCACAATTCGAATAGGATCGCCTTGAGCTAGATTTTAGCACAGTGCTGGAAATCAGCACTTCAAGCCCGGCCTCCAATACTCCTCACCCCAACAGGCCATGTTTGCAGGTTTTCCTTCATCTTGCACATGTGCTTTGAAAGACAGTCAATGGCTTAGTAGTTTGGACAGCAATTCTAAATAAGATAAATCCATGTCTGTAAAGAAAAAATGCACGACTACAAGAAAATGGCCACCGCTGTATACCCAAAGAAATGGCTCCACTCTCCGCCAAAATGGCCACTGGGGTAAAAAAATACACAGAAATGGCAGCGAACATCCAGGGCTCCCAACACATGGCAGCACACCCCACACAGAGAGTGGACCCTCACCATGCAGCCCTCGGTCAGAACGCGGAGCATCCCCCCTAGCCAGTGCCAGTCACCACAGCACATGGGGAGAAGGGAAAAGACAGGGGAAGAAAAGAAGGGTGAGAGACCGCCTATTTGACCTCCCCAGGAATGCCCAGCTGTTCCATCCTGCCAAGACAGGAGGAACCTTACTTATAGCCGTCCACGTGAGGACTTGCTGGTGCGTTCCGGACAGACCTACTTCCAAGCAGTTGGCCACGGTTCACTGTGGCTTAGACAGCAGTAAGCCAGTCATATGCAATCCCCAGAGTATATAGCTCACCAGCCACCCCTGAAGCAAACGGGGCATGTCGTGGCCGACCCAGCGCATAGCTAAGGCCTGCTCACTCTCGATGGCCGGACTGGGGGGACTACAAGGATCTATGTTATCCAGCCTGTCATCCAGCTGGCAGTTGATAGTAGATCTCAGGATCAAGAATAAAAGAAAAAATGTAAAAGAAAAATTCTTCAGGACCATAGGCCCAAAGAGAGCCAGGTCCTTCTCTACTAGGCAAAAAAAAAACTGAGCTGCTGAGTGTAGGGTGAGAGGTTATGACCAGAGGGACCGCCCCCCTGGACAGGGCTGTTCAGATTTGCTAAAGTTACATGTTTTTAAATATCCAACATGTCTGCCTAGTCCTCTCCTATTAGATGGAACATAATCCACAAGTCAAGATTATAAGGAGCTGTGTCCGTCCATGGACGAAAGAAAACAATTCACTATGAACCAACTGGTCTTTCAGTGACTTTGCCCTCCTATAAGTAATAGCAGGTTTCTCAGAGACAAGGGGGCCAATTTAGGGTACAGGATAGAATTTCTTTCTTGTCCACAAAAACAATTTTTTTTTTCCCTCCAACTTTCATCTTCCTCCGGCTTGTCGGAACGCCCTGTTTGGGGCAGTGCAGGACCTGCTGAAGAGCAGGGTAATAGCTCCTGTGCTGCTGCCAAAAAGGCTTCAGGAATTCTATTCCAATCTGTTTGTAGTCCCAAAAGGACGGGGTTTGTCCAATCCTGGACCTCAAGGCTCTCAACTCCTTTGTAAAACTACAAAGGTTCAGGATGGAATCAGTTTTGTGCCATGCTGTGCACTAAACAGTTCACTAGTGTGTGGTAGTGACAGAAGCAATCCTTGAGGCAAAGGCCAAGTTGGAAAGGAGGGACAAAAAAAAAACCCCACCTGCATCATGCCTTATTTTGCATTTACCACAGACACATTTTTGGGGCGACTTTTAATTGCACGTTAATTAAAAAAAAAAAAAAGGGACAGTTACAATTTCAGTCCTCAGCCACAGAACATTACTGCTAAACAATCAAAAGAATGCCCTGTATAAATGGTAGCCTTATGGAAGATACGAGGAGACATAGGTTGGCCTGAAGAACTTGTTTTGCTTACTACGGTCAAAATACTAAAATAGAGGTGTACAAGCCCAGAATTCAACTTTATTGAACGATAACCTGTGATATTTTGTGAATCTACTTTTACAGTACAGAAATCTATAAAACCCATGTACATGCTGTGCTGTAAGTTTACCTACGATCTTTTATTGTATACAGTATATCTTCTGTACAGATGATAGCAACAATATTTTTGGACACAAAAAGAAAAACATGCATTCCTATGAAGACGTCCTTCATCTCTTCAATAGCAAACAGTGTTCTTTCTTGATGTTATCGTTTTCTCTGCTTTTTAAACTTGTATATTGCTGCAGAATTGACAGTTTCTTTCTTCACTTTCACTTTATGTCTTTTGTCCTAAATAAAACAACAAATTCAATGAGAGTCTTTAAAAAGGAGTTGTAAAGGAAAACATTTTTTTTGCTGAAATGACTGTTTAAAGGGTATAGAGAAATAGTTAACTGATTCCTATTAAAAATAGAAAAAAAAAATCAATCATATAATGTACCTACAGTTATAGTTTCATTTTTTGCATGTTGTTTCCTGCTTCTGTGATGTACAGAGCCAATACAGGGCAGTGATGGTTTGTAAAACGAAACTGATTGGTGTTGAGGGGGTTTAGACACACAGTAATCACACCTCCTTGATTAGTGACCACAGAGAGAAAGCTGCCAGCACTGTGGTTATCAGGAAACAGACAACCAGGAAGTGTGGAGATCAGAGAAGAATTACAGCAACTTGAGAGCAAAAACTAACAAGGAGGACATGAAAACAGCAGTGCATTAAGGTAAAGTAAGCTATTAAGATAAATGTTTTCCTTTACAAACACTTTAATCTTTATTGGAACATTTTTCATTAGAAAAAATTACATTCATGACCCAATTTACAAACCCCCCCCAACAATAAGGGTAAAAACCATCTATTCGAAGCTAGTGCCACAAGTGTTTCCAGGGTGGGGGGGTTATAATCATTCATACACATACATCCCTTTCTATTACCCCCATCTCCTCTCTATACTAATCCAGCCGCCTCTCACGATCACAGCCATCCATCTCATCTTCTCATCCATCACCTTACACTCTCATTTATACTCAGTGTCTTACATTTGATTAGATCACTTCACATATTCTCTATACTTTTACCCTCCCTTTATTTAAATGTGCATACTTCTTGCATCCCACCAAGGTTTCCAAATCTTATCATATTTCTTTAAGGATTATCTCATTCATACCATGTTCTCATTCCCTACTGGACAGTGGTAAAGCAGGATATGTTGTCCAGTGTTACTTCCCCTTTACATTTTTTCTGTAAATGTGAACTAACACTTACACACACACACACAAACACACACAAACACACACAAACACACACAAACACACACAAACACTATATTAAGATCACCTTTGGATATACAGGAACATCAGAGACTTTGAAAGTGGACGTAATGTGAACTGTACTGAAATGTGATTTTTGCACTTATCACATCCATTACTCGTTTATTGGGGACACATGAATTTGGAGATTGCTGGATTATTCGACCAACTACAGGGAGTGCAGAATTATTAGGCAAATGAGTATTTTGACCACATCATCCTCTTTATGCATGTTGTCTTACTCCAAGCTGTATAGGCTCGAAAGCCTACTACCAATTAAGCATATTAGGTGATGTGCATCTCTGTAATGAGAAGGGGTGTGGTCTAATGACATCAACACCCTATATCAGGTGTGCATAATTATTAGGCAACTTCCTTTCCTTTGGCAAAATGGGTCAAAAGAAGGACTTGACAGGCTCAGAAAAGTCAAAAATAGTGAGATATCTTGCAGAGGGATGCAGCACTCTTAAAATTGCAAAGCTTCTGAAGCGTGATCATCGAACAATCAAGCGGTTCATTCAAAATAGTCAACAGGGTCGCAAGAAGCGTGTGGAAAAACCAAGGCGCAAAATAACTGGCCATGAACTGAGAAAAGTCAAGCGTGCAGCTGCCAAGATGCCACTTGCCACCAGTTTGGCCATATTTCAGAGCTGCAACATCACTGGAGTGCCCAAAAGCACAAGGTGTGCAATACTCAGAGACATGGCCAAGGTAAGAAAGGCTGAAAGATGACCACCACTAAACAAGACACACAAGCTGAAACGTCAAGACTGGGCCAAGAAATATCTCAAGACTGATTTTTCTAAGGTTTTATGGACTGATGAAATGAGAGTGAGTCTTGATGGGCCAGATGGATGGGCCCGTGGCTGGATTGGTAAAGGGCAGAGAGCTCCAGTCCGACTCAGACGCCAGCAAGGTGGAGGTGGAGTACTGGTTTGGGCTGGTATCATCAAAGATGAGCTTGTGGGGCCTTTTCGGGTTAAGGATGGAGTCAAGCTCAACTCCCAGTCCTACTGCCAGTTTCTGGAAGACACCTTCTTCAAGCAGTGGTACAGGAAGAAGTCTGCATCCTTCAAGAAAAACATGATTTTCATGCAGGACAATGCTCCATCACACGCGTCCAAGTACTCCACAGTGTGGCTGACAAGAAAGGGTATAAAAGAAGAAAAACTAATGACATGGCCTCCTTGTTCACCTGATCTGAACCCCATTGAGAACCTGTGGTCCATCATCAAATGTGAGATTTACAAGGAGGGAAAACAGTACACCTCTCTGAACATTGTCTGGGAGGCTGTGGTTGCTGCTGCACACAATGTTGATGGTGAACAGATCAAAACACTGACAGAATCCATGGATGGCAGGCTTTTGAGTGTCCTTGCAAAGAAAGGTGGCTATATTGGTCACTGATTTGTTTTTGTTTTGTTTTTGAATGTCAGAAATGTATATTTGTGAATGTTGAGATGTTATATTGGTTTCACTGGTAAAAATAAATAATTGAAATGGGTATATATTTGTTTTTTGTTAAGTTGCCTAATAATTATGCACAGTAATAGTCACCTGCACACACAGATATCCCCCTAAAATAGCTAAAACTAAATACAAACTAAAAACTACTTCCAAAAATATTCAGCTTTGATATTAATGAGTTTTTTTGGGTTCATTGAGAACATGGTTGTTGTTCAATAATAAAATTAATCCTCAAAAATACAACTTGCCTAATAATTCTGCACTCCCTGTATATAAGGATTTTACCACAGGCAAAAAAAAAAGTGGACACTCCAGTATAACCCATCGTAGTCCCAGCATGCCTCAATTCGGTGGAAAACGGTACCAAAAGCCTGATCAAAAGAACCAGATGTGTCCCTCAATGGAGTCCAAGAAAGATTTTATGATAAGTACAAAAATGCCATTTTCTCTCTCGTTCGAGGGACACAAGAATTGTGATTGTTGGGATGTCCAACAGAACAAAAGACTAACAAGCAAAAAGAAAACTGGGGATCTTCTGCAGTTTTAAAAAAGCAGAGACCTTATACACAAAGCTGCCATCACATAAGGCCTAAACACCCACCCATTAAAACCTGAAAGCAACCTTGCAAACATGGGCAACAGCCGATGCCAAAAAGCCCAAGAAGCAAATCACAAATCGAGACCAAAAGCCTGAATGATCATCTGTCTGAGCCACTTTGAAATGGAAGTAGAAAGCTTGTCCCCTTTAACAGAGACTATATGGCATGAAAAAGAAGGTCAGTCTAATGGAAGCAGTGGCTGTGAGATAGACATGAAGAAGGCTCTCAAATACCACCTTTGCCCCTGTGTAGGACCAGAAAGGGTTTTTTAAAGGACAAAGCTGTCATCTTAGACACAATGGGTAATGTCAACAAGGAACACAACCTTATGATTGAGAGTTGAAAGGGAAATATCCCCAATAGGTTCAAATTGTGTTTTTTGGAGCACAGAGAACCAAATTCAGTTCAATGTAACTGGTTGGCCTACAGGGGAAACCACGAGAGAACAGGGACAATCCAGTCTTCAGTGCCAGGCAAATCAGTCTGTCAAAGGACTGAATTGACTTGTTCCACAATGACAGGATGTTAAGTTATAGGGGCCTGGAGTTGAACTGGGAAAACAGGACTGCCTTGAAAGAGGCAGTCATCAGTCCCAGAACTCCCTGCAGAGGGGAAGAGCCAGGTGACTCCTGGGATGCAAAGTCTCAGTCTGGGAAAAGTGAATATCTCCAGTGTCTAGGAGAAGACCCAGAAACTCCAAATGATGAGTCAATTCCATCAGTGATTTCTGAAACCCGAACTCCAGGGAACTGAAAAAGCTCCTATGCAGTGGGGCTGCCCCCCCACACTGCAAGAGTTAAATGTGCGATTAGGTCTGGGGAAAAAAGCTGTTGTACTTACCGTATTCCCTGCTCTGGTAGGCTCCCTCCAGGCTGCAAGACTGGTCTCCACAGCCTCTCATTCCTTAAGCTTCTATGCAGGTACATCCGCTGATGTAATGAAGTCTAATGCAGTAATGCAGAGCCCATAGCGCTACAATGAATGTGAGGATGCCACAAGACAGTCCACTACCAGAGTGTAGGGGACTATAGGAGAGTTTTTGCTGTTGGGGGAGTGGAGGATCAGGTAATTAAAAAACGGATTTTAGCAGCCCCTTAAACCAAAATGAGCATTTAACCTTTGGGGCAGCCCCACTACAAGGGAGTATTTTCCTTTCCTTGAAGGTGGGCTTGAAGGTTCAGGACCCAGCCAAACCTTCACAAGGTCTGAACTTTTGAGTCATATTGTCAGCCATTACATTTTACAAATTTATGTAGTTCCCCCCCCCCATCAACCAAGATGGCATTGGTGCAGCAGCTCTGAGACTCACATCGAGGCTGCACCTCACGATCCGTTTACAAAAGCGGTGGTTCAGAACGTTGCCTGTGTCCCGTGACCATGTCCCTTTCGAGACGAAAACGCAGGAAGGCGACGTGATCAGACCCGGAAGATACGGGCCTCACGTTTGGGAGACGGCCGGCTTGCTTTTTATCTGAGATGCATTATGTCTACTGACCTAATGTAAGTGTACATCTGTTTTTATTACTTATTAAAACCAAAAGGATTTTATACTATGCAAGTTCCTTCTTCCTTCCCATTTACAGTGCAGAAAATAAGTATTTGAACACCCTGCTATTTTGCAAGTTCTCCCACTTGGAAATCATGGAGGGGTCTGAAATTGTCATCGTAGGTGCATGTCCACTGTGAGAGACATAATCAAAAAAAAAATTCCAGAAATCACAATGTATGATTTTTTAAACTATTTATTTGTACGATACAGCTGCAAATAAGTATTTGAACACCTGAGAAAATCAATGTTAATATTTGGTACAGTAGCCTTTGTTTGCAATTACAGAGGTCAAACGTTTCTTGTAGTTTTTCACCAGGTTTGCACACACTGGAGGAGGGATTTTGGCCCACTCCTCCACACAGATCTTCTCTAGATCAGTCAGGTTTCTGGGCTGTCGCTGAGAAACACAGAGTTTGAGCTCCCTCCAAAGATTCTCTATTGGGTTTAGGTCTGGAGACTGGCTAGGCCACGCCAGAACCTTGATATGCTTCTTACAGAGCCACTCCTTGGTTATCCTGGCTGTGTGCTTCGGGTCATTGTCATGTTGGAAGACCCAGCCTCGACCCATCTTCAAAGCTCTGAGGGAAGGAGGTTGTGGCCAAAATCTCGCAATACATGGCCCCGGTCATCCTCTCCTTAATACAGTGCAGTCGCCCTGTCCCATGTGCAGAAAAACACCCCCAAAGCATGATGCTACCACCCCCATGCTTCACAGTAGGGATGGTGTTCTTGGGATGGTACTCATCATTCTTCTTCCTCCAAACACGGTTAGTGGAATTATGACCAAAAAGTTCTATTTTGGTCTCATCTGACCACATGACTTTCTCCCATGACTCCTCTGCATCATCCAAATGGTCATTGGCAAACTTAAGACGGGCCTTGACATGTGCTGGTTTAAGCAGGGGAACCTTCCGTGCCATGCATGATTTCAAACCATGACGTCTTAGTGTATTACCAACAGTAACCTTGGAAACGGTGGTCCCAGCTCTTTTCAGGTCATTGACCAGCTCCTCCCGTGTAGTCCTGGGCTGATTTCTCACCTTTCTTAGGATCATTGAGACCCCACGAGGTGAGATTCTTCATGGAGCCCCAGTCCGAGGGAGATTGACAGTCATGTTTAGCTTCTTCCATTTTCTAATGATTGCTCCAACAGTGGACCTTTTTTCACCAAGCTGCTTGGCAATTTCCCCGTAGCCCTTTCCAGCCTTGTGGAGGTGTACAATTTTGTCTCTAGTGTCTTTGGACAGCTCTTTGGTCTTGGCCATGTTAGTAGTTGGATTCTTACTGATTGTATGGGGTGGACAGGTGTCTTTATACAGCTAATGACCTCAAACAGGTGCATCTAATTTAGGATAATAAATGGAGTGGAGGTGGACATTTTAAAGGCAGACTAACAGGTCTTTGAGGGTCAGAATTCTAGCCGATAGACAGGTGTTCAAATACTTCTTTGCAGCTGTATCATACAAATAAATAGTTAAAAAATCATAAATTGTGATTTCTGGAAAAAAAAAATGTTGATTATGTCTCTCACAGTGGACATGCACCTACGATGACAATTTCAGACCCCTCCATGATTTCCAAGTGGGAGAACTTGCAAAATAGCAGGGTGTTCAAATACTTATTTTCTGCACTGTATATTCCTTGCTGGCATATTGATTGAGACCATCTATTTGATTGTCCCGGGTTGGAGATACGTCTAAGGATACCATCTTACATGTTGTTTTTGATCTCCTATAATTTAGAGATCATTCATTTTCAGTAAGAGGGAGAGTTTGCTCTTGGTGGAAGTGCTTCTCTCATCACTATTTCCTTGGATTGGTTTTGGAACCCTTTTTCACCTGGGAGATTATCCTCTATGAACCATCTTCCTATATTTATTTATACTCTAATTTGGACTCTATAGCGATTACGATTTATTCTTAACTGCTTGCCCACCGCAGTTATACGGCGGGACGGTGGCACTGCTGGGCGAGAGCACATAGCTCTACGTCCTACCTTAAACGGCCGCTAATGCGCCGCCGGCGGCCCGCGCGCCCCTGCTCGTCCCGAGTCCCGCGCGCGCTCGTTACAGAGTGGGGAACGGGAGCTTTGTGTGTAAACACATAGCTCTCGCTCCTGTCAGCGGGGGAAACGCTGATTTTCTGTTCATACAAATGTATGAACAGAAGATCAGTGATTTCCCCTAGTGAGGCCACCCCCCCATACAGTTAGAACACACTTAACCCCTTCTCTGCCCCCCAGTGTTAACCCCTTCACTGCCAATGGCATTTTTATAGTAATCCAATGCATTTTTATAGCATTGATCGCTATAAAAATGCAAATGGTCCCAAAAATGTGTCAAAAGTGTCCGCCATAATGTCGCAGTACCGAAAAAAAACGCTGATCGCCGCCATTACTAGTTAAAAAAAAAAATAATAAAAATGCCATAAAACTACCCCCTTTTTTGTAAACGCTATAAATTTTGCGCAAACCAATCAATAAACGCTAATTGCGTTTTTTTTTTACGAAAAATATGTAGAAGAATACGTATCGGCCTAAACTGAGGAAAAAAATATGTTTTTTTATATATTTTTGGGGGATATTTATTATAGCAAAATGTAAAAAATATTGAATTTTTTTCAAAATAGTCACTCTATTTTTGTTTATAGCGCAAAAAATAAAAACCGCAGAGATGATCAAATACCACCAAAAGAAAGCTCTATTTGTGGGGAAAAAAAGGGATTTTTTAATACAGCTGTATACCTGTAAAATCCTTTTCTTGGAGTACATCACGGGACACAGAGCGGCATATTCATTACTATATGGGTTATATGGAGTACCTTCAGGTGTGGACACTGGCAATCTCAAACAGGAAGTCCCCTCCCTATATAACCCCCTCTCCTAGAGGGAGTCCCTCAGTTTTGTAGCAAGCAGTATGCCTCCCAAAACATGTTCCCATAAGAGGGGTGGGAGCTCTGTGTCCCGTGATGTACTCCAAGAAAAGGATTTTACAGGTAAGCTGTATTAAAAAATCCCTTTTTCTTTCTCGTACATCACGGGACACAGAGCGGCATATTAATTACTATATGGGATGTCCGAAAGCAATGCTTTAATGAGGGGAGGGAGACATCTTCTCCAAAGGGATTTAATTTAGAGGTATACTCAAATAATAATAATAAATCCAACTTAGTCAAGAAATAATTTTGAAAATCTTTTTTTTTTTTTTCTTTTTTTTTTTTTCAAGCAAGGGTGCCCCCGATCCCGAGGATCTTAAACCGCAGCCTGTAGTACTGCCTGCCCAAAGGCTGAATCCGCATTCCTTCTCACGTCTAGTTGATAAAACCTTGTAAACGTGTGGACTGACGACCACGTCGCCGCCTTGCATATCTGAGCCATAGAGATCTGATGGTGTGCTGCCCAGGAGGTGCCCATGGCCCTGGTAGAATGGGCTTTTACCGACAAAGGAGGAGGTACCCTCTTCAAACCGTAGGCCTGAATGATTAATTGTCTAATCCATCTCGAGATGGTGGATTTTGCAGCTGCTTGCCCCTTCTTGGGGCCATCTGGTAAAACGAACAACACATCTGTTTTCCGGATTTTTTCTGTAGCTTTAAGATAGGCCCTCATGGCCCGGACAATATCTAAGGTATGCAGCAACCCCTCCTTTCTAGATGTGGGTTTCGGAAAGAAGGATGGAAGTACCAAATCCTGGTTCAAGTGAAAACTGGATATAACCTTTGGTAGAAAGGAAGGATGAGGCCGGAGAACTGCCCTGTCCTTATGCAAAATGAGATATGGTTCCTTACAAGATAAGGCTGCCAACTCTGACACTCTCCTGGCCGAAACTATGGCGACCAAATATACCAACTTTCTTGTCAGTAAAACTAAAGGAATCTCAGCCAACGGCTCAAAGGGTTGTTTCTGTAGAGTGGACAGGACAAGATTTAAGTCCCATGGACAAATCGGTGACTTGACAGGAGGATTAATACGCAAGACCCCCTGTATGAAGGTTTTTACCAGCGAGTGGGTGGCCAGCGGCCTCTGAAACCACACTGACAGAGCTGAAATCTGTCCCTTGATTGTGCTTAATGCCAAGCCTTTATCCACCCCAAGCTGGAGAAAACTTAACACCCTATCAATGGTATATTTGCGGGAATTCCATCTTTTGGATTCACACCAGCCTACGTAGGTCCTCCACACCCTGTAATAAATCACCCTGGAGGCCGGCTTTCTAGCCCTAATCAGGGTAGGAATTACCTGCCTAGACAGACCTCTACCCCTGAGAATCAGGGATTCAGCCTCCAGGCCGTCAAATTTAGACGCTGTAATGTAGGGTGGATGATCGGACCTTGTGAGAGTAGGTCTGGTCGTAGAGGAAGAGTCCAAGGGTCTCCCACTGCCATCTTCAGGACTAGTGAGTACCATGTCCTGCGGGGCCAAGCTGGAGCTACTAGAATGACTGGCTTGTGCTCCACTCTGATCCTGCGCAACAGGCGAGGAAGTAACTGTAGCGGGGGGAATGCATATAGAAGTTTGAATTGATGCCAAGGGCAAACCAACGCATCGGTTCCGCAGGCCATAGGGTCCCTTGCTCGAGACACGAACCTGTCTAGTTTCTTGTTGAACCTGGATGCCATTACATCTATGTCTGGCATTCCCCACTTCTGGCAGATGTCTGAAAGACCTGGGGATGAAGAGACCACTCCCCCGGCGACAGAATCTGGCGACTTAAGAAGTCTGCCTGCAGGTTGTCCACTCCGGGAATGAATATCGCCGAAATGCAGGGTACATAAACCTCTGCCCACTGAAAAATCAAGCTCACCTCCCTCTGAGCGGACTGACTCCTGGTTCCCCCTTGGTGGTTTATGTATGCCACCGCTGTGGCATTATCTGACTGGATTCTCACCGGGGACCCTTGTAATCTGGAAGTCCATGCCAGGAGGGCTAGGCGAGCAGCTCTGATCTCCAAGACATTGATGGGTAGCTGCCTCTCCGCTTCCGCCCAAGTTCCCTGGCGAGTGAACCCCTCCAAGACTGCCCCCCAGCCTGCCAGGCTGGCGTCTGTGGTAACTACCTTCCAGACAACGGGGCTGAAGGACCTTCCCTTCAGAAGATTCTGAGGGTTCAACCACCAGGCCAGGATTTGTCGGACCTTTGATGATAGCGTCAAAGGGGACTCCAAGGCATGTGCTCTCTTGTTCCAGGCTGCTAGAATGGCTGCCTGTAGGACGCGAGTGTGGATCTGAGCGTATGGTACTGCCTCGAACGTGGCCACTAGCTTGCCTAGTAATCGCATACACAGGCGAATAGTTGGTTTTTTCTTGCTTAGAACCAACTGAACCAACCCCTTGATAGCCTCGACCTTTACAAGGGGCAGGAACACCCTTTGCTGTTCTGTGTCTAACCTCATGCCGAGGTATTCCAACTGCTTTGTAGGATGAAACGCTGATTTTTCCCGGTTTAGGACCCAGCCTAACCTCTCGAGGTACTGAACCGTGAGGTTTACTGCTTGTTCCAGACACGGCTGTGAGTGATCTATGATTAAAAGGTCGTCCAAGTATGCTAGGACTGTGACCCCTTGGATCCTTAGATTGGCCAGAACTGGGGCTAGGATCTTCGTGAATACCCGGGGGGCCGTGGCCAGCCCGAAGGGGAGCGCCATGAATTGGAAGTGTCGCTGCCCCACTGCGAAGCGTAAAAATCTTTGATGCGGCTGAAAGATTGGTACATGAAGGTAAGCATCCTTTATGTCTATGGAAGCCAGAAAGTCGTCCCTCTGGAGCGTGGCGACTGCTGACCGGACGGATTCCATCCGGAAGGAACGAACTCTTAGGTAAACATTTAAACTCTTTAGGTCCAAGATTGGCCTGACACCGCCGTTGGGCTTTGGTATGACAAAGAGATTGGAATAGAAACCTAGCCCCTGCTCTTGGGCTGGTACCTCTATTATCACGCCCTGGCAAAGCAGGTGGTCCAAAGCTGCCAGCATCGAGGCCTTTTTTGCTGGATCTTTTGGAGGCCTTGACTCTTGAAAACGAGGCGGAGGAAACTTTAGAAACTCCAGTCTGTATCCTGTGGTTACAGACGACCGGACCCATTTGTCGGGGATCTTGGCTTCCCAAACTTCTGAGAAGAAACAAAGCCTTCCCCCCACCCGCGAGAGTGGGGGCGCCCCTTCATAAGGCAGACTTAGGGGCTGGCTTTGTCGGCTTGCGATACCAGGGCCTCTTACATCCTGGTGCCTGTCCCTGCGATTTATTGTTAAAGTTTGATCGCGCAGGCGGCCGTCGATACTGCCTGGAATTTGGGGGCCCTGAGACAGGAGAGAGCTGCCTTTTAAATGTAGGAATCTCCTTTTGACTGGTAAAAGGGTACTTTTGCCGCTTGAAATAGTCTGAATGTATTTATCCAGATCCTCTCCGAAGAGTCGTCCTCCATGGAAGGGAAACCCTGCCAGAAGCCTTTTGCATGGGGGCTCCGCCGCCCAGTTCTTCAACCATAAGAGCCTTCTCATGTGCACCAAAAATAGTGATAAACGAGAGGCCTGCTGGATGGAATCCTTTATAGCATCTACCGCAAAACACAGAGCTCTGGGAATGTCAGAAAACTCTTCTGCCTGTTGGGTAGGCATGTCTTTAAGCATTTGTTTTGTCTGGTCCTTTAACGCCTGACAAACTCCAATTGCAGCCACAGCTGGCTGTACCACCGCTCCTGCCGTAGCAAAGGATGCCTTTAAAAGTGTCTCTAACCGTTTATCAACCGGATCTTTAAACATTTGTATGTTTTCCACCGGGCAAGTTAGTGATTTATTCACACATGAGATGGCTGCATCCACCACTGGGAGCTTCCACCTCTTCGAGAATTTTTCCTCCATAGGGTAAATGACCGAAAATCTCTTAGGCGGCAGAAAAATCCTGTCCGGTCGTACCCAATCCTGAAAGATCAATTCCTCCAACAGAGGATGGACCGGAAAAACCGCGTTGCTCAAAGGAGCTTTCAAAGAGCCCAGAGAGGATACCGCAGGAACCTGAGGTTCTGGCAATGGTAAATTAAATGCCGAGCGGACCAAGTCCGTCAAAGACTGTACCCACAGTCTCTCTGTCTGGGAGTCTGAAAATGGTTCCTCAGAGGTAGATTCCTCAATCCCTGAACCCTCTTGGTTCCGGTCTAGTTGATCCTCCTGAGATTCCAATTACTCCGGAGAGAGAATTTCAGCATCTGAGGATACACCTTTTGGCGATGGGGATCTAGCCAGTTTCTTGCCAGGAATAGAGCTAGCGATCATCGCTGCCAATCTTTCTTCTAGCCCCCCTAGGGAGACGGCTAGCATCTCCTCTGTGATAAACACAGGGCTGGGCTGATCTGGGCCAGCCTCAGCACCAGACCCCCCTAATGGCTCATCCAAGGCAACCTTCATGGGAATAAGCTGCGGAGAAAGTATCGGCATATCATCAGAATCCGAGGGGGAACCCTTTGTTTTTTGGTCTTTTTTGTACCCTTTGATCCCGAACCTTTGGAAGCCATAATACAAAATCGAGGGACTCCGCCTACAACAACCGACTGTAGTGGCCAGGAGTACAAAATTAGGGTTTAGTGGACAATAGATCACTAATGCCTAAAAACCGATGGGGCCCCGTATGTTCTTTTTCTTTTTTTTTTTTTTCGTTATAATATATAACTTTTCTTTTTTTTTTTTCAAAACATACAGCGTCCCCAAATTTAGTTTGCCAGCCTCCAACCTGTTGCCAAAGGGGATTTTTGGCTTAACACAAAAGCATAGGAACCAACTCCAGCATGCACTACCCCTCTTCCGCCACCGGGAGTCACTGTTCTGCCGCTCTGCGTCCTCTCCTTGTTCAGATCAGCTTCAGACTGAGCAATGATCATGGCCTGCTGTTATAACAGCAAATAAAGGCGCGCCCCTGATGACGCTGCAGGCACGCCCCCCCTCCGCCCTCCCTCTGAACGGCGCGAAAACGTCTATAAGACGTGCTTGCGCGTGCGTATGCCGGGGAAGGAAACACATGGAGGAGCCGCGCTGCTGGAGACCCAGGACTGCAGCTTCAGGCGGCAGAATCAAACCCCCGGCCAGGTAGGACTCTCCAAAAGGCCCCATAGGGATCCTTATTAGCCCTGGGAAGAAAGCAGCAGGTAGCTAGCAAACTCTAAAGTCTCTTTGACAGGGGGACCAAGTGATGGGGGAAATGAGATCATCCTGTCTTCTCAGACATAGTGAGCAAGGCTGCCAATGCAGAGCATACTTAGGCTACCCCCCTTTAAGGTCTCCCTGGAGAGCCTGCTGTCGAACCAAGTCCCGCAGGCTCCCCTCTTACCTGCTCCATGCTGCAGGACGTTTGCTTAGCAAAAACGGTCCAATCTTCTCCCATCTCCGTGGGTAGCGTAGTAGACCTTCAGGCCCTGGAAGGTACCCACTGTCCTGGACCTATATAGCACCCTGGCAAACAGGAACTTATGGTCCTTACGAACTCCAAGTCCTGGGCCCAGGGTCCAGCCCTCCAAAGAGGAGCATTATAGGCAAAACCCCACGTTTTGGGGCCCGGGTACTGTCCACTTTGGCACTGAGGCTCCTTGGACAGATCCAGTTAGCCCGCCCTTAATCCCAAGGATGTGGAGCAAAGCTTTTCCGTGACCAACACCTAAGACACTGGCGAAAAAACTGAGGGACTCCCTCTAGGGGAGGGGGTTATATAGGGAGGGGACTTCCTGTTTGAGATTGCCAGTGTCCACACCTGAAGGTACTCCATATAACCCATATAGTAATGAATATGCCGCTCTGTGTCCCGTGATGTACGAGAAAGAAAAGGACGCCAATTTTGTTTGGGAGCCACACCGCACAATTGTCAGTTAAAGCGACGCAGTGCCGAATCACAAAAAGTGCTCTGGTCTTTGACCAGCAATATGGTCCGGGGGTTAAGTGGTTAATTGTGCACTGATTTTTGTACATTCTCACTCATATGATATATGAATGTTCACAGAGTTTCTAATTTACAATTACTGTTTTCACATATCTATGCGGGCCTCAGTGTAATAGGTGTAAATGTATGGTTTCGCGACTTTTTTCCTCTTTACGTTTTACAACTGTTCCTTCAATATCTCACAAAAGAGATGCCCTGGGTGTGAAGCAGGGCAAGCAATAGGCCCAAGGCCCAGGGATTTAGTAAACAGTCGAGGCACAAATAAAAAAAAATATGAATTAAAAAGCCAAGTGGTAGGGCCACAAAGGAACCACTGATGTGTTGGTAAAAAGGGGACATACATCCTTGATGTCCACAGAGAACATGACAGGCCTGGCGGATTCCATGTCCAATTTCTGGGCCTGAATGAAGACATTTAGTGTCTAGAGATCCGTGATAGGGCAGATGCCCCCTTTGAACAGGTTGTAAAACCCCTAAAAACATTCCTCCAGTTACGGAGGCAATGATCCCTTATTGCAGAAGATCAGCAAGGGCTGCATGGAGATATTACGTATCTAGCAACACAGGCACTTTGAAAGACATAAATGAGACTGCTGAAAATGGAATTCTAGCTTGTAGCTCCCTGTAAACAAGCGGTCTCCCAAGCATCTGAGATGTTGGCTGTCCAAATGTCTGCAAACCTTACACATGTCCCCTCTCATCAGGCTTAGTTAAAGTGATTGTAAATAATTACTGTGTAAAACAACCTATTCTGGTACATTCCCTGATGTAATGAAGTCTAATGCAGTAATGCAGAGCCCATAGCGCTACAATGAATGTGAGGATGCCACAAGACAGTCCACTACCAGAGTGTAGGGGACTATAGGAGAGTTTTTGCTGTTGGGGGGAGTGGAGGATCAGGTAATTAAAAAACGGATTTTAGCAGCCCCTTAAACCAAAATGAGCATTTAACCTTTGGGGCAGCCCCACTACAAGGGAGTATTTTCCTTTCCTTGAAGGCTCAGGACCCAGCCAAACCTTCACACGGTCTGAACTTTTGAGTCATATTGTCAGCCATTACATTTTACAAATTTATGTAGTTCCCCCCCCCCCCCCCCCCCCCCCCCCCATCAACCAAGATGGCGTTGGTGCAGCAGCTCTGAGACTCACATCGAGGCTGCACCTCATGATCTGTTTACAAAAGCGGTGATTCAGAACGTTGCCTGTGTCCCGTGACCATGTCCCTTTCGAGACGAAACACAGGAAGGCGACGTGATCAGACCCGGAAGATACGGGCTGCGCGTTTGGGAGCCGGCCGGCTTGCTTTTTATCTGAGATGCATTATGTCTACTGACCTGATGTAAGTGTACATCTGTTTTTATTACTTATTAAAACCAAAAGGGATTTTATACTATGCGAGTTCCTTCTTCCTTCCCATTTATATTCCTTGCTGGCATATTGATTGAGACCATCTATTATTTGATTGTCCCGGGTTGGGGATATGTCTAAGGATACCATCTTACATGTTGTTTTTGATCTCCTATAATTTAGAGATCATTCATTTTCAGTAAGAGGGAGAGTTTGCTCTTGGCGGAAGTGCTTCTCTCATCACTATTTCCTTGGATTGGTTTTGGAACCCTTTTTCACCTGGGAGATTATCCTCTATGAACATTCTTCCTATATTTTTTTATACTCTAATTTGGACTCTAGCGATTATGCTTTATTCTTAACTGCTTGCCCACCGCCCACCGCAGTTATACGGCAGGACGGTGGCACTGCTGGGCGAGAGCACGTAGCTCTACGTCCTAAATTAAACGGCCACTAGGGGGCACGCGCGCGACGCCGGTGGCCCGCGCGCCCCGCTCGTCCCGAGTGTGTGCCAGGCAGTGAACTCCTTCACTGCCAGTGTCATTTTCAAAGTAATCAGTGCATTTTTATAGCACTTTTCGCTGTGAAAATGACAATGGTCACAAAAATGTGTCAAGTGTCCGACGTGTCTGCCATAATGTTGCAGTCACGAACAAAATCACTGATCGCCACCATTACTAGTAAAAAAAATTAAAAATGTATTGATAAAAATGACATAAAACTATCCCCTATTTTGTAAACACATATAGATAGATATATAGATAGATAGAGTCCCTGTCACTGTGGAAAGGAAGATAAAATGGACACAGAGTCTGCATGGGTTTTTCTAAGTTCGGATGGGGCTGTGTAGTTTGGAGATCCTGCAGAGACTTGGGCGGGATGGGATCTCCTACCCTGTGTCCTGTTAATAACGAGCAGGTTGTGTGCCCAGGTGCTAACAACCAACATAATCAGGGACTGGTGAGAGCAGAGAGGAAGGAAGGTGGAGCAGTGGCTGTTACTGTCTCTGTGTGAGGATAGACGATGTATGCGTTGAAGGGCTTCGGAGCCGTGTGCATCCAGGACTGTGGGTCTGGAGGAGGTGATGGTTTATGGGACCAGTACCTGTAGCCGCAGTGCAGTTAAAGAGTAGTCAGGTGGGCTGTTATTTTCAGTTGTCGCTGAATAACGTTTAAACCCCTGCGCGGGATTCCTGAATGGACTGTTTTTGTTTCGTTTTCCTCATCTAATAAAACATGGGCTACCAGGCCCTTAACACTATATGCCTGTTTGGTGTGGACTCACTACACAAAAATGCATCTGCCACAAGAGCTAAACACCCCCAATGTTTAATAATTTTTATATTATATATATATATATATATATATATATATATATATATATATATATATATATATATATATATATACACACATACATACACACACATATACACACACACACACACTTATTATAGTAAAAAATGCTTTTTTTTCAAAATTGTCACTCTATTTTGGTTTATAGTGTAAAAAATAAAAACTGCAGAGGTCATCAAATACCACCAAAAGAAAGCTCAATTTGTGGGGAAAAAAATGGACACCAATTTTGCTTGGGAGACACGTCGTACGACCGCGCAATTGTCAGTCAAAGCGACCCAGTGCTGAATCGCAAAAAGGGGACAGGTCCTTTACCTGCATAATGGTCCAGGTCTTAAGTGGCTATCAAAGTCCTCCTCAAACAGGTAAAGGATTGATAGCCTGCATTGGATGGATGGATGACCCTTGTAAAGGAAATGGGATAGAAAGGGTGTACTGAAAAGTATTGACAGTCTTGGGCACCCTAAACAAGCATAGGTTGAAAACCGCATTGGTAGAAGTAGAAGACTGAACCTCATGTACTGGAGTGCACCCACTCTAGATAAAAAAATAAAAATAAAAAAGGGAGCACACCAAGCAGTACAACACATGTATGAAGCAAGTTCCTTAATGGGATGGAACAATGGTATGTAGAAGATTAAAACTAGAATGCCATTCACCACACACACAATTTAGGGGAAGCAAAGCAGCACAGAAATTCCCTATTGGTCTTTACATCTCTGCCAGCAGGATTGAGAGGGCAGGTTACACAAATGTTAAAGCATGCTTGCAAAAATATATATATATATATATATATATCCAATAAGAAATATTTGAAGATAGACTGCTCCATTACACAAAAAATGTAAGTTCTCATTGTACTATGCATATTTCATGACTACTGTAACAGGTACAGAACTGCAATGCGTTTCCTTACCAGCAGATCTTTCCGACTCTGTATTTTCTGAGAAACTACAAACATTTTTTTTTCTCGTTCTATTCTTTGGTTAAGAAGGGAGTACTGTTGTTGCCTCTGTTTAGCCAGATTCTGTATTTCAAAAGAAAAAGCAAGCAATTTATCTGCAGTTACATAGTTATTAAAGTCAGACGAAATTTAGCTAACAAAACAGTTATTTATCTTGGACATGCAACTTTTGTATAATTATATTATACACACACACACGCAACTTCTTGTTTCACTGCTCTAGGATTATGCTTCAAGTACTGAGTAGCTAGCGGAGCATGTTAAACCACCAAAATATTACACCCAGGATATACCCTGGTTGCGTCTCAGTATCCTTCCCACCGCACAAAGCTAATTTTCCCATATCCATGCAAGTAGGCCAACAGCCCCTATAGTACACAGCACTTGCTAGCCAGTTTACAAACCAGTATTCCTTTACTTCTCAAAGGTCGAGCAGCCAGAATATGTGCATTACCCTCTCGCTTGGATGGCTACAGTGATGGAGGATGCTCCGGATGAAGTCAGGTCGACTTTCTGCATTCTAAAGTAACACCATTTCAACAAAATTGTGAGTACCCATTTGTCATTTACCAATAAAAGCTGAATTTTTAAACGGTACTACACTATCTTGGGACCCCTTCCTCCTTTTTTCCTGTATATGGGATAAACACAGAGCACCACAGCAGGACGTGCCTTTGCCAGAGTGCTGCCCAGTGGCATACACTGTGAATGCTGCAAACCCCAAGAGGGGGTACAAATCTGGTGAGTGCGGTCCATATAGGAGCACAGATTGGAGTGGATCACTGTGTGAAACATAGAACTAGACGTTCACAACAGCATTAATCACTTTTTCTAATTTGTATTTATTTAATTTATTTATAATAAATTTACACCTTTGGAGTGGATATCACTAGCCTTTGTAGCACAAGGATTTTATTAAGGTGTACTATTTTATTTTATTTGGATCACTTGGAACTGCGTTTTTAATCGCATCTGCTCAAGCAATCCAATTCATCTATTTTCACTTAATTGCATTGCTATTTACACACACATTTTGGATATCACAAGCATTTTCCTTTACTTTCCGTACTAGGAATTCAAAATTAGGTTTTATTAAAATGCACCAATTTACCTGTATTTAATTAAGGTCACTGCGTTTTTCACTAATAAGTACAGGCGCCTCTAACACCATTTACCACATAAGCACTGCACTTTAAAAGCTAGCGCCATTCCTACTTCCATCCTCTCTCAAATCATTATCTCACCTAGGTGCTTAAATTGATTAAGGGCGTAAAACCTCTATACTCACTCACAGGCAATATTTGGTCCTATTGGGCAGATTCATTTTTCACTTTAAAACAACTGTCAAAGGTTAAAAAGATTTAAAAAAGCCCAGTCTCTAAAGAAAAAGGCTAATCTGCTTTGTTGCAGAGATTAATAAGCTGAAAAGGTTTTGTAAATTCGCCCACTGCCTGCGTTGGTTCCCTCAGCCAATTCCTATTTCACCACTGTGTCCTGTAGAGACTATTAGCGCTTCAACATATAGACATGAGGATTTTAATCCTTGAAACCCATCTTGAGACAGCTTTCTATTGCTGACCTCGCTTAAACGTCATACCTTCAACTGCTCCCAAGTCGATTGGACCGAACAAAGTTGTTTGAAATTAGTAGCTCAAAATACTGAAGCCAAAGATCTGGTATTTGAAGGTCAGTAAATTCAGTCCCTTTTATAGGATGCAAGCAATTACCACACAGTTTTATTACATGCAAGCAAATTAAGCCTCTCACATTTAAGTGGCAAACATTCTTACTTTTAACTGTTTGGAGTTTTCAAGTCCCTTCACTGTCTGCTTGCGTAATGTTTCCAGCGTTGGTCTGTTATAAACTCTGTTCACCAATTCAGGGGCTGTGTTTAGTTGAGCTGCCAAGTCAAAGTTTCGCACTAAAAAACACCAACAGAAGCCAGTTCCTGGTTAGCACAACAGAAATGGTCCTAAAACACAAGTCATTGAGTAACCAAATCAAAAATATCTTGCCTTCTTTCTTGGTGTCCAAAAAGAATGTATGTTTGTTTAAAGGTTTTCCTTCAGCGTCCAGCAGATGGAGCTCAGACTTCAGACGTTCAATTTTCTGCAAACACAAAAATTTGCCTCGTGTTTAGTTTGCACAAGCACTACATAGGATGTGGTGCTTTAATATCGTCCCGTCTACTAATATTTAACAGTTGTCACCCCATATAACAGGAAGTGCCTGAGCAAGAACCTTCATGGCAGGCATCAAAAATTGTAATGAATGTTGCACATAAAAAAAAAACAAAAAAAATACACTGCGTTACTGTTTGGTCTGTTCAGACCTCTACACAATTCGCTCTATTAATACATGTTGACATACACATTGTAGTTTACCTACTCGTTAAGACTGGTATTTTGTGATCATTGATTTGTTGATTTAATAAAATTATATATATATATATATATATATATATATATATATATATATATATATATATATATATACACATCCATCACCATCAAGGTGTTTTCAAACTTATCTTACCCACTTTACACTTATTGTAAGACCTGTGTTTTATCATTTTAGACATTTATATGTGCTCCGTTATATGTACATTTGTAGTTCACTTTACACATATTATCCATCACATAATACATTTCTGTGTGTGTATATATTTATACATATATACACACACACACACACACACACACACACACACACACACACATATATATACATACACTTTTTCTATATATTATCATTTTTCCCTTCTCTCTTTCATCTTCCAGCCCAGAGTGCGAAATGCATCTTGTGGACCCACCCCTTTCCTGCTGGTGTGTTGCGACCCCCGGACCCGTTCCCCATCCGTTTTTGTCCTCTGTGTTGCGCCCCCTCTTTGGGGGAGTGGGGTTATCCTCACATCTGCCCCAGGTGAGACTGCTCCATACAGAGCACTTGCCCTATTCCACCATGGGTAATTGCCTGGCCTTTGATACACTCATATGGGCTTACCATAGGTAATGTATCAGTTCTTAGTTTAGTTTGGAACATTCTAAGTATATATATATATATATATATATATATATATATATATATATATATATATATATATATATATATTATATTATATATTATATTTATTCATTCATTCTCTTCTTTACTTTGATTTATAGCCAAGGTACATGCATCCCTATCCTGATGAGTGGCTATAACTGCCACGAAACGCATCAAGATACATTAATTTTTCTGATCTAAGGATGCAAAGTCTAAACTCTGTTTTATGCACTTTATTGTATGATTTCATTTTGCATGACAATTATACTTTATTGGTTCTATATTTGTATTTAATTCATTCATCAATTGCCTTTCTCTGTATCAATTATGTTTATTAAATGTATTAATCTTGATCATATTATTATTATTATTATGTTTCTTTTTGAAACTCTGTGTCATGTATTGCTACATGACACAATATTTATTATAATGGGTACTATGTGGCTTCATGGACCTTAACTTGAACAAATGTTAGTAATTGAATTATTTTGTCCAAGGTTCGTGTGCTGCCCCCTAGAGGGGAAAAAATTAGATATCATTACATTTATTATGGTACACAATACTACACACACATGCCTCATTCAAAGTCCCTACAAATGTTTCTTTTTTCTTTATTACATATATATTTGGGGATGGAGGCATGTGTGTGATGAATTGGCTCTGGGCGGTATTCGGTCACTTTCCATTTAGTTTTTTTTGCTCTTTTACAGTTCTGTATACCTTTCATTTTTGTCATTTTCCAAAAATGATACATTTTACTAATCTTTATTACTCAATACAGTTTTAGCTGTTGTAAGTTTGTGTGCACTAATGAAAAAATAATAATCTGATAAACATTTGCACAACTATTATGGGAACTACAAAAATCAGTAGCACCGTTTATTCTGTTGGTTCTGTGCTTTCAGAAAATGTATGGTTATGGAAGGTATTGTTAGATGCACTACCAAAATGTAATTAACTTTACATAAGTGACTAAAAAGTTAAAACCAAACTCCAGCTAACACTTTTCAAACAGTTGCAGCAACTTTTTTGTTTCCCTTTTGGTATAAAGGTTTTATATAAAAGCCGACTATTGTAAGCACCCCTGTCAGTGTAAAAAAAGGTTTAAAGCTTGGGAGACTCACCTTTGCTTCTGATACTCTTTTCATCTCAACATACTTAATGTCCTGCGTCCTCATAATTTTAAGCTGTTCATCAGTGACTTCTTCTGACTTCTGTTTTATCACATGGGCTCCATCCTTAGTAGAGAACAAAGAGATTTCAAAATCTGTCCAGACATAATTTGAATAAGCAAACCTTTCTCTACATCCATATCTGAGGGCATGTCAAAAACAAATATTTCAATAAATAAATTAAATCAATTTTTCAATGAGTTGTGAAAAACTTGAAATTGGTACCTTTTAGCCTAGCTTAATAAAGCATATTATATTTACAAATGGTTAAAATTAGTTTGCAGGATAATATATTTTAAGATCTACAATAGGTTAGTAGATGTTAAATAATCTCATTACATATCAGTGCATCTTGCAGGTCATTTTTTTTTACCATCTGCTTTAAATGGGTTGTAAACCCACGTGAAAAAAAAAAAACTGCAACACAAAAGCCATAATGAGCTAGTATGCATTGTATATCAGCTCATTATGAAATACTTAGAATGAAGCCTTCCAGTGGCACCCAATGTTGTTGACATGGCCGACATCTTCCCCGGTGCTTCTTCTGGGTTCACAGGCTTCAGCGCTGTGATTGGCCGGAGCTGCGATGACGCTCACGTCACAGTCCCTGAAGAAACAGCACGGGCGGGTGCTCCTTCAGAGCGCATGCGCAGATGGCATAATCAGTACAGTATGCAGTAAATATCTCCTAAACGGTGTAAGTTTAGGAGATATTTACAGTACCTATTTGCTTGTGCCTTATTACAGGCACAAGCAAACAAGAGCGGTTTACTTCCTTTTTAATATGTTTAGCAGTTGGAAAAATGCAGCCCCTCAATGACATGCAGCTCCTTATGGAGTAAGGTTAGCCATAGACACGCGTACACACGATCGGTTAAACCAATGAGAATGGTCTGATGGACTGTTTTCATCGGTTAAAACCAATCGTGTGTGGGCGTCATCGGTTAAAAAAAAGCCAACTTGTTTTAAATTTAACCGATGGATTCCTAACCGATTGGTCGTGCCTACTAACGATCGGTTTTGACCTTCGGTTAAAAATCCACACATGCTCAGAATCAAGTTCGACGCATGCTTGGAAGCATCGAACTTCATTTTTTTCAGCACGTCTTGCGTTTTAAGTCACCGCGTTCTGACACGATCGTTTTTTTTAACCGATGGTGTGTAGGTGCGACAGACCATCAGTCAGCTTCATCGGTTAACCGATGAAAACGGTCCATCAGACTGTTCTCATCGTATGGACTGATCGTATCTACACGGCATAAGATCTCTGTAGGGTTACATTTTACAATCCAGTAGGAATTAGCTGAAATTTAAGCCATGCATGGTTTTGCCTAAGTAGTTCAGTCCTCTTTTCCACTTGAATAAACCGTTTAACAGATTCTCTGCTAAACTATAGCTAGAGTGCAAAGCTGCTTTACTGAA
Organism: Rana kukunoris; assembly: GCA_029574335.1. Taxonomy (NCBI): domain Eukaryota; kingdom Metazoa; phylum Chordata; class Amphibia; order Anura; family Ranidae; genus Rana; species Rana kukunoris. The sequence continues at coordinate 337,227,536 of CM056050.1, forward strand.
ACCAAACCGGGGTCTTAGTATGTAGTTAGTTCAGCTGCGGCACTTAATTTTTCTATACACTAGTGTTATGTTAAACAATTATATTTACCTTCAATTGTGAGGATGTCATTTTAAAGTAGAATTCATCTGGATTCTTTTCAAGGGCTTTCTTGCGTAAGGCATTGAGTGTGCTTCTTTTCTTCTTAAAATCCCTGAAAACGGTAACAAATGTATAATAATAAGATTAGATAACAGACCCACCACCATAGCTATATCCCGAGTGGTGCCAGCCACAGTCAGGTAAAATAAACTGCACCCTACAGATATTTGCAACTGAAAAATAACCAGCTTCTTTGATGCAGACATCTAAAAATATGTGTGGTCACCGTCACAACACTACAGCATAACAAGGAATCCTTATTTTAACATGTTAGAAGGGCGAGTATAGAGAATTTCAGCTCTCTTATCTTTGCAGAGAGATTACAGAAGTGTTCAGCAGATCCATAGCGTTTTAGCTGCGAATTTGGAGACATGGGAGAAGTTACAGGGGAGAGGAGAGTGGGGGGGAAGTGTATTAGGCTGAATGAGAGAAATTCCTGAAGAGAACTGAACACATCTGCGAATCAGCTGTGTACTCAGAAGATAATGGGCCTGTATTCGCACCTGAGCCTAAGGCATAAAATCCACACACGTTTTTTTTCTGCAATGCGCAGTGCGAATGTATCGCACATATGTGAACCAGCCTCATTGAAAACAATGTATTTAGAAATGTTCTGCGTATTGGATGCGGTTTAAGCCGCAACCAATTTGCATAGGTGTGAATCCGGCCTTAAATTAGCCCTCAAAAAAGGTCACAGGTATGATGTGCCTGCACATACATGCAGCAGACTTCTATAACCAAATGGGAGGTCAGTTCTGACAGGCAGTACTCCAAACACAAATAAGTAATGTTGGAGCCATTGTGTAACTCTTGGCCCCCTACCACTACACACACACACACACACACACTTCTGCTTTAATAGTAATAGACAGAATAAAGGCAGGAGTGGGAGCTTCATTGCCAACAGAAAGTGTCAAAGCTTTTCCTGAGAGAACAACTTGGAATTAATAATATGACTGTAAGGCTGTAGCAGGTACCTGTACTTACTACCTGAAGCATTTCCTTTTATTCAGATTAAATTTCAATAAAACAGACTCCCCCCAAATAAAGATTGTCCCACTTGAAAGATCGTAGTACAAGCATTTAAGGCACTATGACCTCTTCTTCCGGCAATATGCTATGGTTTCACCTGAAGAGAGGTCAGCATCCATTGAAAGCTTGCGCTACAATTTTGTAGTTAGACAATACATGGTATCACCCTAAATACAAACTTAAAATGTAGCTTTACAACCCCTTTAACTATTTGAGGCTGTTTACAGAGTTTCTGCTATAGTTTGCTACAATCCCATGCAGCTGCAAAACACTGGTGTGCCGTGGAACTTGGGCACTGTATAGGAAATCAGGATAAACTACTGAAGTTGGCAATCCTGTAGCTAGGTTTGCAAAAGTAAATAATTTGCAACTAAACTACAAATTGTCAAAATCACTGCAACACAGACTGTTCATTCATTGAACGTAGTTTCATTTGGGAGTAATTTTGTAAGTGCTTTTAAACCACTGATTTGGTTTCCCCACCTGAAAATACCAGGACGATTTTCTTACTGTATAATTACTATAAGCCAAAACATTGTACTTACTCAGCACGGAGCTTGTAATCTTTCTTCTTCTCCAAAAGCCCCAAATTTCTGCGGAAGCCAGGCTAAAATAATTATGAACAAAACAATTAAAGACGACCCTATTTTAAACAGAGTAAGTGTTTATTTCACTAGTCATTCATACTGAGGGCTTTCACACTGAGGCGATGCGCTGGCAGGAGAGAAAAAAGATCTCCTGCAAGCAGCATCTTTGGAGCGGTGAGAGGAATGGAGTATATACCGCTCCTTCTCATTTAAAACAATGGGAAACCACGGTATTAACCCTTTTTCGGCCGCTAGCGGGGGTTAACACTGCACCGCTAGTGGCCGAATCCCATGGCAATTCTGACGGTATATCGCCACCGCACCTTTACTGCCAGTGTGAAAGGGGCCTTGGAGGGGCCTCTCTTCTCTTTTATACCATGTAAAAAAAAATGCTTTGATATACGAGTGCTTTGGATTACAAGCATGTTTCTGGAACGAGCTATGCTCGCAAACCAAGGTTTTACTGTACATTATGTTGCTGCATTGTGCAGGTATGAACAAGTTCTTAATGCGAGTGTTGTTTTCTGAGCCTTTTAGTGTAACAGCCTGGGCTCACAGGAAGTAGGTTGAGTATTGCTGGCCATCATTCTATCTGGAAAAAGGGCTGGACTAAAACATGAGCTGCTGGGAACAGTGCCTGAGAGAAGGTGAGTAAAGCAGCAAAAGATTTTTGTAAAAAAATAAATAAAAATAAAATATATATAATATATTTTTTAACCACTAGCCGACCAGCCGCCGCAGTTATACAGCGGCAGGTCGGCTTGGCTGTGCGAAATCAAAAAGCTATACATCATTTCACATTGCAGCCAATAGGGGGACTCACCCCTGGTGCCGACGCGGGTGCGATCACCGCAAGGCAACCGCGATCGCTCGTTACGGGGCAAGAACCGGGAGCTGTGTGTGTAAACACACAGCTCCCGGTCCTGTCAGGGGAGAAATGCCTGACCGTCTGTTTGTTCATACAATGTATGAACAGCAATGAGTTCTTTCCCCTAGTGAGTCCACACCCCCCTTCAGTTAGAACACACCTAGGGAACATAATTAACCCCTTCCTCGCCCCCTAGTGTTGACCCATTCCCTGCCAGTGACATTTTTATAGTAATCAATGCATTTTTATAGCACCGATCGCTATAAAAATGACAATGGTCCCAAAAATGTGTTAAAAGTGTTCGAAGTGTCTGCCATAAGGTCGCAGTACCGATAAAAATCGCTGATCGCTGCCATTACTAGTAAAAAAAAAATATTAATAAAAATGCCATAAAACTATCCCCTATTTTGTAGACGTTATAACTTTTGCGCAAAACAATCAATAAACACTTATTGAATAATATGTAGAAGAATATGTATCAGCCTAAACTGAGGGAAAAATATGTTTTATATATTTTTGGGGGATATTTATTATAGCAAAAAGTACCGCGTTAAAGCGACGCAGTGCTGAATCGCCAAAAATGGCCTGGTCATTGACCAGCAATATGCTCTGGGGGTTAAGTGGTTAATGTGTATGACACTACTATTCTGTTATGTTAGGCCCCTTTCACACTATCGGACTGATTGTGCCCGCCTGACAGTTTTTCTTCTAGACTGTAAGCTCTAACAAGCAAGGCCCTCTGATACCTCCTGTATTGTATCTGTACTGTTGTTGTAAAGCGATGCGCAAACTGTTGACGCTATATAAATCATGAATAATAATAAATCAAATAAAAAAATCAGGAAGAGACACACCGCTCCAGGTGTAGACCTCGGCTCACCACCGTCCACAATGAATAGGAAACAAAACGGACCCATGCCAGAACTGCAAATATTGCTTGATGATGATCTTTTTTTGTCAAGTGCCAGACAAATGCAGCAATTGCAGTTGACGCATTTCACAAGTATGCAGCTTGCTTGTACACAACATCGATATACTATCCGGGCAGGCTATTTAAGGTCATCACCTGAATCGGGCTACACCCAAAACCACCTGGCTTGGATAAATACATCATGCAAATATAGAACATCTCAACTGAAATGTTTAAAACATTTTCATTGATTAAAACTAGCTACTGACAAACAACAAAAATAGATAAAAACAAAAAACAATTGAAAGAAGGGAAAAAGATAAATGTTTAAACTCAAAAACCTTTCCACTTAAACAACACTGCCAGTCATCGTACATGGTATGAGCAAGCCCCCAAAAAATATACCCCAGGACATTTATAAAGCACGGTGCTTTTCTTTCTAAATGTACTTTTTGCTTCACTTGATTTGGGACTCCTAAGCAAACAAATCCCCATTCAAAGGTAACAGGGAAATAAATAAAAGTGCCAGTAGGAGAAACCCAGTCACATGACCTGTCATCATGTGGCTTGCCTGTTCTCTTTATAGTTCTGCAGAACATTCCTTGATAGAACACCCCGAGACACTATGACCCGCATTTTTCCTCCGCTCTCCCCTATGGGGAAATCGGAAGAAAACGGACCGTTTGTCCGTCTTCATCCGATCCGTACCGCCGGACGGAAGAAAAATAGGGTTTTCTTCCGTCAAAAAAAACAGATCCAGACGGACGCGGATCTTTGCGGACGTTAGCGGATGCATCATCCGCTAACGGACGCAATCCCATAGGGAACCATTACAAGTCTGTTTACGGCTCCTCTCTTCTTTTTTATACTCAGTTGTGACATGACGCTACTCTTATATCAAGGCATCGCTTGTATATCAATGCAAAATGTATTAAAACATTTTGCTTGTCTTGCAAAACGCTCTCAAACCAAGGTTTTACTGTATGTCAGGGACCGGGTACTATAATGCCATTCATTGTCAATGACACTCCCAATGCACGTTCACAATGTATATGCACTGAAGTGTGGAGCACTGCACCATCATGACTTGTGGCGTACTAATAAAAAATATGGGTCTGATCCTCAGTTTGTTGTGGTGTATTCACCCCCATACAGATTAAACGCAAAGAGGTGTGAAGGAGCTCCAAGTCTGCCCTGTTCTCTGCAACACCAAGGCCTGCCCCTGCAAAAGGAAGGACTCCCAAATATTATATGGCCTGCATTACATTGAGGACTGGAAGGTGAGAGGAGAGGGATCTTCCAGGAAACAGTTACTAACTATAAACAGGGAGAGGATCTCATGCCAGTGCTGATCTGCAAGCAGGCAGTAGAAAAATGACCGATTCCCTTGCCTTCTCATCAGACTTACCTGAGATCTCTCTTTGTGGTTCTTTTGCCGGGACTTCAACGCTTTCCTGAAAGCTGCAGACATTTTGCCTTGCTGTGTTGCTTGTCCACTTACTATCACCAACCAGCATGGAAGAAGCACAGCCTCACTACTTCCAATACTTCCGTCGCAGCTCGTGACGTCAGCTTGCTGCGCTGATCTGCGTTCCACACGCTGAGCCTGTCACTGCTTGCCTGTTGGGGGCGGTCCTTCCGAATAGGCACAGTTCTGTGTGTATCGATGCCTTCTTCCTCCTTGTGTTGTTGGCGAGCGGCTGGCAGCACAGGGACTGCGGCTATAGAAAAATGCATGACGTGTGGGGATATTTCAGCAGTTACAAAGAACAAAGTGACTGTCAAGATAAAAAAAAAAAACGTTCGTTTTTTACTAAACGTTGCAGACCCAGTACTTTACAAATCATGGTGCAGTCTAGGGAAATGATCTGAAACTACACTCCTATAGCATACCTCCCAACTTTTTGATATGGGAATAAGGGACACTTATTAGCAAAATGTATGTAGGTACAAAACACACCCCCTGTCATGAATGTCTAAAGGACAGTTAGGGTAGGGTGACCAGACATCCCCAGTTTCAGGGGACAGTCCCCAGATTGAGGAAACAGTCAGTGCAGAATTTAAAGAGAAAAATCTGAACTACACACCCCCGCTCTGCCGCTCCCACTAGCTATGGGTGGTGTATTTTTTTCCATTATCTGTGCCCCTTTCTGATGATCATGAGCTGGTCGGAGCAGAGGGAATATTTCTTTGTTTCCGACGCATGCCCATTTAGCTCCACTCGCATGTTCTTCTTGCCTTAGCTCAAGTCCCAGCCAGCTGCGTACCTGCTTATCTCCTTGTCTTCCCCCGGCGGAGTGATCTTCTTCCACATTCCACCCGGTAGTAGCCCGGGGTCTGGAGGGTAATACTTGACAGGCTGTGAGGCGGGCAGAGAGTCGCTGATTGCCGCCATTACTATTAAAAAAAAAAATATGTCCCCGGATTTCATTTTAAAAACCTGGTCACCTTAAGTTAGGGCTCTTTCACACGGAGTGGTCCGTTTTTCGGTCCGCTCCGTGTGTCCGTCAGCTCAGCGGGGGGTCTCCGTTGAGCTGTCGTGCGGACAGGGCGGTCCCCGCACACTATGCAGGAACCGCCCTGTCTCTCCTCCGCTATCCCCTATGGGGAATCGGATGGAAACGGACCATCTGTCCGTTTGCATCCGATCCGCCAGACGGAAGAAAAATAGGACATTCTTCCGTCCGCAAAAACGGATGCGGATCTTGCGGACGTTAGCAGATGCATCATCCGCTAACGGATCCGCACCCATAGGGGCCCATTACAAGTCTGTTTTGGACTTGTAATGAGCGGACGAGCGGAACGGACATGTGAAAGGGGCCTAATACTAACAAAAAGTAAACGGATTACCGTAGTTAAACCCACAAGTCTTTTTTTTTACCACTACTCTTCCCTTATACTGGCTATTGAAATTTACACATGCAGCAGTTTAGAAATTGGATGGTTTAGCACTGGGAGACACTTTTTGAAAGATGAAAAGCATACTTTTGTTATGCAAGTATATAGATCAGACAAAAATGAGGGACAAATTAGAGGGACAGAGGGACTTTGTCCCAAATTAGGGAAAGTCGGAGCAGTACAGCTTCTGCAAAGCCAAGCCAAACGAAGCTGCATAAGTTATCGTAGGACATTGGAAGCACCACCATCATCACAAGAACAACATCTATAGTAAGCCTTCCCTTGTCCACAATTCCTCACATGCACAGTAAGCCTTTCCTTGAGTCATCCACACATCTATAGTAAGCCTTTCCTTGTCCACAAATCCTCACATGCATAGTAAGCCTTTCCTCGAGTCATCCGCACATCTATAGTAAGCCTTTCCTTGTCCACAAATCCTCACATGCATAGTAAGCCTTTCCTTGAGTCATCCGCACATCTATAGTAAGCCTTCCCTTGTCCACAAATCCACACATGCATAGTAAGCCTTTCCTCGAGTCATCCACACATCTATAGTAAGCCTTTCCTTGTCCACAAATCCTCACATGCACAGTGAGGCCGTGTACACACGACCGAGGTTCTCGCTGGAAACCAGCGAGAACCTCGCTGGAAGCTGCATTCCAGCGAGGACCTCGGCCGTGTGTACGCTCTCGGCGAGCTTCCCGTCGGGAAGCCCGTCGAGCAGAAATAGAGAGCACGCTCTCTATTTGCTCGACGGCCCGCCTGGAAGAATGGCTGGTTGCCATTCCCGACGGGCAGGTCGCCGATTTCGACGGCCGGCAGGGAACCTCGACGGGCGGAACGATGTGTTCTGCCCGTCGAGGTTCTCTGCCGTGTGTACACGGACTAAGCCTTTCCTCGAGTCATCCACACATCTATAGTAAGCCTTCCCTTGTCCACAAATCCTCACATGCACAGTAAGCCTTTCCTCGAGTCATCCACACATCTATAGTAAGCCTTCCCTTGTCCACAAATCCTCACATGCACAGTAAGCCTTCCCTCGAGTCGTCCACACATCTATAGTAAGCCTTCCCTTGTCCACAAATCCTCACATGCATAGTAAGCCTTTCCTTGAGTCATCCACACATCTATAGTAAGCACTCCCCCTTGTCCACAAATCCTTACATGTGTAGCGCCTCCTTACTTTCAGAATGGGCACTACACTAAAGTTAGTGGGGAGTGAGAGAGTTAGGTTGCTCTCACTTTTAATTCTGTTAGATTGGGTTGCTGTCAATTTTGGAACGGTCCTGTGGGACAGTCTGCGCTCCGGGAGTGTTGGTCTCACCCCTGGATGACAGGTGGCACCAGAGGGGTTCTAACAGAGCCGCTTTTCCCCAGCAGCCAATTGGAGGAGTTTTTCCCTCGCGGGGCATGCTGGGGAGGGGTATATCTGTGGCAGACGCCATTTTCCTAGGTTCTTCACGGGTTCCAGGTCCCAGGTCCGGCACCCACCTTTAGGGTGTGCGCATCCAACGGGCCCCAGCGTCTTGGCCTTCCAGGCCGGGGCCCACATGTTACGCTGAGTTCTGAGCAAATGCTGAATGGGGTCTCAGTGACTTACTGGGTCCCCAATCATTCTACGGGTATATCTAAACTGTCGATCGGCGACCTTAACTAAATTTTACTGGGAGGATCTGCTCATCTAATCAGAAACTATAAAGTACTAAGCCTGTGGCAGAGGCATCCTTAGAGCCAGGTTCGTGGCAGGGACCCGTTACTTCCCGTCAACTTAAAGTGACACTTCGGCTGCCAGGCTTGTGACAGAAGTCTGTCCGGGTGCACTTCACCCACTCTGGCTAGAGTGGCGACGAACGGTGATTATTTCTACTGAAAGCAGGCTTGCTTTTTATGTTTATCCAAGCCTCATACTGTAAGGTTCCTTTACTTCATCAACCTGTCCTGTCTACCTCCTGTTGATGTTGGTCATGTTTGACCGAGGAATAAAGCATTGGGAAAAAAATGTCAACCTTGGCTTGGACATTCTATTACTGCTCTCACAGTGGCTACAATTAATTTCCCTAGACTCGTCAAAGGTAACTTAAAATATGGCAATCCCACATCTAACCAGCGGCTCTTGAGGGAGTATCGCTACACATGCATAGTAAGCCTTCCCTTGTTCCCCTAATTCTCACGTGCATAGTAAGCCTTCCATTGACCACAGATCCTCACATGCACAGTAAGCCCTCCCTCGTCCACACATCGATAGCAAGCCTTCCCTTGTCCACAAATCGTCACATGCACAGTAAGACCTTCCTCATCCACACATCTATAGTAAGTATTCTTTTGTCCACAAACCTTTACATGCGCTGTAAGCCTTCCCTCATCCAGACAGCCATAGCAAGCAAGCCTTCCCTTGTCCATAAATCTTTACATGCATAGTAAGCCATCCCTCATCCACACATCCATTGTAAGCCTTGTCCACAAATCTTCACATGCACAGTAAGCTCTTCCTCATCCATTGTAAGACTTCCCTTGTCCACAAATCTTCACATGCATATTAAGCCTTCCCTCATCCACACATCCATAGTAAACCTTCCCTTGTTCACAAATCTTCACGTGCACAGTAAGCTCTTCCTCATCCATTGTTATGCCTCGTACACACGGTCAGACATCAAACAAACTTTCCCTTTGGATTTTTGTCCGAAGGGAGTTGTCCGGTCACACCCATAGCATACACACGCTCTGACTTTTCTGCAAACTTTTCTAAAACTTTCCCGACATCACGTGTTTTTTCTGCACTTTTCTGCTCTTTACTGCCACCCTTTGGTTAACTTCTGCTATTGTTGGTTGATTTTAACATTGGTTCTGAGCATGCGTATTTGCACTTTGTACAAAAGTCTGATGGCTTGCTGTACATACAGTCGGACTTTGCACCATCGGACTTTTGTTGCCGAAAAGTTTTTCCGTTTGCAGAACAAACTTTTTGTCCGATGAAACCCGAAAATGTTTGTCCGATGGAGCGTACAGACGGTCATACTAATTAGAAAACTTGCTGATTTTGAAGTTTGTTGGCAAAAAGCCGACCGTGTACGGGCCTTAAGACTTCCCTTGTCCACAAATCTTCACATTAACAGTAAGCCCCCTCTCCTCTTCGCATTCATATTAGGCCTTCCCTTATCCACAAATCTTCATGTGCACAGTAAGCCCTTCCTCATCCAAAAAATCCACAAATCCATAGTAAGCCTTCCCTTGTCCACAAATCCATAGTAAGCCTTCCCTTGTCCACAAATCCATAGTAAGCCTTTCCTCGTCCACAAATCCACACATCCATAGTAAGCCTTCTCTTTTGTCTACAAATCCACACATGCCCAATAAGCCTTCCCCTATCCACAAATGCACACGTATACAGTTCACCCTCCCTCATCCACAAATCAAAATATCCATAGTAAGCCTTCTCTTCTCCCTACTTGGCCATGAGTCTATTAGTGTGACAGGCACAGTGGTTGAGGAGAGAGTGAGAGAGTATGGACACTCCAAACTCAGCTTCCAACACCAACAGATTCATGTACCTGTCTGCGACAGCTGTAATCACTTATGCCGCGTACACAAGACCGTTTTTCACGATGTGTAAATTTTTTTTTTTTTTTATGTCATTAAAAACGATTGTGTGTAGGCTCCAGAGCATTTTTTGTGACGTTAAAAATGGGCATTAAAAATTTAGAACATGCTCTAAATTTCCGTGTCGTTTTTAACGTTGTAAATAATGGTCGTGTGTGGGCTTTAACGGCGTGAAAAAAACATGCATGCTCAGAAGCAAGTTATGAGACGAGAGCGCTCGTTCTGGTAAAACTACCATAATGGAGATAGCACATTCATCACGCTGTAACAGACAGAAAAGCATGAATTGTCTCTCGCCAAACTTTTACTAACACGAAATTAGCAAAAGCAGCCCCAAGGGTGGGACCATCCGAATGGAACTTCCCCTTTATAGTGCCGTCGTACGTGTTGTACGTTACCGCTCTTTGCTAGAGCATTTTTTTTTTCACGATCGTGTGTAGGCAAGGCAGGCTTAACAATGATCAGGTTGAAAAAAACATAGTTTTTTCTAGACCATTAAAAACGGCCGAGTGTATGCGCCATTACACTTTCGGTGCATCGTTCAGCGGAATTCTATAGAGATCTACAACACCCTTTATAAATGTAGCACCCCCTTACTTTCAGAAGGGACGCTATTGTAAATTTAGTGGGGTGAGAGACTTATCTGCTCTCACCAAGGTTGATTTGTGGTAAATTTGGGCTGCTGTCAGCCCTGAATTGTCCTGTGGGTCATTCTGTGCTCCAGAGATGCGGTCTCATCTCTGGGCAGCAGGTGGTACCAGAGGGGTTCATGGCTCAGAGCAACTGAAATTGCCAGTTGCCCAGTGACTTACTGAGTCCCCACACTCCAAGAGAAAAGGATCCCAAGCTGGGTGCTGATCGGTGGGGAGTCGGTCTGAGGTGAACCCGGAGGCAGGTGAACCAATAGGGCGCAGACAAAACCATCGGGCATCTGAGTGACCGGACACTGACAGGTTGGAAGCAGCAAACTGTTAATTGGTGGCTCCTTAATTATTGACTGATAGGATTTGCTCTATCATTCTCAAGTATCGGACCTGTGGCAGAGGCCCTTACTAATTTATTAGAGCCAAGTCGGTGGCAGAAACTTGTTCCTTCTCAGCATTCTCAGTGACTTTCTGGCAGCCAGGCCTGTGAGAGGGACCTGTCCGGGGGAGCGCTGTACCCACTCCGGCTGGAGTGGCAACGAGACAAACATATTCGTTGGAGGCAGGATAGCTTCTATTATCCACAGCCTGTTAACAAGGTTATTCTTCTTTTTCACCAATCTACTCTATCTACCGTGAGTTGACTGTTGGTCGTGTTGGACCAGAAATAAAGCATTGAAAACGTCAACCAGCGGTCTGGACATTCTATCACTGCTCTCATCACCATCATCACCCCTAGACATCATCACAGAGGTAACTTAAATACGCAGATCTCAAATCTAACCAGCGGCTCCTGCGGGGGTGAGCGCTACATAGATTTCCCTAATGGTCTTTATGGAAATTGTACAATCGCCTCACATTTGAGTGTGTTTCTTCTTGATATATCTGTATTACTGTAGTAGGGATCTGTATTACTGTAGTAGGGACATTGTAAGCTCCTTTAGGGACAGGGATTATTGTATACGGTCAAATATTAACTAAATCGCTTCAGCAAATGATGAGACCATACAAATGTAAATATAAGTAGATTAGACCTAGATCTGAATCAGTAAGTGGTTTCTGATGCCTAAGATGTTTTATTGTATTTATTTCTGATATCACTCATGTTATGTTGTGCATTAACATTTATCGTGTTAAGGCAGTCCATTCATTTTGAATGGGCTGCCAGTGCAACCCAGCATTGCTAAATCCAGACCTGACCCCTATTCGGAAACACAGCACATAGTAACATAGTGTAGTATTTTTTTAACGCAAATTTTTTGCTTGCAAATATACATTTTTAGCTGTTATGTCATGTAACAAGGTCCCAGGCCTCCTTCAGTTTCATTAGAACCTCAAGGGGCAGAGATGGCTGATATCCTTCGGTATATGGTGGGTTGTGAGGCATAGTGGGTGTACTGCAAGTTAGATCCATTGGGCACCAGACCCTTCTTGAATGCAAAGAGATTTTATTTCTCTTGAACAGAAGTTTGGGAGAGAGGGTTAGGGCCAGGACACCCTTAGGCAGTTGTTAATTCTACTTCTACTAGACTTCTACAGGAGGACAGCCATGCAGGGAAAGGCATCCAGCAAGATGTCACATCTGCATTTGTAGGAATATTGTCTTCTATGGCAACAGTCTTTAACAGTTTCTAACACAAAGTATAACAGTTTTGTCACTCCCATTGCATTCACTCCTTGGAGTTCTTTAACCCACTGAGCTCCCAGTCTCTTTCCCACTGGACTAGATAATTCACTGCCACTGACTCCCTTGAGCTCTTCCAATCTTCACTGTAGTATCTTCCTCAAGCATTCTCTGCTGGGTCCCTAGCTTGGCACTCCAGATACTTATCAAGCTGCTCTGCAAGCGACACCTCCACTGGCTGGGTCCCTGGCTTGATACCTGCTGAAGTGTCTCGATTCTTCACTGTCCCCGGTTGGTAAGAATTCTGCTCCAGAACTTGCTTCAGCTACTAACTGTGGTCCCTGGTAATAAGGTGGATGGTACCTTAGTGGCAACAGCTTCCGTTCTACCTCTGACCACAACAGGTTCTCCAGCCGGCAGAACCGTCAATTCTGGTTAGACTGCAAGCCGCAATCCCAACCCTGCGCTGCTCTCTTGCTTGTTGATAAGCCATCCGACAGCCTAGAAGCCAGATGTGCCCGGGATAGGCCCATACTCCGACCTAGCAGCCCGGGCAGTACAAGCCACGTCCACCCAGACAACCATCTAAGTGGCACAGAACAGTGATCACCTGACTCCACCCAAATATATGTTCTCCCAACACGCCAAGGGACTTAAGAAAACCCCTGTCCATTGACTGAGATACCCCATATACTCATAATCTGACCTTGCATTACCCTTGTTTTATCTAATGCCACCAAGTGCCCTGCCACCTAGCTGCAAAAGAGAGAACACAGTGCATAGCAATGCCTGGTAGTGCATTACAGCATGCTGACATACAGGTGTATTGCCTTGACAAGAGTATTCACAGATGTCAAGTGTTTGGTATGCTCAGCTATCTGGCGAAGAATGTCTGCAGTGATTTTCTCTGCTGTATTCAGGCCAGACATGGTGGTCTCAGGAAAGGGAAGTAACTATTACAATTGGAGTCAGAGTAGTCAAAATTAGTAAAATTCTCACAGATCATCTTCCTTAGTACAGTACTCGTTTTCAGTTCCAAGTACAAAATGCCTAGACAAGACTCCATGCACTCTACTATTGCTGAAGCAAAGCAAGTACGTCATATTTCTGACCCAGAGAAAACCATGAAACCACTAGAGATGAGCAATCTGTCAGATTTATGTGGTGAAGCAAAGCCTATGTACAAAAACGTGAAAACTTTAAATATACCACCAATAATAAACTTACACATATACAATCCAATAAAATAATAATATATTTTATTACAAAATTTTAAGTAAAAATTACCCAATAGGGCATTCAAATCGTGTCATCCTGAATATACATTAAATAAAGCTTCACATGGAAGTTTGACCAGAAAATGCCTTAGATATGAGTATACAGATTCCACAAAGTGAGAACCAAAGTCTACGTATTTTGTGGAATGATCCACTTCCTCAGGACTCTTCTGGTCTCAAATGTATATCATATATTCTTATGAATTCTACAATGGAACCATAATAATCGATAGAAAAATACATATACAATTATATACAAGTTCAATCTCACTCAAATAGAATATTCAACAAAGAGAAAAAGGGACAAAGAAGGGGAAAAAAAACATACAGTATATACAATGCTGCACCTCACCCGTGAACTGATCATAAAACACAGTGTACAACTGCATGTCTTTAGCACAGAAATGAAATGATACATGACAAGCAGGACATTCCTAAAGAAACAGGCCAATTGCCAACTTGTTTGTTAAAGGTTGGTGATCATTTAACTACTTGACCACTGAGCACTTAAACCCCCTTCCTAACCAGACCAATATTCAGCTTTCAGTGCTCTCACACTTTGAATGACAATTGAATGAGTATTGCAGAGTATGGATGAGAATTGCAGAGTATGAATAAGTATTGCAGAGTGTGGATGAGTATTGCAGAGTGTGGATGAGTATTGCAGAGTGTGGATGAGTATTGCAGAGTGTGGATGAGTATTGCAGAGTATGGATGAGTATTGCAGAGTGTGGATGAGTATTGCAGAGTGTGGATGAGTATTGCAGAGTGTGGATGAGTATTGCAGAGTATGGATGAGTATTGCAGAGTGTGGATGAGCATTGCAGAGTATGAATAAGTATTGCAGAGTGTGGATGAGTATTGCAGAGTGTGGATGAGTATTGCAGAGTGTGGATGAGTATTGCAGAGTGTGGATGAGTATTGCAGAGTGTGGATGAGTATTGCAGAGTGTGGATGAGTATTGCAGAGTGTGGATGAGTATTGCAGAGTGTGGATGAGTATTGCAGAGTATGGATGAGTATTGCAGAGTGTGGATGAGTATTGCAGAGTATGAATAAGTATTGCAGAGTGTGGATGAGTATTGCAGAGTGTGGATGAGTATTGCAGAGTGTGGATGAGTATTGCAGAGTGTGGATGAGTATTGCAGAGTATGGATGAGTATTGCAGAGTGTGGATGAGTATTGCAGAGTATGAATAAGTATTGCAGAGTGTGGATGAGTGATGCAGAGTGTGGATGAGTATTGCAGAGTGTGGATGAGTATTGCAGAGTGTGGATGAGTATTGCAGAGTGTGGATGAGTATTGCAGAGTGTGGATGAGTATTGCAGAGTATGAATAAGTATTGCAGAGTGTGGATGAGTATTGCAGAGTGTGGATGAGTATTGAAGAGTATGGATGAGTATTGCAGAGTGTGGATGAGTATTGCAGAGTATGAATAAGTATTGCAGAGTGTGGATGAGTATTGCAGAGTATGAATAAGTATTGCAGAGTGTGGATGAGTATTGCAGAGTATGAATAAGTATTGCAGAGTGTGGATGAGCATTGCAGAGTATGAATAAGTATTGCAGAGTGTGGATGAGTATTGCAGAGTATGGATGAGTATTGCAGAGTGTGGATGAGTATTGCAGAGTATGGATGAGTATTGCAGAGTGTGGATGAGTATTGCAGAGTGTGGATGAGTATTGCAGAGTGTGGATGAGTATTGCAGAGTGTGGATGAGTATTGCAGAGTGTGGATGAGTATTGCAGAGTATGGGTGAGTATTGCAGAGTGTGGATGAGTATTGCAGAGTATGGATGAGTATTGCAGAGTATGGGTGAGTATTGCAGAGTATGGGTGAGTATTGCAGAGTGTGGATGAGTATTGCAGAGTATGGATGAGTATTGCAGCGTAAAGCCTCGTACACACGATCGGACTTCTAGACTTTTCCATGGATTTTTGTCCAAAGGGCGTTGTCCGTAAACTTGGTATGCATACACACAGCAGAACATTTTCAGCCAACAAACACGAACGTAGTGACATTTTAATGTACTTACAACACTTCAAAAGAGGAAGTTAAATTCCAATGCATCACCCTTTGGGCTCATTTTGATCATTTCAAGTTAGTAGAAGTTAGTCAGTGTTGATCTTTTTTTCAATTTTGTGCTTTTGAGTTCGTTTCTGAACAGTCATTTGTTAGCCAGCCATGTTGCGCAATCCTACAAGAGAGCATGCTATTTATGGGCTTGGAGTTATTGCTTTAACTGTAGCCCGGTCCAGGAACAGGAGGAGGGGAGTTGTTGGACCAAAAATTGGTTGCTTAATCGTGACCAATTTTATCATATGTCTTTGCTGCGGGAGCTCCAGGAGAATAATCCTAATGATTTTCAGCTTTCAGCACCTCTTGTCCTTGCTGTCCTCCTATTTTAGGAAGCAGGACACATGCATGAGGTCTGCTATTCCAGCAGAGCAAAGGCTCATAGCCACCTTGGATATCCAGAATATCAAGTTTACTACTGGGATCTCTCCCCAGGCTCTGGGAATCATTATTCCAGAGACCTGTTATGCCATCATACAAGTCCTGCAGAAGGACTATAAGTTTTATTCTTTAATATCACATTCTATTTACTTAATGTTTTCTCTAATGTCTTTTACCATTTTTTTTATTCCATCATTCGCATTATTGTAATATGCTGTAAATGTCCTCTTTGTCCTCATGCGTGCTGTAAGCTTTTTTTTTTAGCCTACATGCATATTTTGCTTCACTAACCCAGTATGCCACCCTTGGTCCATACACACCTAGCTTAGTAACCTAACAATGTTTTTTTGATGCTTAATTTTTATGTTTACACTAAACACCCCCTAAAATATGTCACAATCTTATTGTTGTCCTTAAATTCATGCAGAGTGCAAGAGTCCTTTTTTTAGGTGCACACACTCATTTGTAACTCTCCCTCCCACCCCAAAATGCAGAGTCAACCGATACAACTACTCTATCTGCTGACTTTGCAAAACCCATACACAATATACTTATTTTGTGGTCTGATTTCTGCATGATTTATCCAAAGCATGTAGCGCAAGGGCCTGCCTGATTACTAGTGATGAGCGGAATACGCCATATTCGATTTCGCGATATTTCGCGAATATTTCGAAGAATATTCACGAATATTCGTTAATATCGAATATTCGCTATATTTTATAAAAAAAAATTGCGAAATTTCGCTAGTGCGAATGCGAAATTTATTGCGAAATTGATTGCGAAATTTGAAAAAATACGAATATTCGAAATAGCGAATATTCGCTGCGATATTCGAGTTATTCGCAAATACTCGAATATGCAATATTCGTAGCGAATATTCGCAATGCGAATATTCGTGAGCAACACTACTGATTACCTTAAAATTGTACAGTGTATATTTTTGGTCTCCTATTATCTTGTTAATGGTAAGTTATGTATGTCAAATTGTGCTTCTATTTGGACAGTGTGTATTCTTATTTTTGGATTATGACACTTCTTACCTGTCCACTGGGCTGCCAATCTTGAAAAGACAGAGCGGCTGGCCAAATTAACCATCATTTTTTATGCGTTTAGCTCTCATGGAAGTGGAGAAAGTTACCGTCAAAAACATCTACCCATTCAACACTCCCCATAACATTTTTAGAATGTGCCATCAGAGGGGGTGACTAATCATATAAAATCAATGTGGGTGATAGCGCAAATTGTAAAAACATAACATAACATATACAATGGGTGATATATACGGTGCACAAAAAGTATAAAAGTGCCAAGCTTATAGGTCTATCAGGGACGGAAAAAAAGTCCAAAGAAAGTGCTAAATCTTAAATAAGTGCACTAATAGTCCATAATGGTGAAAACAGTGTGAAAGGATGTCCACTGGTCAAGAGATTGAGGAAAAAACACCACCACACAGCGCGTCTGGTCTCCCAGAACTCTCACCTCCAGCAAGTCAAAACAGGCATATAAGATAATCCTCTGTGTGGACAACCTCCCTCTGTAGTTTTGTTAGCCACCACGGATCGGTGGGAAGGTACCTGCGATCTCGGGTGACAGTGGAAAAAGGGGAGGGGGAAGGACAAAAACCTCCAATAGTGTGTTATCCTTGGTAAGAAATATTTTAATAAAGAATCGCACTTACAGGTAGATGAATAAAAATGTGCATGTATACAACTGTGATCGCAGCGCTTGCAGCACGTCACTCACTGCACGTCTTTCCCTTCCCTACGCGTTACGACACAGGGTCACGTGTCTTCATCTGGGGAATGCTATTGGTCGTGTGAGAAAACATCGTATTTATGTGAACACGACCAATAGCATTCCCCAGATGAAGACACGTGACCCTGTGTCGTAACGCGTAGGGAAGGGAAAGACGTGCAGTGAGTGACGTGCTGCAAGCGCTGCGATCACCGTTGTATACATGCAAATTTTTATTCATCTACCTGTAAGTGCAGGACTTTTTTTCCGTCCCTGATAAACCTATAAGCTTGGCACTTTTATACTTTTTGTGCACCGTATATATCACCCATTGTATATGTTATGTTATGTTTTTACAATTTGCGCTATCACCCACATTGATTTTACGTTATTAGGTGCTGTGTATGCATTTTTTGTGTTTGCTGCATATTGTCACTGATTTCTTGATAGACTGATTTAGTAGCGCAGAAGTCCCACTTGATTTCATGACTAATCATATAAGTTGAACTTACACTTTGATGTTTAAATACTAATTTAAATGTTATACTTTTATGTTGCCCAAGAATGTTTGTGTCAAATATGCCACAGGCAGTGGCTGATCAGCAAGTATTTTCACTTGGTGTACTGTGTCCTCTGCACGGTGTGCGCCTAAAGCCACGTGAACACAATTGCTGTTGCTGTCATATTAATACCACAGGCAGTGACTGATCAGCAAGTATTTTCACTTGGTGTACTATGTCCTCTGCACAGTGTGCACCTAAAGCCACATGGATACAATTGCTACTGTCGTCATGTTAATATCACAGGCAGTGACGGATCAGCAAGTATTTCCACTTGGTGTACAGTGTCCTCTGAACAGTGTGCACCTAAAGCGACATGAATACAATTGCAGTTGTTGTCATATTAATACCACAGGCAGTGACTGATCAGCAAGTATTTTCACTTGTTGTACTGTGTCCTCTGCACAGTGTGCACCTAAAGCTATGTCAATACATTTGCTGGTGTTCTCATATTAATACCACAGGCAGGGATCTGCAAGTATTTTTACTTGGTGTACTGTGTCCTCTGCACAGTGTGCACCTAAAGCAACGTGAATACAATTGTTGTTGTTCTCATATTAATACCACAGGCAGTGACTGATCAGCAAGTATTGTCAGTATTTGTGCAATCACAAACATTAACCCCTTGATTGCCCCCAGTGTTAACCCCCTCCTTGCCAGTCATATATATACAGTAATCAATGTATTTTTATAGCAGGGATCACTGTATAAATGTAAATGGTCCCATAAATGTGTCAAAAGTGTCCAATATGTCCGCCGCAATATCGCTTATTGCGATTTTTTTACCAAAAATATGTAGAAGAATACGTATCGGCCTAAACTGAGGAAATAATTGGTTTAAAAAAATAAAATTGATATTTATTATAGCAAAAAGTAAAAAATATATATATTTTTTTCAAACTTGTCCCTCTTCTTTTGTTTATAGCGCAAGAAATAAAAAAGGCATAGGTGATCAAATACCACCAATAGAAAGCTCTATTTGGGGGAAAAAATGATAATTGTCATTCAAAGTGTGACAGCGCTGAAAGCTGAAAAAATGGCTTGGGCAGGAAGGGGGTGAAAGTGCAATGTATTGAAGTGGTTAAGCTAGTGCATTGTTGCTTCACTTACCTTTTCCTTCAATTTCCCTTCTAAATGTTTTTTTTCTTTGTCTGAATTTCTCACTTCCTATTTCTCCTCAGTAAACTTGCCCCCATCATCAGAGCTGTTCTGGCTGGGGGTTAGTCAGCCAGAACAGCTTACTGAGGAGAAACAGCATGTGAGAATTTCAGACAAAGAAAAAAAAAACCTTTAGAAGGGAAATGGAAGGAAAAGGTAAGTGAACCAACAATCCACTAGCTTAAGGGAACCTATTTAGAAAATAAAAAATGAACCTTTACAACCCCTTTAACTTCTATTGACAGTGATGTCAGTATCATCAGCAAAGCAGCTTTATAATTAACCTCCCTGGCGGTATGATTCTTTCAGATTTTAGGTGCTGAAAGCGGTACCATTATTTGCAAGGGAATTTGGCGTTTTATACTGTAGGCTTGTAATTCTTAGGAATAACTCACTTAAATCTTACCAAACAAGAGTCTAATAGGCATCCCGGGTATGACATTTTTTTTAAAACAAAATTATAAATTATAATATAATAAATAATTATAAATAATTATAACAAATAATAATATAATTATAATAAAAATTATTCAATAATGTAATCAAATCCCTGAAATTTGCTCAGTTGCAGAATTGTCGATGTCATTATTTTTTTTTTATGACGAATTTCCCCACAAATCGCTATCGCTCAATTCTGCAAGTGATTATAATTTATTATCGCTGTTTTCTAGCTGCTCTAAAACCATTTTTGACATAAAGGGACACTTTTGGTTGCTATGGGCAATCTCCAGTTTGCAGGCAGAAAGAACAGTTTTTATTATGTAAAAGTGCATGCCGGACACAGGGCAGACCACTAGGGACAAGGGGGTGTGCATTTTTTACATACAGTACTGTAAGCTATAATATTACAATATACTGTATGTAATGTGTTTGTTTACTTTTTTGAATATGGCGCCGTTCTCCGCCCTGTGCGTCGTAACGTCGCAGGGAACGGAGATCGGCGGCACACGGGGACACTGTGTGAATCGAGCGAGCACCCGCTCGCTCACACAGCGCGGATGCATCGCTGGATCCAGGAACAAGGTAACTAAACACTGCCTGTGGATTCAGCGAGGCGAGCCCGAGTCTGACTAGGGGTTACCGATCGCAGCATGAAAATTTAACCCCGAGACAGACTCGGGAATACCGCCAGGGGGGTTAAGCCATTATAAAGAAGAAGAGAATGTGCGCTGCATTTCCAGATTTCATAATTTGCCGCGTCACGAATGTGATATCTCCATTACGAACGCTAGTTTTACAAGACCGAACACTTCCGGCTGGTCCTTGCTTCCGAGCGTGCGTGTGTGTACTTTGGACTTTAGTCCGATGGACTTGTGTACACAGGATCGGATGAGCCGACGTAGCACATTTGTTGCCTGGAAAGTTTGAGAGCATTCACAGTGAACATTTGTCCGATGATAAACCAAAAACAATTGTCCGATGGAGCATACACACGGTCGGATTGTCAGATAAAACACGTCCGTCGGACCGTTATTGTCAGAAAGTCAGATCGTGTGTATGGGCCTTATGATGGGTTGAGTGCTGTAGTAGCAGTATGTTGGTTATATGCAGTGGCGGACTGACAACTCATGGGGCCCCCGGGCAATAGAAGATTATGGGGCCCCTGGGCTTACAGATGGCCACCATGCCAGGAAGCAGTGCAGAGGCAGGACAGCTAAAATCTCAGGATTTTCACATCAAAAGCATGTCGGTTTCGGACATATCAGGGACAGATGTAAAAAAACATAGATTTTTACATACTGTCCCTGGTTTTACTGAGCCTGGCAACCCTGATGGGGCCCCCTAGTGGCATGGGGCCCTCGACCAGTGCCCGAGTGACTCAATGGTCAGTCTGCCCCTGGTTATATGTTTATTAAAATAAATCAGTTCAGTAATAATCCAATTATTCAGATGAAAGGCTGTGTAAGCACTCATGATAACAAACAACACAGATCAGTGTAATGTAAAAATATATTATCAAATTGTCATGCTATTCTTTTACTTTTGTCTGCAAATGCTGTGTAAGCAATTTTCCTGCCTGTCAGTATCCCTGGTTATCAAAATAAAACATTAAATAATGTTTTATTTCTATGACACATTATTTCTATGTCCCTGAAAGGGAACATGCAAACAAAAGCACACACATAGGCATTGCAATTGTTCCCAATCCAATCTGAACACTAGCACAACCCAGCAACAGAGCTGCCTTCTGTTCACACTGCAGACAGCTCATGTTTGGGCTGCACCACTGCAAGGAATGCAGGGGGAGTGCGGCAGAATATCTCATATTATTTCTGAATTTTACACCGTCACCCATCTTTAGCACAAAATGTCATCACTATGTTACCATTCTAGACTTAGTATTACAGTATTAGTGGGCATGGTCCTAAATCCTCAAGTATTAGCTGGTGCACCTGTTGATGCCTCCCCTCTTAGAGCAATGGTAGCCATCTGACATTTCTTTTGTGAATGCATTATGCTGGGTGAAGAGATGGAGTTAGCTAATGGTATTCATTTAGAGGAATCCGTAAAGGATTTGGAGCTTTAGCCTGCATGCATCCCTAAACACTTCTCCAGCGACCGACTGAAAATGCAGTTTGGTCCTCATAGCCACTCCTTCTAAAAGCACACTGCATTATCCCATCCTCCCAACTCTAAGGCAAGATGGGCATTGCAAGGAAGGTCATTTTACATTTAAGGAGATCAGCATCATGTAGTTAGTGTGGAAGAATCCGATTTTTGCTCATTTCATTTCATACTGATCATCCCATCTGAAAAAACAAACAAAAATAGAATTAGAAGACCCAACAGCATGTATGCAGCACATATATAAACCTGCAGACCCACACCACCCATCTTG
The DNA here is from genome assembly GCA_029574335.1 of Rana kukunoris. Lineage (NCBI taxonomy): Eukaryota > Metazoa > Chordata > Amphibia > Anura > Ranidae > Rana > Rana kukunoris. The sequence continues at coordinate 337,249,859 of CM056050.1, forward strand.
GGAATAAGCAACCGGAGCTGGACACAATGAACACCATCTGCATCCTTCATCCTCAAGGTTCAGACTGCTGAATGGACCAGACGACCTTTGTTGTACATTCATCATCAACCACTTCACTGACTGCTCCAGGATCTTTATAAAGGTAGGTATTTCCTATATATAAGCCACCTGTCTCTCTACATTTATATCTCACAACAGCCTAAGTGTATGTTTTGTCTTCATGTATTGGTTGGAAGTGGCTTTTTATAATTATACTGTTAGGAAAAAATAACATAGGTTGGACTTGATGGACTTGTGTCTTTTTTCAACCTCACCTACTATGTAACTATGCATGGCTTATGATGCAAATTAATTACATATAATAAATAACTGCAATTTTTCCCATAGACGTTCATAGCCTAAAGGGACTAAAGAGCAGATTGAATTAAAGTTTAAAGTTAACCTTGGACTGACCAACAGAGCACCTAAAGACCCCAGTGATCTTAGAGCATGTTGTATGCAAATGCAAATTTTCATCTAAGTTTCTGTTTATGTAAAGGGCTATTCTTATGTTAAATGCTGCCGTCATCTTCATAAACTACCTGGGTGCTCCAAAAACTAAGCCTCTCTATTATGCAAATCTTGACTTAGGTCATCCTCAGACCTGACACTTTATGTTTCCCTATAAGTAAAGCCACCCATTATAGCGACTAAAGCAGCAGGAACTGGCTGAATATCGATCCATGTATTGGCACTATGGTTGTCAATCTATTGATCGACTTGTGTATAACCAGCCTGTCAGGTTTTTCCCAAACAATTAATCACTAATCGTTGTGTTGTGCCATGGCAGGGAAGGCTCCCCGCTCGCATAACATAAGAGAGCTGTGTGAGGAATTCCCCCATTTCATTCACAATATTAATTTACTATATAAATTTAGTACATGGGCTTGTTCACACCACATCTGTAAAGCAGCATTTTTTTCCTGCACACCACCACACATTCACGTTTGAATGAGGTACACAGAAAACAAAGTAAAGACAGGGTTACTTATTGTACATCCACTGCATCCCACCGTGCAATGCAAATTCATCTTAACAGGTACTCAGGGGGCTTGCAATCCATTAGGATGCAGGAGACTTAAAAGTAAGGCAGCATTTGTATACAGCATATGCTCTAGGTTCAGGGTTAAAGGTATCTAGTGCCTTACAGATCTATTTAGGCGAACCTAATGTATTGCAGGTTCAGTGCATGATAATTTACTGTCAGTTACAGTGACATGTTCACGTTATGATGGTTATTGCAGAGTCTGCTTTAACTGCTTGCAGTAGCTATGGTCTTTTTGGTATATCATATAGTAGGATTATTTCATAAAACAAAACATATGCATTAATTTTGCTATCATGCATTCTTACTTTTTTAAGGATCAAATATGGAATGTACTTGAATACATATTTGTACTCCTTATGTATAACTTTTATAAAGACCATTAAGTATAGCATTGTGTATAAGGAGGGTGTGTGTGTAAATGTGTGTGTGTGTTTTTTTTTCTATTAGTTGAACCAGATAAACTTATGTCTTTTTAAAACCAGACTAACTATGTAACTTTAAAGCGGAGTTCCACCCAAAAATGGAACTTCCGCTTTTCGAAACCCTCCCCCCTCCAGTGTCACATTTGGCACCTTTCAGGGGGGAGGGGGGTGCAGATACCTGTCTAAGACAGGTATTTGCACCCTCTTCCGGGCATAGACTCCTGTGGGAGTCACATCACCCCGCCTCCCCGCCCCCTGTTGTCTCCTGGGAAACACACTGGTCCCAGGAGAGAGTGGGGCCCAGTAAGGGCGCGCCGCGCTACTCGAGGATTAACAGTAGGGAACTGGGTAGTGAAGCCGCAACGCTTAACTTCTGGATTCCCTCACCGAGGATGGCGGCGGGGGCAGCCAAGAGATGAGCGATTGCTCAGCCTCGGCTTCCGACATCGCGGGCACACTGGACAGGTAAGTGTCCATTTTTTTAAAAGACAGCAGCTGCAGTATTTGTAGCTCCTGGCTTTTAAAAAAAAAAAAAAACTTGGGTGGACCTCCGCTTTAAAACAGAAAAATGAAAAAAAAAAAAGGGTATACTTTAACATTCTTCAGTATGGGTATTGTCCTGGTTGACAGGTGTAGTTTGTTTCTGGCTTCTTCTAATTCTTGGATACTTCAACAGGTCTTCAGGAGGTCTACCTGTCACATTTACTGACTTTGTTCCTATTCACCTGTAAGGCCTCGTACACACAATTAAATGTGTCTGTTCAAATCGGTCGGACCGACCGATTTGAACAGATCTGTCTGCTGGGATTTTGGTTTGCTCGCGTGTACACGCCGCCACGTCACCGCACCAGGAAGTAAAACATTTCCGCGCATGCGTCGAAACCATTCGACGCGTGTGCGAGAAGACATGTCTGCTGGTTAGCCTACTAACCAGCAGACATGTCGGGCGGACGGGTTCCCAGCAGACAGATTTGATCGTGTGTACGAGGCCTAAGATTTATGTATTTATCTACCCTTTTTGTGTTTCAATACCATCAATTGCATTATCTATAACCCTGATGCCCATTCTGCAGCCTCTGGGTCCTTAAAGATAATAGTCTGTGTTTTGGTGTTTACTCAACCCAAAGGAGAATGGGTCCCCCCCCCACACACACACACACAATAGCTACAGCAAGTGTGCAGACGCAAGGACCAATACCTCACTAAGAGAGTCCCAGAGAATAAATTATCAGGTGACTTAAAGTGGTTCTAATATCTAATTGTTTTTTTTAGCTTAAAGTTCCAGTCAAAACCTAAGCGTACATCTATTCCCACCCCCATTCTTATTCTATCTACCCTATAAAAGGAAAGATGCCCATATACTTGCCTATTCTGAAGTCGCTCCAGTCCGGTCACATGATCTCTGTCCAGTGGCAGCTTCAGTGTAGAGGAGAGATCAGTGACAACGGCTGTAGAGCCTCAGCGATGACGTCACCCATAGGCTTACTATCGGACAGCCAATGTTGGTTTTTCCTCCTCTACGCTGAAGACGGCGTTGGGACCCGATCATGTGACTGGACCACAACGACTTTAGAATAGGTACATATTTAGCTTGAATTCTGCTTGTCTTGTGAGTCACTCGCAAACTGAGTCACAGTTAAAAAAAGTTACTCTTAAACCGAGGTTCCACTGTACATTTCTAAAAGCAATAAGGGGTTATGAATAAGTGAGTGAATAACTTGTATAGTGCTTCAAATGCAAACTGAATCGCCTCAAGGCGCTTATTTTCATCCAGTGTCGTCTCTATCCTTCAGAAGAGGTGGGTCTTTTTTCCTGAAGGCCCGATGGTTTTATTACATGCGGATGTTCATTGGTAGAGCGTCCCATAGCCGTGGTCCTTGGACTGCGAATCTTCGTTCACCCTTTGATTTGTAATTGGACTTGGGGATGTAGAGGAGGTTTTGGTTTGATGATCGGAGAGTGCGATGGGGGGAGTAGTGTTTAATTTTCTCGCATGAGTATTGAGGAGCCTTTCCTTGTGTGCATTTGTGGGTGAGGCAGAGGGTCTTGAATGTGACCCGATCCTTTACTGGAGGGCCCTCAGGGATGGGGTAATGGATTCCCAGGGTTTCTTTCCTGTTACCAACCTGACTGCGAGATCTGGTATTTTGGTAATCCTAAGTAGAGGGAGTTTGCATAGTCGAGTTTAGAGTTGATGATTGTAGCGACTACTACCGCTGTATCCTCTTCCGGGATGAAGGGGATGAGTCTACGCAGTTGGTTGAGCAGGTAATGGGATCCACTGACTACTGATCCTATTTGCGCATCCATCGACATCTCTGAGTCAAAGGTTACTCTGAGGCTTCTGACCTTGGTACTTGGGGTGATGATCTGTCCCAGGATGGTGGCTGGTGTCCATGAGGTCCTCGCTGTAGTCTTTCGGTTTGCGTGGAAGAGAAGTAGTTCTGTTTTGGATCCGTTGAGTTTGAGGGAGCTCTCAGTCATCCATTCGTCGATCAATGCCAGGCATTTTTCTAATCCACGATATCGGTCGTTTTTTTCTGTGATCCGAAAGTAGAGTTGAGTGTCATCCGCGTGGGAGTGGTAGCACAAATCTTGCTCACTGATGATTTTAAGGAGTTATGTTGCATTTACGGAGTTAAGGGTTATGTTGCATCAAGAACCTTAGGGCTTGTATACATAGGTGTTTGTTTTCCAAGTAAACAAACAGTTGTTTACACTCTTCTTCCATTTGTTCATTGTTTATATATTTTCATGGGAGATATGTGTAAATGGAACTGTAATCCTGTATCTGCACTCAACAGTAATATATAAATAATCTATAGGAGGAGCATGAAACCGTCACATGGCACTAGAAATCCTGGTGGAATATTCTGTAACTGAAATTTTTAGCTGCCAGTTGACTCCAGGAACTCCTTTAAATGGGTTGTAAAGGTACAATTTTTTTTTCCTAAATACCTTTACCTTAGTGCAGTCCTCCTTCACTTACCTCATCCTTCAATTTTGCTTTTACATGGTGTGGAGTGTCATGCTCGCCCCCCCCCCTTGGACTACAGAAGAGTCAGGACGCCCACTAACACACAGCTCCACTATCTGCAGCGTAGAGAGCGTCCTGACTCTGCTGTAGTCCAAGGGAGGGGGCGAGCACGACACTCCACACCAGGGAGAAATCCTCCCATTACTACGTGTAGTTACAGACAGAAGAACAGGAAGTGAGGATTTCTCAGAAAAAATAAGGACGTTTAAAAGCAAAATGGAAGGATGAGGTAAGTGAAGGAGGACTGCACTAAGGTAAAGGAAGCTATCTAGGAAAAAAAATTGTACCTTTACAACCCCTTTAAGAGAAGATGGGCATCATGATAAAACCCAGGAAATGACAATCTTATTAGTAATCAACATTTTGCAACCTATCTGAATGTTTAGGTGTTTTCTGTTCCTATATGTGTGCCTTTAGTCTAGGCAAGGAGACATTGGTGTAAATAACTGCCCCCATGACATTGTTAGTTTTCTCATGACACCAGATTGTAAAATGACATGCCCATGAATAGAAAGATGGATAAACAATTGTGCTACATTGGATCATTTGTCACAGAGTGTGACTTTAATCTCTATGACCAGATTTGGTGCTGCTTTTTTCATTGCCAATTGTAAATAAGATGAAGATGGTCAAACTGGTACTACTGTAGACAAAGGAAAGACAGAAGCTATTGTGTATTCTCTGTTTTTTGTGTTGTTTCTTTCATGCCAGACATACAGTGCACCCAACACTCCCATTTCAATTTGTCATGTAGGATCCATTGTCATTGCTTTTCTAGCCTTGGAGGGGCTACGCGGAACACATGTTGTAGCATCAATGACAGATTGTTTATTAGAGACCCCCTTGTGACCCCTATGTGCAATGAGATTGAGTATTCAGGCTTTTAGTGAAGCAGTCATTATTTTCCTGTACATGGAAATAAAAAAATTTAAAATATTTTTGATTGGGAATCTAAATACACTTCAAAATGCTATAATACATTTGAATACATTTTGATGGATACAAATTTAATTTTACACCATTTAAATATGTCCACCGCATACTTCTACTCCTAGAAATTCTATTGGTTTTAATTATTATGGATTTGTCTGAAAAGTGAATACTGGGAACCCAAGGCCTCATTTGCACTTGTACACTTTTGGTACAGTTAAATGCATGTAAAGTTACACACATTGGAGTTGATTTACAAAATCTGGTGCATCTCTGCATAGAAACCGATCATCTTCCAGGGCTTTTTTTTTTTGTTGTCAAAGTTTAATTGAACAAGCTGAAGTTGGAAGCAGATTGGCTACCATGCACAGCTGCACCATATTATGCACTCTCCAGGTTTAGTAAACCAACCTCATTGTGTATGATAACATATTTGCTATTAAAGTCAATGGCCCTGTTATAATCGTAACTGTCTATATCTACATACACCTATTGGCAGGGCTTTTTTTTCTCTCAGAGAATAGGTGCAGGTACTCCTTCCTTCCAAGTGACCCCTTGTCTCTGCCCCCTACCCACCTCCGAATACAGTCCATTGGTTCCTCCTACCCACCTCTTAGTGCTGCCCCTTTTACAGAATACAAAACCAAGTAAGCTAAGTGCCAAGTAATTTCCATGGAATTTGTTAATGATACCAAAAAAAGCAGTAAAGATCCCCTTTAGACAGCAACATTAGACCCCCTCAAACAAAATACCCTCTTAGCAACAATAGATCCATTCACAGCAACAAAAGACCGCACCAGCTCCAATAGATCTCCCAGCAGCCAGCATCAATAGACTCTCCAGTAGCCAGCAACAGTAGACCATTCCCAGAAACTAGCAGACATGATATAAGACAAGAGATGATCAGAGGTTGCGAACATGATACAAGAGATTGTTAAAGGCTGCAGACATAATACAGGAGGTGTCAGAGGCTGTGTTTATGATACAGGAGATGGTTAGAGACTGAGGACATTATGGGGCAGATTCAGGTAGAGTTAGGCTGGAGTATCAGTGATACTCCAGCCTAACTCTCACTTTGAGCCGGCGTTTCTGTTTTCAGTAAGCAGAAAACAAGAAACGCCGGGTTGGAGTTCCTATACAAGCGGCGTAATTGTATTTCGCCGTCGTATCGGAACTGCAATTTTAAAAATGGCGCTGGGGGCGTTCCCGCTGATTAACGCAGAGAATATGTTAATCAGCGGGAATCGGAAATTCACGATCGTATTCGGGCCCGACGCAGTGACTTACCGACGTTTCCGTAAGAGATACGTGGCGCAAAGATAAAGCAGCCCCCTAGTGGAGTATCCTATGTTAAGTATGGCCGTCGTCATCGCGGCGAAAAAAAAAAAATTTGAGTCGTTTGCGTAAAACGTCCGTAAATGGGGATTGACGTCATTGACGTTCACTGACAGAATTTGGAGCATGCGCACTGACAGTCGACGCATGCGCAGTACGTTCGCCGCGGGATCGCGCCTAGTTATAATAATACACGCCCCCTACCCGCCCAATTTGAATTCCGCCGGCTCATTTTCGCTACGCCGCCGCAACTTTAGGAGCAAGTGCTTTGTGAATACAGTACTTGCTCCTAAAGTTTCAGCGGAGTAACGTAAATGAGAAAAGTTACTCCAAAATAAAGATTCGCCCATCTACCTGAATCTGGCCCTATGCCTTTAACGCCTAAGCCTATTTATGAATTTGGTGTTTACAAGTTAAAATCTGTATTTTTGTCTAGAAAATTACTTAGAACCCCAAAACATTATATATATTTTGTTAGCAGAGAATCTAGAGAATAAAATGGCGATTGTTGCAATATTTTATGTCACACCGTATTTGTGCGGCGGTGTTTTAAATGCAACTTTTTGGGAAAAATGTACTTTCATGAATTTAAAAAAAATGAAAAAGTAAAGTTTTTTTGCATAATGTGAAAGATGATGTTACGCCGAGTAAATAGATACTAAGCATGTCACACTTTATAATTGCACGCACTCGTGGAATGGCGACAAACGACGGTACCTAAAAATCTCCATAGGCGACGCTTTAAACTTTTTTTTACGGTTACCAGGTTAGAGTTACGGAGGAGGTCTAGTGCTAGAATTATTGCTCTCGTTCTGACGATCGCGGCGATACCACACATGTGCAATTTGAACACCGTTTTCATATGCGGGCGCGACTTCCGTATGTGTTTTCTCTGTTGCGCAAGCTCGCTGGAAGGGGGGTGCTTTAAAAAAAAAAAACATTTTATTTTATTTATTTTTATAATTTTGATTTTTTTTTACATTTTGATCACTTTTATTGCTGTCACAAGGAATGTAAACATCCCTTGTGACAGTAATATGTGGTGACAGGTACTCTTTATGGAGGGATCTGGGGTCTAAAAGACCCCCAATCCCTCCTTTGCACTTCAAAGTATTCAGATCGCCGAAAACGGCGATTCTGAATACTGTGTACTTTTTTAAATCCGGCGCCATTGACACCTGAAAAAACCCCGGAAGTGACGTCATGACGTCGCTTCCATGATTTCAATGCGGATACTGAATCAAAGCTGTTTAAGGCTTAGTTTCAGTCCGCGCCAAGACGATGGAGGCGCCGGATCGAGGACAGGTGGGACAGGAGGCCCGGTCAGAGAGGCGGCGGGAGGGGGGATCTCACCTCCCGCTCCTCCGGCATAACAACCGAGCGACTTTTAGCCGCATTGGTTGTTATGTTTGGATAGCCGATCGACGGCTCTAAACAACGGTACCGGGATGATGCCTGCAGCTGCAGGCATCATCCCGGTATAATCCCCGAAAGCCAAAGACGCATATATGCGTTCGCTCGGCGTGAAAGGGATTTATACTAAAGCTGGTAAGAGAATACAGACATGGTACAAGAGATGGTCAGAGACTGCAGACATGGTACAAGAGATGGTCAGAGACTGTGGACTTGATTCAAGAGATGGTCAAAGACTGCAGACATGATGCAAGAGATAAATGCAGCCTCACCAATGCCCATCAATGCAGATTCACTATGCCCATCAATGCAGCCTCACTGTGCCCATCAATGCAGCCTCACTGAGCCCATCAATGCAGCCTCGCTGTGCCCATCAATGCAGCCTCATTGTGCCCATCAAATGCAGCTTTACTGTGCCCGTGAATGCAGCCTCATTGTGCTAATCAATGCAGCCTCACTGTGCCCATCAATACAGACTCACCATTGCCTGGATCACACACACAGCGGGCATTTCCTGCTCTGTGTCATGAAGCTGTGTCTGTGTTTGGTGGCGCTGTAACCAGGTCCCGTCCCCCCTAGACCGGCTCATAGGCTCAATCAGTGTTCCATCTACTATCACACAAGCGGGTCTAGGGGGGCGTGACCTTGTTACAGCGCCGCCGAACACACACAGACCCAGTTCCGTGACACACAGCGGGAGATGCACGCTGTGTGTGACACATAAGAGGAGGAGGAGAGAGGGAGAGAAGGGAGCGCTGAAGCCACAGATCAAAGCGGCCCCAGGGCAGGCGGCCTACCGGGAAATTTTTCCAGCATCCTGGTGACATCTAACCCTTCTAACAATGTGATAAGGCACAGCAATGTCACACTTGTTATGTGCAGCCTGTAGAATAGATGCTGCTAGGAGATATCTTGTTTTCATGCTACAAAACATGTAAAAAATACATGTAAACAGAAAAGCACATAGCTCCATAGAACAGATTGAAGAAAAGCTTGTCCTGCCCACGTTGTGCTTCAGCAAACCCACAACAAATCACACAGGTGTAAACAGACCCTTATTGTTTATAATGACATAGAGCACATCATATATTTGGTTTGGAGTTTCTTATTCATTTAAAAGCATAAATAAATTGAAAGAGAGAGTAGAACCTAAAGTTAAATAAGAGAATACTATTCTTTTTTGAACGCACACATTTCTGACCACACACATTTCTCACTGGTTCTGCCACTCAACTAACAGGAACACATTTGCTAGTTGTATGTAAATGCTTTGTTGCTATGGGGATAAGCAGTCTTTTTTCTTAGTGCTTAGGAAATAAATGCTTTGGAGAATGTTCACCACGGTGATGCTGTCAGCCCTCAATTTTCTAATTAACGGGTAAATAAAGAGATGTGCTTAACATAGATTCATAGATGACTTGGTTTTAAATCTGCTTATTAAGAAGTATAGACAGGAGGGCAGTGTTGCTTTAGTGATCACTGATTACTCCTATGCTTATAAATGCAATTAGCTTTGGTATCCTATAATGACAGGAAAAGGGGGCAGTTCTTGACCCTCCTTTTCCTCATGGGAAAGCGATGGGGGGGACAGTGTCATGGCTCCCCTGTTTGGTGCTGGGTACTATGAGGGAATTCCTGTCCTGGGGTCTGGTTGGAAAGCCCGGGAAGGGTCACTTCAAGCAGCTGTGTTTGAACTCCAGATGACCTCCTCTGGGAAATCTCGGCGGGCTTTTTTGGCCTTTGGGTGACCTTTTCTGGGGTCTGATTAGAAAGCCTGGGAAAGGCCAGTTCAAACCGGTCAGAACCAGTGGGTTTCAGCTGATTTGGGGCTATTTAAGGTGGGTTCCGTCAGTACAGGCTCATTCGCATCAGTAGACATAGGAGCTGTGGTGTTCATAAATATCCTTGTCGCGGTTGTTTTATTATGTGGTAGTGTCACCTTTGCCTTTTCCCTTAATCAGCAAAGGGGGACTAGTTATTTATTATTAAGTTATTTATTTATGAAAATAATATTATTATTTAATATTTTGAGTTCTAGCTGGGTAGTGTGTTAGCAGCCTGAGCCGTAGTGGTTAGGTTCGCTTTGATGCTTACTTTTAATGCTATTTATATGTATTGTTGATAATATTTATCACAATATCTTTTGAAACCAATATTAAACAACCGCGGCCTTTAACATCCAACAGTGGTCTGCTGTCTTTATTTATTTATTTAAAGCATTAAGGGGTTTTTATTTCCATCTGCTTTCCCATGGTTTTTACAGTGTGTACTAGGAAACATGTCAGCGGTTCATAAAGTAATTCTGATTATATGAATTGCTTCATGAAATTTGTCAGCCTTTAAATGCTGGAGCTATACAGGAAATACTAGTTATGAAAAGAGGACATAATGACAGTCTTGTAGAAATTGCTCACCAATGTGTTTAGCCAAAAGTGGTCTTCTCATTAAGGCCTCATGCATTTTGGGTGTTTAAGAAAAGAAGCTGCAAAGCCAATACCGACATCAGGAAAAAGCAGCTGTAAAAAAACATGTTTTTATAAGTGTTTTGCATTGGCGTTAATGCACGTTTAGCCGCATTATCGCTTAGCAGCTTTTCTCTAGCCCTCTTCTACTTTTCACTCCCAAATCCAAAAATGCTTGACGCGGTTTAACGCTGTATACATCGCTAAAACACGTTTAGCTGCATTTAGCCACATCAGTCGTTTTTACAGCTGTAACGCTCCTGCTCCAGAATGCTTTGGCCCTGGATTTTTTTTTTTGGTAGCCTAAAAACACCTATGCTACTTACAGCTCCTAAAAGCCTATGGGCCAGATTCACGAACCTGGCAGCATTTCCTATTTACACTACGCCACCGCAACTTACAGACGCAAGGGCCGTATTCTCAAAGCACTTGCTCCGTAATTTGCGGCGGCGTAGTGTAAATGGCCCGGCGTATTCCCACGTAATTCAAATTGGGAAAGTAGGGGCGTCTTGTATTTAAATTAAGCGCGCCCCCGCGCCGAAAGAACTGCGCATGCGCCGGCCGTAAATGTAGCCCAGTGCGCATGCTCCAAAAAGTCAATGAAACCGACGTGAATGTCACTTACGCAAAGCCCTGTTAGAGAACAAGTTACGTAAACGACGGAAAAACAAAGCGCTGTCCCGACGTTCATACTTAATAGGGTTGTTCCGATACCTCTTTTTTAGGACCGAGTACAAGTACCGATACTTTTTTTCAAGTAGTCGCCGATACCGAATACCGATACTTTTTTTAAATGTGTCCCCAAATGCAGCCATGTCCCCCACATATTGCAGCCATGTCCCCCCACATATTGCAGCCATGTCCCCCCACATATATTGCAGCCATGTCCCCCCACATATCTTGCAGCCATGTCCCCCCACACATATTGCAGCCATGTCCCCCCCACAGATCCAGCCATGCATGTCCCCCACATATGCAGCCATGTCCCCCACAGATGCAGCCATGCATGTCCCCCACATATTGCAGCCATGTCCCCCACATATTGCAGCCATGTATGTCCCCCACATATTGCAGCCAGGTATGTCCCCCATATTGCAGCCATGTATGTCCCCCACATATTGCAGCCATGTATGTCCCCCATATTGCAGCCATGTATGTCCCCCACATATTGCAGCCATGTATGTCCCCCATATTGCAGCCATGTATGTCCCCCACATATTGCAGCCATGTATGTCCCCCATATTGCAGCCATGTATGTCCCCCACATATTGCAGCCATGTATGTCCCCCATATTGCAGCCATGTATGTCCCCCATACCTGTTGTAGTCGATATGATGCCGCCGCATACCGCCGCGTTAATCCCCCTGCATTACAGCGTGCAAGGGGGAGTGTCTATACACGGATCAGCGCATAGACCCTCCCCCTTGCTCGGGATTGGACAGATCCGTCCAATCCCGAGAAGGGGAGTGTCTATACATGGCGCAGCGGGCTTTACAAGTATTCAAACGAAAGCTTGTAATGCGCGCTGTAATGCAGGGGGATTAACGCGGTGGTATGCAGCGGCGGCTTTGCGGTATGCGGCGGCGGGGGGGGGGAGTATTCTATTTAGGTATCGGGGTATTTGCGGGAGTACAAGTACTCCCGCAAATACTCGGTATCGGTCCCGATACCGATACTGGTATCGGGACAGCCCTAATACTTAACATGGCGTATGCCGAACCTACGCAAGGTTACCCCTCATATAGCAGGGGTAACCTTACGCTTACGCAAACGATGTAAACTACGACGACGGGGCGCAAATATGTTCGGGAATACGCGTATCAGGCTCATTTGCATATTCAACGCAGAAATTTACGGAAACGCCACCTAGCGGCCAGCGTAACATTGCAACTTAGATACGATGGTTTAAGTGACTTACGCCAGTCGGATCTACGCCAAATCTATGCGTAACTGATTCTAATAGTCAGTCGCATAGATAGGATGCCTCAGAAACAGAGATACGGCGGTGTATATGGAGATACGCCGTCGTATCTCTTCTGAGATACTGGCCCTATGTGTGCATAGACACGTAGGGGATTATTTACGAAAGGCAAATCCACTTGAAAGTGCGGTTGCTGTAGATCTGAGGGGGACATGCAAGGAAAACAAAAAACAGCATTTTTGCTTTCACATGATTGGATGATAAAATCAACAGAGCTTCCCCTCATTTCAGAGCTTCCCCTCAGATCTACAGCGACTGCACTTTCAAGTGCACTTGTAGTGCAAAGTGTATTTGCCTTTTCGTAAATAACCACCATAGAATAACATGGAAAGGTGTTTTTAAGCTAAAAAAAAAAAAAATCGTCTGACGCCTCTAGGAGCAGTTGTAAAAATGTCCAGTGTGTATGAGGCCTTAGACTACTTTCTATTGAAACTGTGCACTGCTTGTGACAACTCCTATTCGGTATTTGAACAAGAAACGGTGTTTCATTACAGCAAAAAAGCTGCCACTCACCTAAGCTGATCCTAAGGGCTCTTTCACATGGGCGGACCGTATGTCCGCTTTTTCATCCATCAGTTTGAGGATGAAAAAGGGACATACATTGGTCCCTATGAGATCGCGGGTGTCAGCGCATGAACATCCGCTGACACCCGATCTGGCCAGGTGCATCAATCCTCGGATTCTGGAAATGGATAAAACCCCTATTTTTCCATCCGTCTGCAGGTCGGATCGGGTGAACACGGACAGACGGTCCGTGTTTATCCGATCACCCTATAGAGGAGAGCAGAGAAAAGACAGGGCGGTCCCTGCACAGTGTGCGGGGACCACCCTGTCATCCACCGGCTCAGCGGGGATCAACGGAACGATCCCCGCTGAGCAAGCGGAGGTTCACGGGGTGGATCATCATGATGTCATGGGGGAAGGGAGTGGAGCGGCCAGAGCCTCGTGTGCGGGTTTTCAGGATGGAAGTAAGGCAAGCCAGGAGTGGGACTGTCAGTGCTGTTTGGACTGGAGGGGACTGAAGGGACCACCTGGCATGGAGAGAGACTGTCACTGTGACTCAGGAGGGGACGTGTTGTGTCAGTGATCTGTGTTGCTGCAGTTAGTATCACTGTGAGTCAATTTCATGCGTGGATCGCTCATTCTAATGTATTGCCCTCCATGAGTCCTGTCCCTGCTTTTTCAAATCACATTGCTAATTGCATATTGTACTTATTTGTAGCATAAATACTGTAATTATCACCTAAAAATGTAATTTTGTAACTTTTGGAACTGCCAGTAAAAACTTGGCTGTGCCAGTAAATTTTGGGTGTTATGTCAGTAAAATTCAATCTGATAGGTTGGCAACACTGGTGTAGTGGTCAGTGTAGGAATCAGGTAGGTCAGTGTAGTGTAGTGTAGTGTAGTGATCAGTGCAGGAATCAGGTAGGTCAGTGTAGTGATCAGTGTAGAAATCAGGTAGGTTAATGCAGTGGTCAAGTAGGTCAGTGTAGGAATAAAGTTGGTCAGTACTACTGTACTAGTGGAAGGTACTCAGGGAGTGCTAAAAGTCTGTCGGGGTGTTCACATTTCTTGCCTTGTCCTGGGCACTGACAACCCACTCTACACCACTGACTGCATATATCATTTGAGAAAAATATGCATATAAAATAGTTTACTATTTGCCAATAAAAGAAAAAAAAATGTCCCTGGATTTCATTTTAAAAATCTGGTCACCTTATTTAAAGATCAAGGCCCAGATTCACGTAGGGCGGCGTATCTTTAGGCGGGCGTAGCGTATCTTCTTTACGCTACGCCGCCGCAACTTAGGACGCAAGTGCTGTATTCACAAAGCACTTGCGTCCTAAGTTACGGCGGCGTAGATGGGCCGGCATAGCGTAATTCAAAGTAGGTGGAAGGTGGGCGTGATACATGTTAATGAACCGTGACCCCATGCAAATGATGGGCCGAACTAACGGTGCATGCGCCGTCCGTGGGCGTATCCCAGTGCGCATGCTCAGAATCACGTCGAATAGAATGCCTAAGATACACGTCGAACACTGCCTAGGACATGAACGTCACAGCCCCATTCATGTATGACTTACTTAAACGTCGTAAAAACGACGGCTGTTCCGACGTCCATACCTTGCGTGGGATGCGCCACCTTTTTGGTGGTTTCTCTTAATGCTGGAAAAACGCCTTACATAAACGGCGTAGATTACTGCGTTGGGCATACGTACGTTCGTGAATCGGCGTATCTTGCTCATTTGCATATTTTTAATAGGAACGTCGAATGCGTCCAGCGTAACTATGCGCCCACGATACGCCGGCATAGGCAAGTTACGTCGGACGACTGAAGCCATGTTTTTCGGCGTATCTTGCTTTGTGAATCGGCGCAAAGATGCGACGGCGCACATTTGTACTTACGTCGGCGTATCTCGAGATACGCCGGCGTAAACCTTTCCGAATCTGTCCCCGAGTCTTTTTCACCTTGAACAACACAAGAAAGACTTTTTCACCTGATTGTCTATTTCAAGATGGACTATTTTAGGATGTTCACTTATTCATTTCAATCCATTATATTATTTCACTTATACTTTTTATGGTTCATTATTTACATTAGAAACCACCTAGATTGGTTGTACACTTATTATATTGATTGAACAATGCGCATTTATTTCTTCATCATTGAGCGCCACACTATTTTATTGTTTTAGGAAGAGGAATATCCCCGATCATCAGATTAACCAGCTGGGAGACCTTTGGGATTAAAGTGGAACTAAAGTTCCACCTTAACCACTTAAGAACCGAGCCTATTTTTCAAACTTGTTTACAAGTTAAAATCCATTTTTTTTGCTAGAAAATTACTTAAAACCCCCAAACAGTATATTCTTTTTTTCTAACATTCTAAAGAATAAAATGTCGGTCATTGCAATACTTTTTCTCACACCGTATTTGCACAGCGGTCTTACAAGCACACAAGTCCCCTCTCTGATCAGGTGTCCCCAGCAGAGTCCCCCCTTAGATCAGGTGTCCCCAGCAGAGTCCCCCCTTAGATCAGGTGTCCCCAGCAGAGTCCCCCCTTAGATCAGGTGTCCCCAGCAGAGTCCCCCCTTAGATCAGGTGTCCCCAGCAGAGTCCCCCCTTAGTTCAGGTGTCCCCAGCAGAGTCCCCCCTTTGATCAGGTGTCCCCATCACAGTCTCACCTTACAACAGATGTCCCTATCAGTGTCCCCCATAGAGTACAGTGCCAGGAGTAGCTGTCCCTGTAACTGGGCTGTCAGGGGGCAGGGCACACAAGTGACATCTTTGGTTGCCAGGACCCTGGTGGTTCTAGCAACCAATGACTGCTAAAGAAACATTAAAAGTGCCCTGTCTCAAACAAATACAATGTGAATATAACAATCACATATTATTCTTCAAAGTCGTTTCATGGCTGGTATTCACATACCACATACTGTATATTATATTTATTTATTTTTATTACGCAAAGGTTTCTTAGGCCGCGTACACACGATCGAACATTACTGCTGAAACTGGTCCACAGACCAGTTTCAGCGGACATATCCGATCGTGTGTACGGCCTAGCAGACAGGTTTCCAGCAGACAAAAGTTTTACAATATGCTTTAAAACGTATCTGCTGGAAAACTGTCTGTTGGATATGTCCGCTGGTTAGTACGCCTAACCAGCAGACCGAAATCCCCCGCATGCTTTAAATGGATTCGATGCATGCGTGGAAGCATTTTACTTCCTGGTTTGCGGACGTCGCGGCGTCAACGTCACCGTGGGGATTTTGGTTTGATCGTGTGTACACACATCAGACCAAAATATCCCAGGAGACATGTCCAATTAAAACGGTCCGTCGGACCGTTTTCATCGGACATGTCTCCTCGTGTGTACGCAGCCTTACACATAAAATGTATACATAATGATGTAAAGTAAGCACACACATATATGTAAAGAACTATTTTTAAAATGTTTAAACTTTTATATTAATATAAAAAAATATTTATTCATTTTATTAAGGTTGCAATATCAGTGTTATAAGTTATAACCAATTTGATTTATGTAGCTGCATGTCCCGGTTCTTCTTTCTTGTTTTTTCCCCCTCCCCCTCCCCTCCTCTCTTTTCTTCAAGTAGGTTCTACTGTGTAGGGACATGACAACCACCCTAGAGTCAAATAAATCAAAGGGTAATACATAATGAACATCGATCTTAGATATAAGCCTATTACTTGTTTAATCGTGCCTGTGTGTATCCTATGACAGTCCATCAGCTGGCGCCGCTAGGGCTAATAATCTCAGCGCTGCCCATATTAGATAAAAGGACCTTTGGGAGAGCAATAAGCAGACCTGAAGAAGGAGGCCACGTCCTCTGAAACACGTTGTCACAGCAAACCCCAGAGAGTCTCTTGTCAGCTGGCACTTATTCGAGTCATGTGATCGTGTAGCGGGACCAGTCCCACCAAGGATTGGGACTCCCTGGCTGGAACAAGCGGTTGGCATGCAGCGTGTCTGCTGCTGCTGCAAGCTGGATCCCTTCTCTCCTCAACCTTTGCTCTCCCACCATCTGGAGAATTGCATCCTGTATGCTGGCCATGACTATCCACATGAACTCTGTTCCACACAACCTTTGTGAGTGAAACCTGTTTTTAATTGTTGTTTGGTAATTTAAGGTGGTTGTAAACCCGACCACACAACTTGCACCTACAGGTAAGCCTATATTAAGTCTTACCTGTAGGTGCAAGAAATATCTCCTAAACCTTAGGAGATATTTACAATAATGACAGGCGTGTGCGCCATAGACAACGGTGCAGGCGCACTCAGTGTTCCAGACTTCCCGCTGACTGATGGAGCTGCATGGTCCTGTGCAGTAGTGCTGTTTTAATCCTCTTTTGGGTGGATTATAGACTCAACTTTTGACCCCATAGACCAGTGATGGTGAACCTTGGCACCCCAGATGTTTTGGAACTACATTTCCCATGATGCTCATGCACTCTGCAGTGTAGCTGAGCATCATGGTAAATGTAGTTCCAAAACATCTGGGGTGAAAAGGTTCACCATCACTGCCATAGACTGTGTTTATTTTTCATGTGGGGCAACTCAGAAAATGTAGAGGCTTGACTGGAGAAAGTCTTAACCTTCATTTGGTCTAATTTATATCTCATTAGAGCCTTTCCCAGAAATTTCTTATATATTTTTTTTTTTTTTTTTGCACTTGGAGTTACTTAGACAAAGTCTTAGATATTATGACGCTTTTACTGGAGTTTTTTTTTTTTTTTTTTTATCTGGCACGCAATTTTAAGGCTTGACATGTTGGGTTTCTATCTACTCGGGAAAACCACATCTTTTATATTTTACCAAAAGTTGGATAAAATAAATATTAAAAATGTGTGGCGCTGTGCTACCATTATATTCTCTACAAATATAGGATTTATGATGTATAAATAATTTCTGTTCACAACTCAACAAGATAAAATTAAAGTTCTCCAGCCAAAACTGAAATGACACCAGGGGATATAGTCAGTGTGGAGAGTCACATGAAATGGAGGATGGTGTGGGCTGGAAATTTTTATATCCATCTGAATCTAATAATGGAGCCTTTCCCCTCAAGTCTAACGCTACATGTTCATATTCACATTTTCCATTTTCCTGAGCAATCGGGGGGGCTCATTGTCAGGCTGTGACCTCCCCCATGGAGGCTGACCATTCTGTCAGAGCTCATAAGTTATTCAATGACGTTCTGCTGGGGTTGCTGAGGGAAAGCCAACCTGTAAAATAACAAAGGCTGTCATTTTATTTTTTGTAATTGTGACAGAAACTTTCTTATATGAGTTTCTGCCATCAGAACTGAGCTCAGGCAGGAGAGAGGATGGCCTTACAGCCGGAAATGTCTGCAAATGCAAAGCCTAGGGATGGTGTGATGTCACTGTTACAAAGTATCACAAAGGACGTGTAAAGGATGTGGCGGCCGCCTGCTCCTTAACAACCAGCTATTCTTCATTTCTAGGGTTCTACTACAACCCTAATTCCAAAACAAAGTTGGGTTCCTGTGTCAAACCTGCAGAAAAACAGAATGAAATGATTGCAAATCTCATATACCCATATTTTATTCACAACAGAAAACATCAAATGTTTAAACTGAGAAAATTAACCATTTTAAGAAAAAATAAGGTAACTTTGAAATTAACGGCAGCAATCTGAGCACCACAATTAATTAATTGTTTAATTTATTTTTAATATTCAAACCAAATTCACTCATCCCCCCATGTCTCTATGCTTTATTTTGCTGAGAAATCACATTTAATAACATCCCTAGCATTTCTGGTCGTGACCATCTTGCAAAAGGGTAGATGATTAATGTATATATATATATATGTATATATATATATATATTAATGTATATATAATGTATATGATATAATGTATATGTATATTAATATACAGAGCTTTTTTTCTCAGAAAATAGGTGCAGGAACTCAACCACGACCCATTCAGATTTCACAAACAGTAGAAGGGTCTTAAAGGGGCATTAAATACCAGAATTGCATTACATACAGTGTGCAGAGTTCAGGGGGTTACAAAGCAGTCACTTGTAAACACAGAAACCAGACTTCTGTGTTCACAAGTGATTGTGGTGAGCGGGCACCAAAGGGTCTGAGCCAAAGGTGGTGGAACTGAGTTCCACCAAGTTCCCCCAGAAAAAAAGCCCTGTTAATGTATATTATATATCCAGGTATATCTCCTGGAATCCATCTGTATAACGCACATAGTGAGGAGGCTGTGCTTAGCTGAGAAAACTCCTCCTCCTTCCTGAAGACTCCTGGGATGTATGACATAATTTGCCTAGACCTGGAAAACAGATAGTAACCGAAGAACCATAAAAACAAGCAAATATAATCTATGGTCCTATCTTTTTAGTAGCAAAAGGATTCAAAATAATCAATGTTGATTAAGAGAGTGAAGTTCCGCTTTAAAAAATTTCCATGTAAGGTAAAACATGCCCACTTACCTTCCTTTTCACTCTCCTGTCACTCCATTCAGTGACTGTGAATACATGTCTTATGTAATTTAAGATTTGCCAAATGTGCACCTCCTCTGATCAATGTATTACTATCTACTAGACTGGATTCTAAACTGCTTGTTGCAGTGCATTGTATTCAATTGAATGGGCTGCCAACACACCAGAATAGACAAAAAAATGTCCATTTCTTTTGACTCAGCACAGCACAGTGGATGTATAATGTGGTATGCCACAATGCATGTGTGGCAAAGTGATTTGGGTTAATGTGTTGAGGTACCATTGACAATAGATGGCACTGCAACGCGCTAATGCATGTAACATTGCAGTTAAGCACAAAAGTGTGATTGGGTGCTTAAAGTAAGGTGGACATGGGACAGGGCAGTTCACAGAACCGTCCAATACAGAAAAACCTGCAGCATACTTACCAGATAGCCAGCAAAATAAGAAAAAAGTCTAAACTTTCCACAATTTGTGTTTAGGTTTATTTTGTGAAAATTTGCAAATATATGTGAAGCCGCACTGCCACGTCAAGGCTCCTCTGCAAAGTGCAGACCCTAACTCTACTCTAACATTTACTCTAACATTGTTTCTAAATTGTGACATAGCAAGAAATAAACTTTTTTTTTAAATTTGTTAAAAAACAGAGGTTTTGGTTGCATATATTTGCAATCACATGAAAAGCCACACAGAGTTTTCAACTTGGAACATAGTTTCAGATAGTATTTTTTTTTTTTGCTGCTTCAACACACATCTAGTGCCAGATAGCAAAAAAAAGAAAAAAAAAACTGGCCTCCAACCTCCCCTTACAGCCAGTCCAACACACGCCTGTGGAAAAAAAAAGGTCTACCGGCTTACAACCTCCCCTCATAGCCGGTCCAACGCACGCCTGCGAAAAAGACAATTCTAAAAAGAGCTGGTGGCATTGCTCTCTTGGAAATGGGTGCTGATGAGACTCCTTCAGTAAAGTGAAGATGTAGAAGACGCTCCAGTGATGATGATTTGACTCGGAGATCCTTTGATGCAGATCTGTTAAAGAGAAGAGACAAAGTTGAAATGTTTACAAAGCCGGCCATTTAGAAATTTGTGCGCTGTTAAAAAACTCTAACATTATATTACAGTAAGCTTGTACACTGTTCCCAAAATATGATTCTATGATGGGATAAATGTCGGCTCCAAGAGACATTAGGATAATATGTCTATATTATTCTAATGCACTATGGGAACAGATGAAGGTGCAGATTCTTCTAGGAACATATTTATAGGAAAATACAAAATTCTGACCTAAATCAGTAAACCTACCTCAACTGTCTTTTCATTGTTGGCTTTTGATGACCGGGAGTTCTTCTGCAGGGAGAGCTGATAACATCCGTGGTCTTTGTACTTCTCCCCACCTGCTGTTGGTGAACGAGAATCCACAATAAAGCTCCTGGTCTTCTTCTGTAGATTCAGTCTCCCATTGTTCTTCGGGAGGAGGTATGATTTCCTCCAATTTGATCTCTGTCGTCAGGTCAATTGGTGGGCACTATAAAGAGAAGAAAATGTTATTGGAATATGTACAATGATGGTTTTTCTATTTGATATGGTTATGCACACTCAAGTGCTGGGAGAAAATAGAATGCAGAACATTGAATAATGCACTGCCAAGGACCCATGTGTGGTTCCCATACTTACCGTCTTCATGGTAAATGGCGGGCTTACTTCCCCAGCTTCCATTTCCTTCCAGTCTACGTCCATAAAGAATGGGTGGCTTCGCAGATTTTCACAAAGCATCGCTCTCATATCTTGCCATTCGCATAGGAGCTGTACCAACAGACAAAAATAGGTTATCAATTGTAAACAGGCAACAATTCTGCCATTCAATTTTTATAATATTAATAGAATAGCCATATTTATACTGGCTACAGATGGTGTTTACTTACTATGTCGCCTATGAGGTTCTTGAGATCCAAATTGAAATCCTCTGGGAAAGGTGGACGTTCGTTGAGGATGGAACATGCAAGCATGTTAGCGTCTAAGCCCATGAATGGGTAATATCCAGTTGCCATCATATAGACTATAACTCCCAGGGAGAAATAGTCAGCGGCATATCCATATGACAGCTCCAAATAGATCTGTGGAAAAATAAAAATAAAATTGAATGGTCTGTAATAATTATTTTACTGACAAGAAGACAGAAACAACAAAATAATCCAATACTTACCTCTGGTGCCCTGTACATTGGAGTGCCAATGGAGTCATCCAGGGCCTTGTCAGAGCCCACACCTATTGCTGATAAGCCAAAGTCTGCGATCCTCACATGTCCAACGCTGTCCAGCATAATGTTGTCTGGTTTAAGATCCCGGTGTACAATCCCACGTTTATGAAGGAACCGCAAGCCGCAAAGGATCTCTGCGGTGAGGAATCTGATGGAGACAGAAAAAATTGATGGTAAGCATTATGTATGGTAATCTAAGCCAAAAAATAACAAAAAATGTATCCTAACGCTACAATTATCAGGTATAGTCATTCATGCTTGCTATAACTAAATCATGTTTAAGGAAAATATTATCAATAACGGCAGAATTTAGCACAATACACAGAAGTGTTTTATATGGATATTTGACATCGCTGATGAATTTGTAGCACATACACTTTACAAATTCTCACAAAGAGGTTTTTTGTGATAGTAAAAATGTCCAAATATGATTGAATGTGATTGTACAACCGGCCATACAATAAGCAATTTTGCAGGAAAGGGAATTGCTCAATTTCCCCATCAACACAATCAATGTTGATGAATCACTCCTGCGGAGATTTTGTGTTTTGACAGTGAGAGGTTTCCTAGCAGTCAGAATATAATGATCACTGCTGGTAGCTATAGCAAGAAAAAAACAGACAGGTTGGTTGTACAGAAGTCAGTGAACTTCAGTACAACCAGCATCCCTAAAGATGGATCGAAATTCGTCTGGTCCCTGCTGAACCGGCTGAATTTTGATCCATCTATGGCAGCCTTATGTAAGGAAAAAACAGGAAGCAATAAAAAAAAAAAGAAGAGCTTCCCTGCTCTATCCAAATGTACAAAAAATGTTTTACATTTACAAACTAACTTTAGCAAACATGATGTTATACAAGAACCTGTTAGGTAGAAATCATAAATATTTTTGTAGGCCCCTAAACAATATAATGGCTTATAAATATGAGAGGAGATAAGTTACAGATTGCCCAATCAGATGGAAATTCGAAGGCTTCCATTGGATGAACTGCTTAATAACATTTGGACACACTGCGACATCTGTAGACACACCGTGGCAGATCATTCTCAGGGTAAAATCAGTCTCACTGAGGTCTGCTAAGATATGTCCGGTGCTTGGGAAGTCTGCTCAGTGTGTGATTGTACATATAAAGGGAGAGCTTTGCTAGGACAGATCTACTAAAAAGTCCAGCAGCAATCGCATATCTAGGACAATCCTATACTATACTCTATACTATATTCTACCGCTATCCCTGTTATTATGGTACCCAATTGTCTTACCTTATTGTCGCAATATCTAGTGGTGCTCTTTCTCTAATGAAGTCCATCAGGTCTCCACCACTCAGGTATTCCATGGCGAAGACTACTTTGTCCTGTACAGAGGAAAGAAAGATGAAGGTTATAGAATTATTCACTATGTGAATCCCTATGCAATCTTGGGCAGGTTGTGAGAAAGGTAGGTGTCCCTTATAGAGAGGATAACCATTTAACACCGACCTCTCTCACAAAATCAGTAGAAGGTAAAGTCACTTACCTTTGTCTTGAAGGCACCATATACATGGGTGCAGAATGGGCTGATACGAACTTCCTGAAGTATTCGGCTCTCGTTGAGGATCTCATTGACGTAATAGTTGTCCTTGGTGATGATTTTGAGAGCCAGCAGTTCGTCATTGGAAATGTGTGATGCCAAAACCACCTGGAGGGGATAGAAGGAGAGAGAATTATAGTTGACAATTACAGAAGTTCTTTTACAATGTTTAATATTTAATTTAAAAGCAGCCACAACCCGAATTAAAAAGCTTGCGCCCTGCTAGCATACTTCAGAATGAAAATTGTTGCTCTCTTTAGAGAAGCAGTGGGCTCTCTACACGGGTTCAGCACACCCCTTTCTGGATCAGAGCCTAGAGCTCACCAGTAGTATGTAACTGAGGTTTGCCAATTGGAGAACCCTAGCCTGGCTCATTGAGGAAAGGGGGCTTAAACCACTGTAGAGAGGCCACTGCTTCCCAACAGAGAGCAAATACTTTGGGCCAGATTCACGTATTCCAGAGCATCTTTGCTCTGGAGTAACGCTTCTGATTTGCGTTGCGCTGCCGAAATTTTAGGAGCAAGTGCTGTCATTCACGAAGCGCTTGCTCCTAAAGTTGCGGCAGCGCATCACAAATGAGCCGGCGGAATTCAAATGTCGCGGGTACGGGGCGTGTAGTATGCTAACTACGCGCGATCCCGCCGCCAACGTACTGCGCATGCGTCGAGTGTCAAAACATCCCCGTGCGCATGCTCCAAAATCTGTGAATGAACGTCAATGACGTCACATTCCCATTCATGACCGTTTTACGCATGCGACGTTTTTTTTTTTTTTTTCGACGCGATGACGACGCCTATACCTAACATAGGATACTCCAGCCCCATGTAGGTATATGTATGCGCCGCGTATCCCGTCCGGAAACGTCGTATCGTCATTGCGTCGCGCCGGATTTCGCTCGTGAATTGCCGATTTCCGCTCATTAACATATTTTTTGAGCGTAAATCGGCGGGAACGCCCCCGGCGCCATTTTTAAGTTGAAGTAACGATGCGATGGCGAAACTCAGTTACGCTGCTCGCATCGGAACTTCAACCCGGCGTTTCTTGTTTTCTGGTTACAGAAAACAGAAACGCCGGCTCAAAGCCACAGTTAGGCTGGCGGATCACTCGATCCGCCAGCGTAACCTTTGCTGAATCTGGCCCCTTGGCTTTAACTGCTTTAGAAAAAAGTAAATGCAAAGCCTTTTATTTGAATGCACCTGGAATGTATTTAGCTGAGGTAAATAGAGAGATGAATTGGGTTTTAAAGTGTATGTGTCGCTCTGCAGCAGTCACATCTATAGGCATGCCTAGCGTCTGGCTTTTAAACTAGGCCGCCGCAACTTTTTCAGGCAAGTGCTTTATTCTCAAAGCACTTGCCTGTAAAGTTGAGGCGGCGTAGCGGAAAAGAGCCGGCCGAATTCAAATTCGGCGGGTAGGGGGCGTGTATCATTTAAATAAAGCGCGTACCCGCGCCGAACGAACTGCGCATGCGCCGGCCGTGATTGGCTCCCAGTGCGCATGCTCCAAATCTCAACGTCAATTCGACGTGTAAACGACGTGAACGGCACTTACGCAAAACCCTATTCGCGAACGTTTTACGTAAACGACGGGAAAAAAAGTGTCGGCACGCCGTCCATACTTAACATTGCCTGCACCTCATATAGCAGGCATAGCATTATGACGGTACTACGCTAACGCAAACGACGTAATTGAATAGCGCCGGCCGGGCGTACGTTCGGGAATCGGCGTGTAGGCTCATTTACATATTTTAGACGGGAACGCCACCTAGCTGCCAGCCTAAAATATGAAAATAAGATTAGACAGCGTAATAGACTTACGCATGTCTGATCTAAGGAAAATCTATGCTTAACTGATTTTATGAATCAGTGGCATAGAACGGGCTCAAAAGCCGTCTTATCTCCTACCTGAATCTACCCCATAAAGTCTTCTTTAATAGAGTAGGGGAAAGAGATTTCTGCCGGTGCCCTTGTTGCAGATTTTCCATTATTTCCTATCTGGTGAAAACATCATCAGCAGGAAGTGAGGGGAAATCTCTCCCCAGACACCATCTGAACATTTTAAATAATGTAAAGATCAATCTGACCACTTACCTTTCCGAAACTTCCAGCTCCGAGGAATCGATGGAATCTGAAGTTATCCAATATGGTTGGGACAATCTCCCTAGTGCTGGGGAATGTCTCAATGTCACTTTCTGGTGGAGTCTCAATCTTGATGTCACTTTCTGGTGGAGTCTCAATCTCTACGTCACTTTCTGGTGGAGTCTCAATCTCAATGTCACTTTCTGGTAGAATCTCAATCTCAAAGTCACATTTTGGTGGTGACTGAATGTGGAGTTCACATTCGGCCTTGCTCACTGGGGCAAGCCTGCCGTATGAGCTGCATCTACGGTAAATACCGTAAACATCTGTAATAAAAAAAGAGAAGAACTGGATTTAGCACCTTTACCTATATTTGAACCATTTTTCTTTATACAACATCAAATTACAGAGAGAAAAGCAAAAACTCCAATGCCAGAGACCAGAAATAATCTTGACATGACAGGGAAACAGGGAAGACTATTGTTGGCCTTCACATAATAATGCTTGTTGCCTGGCACTTATCCTGATCCACTGTCTGAAGCCCGTACACACGGCCGAGGTTCTCGGCAGAAACCAGCGAGAACCTCGCTGGGAGCCGCATTCTGCCGAGAACCTCGGCCGTGTGTACGCTCTCGGCGAGCCCCGCCCGTCGGGAAACCCGTCGAGCAAATAGAGAACAGGTTCTCTATTTGCTCGACGGCCCGTCGGGATGAATGGCGGGTCGCCGAATCTGACGGCCGGCAGAGAACCTCGACGGGCGGAACGATGTGTTCTGCCCGTCGAGGTTCTCTGCCGTGTGTACGCGACATGACACTTCCTAAAAGTCAGTGAGTTAAGAAGCCGGCAACAAGTATTTTCAGCGGTGTGATGATGACCTTTTATAGTTAAATGAGTGGGCTGGTCACAAAGGAAGTTGTGAAGCTGCCACAGGAAGTAGTGGTGTCACCTCCCTGGCTGTACATTGTGGCAGGGGTTTGTGAATCATGTCTTGTTACCATAAACTATGTGATTTACACTTTTTTTACAATCCATGTCTACCCAAGATCATGTGTGCTCTGGGGGTCTTTGATCCTACCCCTGCCAGTCACTATCCCTTGTACATGGACATATCTGTACATACTGTATGTATATATGGGAATATGACCCGTCATACAGGGGAACAATGTTTAACCACTTGCGGCCCGCGCTATAGCCGAATGACGGCTACAGTGCGGACCTGAATTTCCAAGCCGCCGTCAATTGACGGCCGCCCCTTAAGGCGTTCCCTGCGCGGGCTCCAGAGCACGCAGCGGGGAAGCTCTGTGTTGGCCGTGTCCCTTGGACACAGCCAATCACAGATCGCGGCGAATCAGAGTGGCCGTTTGCTATGCGATCTGCGCGGCCAATGAGAGATGATCTCATATGTAAACATATGAGATCATCTCTCATTGCCGTTTTACACAGAGACAGCGTCCTGTCTCTGGAGAGGAGACCGATGCTGTGTCCCCTTGTACATAGGGACACAGATCGGTCACCTCCCCCAGTCACCCCCCCTCCCCCCACTGTTAGAACACTATGTAGGGAATACATTTAACCCCTTCCTCACCCCCTAGTGTTAACCCCTTCAATGCCAGTCACATTTATACAGTAATTAGTGCATATTTATAGCACTGATCGCAGTATAAATGTGAATGGCGCCAAAAATGTGTCAAAATGTGTCCGCCATAACGTCACAGTCCCAATAAAAATCGCAGATCGACGCCATTTCTAGTAAAAAAAAAAATAATAAAAAATAATAATTCTGGCCCCTATTTTGTAGGCGCTATAACTTTTGCGCAAACCAGTCGCTTATTGCGATTTTTATTTTTTACCAAAAATATGTAAAATAATATGTATCGCCCTAAACTGAGAATTTTTTTTTTTTTTTTGGGATATTTATTATAGCAACAAGTAAAAAATATTGTATTTTTTTTTCAAAATTGTCGCTCTTTTTTGTTTATAGCGCAAAAAATAAAAACCGCACAGGCGATCAAATACCACCAAAAGAAAGCTCTACTTGTGAAGCGACGCAGTGCCAGAAGCTGAAATTTCACCTGGGCAGGAGGGTGTATATGTGCCCAGTAAGCAAGTGGTTAAAATTAAAGTCTGTCAGCCACTATGTATCTATCAATTTCATAGTTGGCAACATTTCCAAAAAAATTACAGGGACAGATTTTTTTGGGCTGTATGTACAGGTGAGGAGTATGACTTTGGCTGTTTGTACAGGTGAGGGGTATTACAGTGGGCTGTGTGTACAGATGAGGGGTATGACAGTGGATAGTATGTACAGATGAGGGGTACGACAGTGGGCAGTATGTACAGATGAGGGGTATGACAGTGGGTTGTATGTACAGGTGATGTATGTGAAGGGTATGACAGTGGGTAGTGGGTAAAGAAGAGGATTTGGGGGGTTTGGTAGTGGGCAGCATGTGCAGGAGAAGCATGTGGAGGGTATGACAGTGGGCAGTAGTTTAATGAGAACAATTCTTAGGGTATGATTCTGAGCAGTATGTATAGGAGAAGAGTGAGGAGGGTGTAACAGTGGGAAGTATATGCAAGAGAGGAATGCAGAGTGTCTGATGGGAGCGAAGAGGGGTAGAATGGGTAAGAGAGGAGTGTGGAAAATATGACAGCAGACAGCACAATGCAGGAGTTAAAAATGCCACAACTGCTACTGGAAACTTAGGATTTAGGTTAGGGTTGCCACCTCTCCAGGATACACCCAGGCAGTTCGGGTTTTGAATCATGTGTCCGGGTTTCAGGCAGACTGAAACCAGGACACATTATTCAGACTCGGCTGTGGCTCCCCATGTAACCAAGATCATCACACACATCTGTTGCTTTCCGGGGGCTGCGGGTGGCTGTCTAGGGGCAGGTTCGGCATCACTGGGGGGGGGGGGGCAGGCCAATGATGTTAGCAAGAGAAATTTGGCTGTGCCCACTGTTCGCTGCAGCAGGCTATGGGCACTGAAATACTACCCAAAGGTGTCCCAGGCCACTAAAGTGTTTGGGTTTTGTTTGAAGAAAAGGTGGCAACCCTAATTTAGGTGGGTAGTCAGTGTGGGGTAAAACCACAGCTCAGGCACCCCCCTGGACACTTAAGTGAAAGAGCCCTAAGGAGTGGAGAATGGAGTATAGAAATTGTTGGGCAGAGATATCTGTCAGCTGGAGGGAGAGGTGTATATACTGTCCCTGGCGCTCCAGCACTACAGCAGCATACACAGCGGGAGCTCCTGAAGCCACCCTCAGCAGCTGCTGTCATGTGATATAATTAGAGAGCCGGTTGCTAGGCGATCAGCTATCCTCTCCTCACATGGAAGTTCGCTGAAGCCTGCCGGTGATCAGTGAGTATTAGCAAAGGAGACCATGAAAGTGTTTCAGCCACTATATATCTATCAATATCCACACTACTTACCTATTGGGTCTTCTGTCTTCTGGGTTGGGCGAATTCCATGGAAACATCCAGCGGCGACATTAATGCAGCCGCGTAGGAAAGCCCCAACCCTCTTTAGTCTTGTGGTCATCTTGGATGGGGAATCTTCCAGCTGGTCAATGATCCCCCCTTCCATAGGTGTCTGTTTATCTTTGGTGTTAAGATGATAAACAGCTCTTTTGCGTTGAAAGAATCTCATTGTGAAGAACACTGAATCACACTTAAAGCGTGTCAGGATAAAATCACAAAGAAATCGGTTTGAATGAAATCGCAAGAATGAAATCGCAATCAAACAATCGCCAGAGAAGAAACAGGTCTGTACTGTACAGTGGTCACTCTGCTTCTGGCAGGATTCCACTCTGCACTGGTTTATATTGGCTCAGCTGATGACATCATCACAGCTGTTTTTTTTTTCTAACTGACCTTGCCCTAATTTGTTAGCTTTGTGAATTCTGCCTGTACACTCAGTATACACATCTAATACACCATCAGGATTTAGTTTTTTTAATCTTATACTTAGCAAAAAAAATAACTGTTAATAGTTTAATTAACCCTGTCTTGGTTTGTTAGCTTTGTGAATTCTGGCTCTACACAATCAGTATACACATCTAATACAACAGAATATTTTTTTTTTAATCTTGTACTCAGCAAAAAATAACTGACATTTCTTCTTCAAGGGACACTGTCCTATTGTATTAGCTTTCTGTGCACTCAATAAACTGATCTAATACACTGACAGATTTTTTATTTATTTTCTAAATATCCTTGTACTTTTTTTACTAGGGTTGTCCAGATACCGATGCTAGTATCGGTATCGGGACCGATACCGAGTATTTGCGGGAGTACTTGTATTCGCGCAAATGCTCCCGATGCCTAAATAGAATACTTTTTTTGTATTTATCAACATGTTCTGTGAAAATTCTTTGAGTTTTTTACTACTGCGTGACAAGCAAATAAAACATTTTTATTCATTTTTACTCATTTTTATTCTTTTATAATGTCTTGAGTTAGAGTTCTTCATAATTCTAAAGAAAATATCCTTAGTCTGTATTGTGGTTTGAAAACTGTCACATGACATTTAAAAAAAGTATCGGTATTCGGTATTGGCGAGTACATGAAAAAAAGTATCGGTACTTGTACTCGGTCCTAAAAAAGTGGTATCGGGACAACCCTATTTTTTACCCTGTCCCGGTTTACACTCAGTATACAGATCTAATACATTAGCAGAAATTTTAATACATTTCTTTTTAACCACTTAAGGACCGCCTACTGCACATTTATGTCGGCAGAATGGCACGGCTGGGCACATCAACGTAAATATACGTTGTTTTTAGTACCCAGCCGAAGCTCCAGGACCGGGACCGCGGGATTCGTGGACCCGATCGCCGCTGGAGTGCGGCGATCCGTCCCTGGAGCGGAAGAACGGGGAGAGCCGTGTGTACACACGGCTTCCCCGTGCTTCTCTGTGGCCGCAGCATCGATCGCGTCATCCCTGTCACACCTACAGCCACACCCCCCTACAGTTATAAACACACACATTAGGTCACACATCCCCTACAGCGCCACCTGTGGTTAACTCCCAAACTGCAACTGTCATTTCCACAGTAAACAATGCAATTTAAATGCATTTTTTGCTGTGAAAATGACAATTGTCCCAAAAATGTGTCAAAATTGTCCGAAGTGTCCTCCATATTGTCGCAGTCATGAAAAAAATCGCTGATCGCCGCTATTAGTAGTAAAAAAAAAATAATTAATAAAAATGCAATAAAACTATCCCTTTTTTTGTAAACGCTATAAATTTTGCGAAAACCAACCGATATACGCTTATTGCGATTTTTTTTCCATTGCCTGACATTGTGCAAATTTTATTTTATTTATTAATAAATCACATAGTTCTTCCACAGAAACTGACTGCAGTTTTTCTATCCCTCACTAAATATGGCCACCACCGACGTCAATGACCTTTATGCTGAATAACCAGTAGCATGGCACAACAAGAGGTAAACGGTGGCGGAGGACAAAATCAATGGGAGCGTTCACTTCAGAATTCAGCCTGCCAATGGTGTGTGAGGCTGCAGAGTGTCAACATGGTGCGAGGTGTTGTGGAGAGAGGCTTATGGGGTGATGGGATGGGTTCCATCATAGATGCTGTGCCTGGGTAGGGACTGTCCATAAGGCCCCTTTCACATTGAGGTGTTTTTTATGCGGTACAGCGCTAAAAATAGCGCTTCTATACCGCATGAAAAAAGTCTGCCCTGTGGTGTTCAATGTAAAAGCCCGAAGGCTTTCACACTGAAGCGGTGCGCTAACAGGACCGCCCCAAAAGTCCTGCTAGCCGCATCTTTACTGCGGTATAGGAGCGGTATGTTCACCGCTCCTATACCGCGCCTTCCCATTGAAATTAGAGGCGCATTGCGGGTGGTATTAACCCTTTTTCGGCCGCTAGCGGGGGTTAAAACCGCACCGCTAGCAGCCGAATACCGCGCTAAATACGACGGTATAGCAGCTCTAAAAATCGCGCTGCTATACCGCCACCGCGGCTCTATCCCCAATGTGAAAGCAGCCTTAGGGAGAAGCTGAAGCTGCAGCCCCTGTCTGTCTGTATCACTCACAATGCACATACAGCACCCATCCCCTCTCCTCTGCCTCCTCCGGCCCCTATTTCCCGCCCACACTGCAATCCCTAGTGTGCTGAGGGTGTGTATGTCAGCTCCTGTCAGCGAATTGCAGTCTCCCATTGGCGACTAATGAATGGCTTTTGGTTGGCTGGGGCTGCTACCAATAATCACCTCTACTCCCAGAAAGGCCTTCCGAGTCCTGCCCTCCTATTACTATACAATGTGTTCAGTGTCACCTTTACTAAATGCTGAGCTGCAGTCATTGGATGGTATGTCCTAGCAACCAAAGATGTCACGTATGCCCCGCCCCCTGAAACGTGCTGATGCTTCCCAATCCCGAGCTACAAGGACCTATAGGTACACCGATCTACTGATCTATGGGGACCCTGATAGGGACTCTACTGATCTATGGGGACTCTGATAGGGACTCTTCTGATTTATGAGGACAGGCAGTCCGACATGGAGCTGGTATGAGCAGCCTGTTGGTCTGAGAGGGTCCGGGGAAGATGGAAGCCTCCTCAAGATAGAGACATTCCTCTAGATGGAGATCCACCTGCTCCTCAAGAACTACCTCTAGAGCAAAGGTGTGGGCACTCCCCTCCACCGATCTTACGTGGCTTCCCAGGGATCAGGCTGAGGCTGAGGATGTTTCGGGGATGGCGTGGATCCGACACAGCCAGACGATAGCCTAGCTCCCTCCAGCACATCTGTGGAGGACACAAAACATTCACATGTTGGTGGACCCACACACTTGTCACATGTTCCCTTGCACCCCCTCACATGCTACACACCGGATGGGGGATAAAAAACACTTACCTGTCCTCAAGGCCTGTTCACTGGAGTCAAAGCCCTCCAGGCCCTCCACCTGCTCCTGCTCCAGACAGCTGGCAATGACCTCCTCCTCGGCAGTCAGCCCTACAGTACTGGCTGGTCCGCCTCCCGTGCCCCTGACGTGCCTTCTGATGCTGGCCAGCGTATCTCTGACCCGCCGACACATATCATTAATTTTCTTTGCAATGTCCTTAGAGGTCCTGTTTTCATGCCCAAGGGCATTGACCTCCAGGGTGACCTTCTGGAGGATCTCTTGCTTCCCGGTCTTGCTAGTCCTGCCACTCTGTGCGCCATGGAGGTACACATCGTACTTAGAGATGGCAGAGGTCAGGATCGCCCTCTCCTCGGTATCGGACATCGTTTAGAATGCAAAAGTACCTGCACCATGGAAGACAAGCTGCTGGCATACTTTTGCGCTCGACGGGCGCATGTCTGGGCGTATTTATGCTCTTAGCGTAGGCGGTGGGCCGGCGTATCTTAGGGGTTATGCCACGCGTAGTTGTGAGCATGCGCAGAGGGGTGCGGGACATACGTCCACGTCACGGCGCATGCGCAGTTTGCGATACACCGGACGTAAACCACTGCGCCACACTCGGACCATCATTTGCATGGGGTCACGCCCACTTCTACTTACCCTGGCCTGCGCCTTCGTAAATACGCTACGCTGGCACATCTTTTTTTAAATTCAAGTATTCTTTATTGATTTTCTGCACTCCAAAAGCATAATACAATTTATATACCATACATTCTTGTATACCAAAACCCATTACTTGCAACCTTTATTATTCGCCTTTTTCCCATGTCCCCCCCCCCCACCCTTCTTACTTATACTAATGTGCGCACACTTTACTATAATTTCCACTTTTCCTTTTTTCTCCTTTCCTCTCCCTTAATACTTTTTACCTAACTAGCACCATGTTATCTCTGGGGTGTTTCTATCTCTCTGACTGTTACCTCTCTCTTGCACTCAAACCTCTCCCCGTCCACCTGGCTAGGTTCCTCTCCTCTACTTAGGGTGGGTAACTCATTCTACTCAGCCATGGCTCCCACAACATTTTAAATTTATTAAAGTTGCCTTGTCTAGTTAGGGTTACTTTCTCCTTCCATACTGTGGCGTTTATCACGTTTACCCATTCTGTTACTGTGGGGGGTTTCTCTGCCTGCCACTTCTGTGCTATTAGTTTCCTAGCCTGGAACAGGCACCTTATAGCTGCTTCCTTTCTGCCTCTTTGCTCAAACCTCTCCTCTATACACCCCAGTAAGCAGACCCTGGCCTCCAGTACCAGGTTAATCCCTAAGGTGGTGTTTATAATCTCTAGTACTTGAACCCAGTATCTGTGTAATTTCGGGCATTTCCACAGCATGTGTACAAGATCTCCTGTATTTTGGCATCTGGGGCATTTATCATCTGCTTTCCTGCCAAAATTATATAACCTCTTTGGTGTGTAGTAAACTCTGTGGAGTAAAAACAGGTGTGAGACTCTCTGTGATGGGGCGAGTGACACTAATTTCCCAGCCGCGAGTATCTGTTCCCATTGCTCAGTTGTTATTTGGCCTATATCTTCCTCCCACCTTTGTTTAGTTTTTTCCAGTCTTTCTCCCCCTGTAGACCCTATACACCCATCCCTCAACTTTGCATACAAGTTTGAGATAGTTCCCCTGGATATCTCAGACTCGATTAGTCGTTGGAGATGGGGAATTTTTTGCCTTCTTACCGGGTCCATCCTGAATTGAGCCTGTAAGGCAGTGTTTTTCAACTCCAGTCCTCAAGGCACACCAACGGGTCAAGTTTTCAGGATTTCCCTCAGATGAAATGGCTGTGGTGATTACTAAGGCAGTGAAATTGATCAAATCACCTGTGCAAAATAATGGAAAGCCTGAAAACATGACCTGTGTGCCTTGACTGGAGTTGAAAAACACTGCTGTAAGGCATGCCTAATCTGTAGGTAGGTGTAAAACAGGGAGTTTGGTATGGCATATTCTTCCCTTAGTACTGCAAAAGGCTTTAATGTGTCATCTGTGAATAGTTGTTCCAATCTGGTTATACCTAACTTTTCCCATTCTTGCAACTTCCCCATGTTTACAATCTCCTGCAAGTTTTTATTGTCCCAGAGTGGGGAGTATTCTGTTAACCCCTTGTACCCCAGGGCTAACTTGCCTGCCTGCCAAGTTCCCTTGACCAGACTCAGTGTTGAGTTCATAACTGGGAAAGAGTCAGCCTCCAAGGTTTCTATTATGGACCCAAGCGGGGACACATTAACATAATTTTCCCGCTGGCGCTCCCTCCTCCTTCGGTCGCTGGCACATCTTGGTGAGCAATGGCTTGCTGAATGCAGTGCATGCCTATCCGCGCTGCGCCGACATATTGTAAAAGAGATACGCTACAGCGGCATAAATGTGTGCCGATGTCTGTGAATCTGGGCCAATACAAGTGGGAAGATGACTTATAGGTGATGTGCACTGTTCCACTTTCACACATGACTGCCACAGCTTGTCCACTTTTGTGTACGGCAATGTATGCAGAAACTATAACTTTTGTGTGGACATTCCTTTCTTACGAATATAATGGCTAATGCCCAGGGATGTTATAGGGAGGCCTATGGCAAGGAGCACAAGATGATGGAGTCTTTCAACTAATAGCAGTGGGTTGTTGTTATATAGGAGAGGAGGCAGGGCGGGGACTGGTCTAGTTTGGCACCAACACACATCCATTCATGGTCCCCCTTACATGCTACTATATTCAACAGTGGGAGCCAAAGGAATTACCAAAAAATTCCAGGTATGAAGGAGCATATGACTCACTCCATTTAAAAGTGCAGCACCAAAACCAAAGGAAGTTAAGGATGTACTGCTTGGGCAAAGCACAGGTTCACTTTAAGATATCAGACAGGCAACCTGTCATTGCCCTAACCTTTCTCTACCACATCACTGTAATCTGAAAATTGAACTCAGCTTCAGTTTTCTATGAACAGTACAAAGGAGTCAGTCATATATTCAGCAACATGGTGGCCATACTGTAAATACCCAGCTTACTTGTAGTAAAATAAATGTATTAGTACAGTATTTGCAGGTTGTACATGATTTACTATGGGCTGATAGGGGATTAGGCGGTAGATGACAGCGAAGTCTACATGAGCAGATTGCAAAGTAGGTCAGATCTGCCCTGCAGTTTGCTCATCCCTATTATTACTACCGCTTTAAAAAGATGGACATCACATCCATCCATCCATCATCCATCTTATCCAGTTTGCTCTTCCCTATTAATACTACCTCTTTAAAAAGATGCACATCACATCCATAATGACTTTTTTCTTTTACGCATACCAATACAGCTGGCCAAACACTTAGGGACCTCATCCTTTGGAAAGATTAAAAGGGAATATGTATTCAAATAAATATACACATCCATTAAAAATCAGCGGATCTCTGTTTTACAGGTTACAATGTGATACAGCACTGCGCCTGGTTATCTTTATTTATGCTACAGTCAGTAGAGTTACATTTTGCATGTTTCTGAAGTTTTACTTATATGTTTTCTGATCGTTAATGTGCATTTACATTTAGATTGGTATATGTTCATACACATTATAAGAGAATACTTCTGTTTGTGAGACCCATGCTTCCCAATGAATATAAAGTGGAAAATGTTTTGTCATACAAGTTTGTGTGTCATACAATATAAGTAACGAAAACTGTTGCACGCAATATAAAAATGTACGCATTTATAAACCCAATGTCCATTGTGTGTCTTTAAAGTGGTGATAGCAAAATAAGGTTAATCTTTTTAGAATTTCCAACTATGCTCCTCAAAATTGCACCACCCGGAACTTCACTCCCAGACTATACGGCTTCTTCAACTATAGGTAGGTTAATATTTAGGATATTAGGTTATTTAGGATATTTTGAGCGTTACCTGTTATTCTAAAAAAATGTACTGAGGATGTTTTTGCAAGACAAGTCCAGCATTTAATGCAGTTTTTTCTTTGGGGAAATCCCTAATGGCACGTACACACAGCGTTTTTCATGACGAGAAAATTCAATTTTTTTCATTGGTTGTGAAAAACGGTCGTGTGTAGGCTCCAGAGCATTTTTCTTGATGAGAAAAATGCCCGTTAAAAATTTAGAACCTGCTCTATTTTTTCTTGTCGTTCTTTTTCACGTCGTGAAAAATGGTCATGTGTAGACTTTAACAAGGGGGGAAAAACGCACACACTCAGAAGCAAGTTATGAGAAGGGAAATAAGCAAAAGCAGCCCAAAGGGTGGCGCCATTCGAATGGAACTTCCCCTTTAGGCTGGTCCGACAAACGCTCTGCCATTGGGAGCTCATGTCGCATGACGTGTGAAAATCAATGTTTCCCTATGGGAGCCTAATTAACTGGTCCGACACAAGTCGGTCCGACTTTGAAAATGCTCCCTGTACTACTTTGGTCCGACTATGGTCCTGCTTCAGCCCATTGAATATCATTGAAGTCAGATCAAAGTAGGATCCTTGTCCTTACCAACCCGACTTTTGACATCCGACATGATGATTACAGTATCAGTAAAAATAATTTATCTTGCACTGGGATTGTTTTGATTGGTCAAAGAACAAGACAGACTATCACAAAGTCAGATCAAAGTAGTATCCTGTTCATTCAAGTCGGATGGATGTAGGACCAATGTAGGACTCATGTCGCAGAGTAAAGTAAGATGAAAGTCGGATGACTGTCGTGTCGTATCAGTGTGAAGCCAGCCTTATAGTGTCATCGCACGTGTTGTACGTCACACGCTTTGCTTGAGAATTTTTTTCACAAACGTGTGTATGCAAGGCAGGCTTGAGAGGAATCACATCGAGAAAAACTTCATTTTTTTCCATGACATGAATAACGGTCGTGTGTAGGTGGCATTATTCAATTTTCCAAGAAAAGAGTTTATGGTTTTGAGATTGATGGAAGAAGTAAAATGAAGAGAATATGTGGGTTCCCATGGCATCCATGTTCAAAATTTAAAATCAAAAAAGTTAAAGTGACACTTAACAATATCCTTATTCTCCAAATATAATTTATTCACATCCACGGCCCTGTGAAATATTTTTCATGAAATTGTTTCTTCTTGTGTTTTCCTGCCTTGCTGTAATGTCTTCCGTAAGATCCCTAACATCCTTTGTTTCCTTCTAAATTCCTTTGGAACGAGCAGTGCATGTTAGTTGCAGTCATATGCACTGCTTTATGCACAGTAGTTCATAGTCCTTAGTCCAACTCAAGAGAAATCAAGAGATGGTGGCTACAATCATACATACACTAGGGCCATCGGAACCATGGGGAATGAACAAAGCCATCCTCAAAGTCAGATCACAGCAGCAAAAAAAAAAAAGGAATTTGGAGATCTGGAGGAGGCTGAGAACAATAGAATGTACATTTTGGAGTTAAGAATATAATACTAGAATAGATTTTTTTTGTTTGCTTTTTAACCAGGGTTTAGTGTCACTTTTCTTTCTTTTTTTTGAATGCCTATTTATTCTATGCCTATTCTCTAGGTCGCCAAGCCTGGCTTTCTTCTGCTTTAGTGTAATGTGACACATGGGTTGATTTACTAAAAACAAATAGGCGGTGCACCTTGTAAGTTCAGTTGCTCCCGAGCCTAATAAATGAGGGGAAGCTCTGCTAACTTCCATTATCCAATCGGATGCCAGAAAAAAATGCTGTTTTTTTAAAATGTTCCTTGCATGTGATTGAGTATTCTTTGTAAAGTGAAGCTTTACCACATTTACTAAGCTCCGGAGCAACTGCACTTACAAAGTGCCCTGTCAATTTGCCTTTAGTAAATGAACCCCCCAGTTTTCTGTTATTTGTATGCCTATTCTTGGGTCAGCCAGGCCTGTTTTGCTTCTGTTGTAGTGTGATGTGGCACAGTTATCAAACTAGATTTTAATATTAATATCACTGTGTCACCTTAGTCTTTATATTTCAAAAGTGTTGGTTCATTTACAGACTGGCAGTTGTTTGGGGATAGATAAATAATAAATGAAGCATTACAAGGAGAAGGAAGAATGACACACAATGAGTTTTATCAGATGAGCTTTTGAACTTCCACTCCATCTCCCACATTGTCTATTTCTTTGTGCCTTTCCAGTGACTCTTGTTACTTAAAGATTCATTGGAACTTAATATCATTAAGCGAAGTGTAGACTTTAGCTGAAATAGAAGCCATCTAGCAGATGTCTGATTCCAGTGAGTATGAATTACACGATTATTTGAAACATCAGGTCATTTATTTACATAACCAATTTAATTCTATCGTTTTCACAGGATTTTAGGGTCGAGTAATTGTAACAGCCAGGGTGTTTACTACAGGGATGTGATGAATGGAGTACATTTTTCATAAGTACTAACTAATAAATCACCAGAAGTAAATCAAATAAAGCACTAAGGGCTACGTCTATACTATGATAACAGCATTAACCTACCGAATAAGCAAATGGAAAACATGAGCTCAGCTGTTAGTAGACTGGGAAGACCAACATTTTATACAATCCTAAAAGCAGTCTGTGCTGACACAAGCATTTTTTTTTGGACTGAGCAGATGGTTCAAGACAAGCTCAGGTTATGATGCATTAGCTTTTCCTGTGAATAGCTAGCTCTACATTTGTAGGACATTTTGCCATCAGTGTTCAATCAATCTGCCAACCACATATTGTTTCCCACGAAACAAACCAAAAAAAAACTGCTTCATAAAGCAAAGTTATAATGCTTCCCATTCCTGCTAAAGCAGAGATACATCGGCATCCAACACTAGTGGGAGATTTGGATTGTGAAGCT
The DNA here is from genome assembly GCA_029574335.1 of Rana kukunoris. Lineage (NCBI taxonomy): Eukaryota > Metazoa > Chordata > Amphibia > Anura > Ranidae > Rana > Rana kukunoris. The sequence goes on from CM056050.1 coordinate 337,289,124, forward strand.
TCTTCAGCCAGTGGAACCTAGCAGTGGTGGGAATAGCACTTTAACCACTTAAGACCCGGGCCAAAATGCAGGTAAAGGACCTTGCCCCTTTTTGCGATTCGGCACTGCAGAGTTTTAACTGACAATTGTGCGGTCGTGCGACGTGGCTCCCAAACAAAATTGGCATCCTTTTTCCCCACAAATAGAGCTTTCTTTTGGTGGTATTTGATCACCTCTGCGGTTTTTATTTTTTGCGGTATAAACAAAAATAGAGCGAAAATTTTGAAAAAAATTCAATATTTTTTACTTTTTGCTATAATAAATAACCCCCAAAATATATATAACATTTCTTTTCCCTCAGTTTAGGCCGATACGTATTCTTCTACCTATTTTTGGTAAAAACAATCGCAATAAGCGTTTATCGGTTGGTTTTCGCAAAATTTATAGCGTTTACAAAATAAGGGATAGTTTTATTGCATTTTTATTATTCTTTATTTTTTTTACTACTAATGGCGGCGATCAGCGATTTTTTTCGTGACTGCGACATTATGGCGGACACTTCGGACAATTTTGACACATTTTTGGGACAATTGTCATTTTCACAGCAAAAAAATCATTTAAATTGCATTGTTTACTGTGAAAATGACCGTTGCAGTTTGGGAGTTAACCACAAGTAGGCGCTGTAGGGGTTATGTGTTCCCTGTGTGTGTTTACAACTGTAGGGGGGTGTGCCTGTAGGTGTGACATCATCGGTCGCATCCCCCTATAACAGGGATGACGCGATCGATGCTGCCGCCACAGTGAAGCACAAGGAAGCCGTGTTTACACACGGCTCTCCCCGTTCTTCAGCTCCGGGGACCGATCGCCGCACTCCCAGTCACAGAGCTTCGGACCGGGAGTGTGGTCGTGACCCACGGCTGGGTACTAGAACCATACTAGAACCAACGTAAATATACGTGGATGTGCCCAGCTGTGCCATTCTGCCGACGTATATGTGCAGGAGGCGGTCCTTAAGAAGTTAAAGGGGTTGTAAAGGTTCCTTTTTTTATTCTCTAAATAGGTTCCTTTAAGCTAATGCATTGTTGGTTCACTTACCTTTTCCTTCCATTTCCCTTCTAAATGTTTTTTTTTTCTTTGTCTGAATTTCTCACTTCCTGTTCCTCCTCAGTAAGCTTTCCACCATCATCCGAGCCGTTCTGAGTGGGGGGTTAGTCAGCGGGCTCGCCTCCTCCCTTGGGATTACATCCCTGTGGGAAGACGCTGTGCTCGCCCCCTCCCTTGGGACTACATCCCTGCGGGGAGACGCTGAACACTCTTTTACAAGCTGGCAGTTTTTTTTTTCTTTTTAGTAACAGGCTTACTTTGAAATATACATAAATTTACAAATTTGTTAAATGCATGGCCATTATAACAGTAACTTGTTGGATTATAGTAGGATAAATGTGACACAAATCCTTTGTCCATTTGCTTCTAGTGAGATGGGATAAAAGTAACCTAAACACATCTATAATGCATAAATCACTAAACTGCCATTAGGCTTTACTCCTTCACTTGCAGATGGCTTTGCAAAAATTCCTGAATTCGATCAGGAAATTAAAACAATAATTAAAGGGGCGTTTATCTGTTTTATGATAAAGTAATCAGAATTGACTTTGTAATCCTGTTTATAACAAACAGTAATTGATTATTTAAATTTTTAAAATAAAATTGGAAACTGTGCTCAAAAGAGGTGTGGTATGTGAGCCAATGGTAAATATAGATTTAAAAAGATTAATTTTGGTTACTTTCAGAATGAAGTATTGTTATTATGTGAAGGAAACAAAGATAAAATTAGGGGGACTTGCTAAAACTGCAGCTCCCTGTCAGGAGAGCTGCCGACCGGCTCTCCTCTACTCACGTCTGTCAGACGTGAGTGAGGAAGAGACGATCAACGGCTCTTCCTGTTTACATCGTGATTAGCCAAGATTGGACACAGCTGATCACATGGTAAAGAGCCTCTGTCGGAGGCTCTTTACCGAGATTGGTGTAGCGGTGTGTCAGACTGACACACCACACCACCGATCACCGCGATGCGTGCCCCCGCGGGTGCGCGCCGGTTGTTATCCTGCAGGACGTCAATAGGCCTCCTGTCAGGATAACAGAAAAGAAAAAAGGGGGTTCCCCTGGGTGGACTTTTAAAGCACTAATAATATTTCAAAATATACAGGATATTGAATGTAAAAAAGGTTTTATTCACAATTATACATATTCATCAAAAACATTTTTAAATATCAAATTAAAATACAGAGTTCCAATGATTGTCACCATATATATATATATATATATATATATATACACAAGAAGAACCTTCTTAACACCCTAAGTTTGTGTCAAAGAAAGAAAAACTCATGTGGTAAACTTTTTCTCAACCCTATTTTATTTTATTTTTTATAGTATTAGACTGTTAAATCAGTGTTTAAATGCCCCCTGCTGTTCTCGTCAAGAAAAAAACATAACTAGATGGAACTGCATTGCTTTTCTGAGCATTTCTACCCAAAACCACCCTATAACCCATTACACCTTTGGTTTGGCCAGTCTCCAGGTGCAACTGATGGATGGTAATAATTAGGGTTGTCCCGATACCACGTTTTCATGTACTCGCCGATACCGAATACCGATACTTTTTTAAATGTCATGTGACAGTTTTCAAACCACAATACAGACTAAGGATATTTTCTTTAGAATTATGAAGAACTCTAACTCAAGACATTGTAAAAGAATACAAATTTGTAAAAATGAATAAAAATGTTTTATTTGCTTGTCACGCAGTAGTAAAAAACTCAAAGAATTTTCACAGAACATGTTGATAAATACAAAAAAAGTATTCTATTTAGGCATCGGGAGCATTTGCGCGAATACAAGTACTCCCGCAAATACTCGGTATCGGTCCGGATACCGATACTAGTATCGGTATCGGGACAACCCTAGTAATAATCCTTACTTGTCTTGTCATTTAATTTTGTCGCAAACTGATATATACTGTTATGTAGATGGACCCAAAAGTTAATACAATTCCTTGAATATAAGATTTTGGAGGTTCCCTACCAAAAATATTAATCAGGCCTAAAAATAATAAAAAAAAATAGGTTGCATCACACCGGTAAGCTTGAAAATCCTTAGTAGTAGAGCAGTCTCTGACCTAATGCATTCTATAATGGTCTCCTATAATTTGGGAAAGGTCGCCCTTACTAGAGCTCGAGTATTAGTCACACTATAACGAATATCTAAATGGCTTTCCATTTCTGCTCCTGAAAATTGCTAGCTTATGATTTCTGGGAAAGTATGTGTGAAAAGATAAATACATAACACATTAAAAAAAGAAATGGTAACATACACTATATATTAGAAAATACATATAGCAGAAGTAAATTATTTTTTAAAGGAAACCTGCAGTGTGGTATGAAAGCTTGCCGAGCTCGCCTACTGAGTACTTTAGCTCTCTGACTGCGATGTTGTTACAAATTATGGCTTTGGTACTTAATACATTATAAAATCGGAACTAGTATGTATTTTAGGAGTTCTGATTTATTTATGACTTGCATGCTTGTTCCAGGTCAGTGTCTCAAAGTACTGAAGCCAGACAGAGCAAGGTAATTAGCATTATCTGAAAGAGTTTAGCAATAGCAGTCTTTGTATTTGTCTTAATACAGGTTTCCCTGTTAACACTTTACTGCTGTTAAACAAAGCCATGTGCTATTACTTCTGTTATATACTCCCTAAGACTCCTTTCACACTGGGGCACTTTTCAGGTGCTTTAGCATTAAAAAAAAGTGCCTGTAAAGCACCTGAAAGAAGCTGCATCTGTAATCCCACTGTGAAAGTCCGAGTGCTTTCACACTAAAGCGCCTGAAAAACACCCCAGTGTGAAAGGGGTCTTAGTCTTAAAAAACGCGTCTGTAAAGCGCCTGAAAGAAGCCTCATCTGCAATCCCAATGTGAAAGCCAGAGTGCTTTCACACTGAGGCGCTGCACTGGCAGAGCTTCAAAAAAGTCCTGCAAGCAGCTTCTTTGCAGTGCTTTAGGAGCGTTGAATACATCGCTCCTAAAGCACCCCTTCCCATTAAGGCGCTTTTTTTAACGCCTGAAAAATGCCCCAGTGTGAAAGGGGTCTTAGCGGAGCTTTACTAGCTTTTAAGGGTGCTGGCAGTGTCAAAAGGCTCTGAAAGCACTCGGGTTTTCACATTGGGATTGGAGATGAGGCTTCTTTCAGGCGCTTTACAGATGCTTTTTTTTAACGCCTGAAAAACGCCCAAGTGTGAAAGGGGTCTTAGTGTACTTTTCTTGCCGCCTGCACTTGCTGAATGCTTCTCCAATGCCAGAAAAAGGTCCCCCAAAGTCTACAAGGGAATGCAGACTTCCAGGACCGTTGACCTCCTGAGTCCCCTGCAGCTTTAACTAGTTTCCCCTGCTGACCTTCCAAGTTACCACCGAGTCCTGTAGTAACATGGACGGCAGCATGAAACCAGCATGAACTTGGGGGGACATAGAAGATCAACACTGCTGTTAAGCCCTGTACACACGATCGGTTTGTCTGATGAAAACGGACCGATGGACCATTTTCATTGGCAAACCGATCGTGTGTGCAGGCCCCATCGGTTTGTTTTCCATCGGTGAAAAAAAATAGAACATGTTTTAAAATGTTCCTATGGATAAAAAAACGATAGAAAAAAAACGATCGTCTGTGTGGAAGTTAATCAAAAATCCACGCATGCTCAGAATCAAGTCGACGCATGCTCGGAAGCATTGACTTCATTTTTCTCAGCATGTCGTAGTGTTTTACGTCACGGTCGGATTTTTGACCGATGGTGTGTAGGCAAGACTGATGAAAGTCAGCTTCATCGGATATCTGATGAAAAAATCAGTGTGTGTACAGGGCTTTAGTGTTGGTTGTTCTGTGGACTTCAGGGGACCATTTCTCTGGATCAAAGCATTCAACAGTGTGGCAGAAAAGGTATGTACAGTCTTATTTTAGGGATAGTGGTATAGTGGTGGGTCACTATAAGCTTATATCAGCCATAAGTAATTCATGTTCAAAACATTATAGAGTTAACAAAATATCATTAACTTATAAATATTATATCATTGATATAAAGTAATTTCTTTTCCTTCCAGGTCTGACCAAATGGGAATATTCATATAGAGTACAATAATACTATCAAGAAGATGGCAAGGCTTCGAAGAAAGGCATGCATTGCACTTTTCCTATTCATGCTTTTCATATTTGGAACAATGATGGGCTTGCGAACTTTGAAACCCACTGATGGCTTTTCTGACCTCGCACCTGGTCTAGAACTAATGCCTTTTGGCGAACAGTCTGAAAGACGCTCTGTTTCTAATGAAGTTATTTCTCAACCACAAGGTACTGCAAATGCAGTAGACCAAACAAAAGTCTACTATGATCTGCATGTTTTCTACTACATGTGGTATGGAAACCCAAAGTTTGATAATAATTATATCCACTGGGATCACGTAATGGTTCCTCACTGGGATCCTAAAATATCGGCCAGTTATCCTAAAGGTAGGCACAGCCCTCCAGAAGACATTGGTTCCAGCTTCTACCCTGAATTAGGACCATACAGTTCTAAAGACCCAGAGGTCCTCGAAGAACATATGCGACAGCTCAGAGCCGCTGCTATAGGTAAGAAAGTATTTTGATTGTCTTTTGTTTCACCTACCAAACATTTTAGGAGCCTGTTTTAATGATATCAGAAACAACTTGACTGCTGATATAACTTCATGGACAGTTGGAGAAAACTGCATAATAAAATGAAGGTCGGGAAGAGGTGAGGTGGGTGGCGAAATTCCCCCGGGTGCAGTGTTTTCATGTTGGGGGAAGACAGAAAATGCTATTGCGTGCTGCGCTAATTTAACTGGTGATTGCGCAGTCATGCAATGCTGTACCCAAACAAAATTTATATATAAAAAAATTCACACAAATAGAGCTTTCTTTTGGTTGTATTTGATCACCACTGGGTTTTTTATTTTTTTGTGATATAAATTAAAAAAATACTAAAAATTTTGAAAAAAACAACTAAACTTTTCACTCTCTGCTTAAAAAACAGATCTAATAAAAATCTAATTTCCTTATAAATTTTGGCCAAAGTTACAAAGCCTACAGTCTGGTTTATATATACTGTAATTTTTTTTTTTAATACTACTAGTGGCGGCAATCAATGACTTATAATGGGACCAGGGGTGGACTGACAACTCATGGGCCCCCCGGGCAATAGAAGATTACGGGGCCCCCAGGCTTACAGATGGCCACCAAGCCAGGTGGCAGTACAGAGGCGGGGCAGCTAAAATCTCGGGATTTTCACATCAAAAGCATGTCGGTTTTGGACATATCAGGGACAGATGTAAAAAAAACACAGATTTTTACATACTGTCCCTGGTTTTACTGAGCCTGGGAACCCTGATGGGGCCCCCTAGTGGCATGGGGCCCTCGGGCAGTGCCTGAGTTCCTCAATGGTCAGTTCCCCCTGAATGGGACTGCAATAGTGTGGTGGGCAATCTGACACTGATGTTGGGGGGAACTGACATCACCAGTGACATTAATACAGTGATCAGTGATAATACTGTCACTGTACTAATGACACTGGCTGGGAAGGGGTTAACATCTAGGTCGATCAAGGGGTTAAATATATGCCTAACTATGTGTAATGTGTGTACAGTGTGCTGCTTTTACTAATAGATCTCTGTTTCTCATCCCTGCTCTGCAGATCGCTCCCTGTGTACAGAGCTCTGTGTTGTTTTTCCAACACAGAGCTCTGGGCTGTGATTGCACAAAACCGATCAGCAGGTCCCGACCGCGAATCATTAAGTAGGACTTGCTGACATTCTTCCTCTGTGTGCAATCACAGCGAGTGCTGGGTGGGGGCCTAAAACTCGGAAGTAGGCAGTAGTGTTGAGCGGATTACGCCATATTCGATTTCGCGATATTGCGCGAATATATAGAAGAATATTCGCGAATATTCGCTAATATCGAATATTCGTGATATTTTATCCAAAACATTTTTTGTGAAATTTCGCTAATGCGAAAATGATTGCGAAATTCTCATAAACGGAGATCATTTCCTGTATTACTAAACTAATATGCACTAAACACTAACTCTACACTAACTCTACTTAAAAGAAAGGAGAATAAGGGGGCAAAAGAAGGGCGGAGAATATAATCGCGCAATATTCCTATTGCGCGATTATCTTCTCCGCCCTTCTTTTGCATCAGAGCCAATCAGAATAACTCGAATATTCGGCAAAAGGAATATTGCGCGATTATCTTCTCCGCCCTTCTTTTGCATCAGAGCCAATCAGAATAACTCGAATATTCGGCAAAAGGAATATTGCGCAATATTCCTTTTGCCGAATATTCAAGTTATTCTGATTGGCTCTGATGCAAAAGAAGGGTGGAGAAGATAATCGCGCAATATTCCGTTTGTCGAATATTCAAGTTATTCTGATTGGCTCTGATGCAAAAGAAGGGCCGAGTAGCTGATGCGATTCTTTTATGTTGCCGAAAATTCGCAATGCGAATTTTCGGCAACATTAAAGAATCGCATCAGCTACTCGGCCCAGGGTCTCTAATCATACCAGCAATGCTTTTAGACGTCGATGGAGATCACTAGGATGTGATCTGTTTTAAAAATACATTTGAAAAAATACGAATATTCGCCATAGCGAATATTCGCCGCAATATTCGAGTTATTCGCAAATACTCGAATATGCAATATTCGTAGAGAATATTCGCAATGCGAATATTCGTGAGCAACACTAGTAGGCAGCAACATACAGGTACATTGCATTGCCTACAGCAGCCGCCCATCCACAATACATTGTGGGTGGGTGGACAGTCGCTTAAGTGAGTTTGTCACTTTATCAACAAAAAAAAAAGCTGCTGGCTGGCATGGCATCACACACTTCCAGCATTTTAGTTCAGGCAGTTCTGATCAGGCAAAGCTTTGACACTTCTTGGCAATGTCAGAGGCTGCCCCCTCCCCCATACATTCCTATTGGCCAATCACTAATATGGGCCACCACCTCATTAGCTAGTATCATGCTGGATATCTATACTGATATGGACTGGATAATGTGTTAGGAACAAAAGGATGCCACATCGTTTGATAGAAATTAAAATGATCAACCTACTGAGTGCTGAATTTAAAGACACCCAGAAAATCTAAATACAAAAATGATACAGCAGCCTAATCTATTTTTCTGAATTGCCATTTCATCGCAGCAACTCAAAATTATACTCAGTAGTTTGTATGTCCCCCATGTGCTTGTATGTATGCCTGACAATGTTGGGCATGTTCCCAATGAGATGACGGATGATGTCCTGGGATATTTCCTCCCAGATCTGGACCAGGGCATCACTGAGCTTCTGAACAGACTGAGATGCATCCTGGTGGTGTTGGATGGACCGAAACATAATGACCCAGAGGTATTCATTTTGATTTAGGTCAAGCAAGTGTGGGGGCCATTTAATGGTATCACTTCCTTTATCCTCCAGGAACTGGCTGCATACTCTCACCACATGAGGCCAGGCATTGTCATGCACCAGGAGGAACCCAGGACCCACTGCACCAGCATAGGGTCTGACAATGTGTCCAAGGATTTCATCCCGATACCTAATGGCAGTCAGGGTGCCATTGTCTAGCCTGTAGAGTAGGGTAACCAGACATCCCCAGTTTCCAGGGACAGTCCCCGGACCAAATCTGTCTCCGGTTTTGTCCCCGGATTGGATTGAACAGGGGCAATTTCAAAGACAGTCAGTGCAGAATAAAAAATAAAAACTGAATTACACTGCCGCTCCTAAGACTTGACAGGCTGTGAGGTGGCAGTGATGGGCATAGAGTCGCTGATTGCCACCATTACTAGTAAAAAAAAAAAAGATATGTCCTCGGATTTCATTTTAAAAATCTTGTCACCTTACTGTAGAGGTCTGTGAGTCGCTCCATGGATATGCCTCCCCAGACCATCACTGACCCACCACCAAACAGGCCATGCTGAATGATGTTACAAGCAGCATAAAGTTCTCTGCGGCTTCTCCAGACCCTTTCACATCTGTCACATATGCTCAGGGTGAGCACAGGGCCTACGAGAGACGTTGAGCCCTCAGGCCACCCCCATGAAGTCTGTTTCTGATTGTTTGGTCAGAGACATTCATACCACTGGCTTGCTGGAGGTCATTTTGAAGGGCTCTGGTAGTGCTCATCCTGTTCCTCCTTGCACAAAGGAGCAGATATCGGTCCTGCTGATGGGTTAAGGACCTTATATGGCTCTGTCCAGCTCTCCTAGAGTAACTGCCTGTCTCCTGGAATCTCCTCCATGCTCTCTGGGAGACATAGCAAACCTTCTGGCAATGGTACGTATTGATGTGCCATTCTGGAGGAGTTGGACTGCTTGTGCAACGTCTATAGGGTCCAGGTATCACCTCATGTTACCAGTTATGACACTGACCCTAGCTAAATGCAAAACTAGTGAAAAACAGTCAGAAAAGTTAAGTAGGGAATAAAAATGTCAGTGGCCTCCACCTAGGGTTGCCACCTTTTCTTCAAGCCAAACCCGAACACTTTAGCAGCGCATGGCAAAAAAAAATATTTTGTAGTACGTTAAATTCATTACCTCTGTACAATGCAATTAACGGCATTTTTTTATGTCGTATACACTATGCATATAGCTTTGTGATTAAATACAATTTCTGGAGGGTACGATAGGGGCAGTATGTATGGGAGAGGAGTGCAGAGGGTATGATGGGGGGCAGTATGTATGGGAGAGGAGTGCAGAGGGTATGATGGGGGGCAGTATGTATGGGAGAGGAGTGCAGAGGGTATGATGTGGGGCAGTATGTATGGGAGAGGAGTGCAGAGGGTATGATGTGGGGCAGTATGTATGGGAGAGGAGTGCAGAGGGTATGATGTGGGGCAGTATGTATGGGAGAGGAGTGCAGAGGGTATGATGTGGGGCAGTATGTATGGGAGAGGAGTGCAGAGGGTATGATGTGGGGCAGTATGTATGGGAGAGGAGTGCAGAGGGTATGATGTGGGGCAGTATGTATGGGAGAGGAGTGCAGAGGGTATGATGGGGGACAGTATGTATGGGAGAGGAGTGCAGAGGGTATGATGGGGGACAGTATGTATGGGAGAGGAGTGCAGAGGGTATGATGGGGGGCAGTATGTATGGGAGAGGAGTACAGAGGGTATGATTTGGGGCAGTATGTATGGGAGAGGAGTGCAGAGGGTATGATGTGGGGCAGTATGTATGGGAGAGGAGTGCAGAGGGTATGATGGGGGGCAGTATGTATGGGAGAGGAGTGCAGAGGGTATGATGTGGGGCAGTATGTATGGGAGAGGAGTGCAGAGGGTATGATGGGGGGCAGTATGTATGGGAGAGGAGTGCAGAGGGTATGATGGGGGGCAGTATGTATGGGAAAGGAGTGCAGAGGGTATGATGTGGGGCAGTATGTATGGGAGAGGAGTGCAGAGGGTATGATGTGGGGCAGTATGTATGGGAGAGGAGTGCAGAGGGTATGATGTGGGGCAGTATGTATGGGAGAGGAGTGCAGAGGGTATGATGGGGGGCAGTATGTATGGGAGAGGAGTGCAGAGGGTATGATGTGGGGCAGTATGTATGGGAGAGGAGTGCAGAGGGTATGATGGGGGGCAGTATGTATGGGAGAGGAGTGCAGAGGGTATGATGGGGGGCAGTATGTATGGGAGAGGAGTGCAGAGGGTATGATGGGGGGCAGTATGTATGGGAGAGGAGTGCAGAGGGTATGATGGGGGGCAGTATGTATGGGAGAGGAGTGCAGAGGGTATGATGTGGGGCAGTATGTATGGGAGAGGAGTGCAGAGGGTATGATGGGGGGCAGTATGTATGGGAGAGGAGTGCAGAGGGTATGATGGGGGGCAGTATGTATGGGAGAGGAGTGCAGAGGGTATGATGGGGGGCAGTATGTATGGGAGAGGAGTGCAGAGGGTATGATGGGGGGCAGTATGTATGGGAGAGGAGTGCAGAGGGTATGATGGGGGGCAGTATGTATGGGAGAGAAGTGCAGAGGGTATGATGTGGGGCAGTATGGGGAGGGATTACTTGCAGTGTCTGTGGGGTGACCAGGGAGTGATGTTGGGAAGATAAGGGAAGGAAAGTGACCATGGAATGATGCCCCTCAGCTGGGGGGGGGGAGGGGGGGTAGGAAGCAGCGGAGAGATGTCTGTATGAAGTGGTCTGGGGTGGTGTAAGCTGGGGAAGTGGGGGGCTGAGAAGTGGTCTGGGTGGTGTAAGCTGGGGAAGTGGGGGGCTGAGAAGTGGTCTGGGTGGTGTAAGCTGGGGAAGTGGGGGGCTGAGAAGTGGTCTGGGTGGTGTAAGCTGGGGAAGTGGGGGGCTGAGAAGTGGTCTGGGTGGTGTAAGGTGGGGGGAAGTGGGGGGCTGAGAAGTGGTCAGGTAGTAATGTCTATAATAAAAAAAAGCAATTTTGGTCATCCTCTAAAATATACAACAATACAACTCCATGAAAACAATCTGTTAAGCTGCCAGCACTCTGTATACTGGGATGATGTGAAGGTAATTAATGACCATTCATGTAACCCTGTGTTCTCCAGGGTCTGAGGCTGGACAATCAGGTGTGAACTCATCATCACATACATACAGGGTTAAGTAAAGGGTTATAAATGACTTCACATAATCTGAACGGGGAGGGGGGAGTTTGTAGACACAGATAAGTGCTGCTTGGGAGATACTGTGAGTTGGCTGGGCTCTGATCATCGGCTGCAGACTCCCCCCTCCCCCCACACACACACAGACACTGGTTTGCTGATTCTGATTATCTGAATGCTTCGATGCCAAATAAATCTTCCTGGAACTTTGCAACCTACAAAACTTTCCTTAGTAAAAAAAAGTCGTCTCATCTCCTACCTCCTAGTGACAGGGCAGCCCTACACACTACACAGCAGCTACAGTCACGATCTCCTCCTCAGCTCCGCGGCGCCTCCCCCTTCTCTCGGGAACATACCACTAGTGAATTTGGAGAGGGGGGTGTTCTGAAATAAGAGATACTGCAGGAGCATGGGGGGGGGGGGGGACAGAAAGGAGCCAAGCTTCAGATACATAACACACACATCACCACAGTGTGTGTGTAAAATGATATTGCTGCTGTGACTGTCTCCACAGTGACAATTATGTTAATGAAGCTCCCCTCTGCTAGAATGGTTTTGTCCGGGTCTGTGACAGTCTGAAAACCGGACAGAAGTTCCTATTCCCGTACTGTACGGGTCAATCCCGTACAGGTGGCAACCCTACCTCCACCTGCAAAACCATTCCTGTTTGTCTCATTGTTGTCCATCTGTGTACCTGTTTTTAGTTTCATTACCACCAAAGCAGCTAAAACTGATTAACAATCGCCTCTGCTTCTTAACTGACCAGATCAATATCCCAGTAGTTTAATTGAATTGATGCTATACTGTTTTTTGAGCAGTATATAATGTGTGCACACCATGGGGTTGATTTACTAAAGGCAAAAAGACTGTTCCTTTTGCAAGGGAAGTTGCATTTTGCAATGGATTTTTTTCCCAGAGCTTAGTGAATGAGGTGAAGCTTTGCTCCTGATTTCCATCGATCAATCACATGCAAGCAAAAATGCTTTTTTTTTAAATTTACTATTTCACCACATTCACTGAGCTCTGGGGAAATTCCCCTTGCAAAGTACAACTTCCCTTTGAAAGTAAATAAACCCCCCATATATTAACCACTTGAGACCTGCGCTATCGACAAAAGACATTAATAGCGCGGCTCTCAAGTGACAAGTTGACGTCTTTGGACGGCATTTAAAGTGCAGTACCACTGGGTGGCGCGCAGCGGATAAACACTGTCCCGCCGCATCGCTGAAGAGCCGATGCATGTACCTGGCGGCCGCAATGTCCGCCGGGTACACGCGATCGGTGGGAAAACAAGCAGATGACAGCAGGGACGTGGAGCTCTGTGTGTAAACACAGAGCTCCACGTGCTGTCAGAGGAGAGGAGACCGATCTGTGTCCCTTGTACATAGGGACACAGCATCGGTCACCTCCCCAGTCACCCCCATACAGTTAGAACACACCCAGGATACACACTTAACCCCTTCCTCACCCCCTAGTGGTAACCCCTTCCCTGCCAGTCACATTTATACAGTAATTAGTGCATTTTTATAGCACTGATCGCTGTATAAATGTGAATGGTCCCAAATTTGTGTCAAAAGTGTCCGATGTGTCCGCCGCAATATCGCAGTCCCAATAAAAATCGCAGATCGCCACCATTACTAGTAAAAAAAAAAATAATGAAAAAAAATCATAATTCTGTTCCCCATTTTGTAGACGCTATAACTTTTGCGCAAACCAGTCGCTTATTGCGATTTTTTTTTTACAAAAATACGTCGAAAAATACATATCGACCTTAACTGAGAAAAAAAAATTAGGATATTTATTATAGCAACAAGTAAAAAATATATATATATTTTTTAAATTGTCGCTCTTTTTTTGTTTATAGCGCAAAAAATAAAAACCGCAGAGGTGATCAAATACCACCAAAATAAAGCTCTATTTGTGGGGAAAAAACATGTCAATTTTGTTTGGGAGCCACGTCGCACGACCGCGCAAATGTCAGTTAAAGCGACGCAATGCCGGAAGCTGAAATTTCGCCTGGGCACGAAGGGGGTTTATGTGCCCAGTAAGCAAGTGGTTAAAGTGATAGTAAAGCCTTGGTTTTTATAATTTAAGAATAACAAACATGTTATACTTACCTGCTCTGTGCAGTGGTGTTGCACAGAGCAACCTGATCCTCTTCCTCTCAGGTCCCTCGTAGGCCGTTCTTTCCCCTATCCCCTGCCCAGTGTCCCCACATAAACAGCTTGCTATGGGGGGCACCTGAGCCGAGCCGCTGCTCTGTGTGTTCATTTAGACACAGCCCCGCCCCTCTCTCTTATTACTGGCTCATCACCAGCCGAGTCTCTTGTGCAACATCTCTGGATCGATGTGGGGCTCAGATAAGTATCAGGGGGGCTGAGGGGGGCTGCTGCACACAAAAGGTTTTTTATTTTAATGCATAGAATGCATTAAGATAAAATACCTTCTACCATTACAACCACTTTAAGGACATATTTCCTTGCCAGGGAATAGCTTATATATTTTCATCATGTACCACTGGTTAATAGTTATTAGTATTTTTTTTTATGTCACATATTGCTGTTTGAAAGAATCTGAGGTAAAAAAAAAACTGAACTGTCTGAATCCAGAGTTTTATCAGAGCTATCATCCAGCGTAACTATGAGATTAAAATATTCCAGAATTTCTTCATCACTTTGGGTCTGAATGATTTCGCCCTTGTTATATAACAGTAATTCTTTAACTATATTTATTCTACAATTCTATATTTCTTGTAGGAGTATTGGTACTGTCTTGGTATCCACCTGGGACAGCAGATGAAAATGGGGAGTCAGTGGAAAACCTGGTGCCTCTGGTTCTGGAAGCTGCCCACAGATACAACATAAAGGTAACTGTCATTAATATTAATATGTGGGGCCTTCAGTAATTTTAACCTAAAGATACAGTACTGTAAAAACATCTTAGGCAGTTATGAAGAAATGCTGTAAAGTAAGAATGTTCACAAAAATATATATTTTGTTTATTTTTATCAATTTACAAAATGCATAGTGAGCAAACAGAAGAAAAATCTAAAGATCAGTTCTTACACTTGCACACTTTGAACACATGCACAAAATTAGGAATTTTGTAGGATTAGTTTAAGTCTATGATTAATTAATTATACCAAGCAAGTGCTAATGATCATCAATTTCATGTGTATGTTGAAACACCGTCATTAACCACTTAAGGACCGCCTACTGCACATTTACGTCGGCAGAATGGCACGGCTGGGCACATCAACGTATATATACGTTGATTTTAGTACCCAGCCGTGGGTCACGGGCGCGCGCCCGCGACCCGGTCCGAAGCTCCGGGACTGGGACCGCGGGATTCGCGGACCCGATCGCCGCTGGAGTGCGGCGATCCGTCCCTGGAGCGGAAGAACGGGGAGAGCCGTGTGTACACACGGCTTCCCCGTGCTTCTCTGTGGCCGCAGCATTGATCGCGTCATCCCTGTAATAGGGGGACGCGATCGATGACGTCACACCTACAGCCACACCCCCCTAGAGGTTGTAAACAAACACATTAGGTCACACATCCCCTACAGCGCCACCTGTGGTTAACTCCCAAACTGCAGCTGTCATTTCCACAGTAAACAATGCAATTTAAATGCATTTTTTGCTGTGAAAATGACAATTGTCCCAAAAATGTGTCAAAATTGTCCGAAGTGTCCGCCATATTGTCGCAGTCACGAAAAAAATCGCTGATCGCCGCTATTAGTAGTAAAAAAAAAAAAAATAATAAAAAGGCAATAAAACTATCCCTTATTTTGTAAACGCTATAAATTTTGCGAAAACCGACTGATAAACGCTTATTGCGATTTTTTTTACCAAAAATACGTAGAAGAATACGTATCGGCCTAAACTGAGGAAAAAATATGTTTTTTTATATATTTTTGGGGGATATTTATTATAGCAAAAAGTAAAAAATATTGCATTTTTTTTTAAATTGTCGCTCTATTTTTGTTAATAGCGCAATAAATAAAAACCGCAGAGGTGATCAAATACCACCAAAAGAAAGCTCTATTTGTGGGAAAAAAAGGACGCCAATTTTGTTTGGGAGCCACGTGGCACGACCGCGCAATTGTCAGTTAAAACGAAGTAGTGCCGAATCGCAAAAAGGGGCAAGGTCCTTTACCTGCATTTTGGTCCGGGTCTTAAGTGGTTAAATGAACCAGAACAGCTGTGTAGGAGTCTTAAAACCGGGAACAACCAAACTCTTCTACCAAGGTGAGGTTGTGGAAGACGGTTTATTGTCACAGGTCATACACTTTACCAAGATTGAGCACAGCAACAAGACACAAGTCAGTTATACTACATCAGCAAGGTCTCTCCTAGGCAAAGATGTCAACGCAGATTAGGCTTCCAAGCTCTTTCGAAGAAGCACAAAGAAACAGGCTATGTTGAGGACCATAGATGCAGTGGTCGGCCAAGGAAACTGAAAGCACCAAATGAAAGAAACATCATGCTTACTTCACTCCATCATCAGAAGATGTCCAGTAGTGCCATCAGCACTGATCTGGCGAAAACTAGTGGGACCCAAGAGTCTCAAAGAAGTCTAGCTAGAAGTGGTCTTCATGGAATTGTGGCCAAAAAGGCATATTTCCAACGTGGAAACAAGGATAGGTAAATCAAATATTCATGATAACATCATAACTGGGATGCAGAAAATTGGTAGCAGGTGCTCTGGACTGATGAGACAAATTTGAAATATTGGGATGCAGCAGAAGGCAATTCAATTGCGAAAAGGCTGAAGAGCGGTACAATGAGTGTCTGCAGGCAACAGTGAAGCATGGTGGAGGGCTGCATTTCTGCAAATGGAGTAGGAGATTTGGTCAGGATTAGTGGTGTCCTCCTACCTGAGAAATACAGACAGATACTTATCCATCATGCCATATAAACAGGGAGGCGTGTGATTGGCCCCAAATGTATTTTACATACAGCCAATGCCATTAAGAACTATCTACAGTGTAAAAAACAAGAAGTCCTGGAAGTGATGGTTTAGCCCCCACAGAGCCCTGATCTCAACATCATCAAGTCTGTCT
This sequence comes from Rana kukunoris, assembly GCA_029574335.1. Lineage (NCBI taxonomy): Eukaryota > Metazoa > Chordata > Amphibia > Anura > Ranidae > Rana > Rana kukunoris. Next base: position 337,305,854 of record CM056050.1, read on the forward strand.
GGAATTACATAAAGAGACAAAAGGATTTGAGATAGGGTTGCCACCTGTCTGTCTGGTTTTGACCCGAACAGAATGGGTTTAAGATGCTGTGCCACATCTCTCCATAAAGAGGACCTGTCACTAACTATTCATATTACAAGGGATGTTTAAATTTTTTTTTAAAAAGCCGCTATCCTCAGTAGTTCGCGCTCAGAAGCGAACACACACGAAAGTCCCGCCCACATATGTAAATGCCTTTCAAACCACACATGTGAGGTATCGCCGCGTGCTGTAGATTGTGTGCAACAACTCTAGCACCAGACCTCCTCTGTAACTATAAACTGGTAACCTGTAAAAAAATAAATAAAACATTGCCTATGGAGATTTTTAAGTACTGAATTTTGGCGCCATTCCATGAGTGTTCGCAATTTTAAAGTCTGACATGTTCGGTATCTATTTACTTGGCGTAACATCATCTTTCACATTATACCAAAAAATTGGGCTAACTTTACTGTTTTGTTATTTTTTAATTCATTAAACCGTTTTGTTTTTTTAAAGACGTTTGAAAAATGATTGCCCAAATACCGTGTGAGATAAAAAGTTGCAATGACCGCCATTTTCTTCCCTAGGGTGTCTGCTAAAAAAAAAAAAAACATATATATAATGTTTGGGGGTTCTGAGTAATTTTCTAGCAAAAAATTGATGATTTTTACATGAAGGAGAGAAGTGCCAGAATAGGCCCGTAAGGAAGTGGTTAAAAACAATCCACTCAATCTCCATGTTAGAGCTGTATGTATGTCAGTCTGTGAATTTGACTGTCCCATTCTCCCGATCCACGCTGCTGTTTCACTGAATCACTGGAGGAAGCCAAGGATACAGAGTGGTGGGGAAACTGCTGTGAGCTGTTAGCCTGGGACGCTGTGACCAATCAGAGCGTTCCGAAGGCTTAACCACACCTCCATCATCAGAGGCTGATAGTTTACATGAGTTTACCACGGCTCTCTGTTTCCTCCAGCAATTCAGTAAACAGCAGCGTGGATTGGAGGGGAGAATGGGACAGCGGAGTTCACAGACTGACATATACAATGAGTGGATTGTTTTTAAACATTTATTTTATTAAAAACTTCCGAACCAGCAGCTGCCTATTGCCTTTCTCTCTCCCGTATTTTTTGACTCCACTGTATTTGCCCTCCTCCTCTGTAATTGCCCCCTCCTCTGTATTTGCACCCCCCTCCTCTGTAATTGCCCCATCTCTGTAATTGTCCCCCCCTCCTCTGTAATTCCCCCCCCCCCACGTCCGCCGCTTCTATTTCCCTGCTGTCCGTGCCCCCCTGTGTGCTTGGGCCCTGTGGTACCCCCTGTTGGCTGCCATGGGGGTATCGGAGGGAGAAAGATTTGTGCTGGTAGAGGAATAAGATGGGATAGGATGGGGATAATGGCACCCCAATCGCGAAGCAAAACTTATTTTGGGTGACAGGCATTCTGTTCATGTGATTTTGTTACGATTTGTCAGGTGCAATCGCACCTCGGTTGGGGTGCCATGCCGTGCGCCACTAAAGTGTTTTTTCGGGTTTGGCTTGAAGAAGAGGTGGCAACCCTAATTTCAGACAGCCTATATCCACAGAAGATCTGTGGTTATGTTTAGAACAACCTACCTCCTAAGTTCCTTCAAAAACTGTAATGCTTGTTCTGGGTTAGAAAACTTGTGTCAATCCTGATATTTCTTCCACTAGGAGTTCTTCTTATATTTATTAAGAAACATTCTATAATTGTAATAGTGTATAACATAAAAATGTTCTTTATGTGATCTCCTTTTTTCAGGTAGCATTCCACATTCAGCCTTATAAAGGACGTGACGATCGTACACTTCATGATAACATTAAATACATAATTGACAAGTAAGTCTGTTTATTTTGTCTATTATTTTTTATATTAAAGATATACCTCCAAAAATGTTAAGTTACAGTTTTTAACCCTTTTGAGGATTAGTTAAATTTACAGCCTATGGCTTTATTGTCCTTCAGAGGTGAGGTGTCATGATGTTCCAGTGTCCTCCTATTGATTCAGTTCGAGAAAAAAGTGGTTATAATGCTTTGTACACATGGTCGGACTTTTGAGCGTGCAAAAGTCCGCTGTGAGTCCGTCGGAAGTTCGGCGGGAAAAAAAGAGAACAGGTTCTCTATATAAGGTCCGTCGGACTTCCGAAAAAAAAGGTCCGATGGAGGCTACGCACGGCCGGACTTTCCTAGAAAAAAGCCCATCTGACTTTTTTTCTCTGAAAATCCGGGCGTGTTAGAGAACTCTAGAGAGAAGAGGGGCTATTCTATGGGAGTGGTAAATTTAGAAGAAAGGCTAAGGGCATTCCATAACAACAGGGGCAGGAAGGGAGATTTTGTGAAGAGTTTTCTTTTTGTTGTTGTTGGGGATGCTGAGAAATGAAGAAAAGTACAAGAGCTGGTGATACCATATCAGCCAACAGTCTCTTTTTTATTTTCCAAGCTGCACTGCAAAAAAAGGGATTTTTAATAACAGCTTACCTGTAAAATCCTTTTCTTGGAGTACATCACGGGACACAGAGCGCATAGTCATTACATATGGAGTACCTTCAGGTGTGGACACTGGTGTAATCAACTTCACAGGAAGTTCCTCCCTATATAACCCCCTCCCACTGAGAGTGCTTTAGTTTTGTAGCAAGCAATTTCTCTGAGGTTACACAATGTTCCCACAAAGAGGGGTGGGAGCTCTGTGTCCCGTGATGTACTCCAAGAAAAGGATTTTACAGGTAAGCTGTTATTAAAAATCCCTTTTTCTTGATCGTACATCACGGGACACAGAGCGCATAGTCATTACATATGGGATGTCCCAAAGCAATGCTCCATGAAGGGAGGGAGACCGTAAGGCCAAAAATAGCCAAACAGAAACTATACCAGGAGGTAAAATAGCTCCACCAACAGAAAAAGGGGGCGTGAACCGAGCCAGAGGATTCTATACTGCTGCCCGTAGGACCGCCTGCCCAAATGCTGCGTCCGCAGCCTTTGTGACGTCCAACTTATAAAATTTAGTAAACGTATGTACGGAAGACCAGGTTGCCGCTTTGCAAACCTGTGCCATAGAGATCTGATGGTGTGCCGCCCAAGAGGCACTCATGGCCCTCGTAGAATGGGCCTTAACTGATAAGGGCGGTGGAACGCGCTTCAGACCATAGGCCTGAAAAATCAGCTGCTTAATCCACCTAGCCAAGGAAGACTTGGCAGCCGGCTGACCCTTCTTGGGGCCATCCGGAAGAATGAAAAGCACATCTGTTTTCCTAATCTTTTCTGTAGCCTTGAGATAAACTCTCATGGCTCGGACCACATCCAAAGTATGAAGCAATCTTTCCTCTCTGGACTGGGGAGTAGGAAAGAAGGATGGTAGGACTAGGTCCTGATTCAAGTGAAAACTGGATATGATCTTAGGAAGGAAAGAAGGCTGAGGCCGCAGAACCACTCTGTCCTTATGCAGAATAAGGTACGGTTCCCTGCAAGACAAGGCTGCCAGCTCGGAGACCCTTCTGGCCGAAGCCATAGCCACCAAGAAAACCAACTTTCGGGTTAGCAGCACAAGAGGGATTTCTGCCAGAGGTTCAAACGGCTGCTTTTGTAAAGCTGACAAGACCAGATTTAAATTCCAGGGGCAGAGGGGAGCTCTAATAGGGGGATTTACATGCAAGACCCCCTGCAAAAAGGTTTTTACAAGCGAATGTGTGGCCAAAGGCCTTTGAAACCATATCGATAAGGCAGACACCTGCCCCTTTAGAGTACTAAGAGCCAACCCCTTGTCAACGCCAACCTGGAGGAATCGCAAGATCCTGTCAATAAAAAAACTTGCGAGGATGCCCTCCTTGAGACTCGCACCACTCCACATAGGTTCTCCAGACTCTGTAATAGATATTTCTAGAGACTGGCTTTCTAGCTTGAATTAACGTAGATATGACTTGGGCAGAGAGGCCTCTGCCCCTAAGAATTAGAGATTCAGCCGCCAAGCCATCAAATTTAGCTGCTGTGAAGCAGGGTGGTAGATCGGGCCCTGAGACAGCAGATCTGGGCGCAGGGGGAGTGGCCACGGTGCCCTTACTGACATCCTCACGATGAGTGCGTACCAAGCCCTTCTGGGCCAGGCTGGGGCCACCAGGATCACCGGCCTGCGCTCCACCCTGATCCTTCGTAGAAGGCGGGGAATCATCTGTAGTGGAGGGAACGCATACAGGAGAGAAAACTGGTGCCAGGGGCAAACCAACGCATCGGTCCCGTAGGCCGAGGGGTCCCTGGCTCGGGATACAAATTTGTCCAATTTCTTGTTGAATCTTGTTGCCATGATGTCCACATCGGGAACTCCGAATCTTTGGCAAATCTCTTGGAATACCTGGGGGTGAAGAGACCACTCTCCCGGGAGTAACTGTTGACGACTCAAAAAATCTGCTTGAGAATTGTCTATCCCTGGGATGAACACTGCTGAGATGCAGGGTACATGGGCTTCGGCCCATGCAAAAATTAGGTTTACCTCCCTTTGAGCCGCCAGGCTCTTTGTGCCCCCCTGGTGGTTTATGTATGCCACCGCCGTGGCATTGTCGGACTGTATCCTTACTGGCAGACCCTGCAGGGGGAGAGTCCAGGCGACCAGGGCCAACCGAACAGCTCTGATCTCTAGGACATTGATGGGAAGCAGACTTTCTGCCTCTGACCACTGTCCCTGCTGGGTCCGTTTTCCTAAGATTGCCCCCCAACCTGTTAGGCTGGCATCTGTGGTTACTATTTTCCACGAGATGGGGCAAAAGGTTTTCCCTTTTGATAATTTTTGAGGGATCAGCCACCAGTACAGGCTGTGCCTGATTTCTGGAGAAAGAACTAATGGACGGTCTAATGCCTGTATGGACTTGTTCCAAGCAGAGAGAATAGCTGCTTGCAGAATTCTGGTATGGATCTGGGCGTAGGGCGCTGCTTCGAAGGCAGCCACCATCTTCCCCAGCAGTCGCATGCATAGGCGAATAGTCGGCTTCTTTTTGCCTAAGACTATTTGAATCGTTTGAATCAACGACCTGATCTTCTCTTGAGGTAAAAATACCCTCTGGCATTCTGTATCTAACCGAAAGCCTAGATATTCCAACTGTCTTGTGGGTTGTAACCTTGATTTTTCTTGGTTCACAATCCACCCGAACTCTTCTAGATGCCGCACTGTGCGGACTACTGCATGATTGAGGTTGGAAGCTGAACTGTCGATAACCAGGAGATCGTCCAGGTATGCTAGGACCAAGATGCCTTCTGTCCTTAGGACGGCTAGTACCGGGGCTAACACCTTTGTGAATACCCGTGGAGCTGTTGCCAACCCGAAAGGGAGGGCTACAAACTGGTAATGACTTTGGTTTATCGTAAAACGAAGAAACTTGTGATGTGCTGGGTAAATCGGCACATGCAGATATGCATCCTTTATGTCTATAGATGCTAGAAAGTCGCCCTGATGTAGGCTGGCTGTCACTGAACGTATGGAGTCCATACGAAAGGTCTGAATCCTTAGAAAGCGATTTAGGCGTTTGAGGTCTAATATAGGCCTGACGTCGCCATTTGGTTTTGGTATAACAAAAAGGTTGGAGTAGAATCCCAGACCCCTTTCTTGGGTTGGTACTTCTACAATTACTCCTTGGAGCAAGAGGCGATCCAACGCCTTTACAAGAGAGGCCCTCTTTAACGGGTCGCTTGAAAGACTTGACCCCTGAAAATGAGGAGGGGGGATTTCTCGAAACTCTAGTTTGTAGCCTGAGGCTACTACGGACCGAACCCAAGAGTCGGGAATTCTGGCCTTCCAGACTTCGGAGAAAAACTGAAGTCTTCCCCCCACCCAAGAGAGTGGGGGCGCCCCTTCATGAATCTGATTTGATGACTGGTTTAGCCGGCTTGCGAGACCAGGGCCTCTTGTTTGCCGCGGCTTGTCCCTGTGGGCGGCTATTAACTGCTGACCGCCCGGGAGGCCGTCGATACTGACGGGAAGTCGAAGGGGCCGAGCCTGCAATGGCCTGTCGTTTAAACGTGGGCCCACGCGGTCTTTTCTTGACCGGTAAGGAAGTACTTTTTCCACTTGATATGGTGTGGATATATTTATCTAGGTCTTCCCCGAATAGTCTTCCCCCATGAAAGGGAAACCCTGCTAAAAGCTTTTTGCAGGGTGCCTCTGCTGACCAGTTCTTTAGCCACAAAAGACGACGCATGTGAACCATCAGTAGAGATGCACGGGATGCCTGTTGGATGGAGTCCTTAATAGCATCTACTGCAAAGCAGAGAGCCCTAGGGAATTCTGCTAATTCATGAGTATGCTGAGCCGGCATGTCCTTTAATATATGTTTTGCCTGATCCTTCAGGGCCTGACAAACACCAATGGCTGCTACTGCTGGCTGAACCATGGCACCTACTGAGGTGAAAGCTGCTTTCAGTAGGGTCTCGAATTTCTTGTCGACCGGATCCTTGAACATATGGACATTTTCAACCGGACAAGTCAGGGATTTATTCACGCAGGAAATGGCTGCGTCCACTGTAGGGAGAGTCCATTTCTTTACATATTCCTCTTCCATAGGGTAGAGAATAGAGAATCTTTTAGGAGGGACAAAGATTCTATCAGGTCGAGCCCAATCCTGGTAAATCACGTTCCGCAGAAGGGGGTGCATTGGAAAAGATGCACCAGTTAATGGAGCCTTTAAAGACCCCAATGAGGATACCTCCGGGGCTACTAGTTCTGGCACTGGAAGTTTAAAGGCAGTGCGAACCATATCTGTCAAAGACTGGATCCACAGGCCCTCCGCTTGAGAGGCCGAAAAATATTCATCTATAGTGGAATTTTCCCTGTCTGAACCGTCGGGACTTGGGTCTGCCTGATCCCCTTGTGGGTCCCGTTCCTCTGAAGAGGAGACCTCCGCATCTGAAAACCCCACACTGGGTGAGGGGGATCTAGCCCGCTTGCTACTTGGGCAAGGACGGGAAAACAACGCAGTTAACCTTTTCTCTAGCCCACACATGGTGGCTGCTAGCATTTCTTCCGTCACGTAAACGGGAATGGGTGGATCGGGGGCCGCCTCTGCCCCCAGCACCCCCAATGGCTCTTGTACTATGCCACTCGGTGTCCTGACTGGCGAGGGTGGGGCCGTAGAAGCCTGGCCCAAATCCTCTGACCCCGATGGAGACCCCTTTTGCTTTTTGGTACCTTTAGCAGCCTTGGCTGGTCCAGATCCCTTTGGAGCCATTGTACAACCTTGGGTCACCCCTATAGCCAACACCTGACTGTTGTAGCTAGGAATAACCAATATGAGGGCAGGTATGAGAAAAATGAAAAATAACTAATTTCTCTCTTTTTCTTTTATATTTCTCTTTTTTTTTTTTTTTTTTTCGAAAAAATTTTTTTTTTTTTTTTTTACCCGCCTGGGAGGTGACAATACCGAGGAAGCCTGTGAGTATTGACACACCAATGCCCGTTAGCCAGAGTCCAAGGTAGACTCAGATACTGCTGGATCTAAGGCTGAGTCCCTTTAAGCAAAAAAACTTTTTATTTTTTTTTTTTTTTCTGGTCAATAGTGGACCTAAGTCCTAGACCTGAAGATCCACAAAACCGCCACTAGGTGTCCCTGTGTGGCCAAAAGACCCAGCTGCACGCTCTGTATCCTTTCTTCCTCTGCCTCCAGGAGGGAAAGACCAGCCAGAGAAAAGTTTTTCCTTTATACAGACCCTGACGCTGCTGGCCCGCCCCCCCGACGCACGCCGACGCTATAAAAGGCGGCATGCACGCGCGCGCGTATGCGCGCGCACACACGCGCGCACGATCGCGCGCACGATCGCGCGCACCACGCTGAACCCACATGGAGGAAGCAGAGCAGAGGAACAACATGGACCAGCGTTATGCAGCACCAACAGACACCAGGTAAGCACTAATCTTATTGTAGTGCACACACAGCGAGGAAGCTGTCCCCATGGGCTTCCTAAGAAACAGGAGTTTTTTTACCAGCAATTTCCTCTTTAAAACATGTGGGGTTGCAGTATCAGTGTTAACAGGCAGACCTGGGGTGAGTAGCAAATATATAACTTACACAAGTATACATATATTTACATATTATCTGGGTAAACATTATAATCCCATCCTGCCTCAACAGACATAGTGGAGATAGTGGCTGATGCACAAGCATACTGTTAGCCAACCCAGAACCCCCAGGGGGATACCTACTGTCGAACCAAGTCCCGCAGGTTCCCTCTTACCTGCTCCACGCCGCAGGGTATTGCAAAATGCAAGAGGCCCAGCCTTCCCCCATCTCCGTGGGTATTGTCTTGGACCTTCAGGGACCGGGGTCCTGTGTTAAGGAACCCACACCCCTGGACCTATATAGCATCCTGGCATCAGTAGCGTTTAGTTCTTGGAAGAGACTAAGGCACTGGAGCCCAGAATCCAGCCCTCCAAGGAGAGGCATTATAGGCACAACCCCACTCCAGCAGGGCCCGGGTACCGTACATCTTGGCTCTGAAGCACTTCGGACGGATCCGGCTAGCTATCCTGGGTCCCGAGACCTCCGAGGGACAGCTAGACGTGACCAACACCTAAGACACTGGCGAAAAAACTAAAGCACTCTCAGTGGGAGGGGGTTATATAGGGAGGAACTTCCTGTGAAGTTGATTACACCAGTGTCCACACCTGAAGGTACTCCATATGTAATGACTATGCGCTCTGTGTCCCATGATGTACGATCAAGAAAAAATCTTTCTGCTACACCCAATTTGTTTTAATGGATTATATAGAAAAACTGTCAAATTTCTTTCTAATAAATAGAGCTATGGTACAGTTATTTTTGAAGATAGTGGAGTGGTAAAATATGTAGTGTAAAATAAATATGTATAGGAGAGTCATGTTATATTTCTAACTTAATGAAGAGATTATCATGTTTATACTGTAATAGTTATTAGCAGGGCTTTTTATCATGATTATCTATTATACTGTAATAGTTATTAGCAGGGCTTTTTTTCTCTCAGAGAATAAGTGTTGGAACTCAATCATGCCCCCCCCCCCCCCATGCTGCATCAAATAGTGGGTGTGGCCAAATTGCACAGTAAGTAGGAGGATCAAAAAGGGCATTGTTAAATACCAGGAGCGTGTTAAGTACAGAGTGCAAGGTTCAGGAGTACAGTGCGTACAGAGTGCAGAATTCAGGAGTGCGGTATGTGCAGAGTTCAGGAGTACAGTACATACAGATTGCAGGGTTCAGGAGTACAGTATGTGCAGAGTTCAGGAGTACACTACATACAGAATGCAGAGTTTGGAAGTTCACTACCTACAGAGTGCAGGGTTTAGGAGTGCAGTACGTACAGAGTGCAGGGTTTAGGAGTACAGTACTACAGGGTTCAGAAGTGCACTACGTATAGAGTGCAGAGTTTGGAAGTGCACTACATACAAAGTGCAGAGTTCAGGAGTGTAGTATGTACAAAGTGCAGAGAGTGTGGTATGTACAAAGTGCATGGTTCAGGAGTGCACTACATACAGAGTACAAGGTTAAAGTTGTCAAGTCTCATGGTTTTTCACCTTCTGTGCAGCAGCAGCCCCCCAGACCCATCCTTTTTCTTACCTGAACCCGATCATTCCAGCAATGAGAACAAACCCAGGAGCTCCAGACACTGTTTCGTATCCTCATTGGAGAGATTGATAGAATGGCTCCCCCTGCTGTCCATAAAACCCAGCGACACAGGAGCTGGGGGGCGGGTCTGAATTCTGCTGTCTATGTCAATGGATGCAGCAGGACTCAGAGGCGTTACCACATGAGTGCCCCAATGGAAAGTGGCTCTCCGAGGGGGCACTTGATGAAGAGGAGGAGCCAGGAGCGCTGCTAGGACACCACAGAAAAGAGGATCGGGGCCGCTCTGTGCAAAACATCTGCACAGAGCAGGTTAGTATGACATGTTTGTTATTTTTTTTTTTAAATTAACCTTTACAATCACTTTCCGGCGAAAAAATAAAAATAAAAGTCAGCAGCTACAAAAAGTGTACAAGTGACACTCACCTGTCCTACGGTCCAGCGATGCGGGTGTACAAAGCCCTGCTTCTCTCCCTGGAAACCGGCATCACTACTGTGAGTGCCCGAGTGTGGTTGCACAGCACGCGCTACACATGCGCAAGCCACGTTGTGATTTGTCGGGCAATCTTCTGGGACTTGTGATGTGTCCCAGAACATTGCAGGGAGGGACGAGGAGAGGTGAACTTCTTTCGCGGTGCCGCAGTCCCCCCTGAGGAAGTGGGAGCTGGATGCCTCTAAAAATAGGGTATCCCCCCCCCCCCAAAAGAAATGACATGCCAAATGTGGCATGTCAGGGGGTCACTTAAAGCGGAATTTCCATTTTTGTGTTCTACATACAGAGTGCAGGGTTCAGGGATGTATACCCCTTGCCCCCTCCTCTGCTGTCATATGAATGTGCAGGGCAGGGAGGGTTCCATGAGCGTCTCTGGGAGAGCAGCGCTTTTACTCTAAATATAGAAGCTGGGCTTCTATGTTTACAGGTGACAATAGTGAGCAGCAAACATGGGGCCATCACTGCAATGTTGTATTTTTAGGGATCTGTATTGAAGTTAAGAAGCCAGATAGGATATAGTAATCCTAATGTATATCAAAAGCCTATTTTGTTCATTTTGGATAGAGTTGGGGAGGTTTAAAAGCAATGTTTTTTTTTGCCATCTGTGTCAAATTAGGGAAAACTGAACCTGCCACATATAGGTATGTGGCTTTCATTTGAATGGGCTGTTAAATGTAATACATGTCAATTGGCGACAATGTGTTCTGGTGTGAATTGCTTTTCTTTTATCTCTTCCCGGTCGTTTGAGATATTCTCTGTATGGCCTGCTGGGCCTTGCACAGTCACTGCTTCAAAAGTTCTCCAGCTGCGCACTGCTTCTGTTGTGCACCACAATCTCCATTCCTTCATATAGTAGGGCAGTAAATGATATGTTCCAATAGTGGATGACCTTTTCATAGATATGAATGGAGACATTACAGCAGGGATGCCCAACCAGTGGCCCAGAAGTCACATGTGGCCCGCAGAGGCTTCTGATGTGGCCCGCAACCTCCTGCTCTGGGATGGAATAGAATAGAATACTGTTATTAAAGGTCAGTTTATTACTAAAATCACTGTGTATATATGGGCTTATCTGTTCTGCAGTGGTTACTGGGCTGCTTTCAAACTGATCCACAGGTGCAGAGCAGTGGACCTGCGGGTTTCCTGCACTGAGCCATAGACTTCTGTTATTACCTGCGAGTTTGGTGAGCTTTCTGAAAGTGCACCAAACCTGCAGAATATATAATAGAAGTCCATTGCAAAGTACAGAAAAGCGAAAGGTACACTGCGTTGCACCTGTGGTGAGGGTAAACCACAGCGCATCAGTGTGAAAGCAGCCATGGGCCCCTTTCACACTGTCAATCCGACCCAATTAAATCCTCTATTCACCTCTAAGGAGTGGCAGATTTAAACCGACTTGTGTCCTACCTTCAATCCAATCCGGAAAAAAAAGAATATAGTGCACTGTGTCCGCTCTGTATATGCCGAGTGGACACGGTCCTGCCATCCCCCCACTTGACTCATTGTGGCCCGGGACCAGTTACCAGGTCAGTTAAGTGGCCCTCGCGCTTCAAAAGGTTTGGCACCCATGCATTACAGTAACTACCTTGACAGAGATTTTTTCTGATTGGCTAACATGGTTATCTTTTGTTCTTTCTTAGTTTTGGATCCCATGCAGCGTTTTACAGATATAAAACAAGTACCAGCAAAAGCCTTCCACTTTTCTACATTTATGATTCCTATTTGACACCACCTGAGTCCTGGGCGAACTTGCTCACTGTGACTGGTTCCCATTCAGTTCGTAACACCGCCTATGATGCAGTCTTCATTGGCTTGTTGGTAGAGGAAGGACATAAGCATGATATCCTAACAGCTGGTTTTGATGGCATTTACACATACTTCGCCTCCAATGGATTCTCTTTTGGTTCCTCGCATCAGAACTGGAAAACGATCAAAAGTTTTTGTGACACCAACAATCTTATGTTTATTCCAAGTGTTGGACCTGGGTACATAGACACCAGCATCAGACCGTGGAACAACCACAACACCAGGAATAGAGTCAATGGAAAGTATTATGAGACTGCTCTACAGGCTGCTCTCACTGTTCGTCCAGAAATAGTGTCTATCACATCCTTCAATGAGTGGCACGAAGGAACCCAAATTGAGAAAGCTGTGCCAAAGAAAACAGCAACTCGTCTCTATCTAGACTACCTGCCCCACCAGTCAGATCTCTACCTTGTTCTTACAAGGAAATGGGCAGAACATTTTAACAAGGAGAAAGAGCAATGGCTTATGTGAGCCCACAGAATGGAAAATGTCATCAGAACTAAAGGAACTAAAGCATCTCAATAGTACCTGTTTAAAGTATCAGGTATGCTCTAGAGAAGATGCTGAGGTACAATGTACCAAAAATGACCAAAATTTTATTTTGCCAATGCTGGTTGGCAGCAATGCTGCTTTGCTTTTTCTTCTCATTAGGGCATTTTGTTCTCATCACAGGGTAAAATAGTGCCTGAAAGTTTTTAGAGAGAACCTGTCATCTTTTACAAACCTTAAGTACATAGTGCCTAGTGTCTAAGTTTTCCCCCACCCAATAACAATGAGTACCAAAAGTCCTAACATCTATCTACAAAGGTCACTGGCAGTGAAGAAGAATGCAATGGCTCAAACTGAAGATAGAGAAGAATGTTTTAAAGGAATTGGAAAGGTTTGTGTTTTACTTTCTAAATAGGTTCTTTTAACCACTAGAGGGCCGCGCTATAGACGAAAGACGTCCACAGCGCGGCTCCCAAGTGTCGGGTGGACATCTTTGGACGTCTTGTTGTTTACATTCCCCGTGCGCGCCGCTGGGGGGCGCGCAGCTGGGAAACACTGTGCATGTCGCGTCGCTCTGAAGCCGATGCGTGTGCCTGGCGGCCGCGGTGTCCGCCAGGTACCCGCGATCGGCAGTGACACAGCAGGGACGTGGAGCTCTGTGTGTAAACACAGAGCTCTACGTCCTGTCAGGGAGAGGAGACAGATGCTGTGTCCCTTGTTCATAGGGACACAGCATCGGTCACCTCCCCCAGTCAGTCCCCCTCCCCCCACAGTAAGAACACACCCAGGGAATACATTTAACCCCTTCCATGCCCCCTAGTATTAACCCCTTCACTGCCAGTCACATTTATACAGTATTTAGTGCATTTTTATAGCACTGATCGCTGTATAAATGTGAATGGTCCCAAAATTGTGTCAAAAGTGTCCGATACGTCCACCGCAATATCGCAGGCCTGACAAAAAAAATCGCAGATTGCCACCATTACTAGTAAAAACAATAAAAATCATATATCTATCCCCTATTTTGTAAACGCTATAACTTTTGCGCAAACCAATCAATATACATCTTTTTTTTAACAAAAATATGTAGAAGAATACGTATATCAGCCTAAACCAAGGAAATTTTTTATGTAAAAACATTGGGATATTATAACAAAAAGTAAAAAATATTGTGTTTTTTTTTTCAAAATGTTCTGTCTTTTTTTGTTTATAGCGCAAAAAATAAAAATCGCAGAGATGATCAAATACCACCAAAAGAAAGCTCGATTTGTGGGAGGAAAGTAATAAAAATATAATTTGGGTACAGTGTTGTATGACCGCGCAATTGTCATTCAAAATGCGTCAGCGCTGAAAGCTGAAAATTGGTCTGGGCACGAAGGGGGTTTAAGTGCCCAGTAATGAAATGGTTAAGCTAGTGCATTGTTGGTTCACTTACCTTAATGTAAATGTTTTTTTTTTTCTTTGTTTTCTTTGTCTGAATTTCTCACTTCCTGGTTCTCCTCAGTAAGGTGTTCAGTAAGCTGTTCTGACTGGCTTTCCACCGCAGGCTTACTGAGGAGGAACATGAAATGAGAAATTCAAGCAAAGAAAAAAAACATTTAGAAGGGAAATGGAAGGAAAAGGTTAGTGAACCAACAATACACTAGCTTAAAGGAACCTATTTAGAAAATAAAAGACGAACCTTTACAACCCCTTTAATGTCCAGAACACAAACAGGCTTACAAGGCAATTGAGATGCAAATAAAGTAAAGTAAATTGAGTTTACTAGGCTCTATGTACTCTTAAGGTTTGTAAAGAGATCACTTTTTTTTAAATCGTCAATAAATAAATAACTGGCAGCTAAGCAGATTAAAACATGTAAGTGAGGTTGTATTGCTCCTATTTCGATTTTTAAAGGATACATAAAAAAAATAAAAAATAAAAAAATAAACATTTATGCAAGGATGTCCTATATGAATATTACAAAGTCCCCTCTGTTACATTGTTAATGACCATGACAAATACACAACAAATGATCATTTGACCCTCTATAAACAAAGAGTATATGCAAGATTGTATAGAATTTGGCAATGATTTTTCATACAGTATATTGTGAAAATGAAAATTTCAGGCAAGTGCTTTATTTTCCACCATGCAAAAGGTCATTCTCTTTGTAGGATAATCACGTTTGCCAACATAGGTGATACCCTATTCTGCGGATTACAGCAAATAACCAGTTTAATGTATCTGCTCCTGATCAAAAATTTAACAGAAGCAGATTAGGGGATTCCTATTTAACCAAAACATTTTATTACAGATTAACTGACCTTCCAAAACTTTACTTTACAACATGTTGCTGATGTAGTAAACAGACATGAAATAAAGTTGGATTTATCAGAATACATAGTCATTCTTTTTATGGTTATGCCTCAACCAAGGTGCAATAAAAGGTCAATCCATCCAAAAGTTATATTTTACTTTTTTAGATGCTGAAGTGGTTGTAAACCCTCACATACCCAGTGAAGTGACTGGCCTCAGGTGATGCACAGAGAGGAAACAAATCCTCCTACATAAGGTGTAGCAGGCTACATATGTACCTGTTAATCTGCAGTCTTCTCTTCTCTACATCTGTTCAAAGTCCAGAATTTTTTAAAGCTCCTCTGAGCTGTCAGAAAACAGGTGGCGGTGAGCTAAAATTACACACTGCAGAGCTCTGTGAGGAGAGCTCTGAGGCTGTGTACACACGGCAGAGAACCTCGACGGGCAGAACTCATCGTTCCGCCCGTTGAGGTTCCCTGCCGGCCGTCGAAATCGGCGATCCGCCCGTCGGGAATGGCAACCAGCCATTCTTCCAGGCGGGCCGTCGAGCAAATAGAGAGCGTGCTCTCTATTTCTGCTCGACGGGCTTCCCGACGGGAAGCTCGCCGAGAGTGTACACACGGCAGAGGTCCTCGCTGGAATGCAGCTTCCAGCGAGGTTCTCGCTGGTTTCCAGCGAGAACCTCGGTCGTGTGTACACGGCCTTAGAGCTGATTGGAGGGAAATGACACAGCCACCCTTCACACAGCTCACAGTAACAGAGCTGAGTCTGTCAATCAAAGGCTGTGCTGGAGATCCCACCCCTGTCACTTTTTTTCTCTTGGTGTCAGGAAAACTTGTCAGAAGAGACAGATATCAGAGAAACGAGGCAGCGTGACACTTAGAAATTGATTTACTATAACTAGAGAGTGCATAATCTGGTGCAGCTGTGCATGGTAGCCAATCAGCTTCTAACTTGAGCTTGTTCATTTAAGCTTTGATTTAAAAAAAAAATGGAAGCTGATTGGTTTCTATGCAGAGCTGGACCCAATTTTGCACTCTCCAGTTTTAGGACTCTGAATTAAGACACTATACAGATATGCTTTGTTCATATTTCATGTCTGAGGTATACAACTACTGTAACCACTTGTCGACCGCCGCACGCACTTATACTTCGACAAAATGGGCACAAGGACGTAAATATGTCCCCCTTTAGGCAATGTGGACGTACACACGCCGCAAGCTCCGTGAGCCTGACCGTGGGTCTCGCCGGACTTGATTGCCTCGGGGATACCTGCGTTCGTCTCACGGTGAGGAAGAATAGGGAGATGCTAAAGTAAACAATCATCTACCCGCTCTGTGACAATGACACTAATCACCACTTCCTGTAATCGGAAGTGGTGATCACTGTCTTGTCACACACAGCCCATCCCCCCTACAGTTAGAACACATCTCTAGGCACACTTAACCCCTACAGCACCACCCAGTGGTTAACCCCTTCACTGCCAGTGTCATTTTTACAGTAATCAGTGCATATTTATAGCACTGATCGCTGTAAAAATGACAATGGTCCCAAAAATGTGTCAAAAGTGTCTGATGTGTCTACCATAAAAAATAAAAACCGCAGAGGTGATCAGATACCACCAAAAGAAAGCTCTATTTGTGGGGGAAAAAAGGACGTAAATTTTGTTTGGCAGCCACGTCGCACAACCGCGCAATTGTCAGTTAAAGCAACACAGTGCCGAATCGCAAAACGTGGCCCGGTCTTTGACCAGCAAAATGGTCCGGGGCTTAAGTGGTTAATGTAAATGTGTTAAACCTAAAAGCATCTCTCTTCACTACTGTTCCCAGATCTGCATACCTGACATGATCATTATGAAAGGGGCTCTACCTTTTCTGTGGTATTTATTTCATATTATCGAGAATGGAAAAAAGAAAGACAACATACAAGTCAGTCACCCCACCAGACGGCACCTATACTTTAAAGTGTTTCTACGCAAAACCTTTTTTGTTTTGGATGGAGTGTTGGGAAGGGTTAGACACTCTGTCAAGTTTTTTAGAGTTGTCCTAAGAACATGTAAAGAAGAATCTTCCAATGAACACACCTGTTCTGGGGACAACTGTCTACTAGAGGAATACCCTGCACTTTACACTTCTTGGACAGGGAGTGATCAGAAAATTCCCCAATGGCCAACAGAGAGCAAATAACGAGACAAGAGTTTTAATCCTTCTCCGCTCTAACCAAAACTTTAAAAAAAGGATGTGTTTCTGCATGCATGTTTTTGATGTGTTTTTAATGCAATCCTTTTTTTTTTACTTCATCTTGATTGAGGACATGTGCATTCTGCTGTGTTTTTGATCCAGTTTTCCGCATTCCAACCAGTAAAAATGCAACATGTTCTACTTTTGTTGACTGCACTGGTGTGAACTAGGGTCATTGGACTCCATGTTAAACACCATCCATGCGTTTTTGATGCACAATAAAAACACACTGCATTGCATCTGATGTATACCAGCCGTAAGAGTTACAACAAACACTCCTTTTGGGATAAAGGTTTTATATAAATCATTTAAAGCTGATCATTGTAAATACCCCTGTCAGTAGTAAATGGTCTGTTTCAACCCTGACTGCTACATCTGCAAGACAGCGTGTCCTGTTGAAAAACAACAGCCTTACTGGTCAGATCACCAGGTGGAAATTAAGGGAAGAAATCCTACAAAAAAAAAGGAAATGAATACCGCCATCACATCTAAGAATTGGTAAGCTGCAAAATAATAAATATTTGCTGTTGCGTGTAATATCACTTTAAAGGGGTTGTAAAGGTTCGTTTTTTTGTTTTTGTTTTCTAAATAGGTTCCTTTAAGCTAGTGCATTGTTGGTTCACTTACCTTTCCCTTCAATTTCCCTTCTAAATGTTTTTTTTCTTTGTCTGAATTTCTCACTTCCTGTTTCTCCTCAGAAAGCTTGCCCCCATTATCTGAGCCCTTCTGGCTGGGGGTTAGTCAGCCAGAACAGCTTAATGAGGAGGAACAGGAAGTGAGAAATTCAGACAAAGAAAATAAACATTTAGGGAAATTGAAGGAAAAGGTAAGTGAACTAACAATGCACTAGCTTAAAGGAACCTATTTAGAAAATTAAAACGAGGCGCATGCGCGGAGGCGTCCAAGATGGCCGCTTAAGCCGGGAGCTCCACTCTGCCTCAGCCATCCACCGGCCATAGCAGCGGTTTCACGGCGGTGCAACGACCGGTTTTGGGAGGATTCGACGGGGGAACGGATTCTCGTTACCCCTATGTACAGCAGTAGAGTTCGGAGAGGCCTGGAAGCGAAATACACGGCGCTGGAATTTCAGGCTGAATCCAAGATGGCGGCCACGCCTCAGCCGCAGGTCTCCTATACTGAGGGATGCACTGAAGTGAGGCAAGTACTGTCTACTACAACACTAAACTTCTCCTCACAGTCAGCCCAGGGCACCTCAGGCACCACACCAGGACCAATGGCTACTCTAGAAACCTCAATATTACCCACATTGCCCCTTTATACTAATTCTCCACAGGATTCTGCTGTTCTCCTCAATACTCTTTCCCCCTCAGGAAATGCTGACTTTATGGTCCCTCAGAATGCAGGAGAGTTATTTCAAAAGTTTTCTGAACTACTTGAAAGGGGCCTTGCACAAACAGCTTTGAAAATAACTAATGACATTCGCTCTGACTTTCAGAATTTGGGCTCCAGGATGGAGATAATAGAAAATAAGCTTGACATCACAGTTTCTAGAGCCAACCAAAACACTGAACAAATACAATCTCTTCAAGAGCAACTAGATGTAGCCCTCGGCAGAATAGATGACCTTGAGAATCGTTCCAGAAGGGACAATTTTAGGGTCAGGGGCCTCCCCGAGTCCATAACAGATGTACCCAAAGCTGTCCAGGACCTCATTAAGAGCATGCTTCCCTCTATTGCTCCACATAAGCTAGAGCTGGATAGAGCTCACAGATCTTTGGGCCCTCCGAGGAAGGGCGGCTCTCCCAGGGACATAATTGTAAAACCACATTACTACACTGTGAAGGAGGAGATTATGAAAATCTCACGTCAGCAATCCCGCATTTCTTTCCTTGGTTAAGATATACAAATTTTTGCCGACATCTCCCCTACATCTATACAACGGCGAAGGAAACCATTGTTAGTAATCCTGACGCAGAAGGAAATTAAATATTGGTGGGCATTCCCATTCGCTCTGAAATTCACGTACAAAGGCAAGACCTACACATTCACCACACTTGCTGAGGGAGAAAAAATCCTGCTTGCCCTTCGGTTTATCTCATTGGAGTCAGCAATGGACACTTCAAATTTTCAAGCAGGGTCTTCCAAACGTCCCACCCCGACCAGTCCTATTTCCCCTACATGGAAGATGGTTAAAAGAAGACGCACCAAGGATCCTGCAAAAACCTGATCAGGGGACTGAGACTGTTGATTTCTACTTCTCCCCCGATTAAATACCCTTAGGGTATCTCTGAATTGGGTCTCCCATCTGTGGTTAGGGACTCTTATGTCCTTAAATTTCATCTACAAAATTACTTTTGGCTATGGAAGGCTTTTCTCTGACGCATCCTCTCCCGCTCTGTCCCCCACCCCCCCCACCCCCCCCCTTCCCTTTTTTTTTTATTTTGAGCACTAATATGTTTGGCCCGACCGTATTCTGTATAATTCTATTTTATGAACTGTTATAATTTTGGATTAAGTATGTTTGCTGCAATGCTTAAGTTTTCTTTTGCCTAATCTGAAGGCTGATGGAGGCTGGGGCAGTTGCCGTGCGCCTCTGACCACTACTGGACGGTGGACTATTCACTGTCAAGGGGTGGTCTAGTAGCCCATTCTAGGGGCTACATTAGTGGTTTGAATGACGAGGATGGTAGGATACTTTTTTCCTCCTATTCTCGTTGGTTTACATTAATTATCTTCATGATATGTTTCCATCTCTGTTTTTCTTGTCTTTCTGTTTTTCTCTTCCGTAACCTTCTCTCTTTGATTGTCAGCCTGTTCTTGCAGTACCTTACTCACCACGCCCTGGGTCCACCTGAAGTCTGCAGCCCGTGCTTCCCTCTCTCATGCCTCACATTGTTCAGGGTAAGTGATATGTCGACCGCTTTGTCCTCCCACCATTATGGCTACGTCCAGTAACTCCCCACCTCCTAGTATTTTGAAAGTCGCTTCACATAACGTCCAGGGACTAAACTCCCCCGTTAAGAGAAGGAAGATCTTTCAGTCGTACCACTCCCAGAACATTTCTGTGATTCTTTTACAAGAGACCCATTTTCCAACCAGCTTCACTCCAGCATTTTTGCATGCTCAGTACCCACAATTCTTCTTAGCAAATGCTGAGGACAAAACTAGAGGGGTAGCAATTCTCTTTGCAAAAACCTGTAAATTCAACCACCTTCTAATACATAGAGACCCGAACGGCAGGTTTCTGCTGGTTAAGGGTTTGATAGACGAACAACTAATGTCCTTTATCTCTTACTATGCCCCCAATAGAGGTCAGAAACTCTTTTTCCAGTCTATGTTTACTACCTTGGAACCCCTCCTAGAGGGATCAATAATATACGGAGGCGATTCAAATATAGCTTTTGACCAGAGCCTGGATAAGTCTAGACCTTTGGCCAACAGACTAACCCGCCCAGTCAAAGCCAGCTCCCATATAGCCAAATTGATTTTCCAACAAAATCTTGTAGATATATGGCGGGAACTTAATCCGACAAAAAAAGATTATACCCACTATTCGAACCCACATCGATCATACTCCAGGATTGATCATATTTTAATTTCTGCTAGACATGTCCCCCTGGCAAATAAAGCCATTATCAAGGACACATCACTTTCAGACCACTCGATGGTAATCTGCTCAATACAAACACAAAATACAGACTCCCCCAAATCACACTAGAAATTAAATGAGTCCCTTCTTGGTAATCCTAACGTAGTCTCAGAGATCAACAAAACAATAGAAGAATACTTCACGTTAAGTGATGTCGATGGAACCTCGGCTGAAATTCTATGGGCTGCCCACAAAACTGTTGTCCGCGGTAAACTAATTCAAATAGCCTCTAAACGTAAAAAGGAAAAGAACGCGGAAATAGCTAAACTTGAAAAGGAGTTTACGCTATTGCGCAAGGAACATAAGAAGGACCAGAAGAAAGTCCAGGTCGCACAGCTTGATACAGCCCGGCTGGCGTTAAATTTATCGCTTACTGTCAGGGCCGAAAAATCTTTAAATTGGAGTAACGCAAGATTTTATTTACAGAAAGATAGGATGAATACAATGCTGGCCACTAGACTCTCACCGAGGTTCCGTACGTTTGCACTCCCCAAAATCAGAACAGGAGATGGGACCACTACTCTAAGCGCATTTTGCACGCATTTGAAACTTTCTATTCCTCCCTGTAGTCAGGTACAACCAGACAATCCGAAATTAAATCCTTTTTAGACCAGCTAACAATCCCATCCCTACAGAAATGCCATATTGAATTAATGGAAGCCCCAGTTTCAGTTGACGAAACGTTGGAAGTAATCAGAAACCTAAAGGGGGGTTCAGCACCAGGACCTGACGACCTCTCAACGCCATATTATAAAACCTTTGCTGAAACCTTAGGCCCCCACCTCACAAAATTCTTTAACTCAAAAAGAGGAGGGGAAAGATTGCATCCACATTTGAACGAGGCTTACATTACGGTTATTCCCAAACCGGACAAGGACCCAGAACTAGTAGAAAATTATAGGCCCATTTCATTAATCAATAATGATCTAAAGATACTGACCAAGATTCTTGCGAACAGAATGAACTCTTTTATACACCTTTATATTCATAAGGACCAGGTTGGCTTCATCCCAGGGAGGCAGGGTCCAGACCAGGTGAGGAGAGAGGTGGACATTCTCTCATTGCTTCAGTCGGGATGGTCTGGGGACCCTTCTCAGGAAGGACTTTTTCTGTCATTGGATCTCCAGAAGGCCTTTGACTCCCTATCTTGGGAGTACCTTTTTGAGATTCTGCAACGGTGGGGCTTTGGAGAATGTTTCCGGGGAATTCTGAAATCTCTTTATTCTGAGCCCAAGGCAAGGGTTAAGTTGCAGGGACATTTCTCTGATCCCATTAGTATTGCAAGGGGTACGAGGCAGGGATGTCCCCTTTCCCCCTTGATCTTTGCAGTAGCAATAGAGACATTGGCTTTAGCCATTCGATCAGAGTCTGACATAAAGGGGGTGATCTGTGGATCTCAAGTCCACAAATGCGCTCTGTTCACGGATGATCTCCTCCTTTTTGTCACCTCTCCCACTACCTCTCTCCCTATCGTCTGTAACTTACTCAAGTCCTTTGGAAAGATCTCAGGTCTTAGGGTCAATTTCGATAAATACCAGGCTCTAAATATTTCCACACGGCCCTCGGTAATCGACTCCCTGAAACCTCATTTTGATTTTAAATGGGCAGATACATCAATTCGTTATTTAGGTATTAATTTGACCCCCAGGATTGAACAGCTTTATCAGGCCAACTTCCCTCCCATGTTCCGTAGATTGGAGACTGATCTTCAGATGTGGGCTCGACTTAAAATTTCATTGGTGGGTAGGATTAATTCAATAAAGATGACCCTCCTGCCTAGATTGCTCTACCTATTCAGATCCCTCCCGATTGCTATCAAGAAGGACCAACTGAAATCATTTCAGAGTAAAATTCTCAAATTTATCTGGGAAGGTAAAGGTTATAGATTGGCCCAAAATGTATTATATGGACCCAAGACACAGGGAGGTCTGGGCCTCCCTAACCTGTTTAAATACTACCAAGCTGCCAGATTGGTCCAACTTTCCTCTATCTACTCTAAATGTGAGAAACCTGACTGGTTGGACATAGAGAGGTTGGCGGTCCCTGACTTGACACTGGAAAACTTACTATGGATACCCCAAAAATCTAGACCGGCGATAATGTCCCCAACACTGTCCCAAGCATTGAAGGTCTGGGATGACCTGAGTCATCTCCCTTCTCTGATTTCAGGAACTAGGCCCCTAACCCGAATTTTCCACAACCCCCAATTTATAGCAGGAATGGACGTTAAAGCATTTCAATAGTGGTTGAACAAGGGGATTTACAGAATAGGAGACTTTCTTCTAGCCACCGGACCACTTTCCCTGGAGCATTGTGTAACTAAGTTGGGTATGCCTGACCACAAAAGGTCTTGATATTTTCTCATCTTCAACTTTGTGTCATTGTTCTGGAATGCTAGTTCTGGTTCCCGTACCTTCACTGAGTATGAGCGCTGGTGCTCTCGGATGAGAGAACACAGAGGGGGAATCTCTACGATATATACATCTCTGTCTGAGGTTTGCACCAAGTTCACATATATGGAGGCATGGGAGAGGGATCTGCAGATGAACTGGGATCTGGAAGAGTGGCACAGGGTGGGAACAAAAGCCTTTAAGGGACTAGTCAATACGTCCCTGATAGAAGCCAATCTAAAAGTCTTGATGAGGTGGTATATGGTCCCTAGCAGGCTGGCTTCAATGTTCCCAACTGCCTCACCACTTTGCTTTCGAGAGTGTCAAGCTCAGGGCACAATGATCCATATTTGGTGGGATTGCCCCAGAATTAGAGGATTTTGGAATAAGATCTTTAGTCTTATTAGAAAGGTCACGGGAGTTCCCTTGGAGAAAACTCCTCAAATTGCATTACTAGGGGCTAATTTCCCCCAGGCTTCTAAACACAGGCAAAGGTTAATAAACTTTATGCTTCTGGGTGCAAAAACTACTTTGGCAGGGGCGTGGAAACAGCCTAAAGTCTCCTATCTTGCAGCCAAAAGGAAGATATCCTGGGTCATGACCCAGGAAAAAATGGTCCGCTCTATTTTGAACACCACTGATTTCTTCAAGGCGTTATGGGAGCCTTGGGCCAGATATATGGGGGTCCCCCTGCTAGCAGGACCTATTTCTCCCTCCTTGAACACCGGATATACAGGCTGACGGTCAACTTAACCCTTTTACGTTCTTTCCTCTCTCATTACTCTACTCTCTATTTTTCTTTGCTTCTTTTTCATTCATACTCCTCCCTGTCCTCGAGCTCACCTTACCAGTTCTTTTGCATGTAATAAGTCGTTTTAGATGTAAGGGTATATGAGGAAAGGAGGATCCCTCCATATTAGTACATAGGATTGCACGGGACTTCTTATTTCCTGATCTATCTTAATAGTAAGATTCTGGACTTTCTCAAGACACTGTAACCAATTGTTGCACCTTGTTGCCTTAGGTTTTTTTTTTTTTTTTATTTATTTTATTTCGTTTTTCTTTAGTTTTTTGCATTTTGTTGTCCTCAGACATCCTTGCGGCACACAGACCCTTTGACTATCAGAAGCCGATCGGATAGTTTGACGACTTTTAGGTCAAGATTTAGGTTTGGGATATGGGTTCCCTTTCGACACAGTTTGTTCCCATTAGGGGTGTCAAACCGGAATTACAGATCTCTTACCTGTTCCATGCTACTCATCTCTTATGGAAATTCATATGCAGACTGTGATAGGCTTATATTTTTCTTACAGAACGTTCGCTTGGGCCTTTGCCCTCATCTTATTTTCTCTTTTTTTTGTTATACTTATTTACAATACTATATCTTATCTCTTTTTTATATATCGCTATCCCCTTTATTGAATGTATTTGGGGAGAGGTATATTACTCTATTTGATGAATTACACTGTATGTATTCCCCTTTTTTTCTTCCCTTTTTTTTTATTTTTTTTGTTGTTGTTCTCTTCTTTATTTTTCTCTCCGCTTCAAGATTGTATTGAAAGCACTGATTGTGTTTTTCTGATATCTATTTAATAAAACTCTTAAACTTGAAAAAAAAAAAAGTGCCAGGCAACATAAAGGTAGCAATCCGTATATGTTTATGTTACAGGAATAAAGAGAGATTTGTTAAAAAAAAAACGAAAAAAACCTTTACAACCCCTTTAAGGAAAAAAACTGCAGGGATGGGGGATAGTTAACATTTTTACCTTACCTCTGTGCTGCTAATTGCAGTGCCTGTCACGATCTTTCTAGTGAGATCCTTAAAGGGGTTGTAAAGACAAAAATATTTTCCTCTTAAATTAAAGTCTGACAGTAGCAGATAAAGTAAAAAGTAATGTTTTGCATTATAACTAGTTTGATAGCTGTTGAAATCGAGCTGTTTTATTCACCTCTGTCACTCCTGAATCGTTATTCTCACTGACTTCCTGGTTTGCGGTGCGCATTCATTCTTGCTACATCACGGCCTAATGGGAACTACAGTTCCCATTAGGCTTAGTCTCCATGCCTGTGAGAGATAAGAGAGCATCTTCACGCAGGGCTGTAGTCATAGGGAGGGGGTGGGCAGATTCTGCTTTCCACCATGCAAAACTGCTGAGGTGCTGGTGGAAAGCAAGAAGAGGATTGACAGGAAATGGCATTTTAAAACCTGGATTACTGTGTTTTGGAGGTCAGAAGGAAAAACGAGGTAAGTGATATTTAAATGCATTAGCTTACAGCAATCAATTGATCTAATAAAAAACGAACCTTTAGTGTTCCTTTAAGAATGCCGAGCAGCTCCAATCTCACAAGAAGATGCTCCTGCACTGCGCTGGAGCATCATCTTACAAGATTTGGAGTACTTAGAATGGAAGGATGGTGACTTCACTGCATTACAGAAGCCAGAGGAAAGGCAAGTATATTAAGTGACTATCTAGAAAAAGTGCTGAACAAAAAGTGCTGAACAACATTCATATAGTGACACATCAATTCCTTAATCCAAGCGATTGATAAATACTATAAACATCCCAAAACAATAATGCATATATCACCACTGTTCAATGAGTACCACCACCAGTCACCCAGCGAGTTCACTTTAGCACTTTGACCTAATATAAGTCACCATGTGCTTGTGAGATGTCCAGGTATTTCCTCCAGATTCCTCCTCAACAATCTCCAATATATATACAGTATATTCAACCAAACCAGCACTCCATCATCAATATCACCCAAAAGGAATAGAAACTACACATTGGAGGTTATTTACAAAAGGCAACTCCCCTTTACACTACAAGTGCACTGTAGATCTGAGGGGTAGATCTGAAATGAGGGGAAGCTCTGCTGATTTTATCATCCAAGCATGGGCAAGCTAAAATGCTGTTTCTTATGTTCCTTCCATGTCCCCCTCGGATCTACAGCGACTGCACTTTCAGTGCAATTTTAAGTGCACTTGTAGTGCAAAGTGGATTTGCCTTTTGTAAATAACCCCCATAGGGGTCAATTCACAAAGCTTTATTTTCAGATTGCGAGTGTTATTTTAACGATTTTGCACGTTATTGAAGCTAGTTCAATTCACTAAACGATTTAACGCTTTGAAAAATCATCAAATAACATTTCCCTACACAGAACCGATATTTTAAGGTGTGGATCCTTATTAAAGAGTCAAATCGTTATTTTAAAGATTCAAAACGTTATTTTAAAGAGTCAAATCGTTAAATATGTACAGAAATGCAATTCACCAAAAAAAATTTGACAGTTATCAATCGTTAAGCAATCGTTAAATTAACACCTCCCTCAGGGTGGCGTTATGACATTTCCCAGGTGATATTTTGTTGTTAGAGGAAGCTTTTGGCGATTTTTGTAGTGTAGTGTAGTGTTGGGCAAGCTAGAACCGTGCTCTATTTGAACTTAAAATTATCCAGAGGCGAAGAAGAACACGTTAGAATGTTGTTCAGATTTATAAACGTGTATTCCGTTCACATACTATTTTGGATGACTTTTATGAAACCCAGGTGATAGCTAAATTCCGATTATCATCTCCCATGATTTATTCTCTGTATGAGGAAATACACATGGCTTTAGAAAAGCACACACTAGAAATTTTACACATCACATGCTCAATCTCCATGTGTATTGCTTGTGTCTCTCTCTCTGTATCTGCTCTTTTCCACATGCAGCTGTTCTCCTCCCCTTCTGCTCCCAGAATGCATCTCTCCAGCATTATTTAACGATCTTAAGAGTTATTTTAACGTCCCAAATGTTAATAATAACGTCTGAGTAGTTAGCATAACGATTGGATAAAGAGTCAGTTGAAAACCATAACGACTATGTTAAATAACGATTATAACTTTCGTGAATACCATGTTTGCTAGCGTTAAATAAGGAGTGCTAATTTAACACCTGAAGAAAACCAATAACGTTTCTCTTTGTGAATTGACCCCATAGTGTTTTGCCACTTTAAAATTACCATAATTTTTAAAAACCTAATAAAATACACTGAAAAAGTTAGCGCACTAATTCTCAATAGTACTCCACCTTAAACATGAATTTTAAATATATAGGGCCAGATTCAGAAAGGACTTACGCCGACGTATCTACTGATACGCCGCGTAAGTCCATGGATGCGCCGTCGTATCTATGCGCCTTATTCTTGAAATAAGATACGCCTGAATTTTGGCTTCATCTGACCGACGTAAGTCTCCTAGGCTGTCGGATATTGGGCGCATATTTACGCTGGCCGCAAGGGGCGCTTCCATAGATTTACGCTTGCATTATGTAAATGAGCAAAATACGCTGATTTACGAACGTACTTGCGCCCATCGCTGTAATCTACGCCGTTTATGTAAGGCGTAAGTCCGGCGTAAAGTTACCCCTGCTATATGAGGCGCAGGTCATGCAAAGGTATTGACGTCAGAACAGCCGTCGAATTTTACGCTGTTTACGTAAGTCATACGCGTAGGTTACGTTCACGTCGTAGGCATTGAGCCGTCGTATCTTAGGGAGTATATGCAACGTGATTCTGAGCATGCGTGCGCATGCGCTGTTTGTTCCGCCATTCTTTTGCATGGGGTCACGCTTAATTTAAATAGATCACGCCCACCTCCTTCCTACTTTGAATTAGGCGGGCTCACGCCGGCCAATTTACGCTATGCCGCAGCAACTTACGGAGCAAGTGCTTTGTGAATACTGTTCTTGCCTCTCTATGTTACATCGGCGTATCGCATATGAGATGCGCTACGCCCGTACAAATATACGCCGCCCTACGTGAATCTGGCCCATACTGTATAGGTACATGTCCCCCTTAAGGGTAAGACCACAGCATCACCAATCAGTTGTATCCAGGCAGATCCTTCCTGGTAATAATGTATGAAACCTTGCACTATAGACTAAATGTGCTAAATAATTAGTAAATCACTCCCCCAGACCCAACGGACGGAAAGAAGGTAGAGTTGTATTTCTTCTATCCCCAGAAAGCACCTACCAAGTACTTCCTATCCCTCCCTCTCTTCTTTCGCGATGCATGGCATTTGTCTGTTTTCTCCCATTTCTCTGAGGATTGCAGCAATTTATCGGCCTCCTGGACCAGTATTGTGCTTTTTCGATGACTTCACTGCCTGGCTACCCTACTTTATCTCCTCTGAAATACCCACTATCATTCTTGGTGACTTCAACATCCATGTCAATGTTAACAGCCCAGCTACAGCTCAACTTCTCAACTTAACTTCATCTTTTGACCTGACACAATGGACACATACTTCCACCCACTCCAATGGTAATACCCTCAACCTTGTATTCTCCCATCTCAGCAATCCTGGCAACCTCACCAACACCCCCTTTCCTCTCTCTGATCACAACCTCATCAGTTTCACTGTATCCTTGCCTCCAACTACCCAAGCAGCAAACATTTACTTGTAGGAAATGTCACCACTTTAACCCTTCTCTTCTCAATTCTGCTACTGCTACTGACCACCTATATGCCATAATCCCTGTCCTGTCCTGACCTAGCCAGCTTGGTCTACAACAGTTCCCTCTCATAATCACTGGATGCACTTGCTCCTCTAGCTACATGCAGAATCAGGTCCCGACTATTACAACCCTGGCAAACTGATAACACTAGAAATCTCAAGAGACATTGCTATGTTCTTAAACGACTGTTGCGTAAAACCTAATGCCTGCAAGAGTTCACTCTATACAAATCTGCCCTCCTGACACATAATTCCGGCCTCCATGCTGCCAAACAAGCCTACTTTGTCTCTCTCATTAATGGAAAAGGAGAAAATCAACTGCGCTAAGGTGATATAGAAAAAAACAATAGTGAGCAAAGCAACAAGGTGCTTGTGGTCTAGAGTGACTAAAAAGTCAAGGGAAGCTGCACCTGACTGTAGTAACAAACACAGTAAAACAAATGGCAAAAAAACAGGATGCGCTAAAATATGAAAGAACAAACAAAATTACTGTCCAGAAATGATAGTCATAAGACTAATGAAACAAACCAAATAAATGTCCATAAGTGGTAATCCAAGGACTAATGTCCAACTGATCCTATCCGGACCAGAATGAATCTCATAGCAAGTTCTTGAAAAAAACACCAGTGAAGAAATTGTGATATTAACAATAAACGTGGTGACATTCAATGGGTAGTGCTGATAGTAGATCCTCCACCTTGCAGAAAACAGTAACTGCTTACCAGAAATCCGGTGGTCTCTTAATGAAAAGAAGACCCCAGATCGCATATGTATATCCACTGGAGGGAGGTAGTGAGGCCAGGTCAATTGTCAATCCCCTTCAGGCTGCTCAGTGCTTCAGGGTTTCATCCAAGCATAACTGGGATGCACAGTCCACTGTGCTTAATTTAGTGGAAAGTTAGGTGATCCTTGAACACATTTACTTGTAATGCTGCTGCCAGTCACACACAAAAAGCCTGGCTGAAGCTGACTTGTCCAGCTGCCTTTGCTTCATGGAGTGAGGCCTCTCTGACCAGCTGAGGGAAGGAACCAGAGAAATGTATCTTCCCTGTGGGTGCTCTCTCATTAATACCTTGTGATCCAGTCCCCGTCGGCTCTTCTCAACCTTTAACTCGCAGCCTTGTCCCCCACTCCTTCTACCCACTAACTCACTCACTGCCCAAGAGATTGGCAATCACTTCAAAGACATTATTGATGCAATACGTGAAACCACCTCCATTGTGCGTACATCTTCCCCACTCAACATACCTTGCCTAACAGCACAGTCAACACTCTCCTCTTTTGAACTGGCCACTACTGAAGGTTACAAAACTTTTCTCAGATGCCAACCTAACCAATTGTCCCCTGGATTCTGTTCCCTCACAACTTCTACGGTCACCCTCTTCTTCTATCTTGTGCTTCCTCACTCACATATTCAATCTCTCCCTCTCTAGTGGCACCTTCCCCTCCCTTCTAAAACATGCGCAGATCACTCCCATACTTTAAAAGCCCTCACTGGACCCTAGAAACCTGAGCAATTTAAGGCAATGAGACCCATCTCATTGCTCCCATTCACCTCTAAGCTTTTAGAACACTTAGTCTACAACCGTCTTAGCTCCTACCTCAGTGAAAATAACCTTCTTAACCCCTTACAGTCTGGCTTTCGCTCGCAGCACTCCACAGTAACTGTCTAACTAAAACTCACCAATGCTTTACTAACTAGAGAAAAAATTAAATATTGTGTATATTATGTGAATAGGTGTAACCTATCCCAATATAGGCATCAATCTCATTGCAAACGAATTGGTACACCTATTATGAAATAAGTGATCAAATAAGTAAACAAATATATATGTGGATTATATATTGATTGACAATGTGCTGTGAACCATAAATTAAACAATGACACACTGTAAAACATAAAAAGTGCTCCGTGCTCAAAATCTTCCAAGTGATAAGATTCACCTTCACCAATAAGTACACCTCAAGTGGGGATGGATGGCTCCTTACCAGATGATGTTGACCTATTAGTTAAAATAAGGTCAATAGAGCTTAGGTATCAGCTACTTCCCATGGAGATTCCAATACAAATGGCAGATGATTGCGGATATCATAAAGGAAAGAAAACAGCTCCCATAGTGTAAAACTATTTAATTGTAGTAATAGATAAAAAATCACAGTGCCAAGTGGCCTCTTACTTGAATAAGTGCCCGTATCCCGGCACTGAGGCTGTGAGCTTGAATAAATATGGAGAGAGGTAGAATGCCGGCGTGCGTTTCACTGCTGACAGCTAGGAAACCAGAGAACCGGATGTTGTTGGTCAATGCGTGACCAGGTACCGCCTCGACGTACGTTTCGATATTGTCTCCATCAGGAAGCGTACCTGGTGCACGCTATGGGCTATTGATATAGGTCTGTCAATCAAAAGATGGGAGGGGCAATTCGATAGAACAACAGCCTCTGTTCCGGTTACGGCAGCCATATTTAAAATTGCGATGTACAATCGTAACGGCAGATTCAAAAACACGATCGTAACAAATTCGATATACAATCGTAACGGCAGATTCAAAACAATATTAACAAACTCAAATGACAAACGTATCCACAGATGATGTATCGAATACACATAAAAGTCCATAGATACAAATGAGTGATGTCTGTCTCCGATCTACAATTTTGAATAGAAGCAGATATGCATATACATACAGAATAGAAATGCATGAATACTAATGGGTAGTGTCTACCTCCAGTATGAATGGAAACAGACCATTCGCATATACTGCTAATGTGTTTTTTATTATTATTATTAAAACCAACTTAAAATAAATTAAAATATATATAAAATGTTTTAAAATATATATTTTAAAATTTAGATGGGCAATGCTGGACCTAAACATTTGAATTAAGATGACCCACCCCTCATTACTCATCAGTCAAAAAACAATTGAGGTCCAGCTCTATGTTGAGGCCCTGGGGCCTCATCGTCCTAAGGCGATGGATCCACTGGGTCTCATTCTGGGATACTGCCTTGGTCAGGTCTGTTCCGCGCCAGTGATTGGTGATCCTATCTATCCCATAAAAAGTTAGTAGACTAGGATCTATATTGTGGTGGAGATCCAAATGTTTTGACACACTATGATCAGAAAAACCTTTTATGATGTTGGCCACATGTTCATTTATTCTAATTTTAAGTTCTCGGGTGGTGCGGCCAACATATTGGAGGTTGCAGGGACATACCAATACATAAGTAACATACCTGGAATGGCACGTGATCAATGGTTTAATAGTGTATTCCTGGTTGGTTACACTAGATTTGAATTTGGTAACCTTTTTTCCTTGCCTTTTAGTCTTTTTGCATGATCTACATCGAGTGCAGTAATGAAAATTGGACCCATCAAGGAAGGTAAGGGGTTTTGCCGGGGGATCTGGGACATTGGCCGCGACCATATTCCTCAGCCCTGGTGCTCGTCTATATATAAAGGTGGGACGTGTAGGTAGAATTTTGGCCAGATCAGTATCTTTAAGTAGGATTGGCCAATATTCTTTAAATATTTTTTCTATGTTCTTGTATTGCCTGTGATACCCAGACAGAAATGGCACGTCCTCTTTTCTTGGTGGTTTGGTCCTACTTACTAATAGGGCTTGCCTGTCCATATCCAAAACTTCTTTTTGGGCCTTCTGTAGTTTGTTTGGGCAGTAGCCCTTTTCTACAAATTTAGTAGTTAGTACCTCTGACTGTTGTTTATAGTCCACTATATCATTACAGTTTCACCGAATCCGCATAAATTGTCCCTTTGGTATGGCACCCAACCATTTGGGATGATGGCA
Organism: Rana kukunoris; assembly: GCA_029574335.1. Taxonomy (NCBI): domain Eukaryota; kingdom Metazoa; phylum Chordata; class Amphibia; order Anura; family Ranidae; genus Rana; species Rana kukunoris. The sequence continues at coordinate 337,338,095 of CM056050.1, forward strand.
ACTGGAAGTTGGTACATACCCATTGCGGTCGGTTGGCTTGAAGTAAGTCTTAGTGTGGATCTGGTTACCTTGTTTTGTTAAAATGAGGTCCAAATAATGAATTGAGGTCTTGCTGAATTCAGCGGTGAAGCTGAGACCGTAGTCATTATTATTCATTTTGGCTAGAAATTGTTCTAAGGAGAGTTGAGACCCCTCCCATAGGAGTACAATATTGTCTATATACCTCCGGTAGTAAACTAGAGAAGTGACATTTTCTCTGTGAATAGTTTCTTCCTCCCATCTGTTAAGTACCAGGTTTGCCACACTAGGTGCATACCGAGCCCCCATTGCGACTCCTCTAATCTGCTTATAAAAATTCCCTTGGGCCCAAAAATAATTGTTTCCCATGGCCAATAGGAGTCCCTTAACCAAGAAAGCGACTTGGGCTGGGGGTATTGAAGATTGGAGTTCTAATGCTTGTTGGACTGCTGAAATTGCATCAGGTTGGCGAATGTTGGTATAGAGCGATTCAACATCGACCGTGACCAACCATATATTTTCAGAAACTGTAAATGCTGCTAAGGACTTGATAAGTTCTCTGCTATCCTTCAAATAGGATTTACCTTGAATGACCAAGGGTTGGAGATAAATATCTAGGTACTCTCCCACTCTGGAGTAGAGTGAACCTATTCCACTAACAATAGGCCTCCCAGGTGGGTGAGTTTTATTTTTGTGGATTTTCGGAATTGTGTACAGTACAGGTGTACAAGGTACTTTTGGGACCAGATAGTGTGCCTCTTTTTCAGTGAGGATGGATTGTGTTAAACCATCTTTGACCCAGAGGGTAAGTTCAATTTTAAGTTTACCTAATGGGTCTCCTGAAAGGAGAGAATAAGTATCTGTGGCACTCAGCAGACGTTGGATTTCTCCATAGTAGTCTGTTTTGTTGAGTATTACCACTCCACCACCTTTATCGGCTGGGCGAACTACTATGTTTTTGTTTTTCTCTAAAGCTTTAATTCCATCTGACACCAGGTTGTGATTACTAGTATGTTTTATATTGGAAGATTTGATATCCAAATCTTGAATTTTCCCTTGTACCATATGTTTAAAAACCTCCACATGGTGGTGGGTCCCCTTTTTTGGATTAAAAACTGAACTGTTCTTTAACCCACTATGTTGAAACATTGTGGTATTGGTTTGGGATTCATATGTGGGTTGCTGGGAAAAATGTTTTTTAATATTAAGTTTCCTCACAAATTTTTCCACATCTATGAAAGTCTCAAATTTGTTTAGGTTTTTACTTGGAGCGAATTTTAATCCTTGTGACAATACTGTTAACTCCGCCCGAGATTGGTCAACACCTGCCAGATTAAAAATTCCCTCTCCTAATTGTCCCTGGGTCTTTTTCTTTCTGGTTCCCCCTCTTTTGCCTCTGGGCCTGAATGTTCTTGCTGGGGTTGTGGGGTACTGGTGGGAATTTTGTAGGGCTCGTTCCAGCCCCTCCATTCCCCCCCGGTTGTTGTCCAGAGTTTTGCCTCTAGGGGGTCTAGAGGCATATTGTGGGGGACCTTGGTAATAGTTGGTATAATTATAATCCATTGGACGATTGTCCAATGGGGCATACCTGTTGTGAGTGGGTGCCATATAGGGAGTAGGGTAGTAGTTATTTGGGGGCCCCATTGGGTAGCTACCATGGGGTGGAGGTGGTGGCCCCCTACCTCCCTGTTGAAAAGGTCCTTGGGGTGGAGTTGGTTTTTTGAATTTTTTTGGGGTAGAGGATTTGGCTTTATTTTTATTGGTTGCTAAAGTAACCAAATTTTGTACTTCTGAGTCTCTCTCCATAGAAGATTCTTTGGAACTGCTTGTGTCAGTTTTGATCTGCCACTTGTAGACCAATCATTGTAATCTTTCGTATCTCTATGATATTTTTTAAGTTTTTTATTTTTGATGTTGGTATCATATTTGGTCAAATGAATTTGCAAGGTTTGGGCCCTTTCCAAATACTCTTTGGTTTCCATAAAGGGTGCCATAGACGTTTTAAGATCAATAATATGAGCTTGTGTGATGGCATTTTTTGCCTTGCGTCTTCTAATCATTATTTGCATGAGTTTCTGTTCACATGCGTTAAAGAATTGGAACCATTCATCTGCTAATGTAAGATCTTCTAGACCATCAATGGGGTAAACATCCCATCTGAGTCTCCTGGGTGTTTGATTTTTAAGGATATACATCTCAAAGGATGCTATATCCCACCAAGCCCGAATCTGCTTTTCCATATTGAATTGGAGCTGCCTGAAGCTCTTTTCAAGGTCCAGATTGGGGCTGGGTTGTTGTTGGAATATGTGCTCTATATTGGTTTGACGACTTTCCATAAAATTGAAAATGTCCATGGCTGCGTAGAAAAGGCTACAAGGTAGCCTAGTGATAAAGGTAATGTGTGGGAAATCTCGCGCCAATGAGGGGGAGGGGTGATGAAAATAAGTAATAAATCTGCTCCCTAGATAATACAGAGTGCTGAATTATAACTATTGTATGCGTGGGAAAGGGGCGCTAGAGAAAAAATTTAATATTGTGTATATTATGTGAATAGGTGTAACCTAAACTTAAAAAATATCATAGAGATACGAAAGATTACAATGATTCTAAGGTCTACAAGTGGCAGATCAAAACTGACACAAGCAGTTCCAAAGAATCTTCTATGGAGAGAGACTCAGAAGTACAAAATTTGGTTACTTTAGCAACCAATAAAAATAAAGCCAAATCCTCTACCCCAAAAAAATTCAAAAAACCAACTCCACCCCAAGGACCTTTTCAACAGGGAGGTAGGGGGCCACCACCTCCACCCCATGGTAGCTACCCAATGGGGCCCCCAAATAACTACTACCCTACTCCCTATATGGCACCCACTCACAACAGGTATGCCCCATTGGACAATCGTCCAATGGATTATAATTATACCAACTATTACCAAGGTCCCCCACAATATGCCTCTAGACCCCCTAGAGGCAAACCTAGGGGTAATCATAGAGGCAAACAACATTCACAAAACTCTGGACAACAACCGGGGGGGGAATGGAGGGGCTGGAACGAGCCCTACAAAATTCCCACCAGTACCCCACAACCCCAGCAAGAACATTCAGGCCCAGAGGCAAAAGAGGGGGAAGCAGAAAGAAAAAGACCCAGGGACAATTAGGAGAGGGAATTTTTAATCTGGCAGGTGTTGACCTATCTCGGGCGGAGTTAACAGTATTGTCACAAGGATTAAAATTCGCTCCAAGTAAAAACCTAAACAAATTTGAGACTTTCATAGATGTGGAAAAATTTGTGAGGAAACTTAATATTAAAAAACATTTTTCCCAGCAACCCACATATGAATCCCAAACCAATACCACAATGTTTCAACATAGTGGGTTAAAGAACAGTTCAGTTTTTAATCCAAAAAAGGGGACCCACCACCATGTGGAGGTTTTTAAACATATGGTACATGGGAAAATTCAAGATTTGGACATCAAATCTTCCAATATAAAACATACTAGTAATCACAACCTGGTGTCAGATGGAATTAAAGCTTTAGAGAAAAACAAAAACATAGTAGTTCGCCCAGCCGATAAAGGTGGTGGAGTGGTAATACTCAACAAAACAGACTACTATGGAGAAATCCAACGTCTGCTGAGTGCCACAGATACTTATTCTCTCCTTTCAGGAGACCCATTAGGTAAACTTAAAATTGAACTTACCCTTTGGGTCAAAGATGGTTAAACACAATCCATCCTCACTGAAAAAGAGGCACACTATCTGGTCCCAAAAGTACCTCGTACACCTGTACTGTACACAATTCCGAAAATCCACAAAAATAAAACTCACCCACCTGGGAGGCCTATTGTTAGTGGAATAGGTTCACTCTACTCCAGAGTGGGAGAGTACCTAGATATTTATCTCCAACCCTTGGTCATTCAAGGTAAATCCTATTTGAAGGATAGCAGAGAACTTATCAAGTCCTTAGCAGCATTTACAGTTTCTGAAAATATATGGTTGGTCACGGTCGATGTTGAATCTCTCTATACCAACATTCGCCAACCTGATGCAATTTCAGCAGTCCAACAAGCATTAGAACTCGAATCTTCAATACCCCCAGCCCAAGTCGCTTTCTTGGTTAAGGGACTCCTATTGGCCATGGGAAACAATTATTTTTGGGCCCAAGGGAATTTTTATAAGCAGATTAGAGGAGTTGCAATGGGGGCTCGGTATGCACCTAGTGTGGCAAACCTGGTACTTAACAGATGGGAGGAAGAAACTATTCACAGAGAAAATGTCACTTCTCTAGTTTACTACCGGAGGTATATAGACGATATTGTACTCCTATGGGAGGGGTCTCAACTCTCCTTAGAACAATTTCTAGCCAAAATGAATAATAATAACTACGGTCTCAGCTTCACCGCTGAATTCAGCAAGACCTCAATTTATTATTTGGACCTCATTTTAACAAAACAAGGTAGCCAGATCCACACTAAGGCGGCGTACACACGATCGGACATATCCGATGAAAACGGTCCGCGGACCATTTCCATCGGATATGTCCGATCGGGAGTTTGATCCGATGGCGTGTACACACCATCGGATCAAATTCCCCGCCGCCGGACGGCGCGGTGACGTGGCGGTGACGCGGCGGTGACGTTGACGCCGCCGCGTCACCGCCACGTCACCGCACCAGGAAGTAAAACACTTCCGCGCATGCGCCGAATCCATTCGGCAGCGGCGCGGCGGCGGTGGGGGCCGACATGTCTGCTGGTAAGTGTACTAACCAGCAGACATGTCGGGCGGACAGATTCCCACCGGATAGATTTCAAAGCTTGCTTTAAAATCTGTCGGGTGGAGAAATCTGTCCGCTAGCCCATACACACGAGCGGAGATGTCTGCTGAAACGGTCCATCGGACCGTTTTCAGCGGACATATCCCCTCGTGTGTACGCCGCCTAAGACTTACTTCAAGCCAACCGACCGCAATGGGTATGTACCAACTTCCAGTTGCCATCATCCCAAATTGTTGGGTGCCATACCAAAGGGACAATTTATGCGGATTCGGCAAAACTGTAATGATATAGTGGACTATGAACAACAGTACTAACAGTACAGGTACTAACTACTAAATTTGTAGAAAAGGGCTACTGCCCAAACAAACTACAGAAGGCCCAAAAAGAAGTTTTGGATATGGACAGGCAAGCCCTATTAGTAAGTAGGACCAAACCACCAAGAAAAGAGGACGTGCCATTTCTGTCTGGATATCACAGGCAATACAAGAACATAGAAAAAATATTTAAAGAATATTGGCCAATCCTACTTAAAGATACTGATCTGGACAAAATTCTACCTACACGTCCCACCTTTATATATAGACGAGCACCAGGGCTGAGGAATATGGTTGCGGCCAATGTCCCAGATCCCCCGGCAAAAACCCCTTACCTTCCTTGATGGGTCCAATTTTCATTACTGCACCCGATGTAGATCATGCAAAAAGACTAAAAGGCAAGGAAAAAAGGTTACCAAATTCAAATCTAGTGTAACCAACCAGGAATACACTATTAAACCATTGATCACGTGCCATTCCAGGTATGTTACTTATGTATTGGTATGTCCCTGCAACCTCCAATATGTTGGCCGCACCACCCGAGAACTTAAAATTAGAATAAATGAACATGTGGCCAACATCATAAAAGGTTTTTCTGATCATAGTGTGTCAAAACATTTTGATCTCGGGGGGGCGTGGCTTGCGCGCGAGCGAGATGGCAGCCTAGACACTGAGCTCCAGCCAGCCGGAGACAAAGCGACGACCATCGGACAGTTTTCCGGCCCTACCGAGACTCCTATCCGCACGGAGGTTACCCTGGGAACGTGGAGAAGCGATGTCCCGAAAAAGAAAAGACGATCGCTTCATTCAGAAGCTTACGGCCTTCTCGTTCAGGCCGGCGCTGAGGGGAGAACCTCAAGATGGCGCCGACGGCACCTCGCGGCGCGCCGCCTATACAGATCTCCCCAGCAGCGATCCTGATGGATGCACGGAGGGTCTATCGTCCCCACCCCTGGTCGGCACCCCACCGCTATCCCCTGACACACGGAGCCCGGCGAAAGCGCGGATGCGCTTGGATGTCCAGCACCACGCCGCAAATGTGAGTACCACTGCACGAGGCACTGACGCCATCTCCTCACTGCAATCTTCTATCGCAGCCTTCCCAACCACGGGCCAGCCAGTTTTAGACACCACAATGAAGGACATGTTGATGCTCCTCCAGTCCTCATTAATGTCTAACCTCTCATCTCTGATTCACAAAGTCTCTGTTGATGTGCAACATATGGGGGACAGGGTCTCTTACATGGAAGAGAAAATGGAGGAATGCACTGATGTTGTTAATAGTCTGGTTGACGCCAATGAGGTTCAAAGGGAAGACACTGACTGGATCAAATCTAAACTAGCGGACCTTGAAGATAGATCCAGACGCAATAACATAAAAATACGCGGCGTCCCAGAATCTGTACTCCCAGCTGACCTCCGCTCATATACAAATACTCTGTTTTCAAATTTACTGCCTGACCTGTCCCCCATAGAACTGACCATAGACCGCATCCACAGACTACCTAAGCCGCGCCATCTTGCTGACACAGTTCCAAGAGATGTACTGCTGCGCATTCATTTCTACCAAGCAAAAGAACAGATCCTGGCCAAATCCCGTGAACTTAGAGACCTTCCCGCTCCTTATCAGAACATACAACTGTATGCAGACCTGTCCCAATTTACACTCCAGATGAGAAGGAAGCTGAGTACCGTGACCAAAGCCTTATCAAACCACAAGATAGTCTACAAATGGCGTCACCCTGCCACTATTCTAGTGACTCACAATGGCATTCCGCATACCATATCCACTATGGAAGGGGGCACCAAATTGCTACTGTCATGGGGCATCATTCCAGATCCTCCAAATGCTTACGCTGATCCACGGGGTAAACCTCCCCTGCCCCGCAGGAACCCCCGGAACAAGCCTCATACTGATGACCACCACCCAGATAATTCGCGCTGATTCCATATGCCTGTTCCTGTCTACAGTAGCCCACCGTTTAATCCGGCTGGCTGCTCGTTATGCTCCATTTGTTGCACCACTGCTCCTTGAGCCTGAACTGTACCCCAAGTTTGCTCAGCATCAGGATATCCTCCGATTTGCTGATTGTTATTGATATTGTTTTACGTTAACCCTTTTCTTTTATTCTTTTGTTATTCTGACCACCCAGTGGATGGAGCTCTAGCAGAGATACTTTTCCGCACGCCAAGACTCAGATCTACTCACCACAAACTACACGTATCCAGATCCCAAGCACTCCGCTTCCTCAACCATCCTACCAGGAGATCTACCGCTTAGTGACAATCCGTTGAGACTACTTCTCCTAACTGTGAGTTGTATCTATACACCTTGCACACCTCTCACCACACCATGCCCTTTACCGTTCTGACCCTAAATGCTAAAGGTTTAAACCATCCGGTTAAACGTTCGTCCTTATGGAAATCAGCTGTATCGCTCAAATGCGACATCCTCTGCGTTCAAGAGACTCACTTTCAGCAGGACTCTCACCCCCGTTGCCAGAACCACCAATTCCCCCATGTTTTCACATCCTCATACAAGAAAAAGCAGAGGGGTGTTATGATAGCCGTCCGGAACACGGTAACTTTCCAACTACAGACACTCGTGGCTGATCCGGAGGGTCGCTATATCATTTTGGTCTGCTTGATTAATAATGTTCCATACACACTTGTCTCCTTGTATGCTCCGAATCAACGCCAAATGCCTTTTCTTAAATGTGTTATGAAAAAAGTTAAGACCCTTCAATCAGGGTATCTTTTAATGTGTGGTGATTTCAATCTTGTACCAGACAATGACTTAGATTCCACAGCATACACTAGGAGACACACATCTCCTCTGAACAGATTTATCTCCAACAGTGACCTATATGATGTGTGGAGGTGCTGTCACGCTAGCGAGAGAGACTACACTTTTCTCTCGCCGCGCCACAATACCTACTCACGCATAGATTTGTTCCTAACAGATAGGCCATTGCTACAACGGATCTCGGCCTCGGTGATCCACCCCACCACCTGGTCGGACCATGCCCCTGTTAGCATCTCCATAGATGCAACTACCCCACAATCTAACTCGTACCTTTGGCGAGTCAACAATGCCCTGATTAGGGATCCATCCACAACAACCCTCTTACATCAACGGTTGGAGGAATACTTCTCCATAAACTCAAACTCCGTATCCGACCCGGGGGTGGTGTGGGCCGCCCACAAGGCCGTCATCAGGGGTGAGTTTATCCAATTAGGGGCTAGGATCAAAAAATCCAGAACGAAAAAAATTGACCAAATTACAGCTGAAATCGCCCTTCTTGACTCACAAAACAAATCTCGGCCCTCGCCCTTACTGCAAGCCACTATATTTAACCTAAGACACGAACTCCGTTTGCTCCTATTAGACTCCTTTGAGAGGGCGTGTACAAAGGTTAGGGCCACCACATATGCTACAGGGAACAAAGCGGGCAAGCTACTAGCCCTAAAGATAAAGGGGCGGAGGATCAAATCCAAAATCCCTTACATATATCACCCTCACACAAAAGAAAAACTAATGAAACCACAGGAGATAGCTAATGCTTTCAGTACTTACTATGCTGGATTATATAACATACGCGACGATCTCTCCACACACCAACCGACACCACAGGACATTGAGACCTTTTTAGGAAAGATTACCCTCCCTTCTTTATCTGACGACCAATTGAAATCTCTTAATTTACCCTTCTCAGAGACTGAAATGGACAGAGCTATAACCAATCTCCCCAACTCTAAATCCCCGGGACCTGATGGGTTCACTGGGGAATATTACAAGAAATTTCGACGCATTCTGATCCCTACCCTCTGCGAAGTTTTTAATTCGGCCGCATCTAACTCATCATTCCCCTCTGACATGCTAAGAGCAGTAATTGTCACTCTCCCGAAACCGGGCAAAGACCCAACCACTCCCCAAAACTTCCGCCCCATCTCTCTCCTGAATGTGGACGCTAAATTATATGCCAAGTTAATAGCGATTAGAATGAATGATATCCTTCCCACACTGATACACAGGGACCAATCGGGATTCACCAAAGGCCGGCAGGCTTCAGATGCCACAAGGCGAATGATCAATGTCATACACCAGGTGAATCTCTCAGGCACCCCCTCTGTACTCCTGTCCCTTGATGCTGAAAAAGCATTTGACAGAGTACATTGGGGGTTTCTATCCTCGGTCCTTTTGAAATTTGGCTTTACTGGACAGATTCATAGAGCAATCATGGCCCTTTATTCCAATCCCTCGGCCCAAGTATATTCAGCAGACTCGTTATCACCTCCCTTTGATATTACGAACGGAACTAGACAAGGTTGCCCCCTTTCCCCCCTAATTTTTAATTTACTGATGGAAACCCTGGCACAATCCATACGATCAAACCCGCTTATTACAGGTATCACTATGGGAAGCTGTGAACACAAGATCAGCCTATTCGCTGATGACGTCATACTAATACTATCTGAGCCATCCACATCACTCCCAGTGGTCCAACGAGAGCTAGCTTACTTTAGCAAAGTGTCCTACTATAAAATTAACGAATCTAAAAGTCATGTCTTAGACCTAGGAATCAACACCCCCACCAGATTATTGCTACAGGGCCAATTCCCGTTTACATGGGCTGATCTAAGCATCACCTATCTGGGTATCCAACTGACCAAATCACCCGAGCAGCTCTTCCACCAAAATTACGTCCCTTTCCGGAATAAACTTCAGGCCCAACTCCAACATTTGGGATCTCAAGAACTGTCTTGGACAGGCCGCTTAGCGGCGTTTAAAATGTTCCACTTGCCCCAACTCCTCTATCTTTTCAGGACTTTGCCAATCCCCATTCCCGTCCATTTTTTTAAATCACTCCAATCAATCTTATCTTCCTATATCTGGCAAGGCAAGAGGACTAGATGTGCCCTTACCACCCTTGTTAAAACTCGTAAGGCGGGTGGCACGGGATACATAGACTTCCACCATTACTACCTAGCCTCGGTTCTCACCCAATCTAGAGAATGGTTCATGACCTCACCACGAACTACCTGGACACAGATGGAAACTGCCCTAGCACCTGGCAAGGGCCTTTCTCCATGGTTACTCTCCACCACTTCATCCACTAAGACCCCTTCATCAATATCTCCTACGATGCTAGCTACCATTAAGTCATGGCACAAATTTATCTCCTTAACCCACGACCACCCTGATAATGTTAAACTGAAAATCCCGATTGAGTCCCTGCAACACCACATAGACCTGATTTCCTACAAGCAGTGGCACGAACATGGTATACTCCATGTCAACGACATTCTGGTTGATGGAACCATTGAACCGTTCCCAATCCTGCAAAAAAAGTACAATCTCCCAGATAGCGACTTTTACCTCTATCTTAGAACCAAACACTTTTTATCTACATACCCCCACTGGGAACGCCACATAGATCGGTCCACTTGGCTCTTCCTACAAAACCCTTCCCCAAGGGTGAAGGGCATATCACTTTTCTATAATACTTTACAGCAGAAATCAATTTTCATAAAATCACCCCCCCTACTTAAATGGGAATCAGATCTTGGAAGCTCCTACTCAGATCAACAGTGGTCCAAAGCTTGCAAATCTGTTTACTCTGTTACCAGCTGCTCTACCCTTTGGGAACTATCCACAAAAATCATGTTAAGATGGTATCTGACCCCAGCAAAGCTGTCCAAATTTGGTGCATTGCAAAGTGACAGATGTTGGAGAAACTGTGGCTCCCAGGGGACCTTGCTACACACGCTCTGGAGTTGCCCCAAACTAGCACTATTCTGGTCGTCAACCTTCAAAATAATCTCAGAAACCTCCCACTTAATAGCTGACCCCCAACCTGACCTAGCCCTTCTATCGCTTGATCTAGATAAATTTCCTCATGAGTCGAGACACACTGTCCTGCATATTCTGTTATCAGCTAGACTGTCCATAACAAGAAAGTGGAAAAACCCCCTACCACCCACCATTGGGGAAGTTATACAAACTACTCACCTGCACTACACATACGAGACCACACTGGCGCTCCAGGATGCAAATAGAGATAATGCTCGTAAGAAATGGCTTAGGTGGACATCCTGGTACGATAAACATTGCCTAACTCCAATTGTCCTACCTTGAAATGACTGCCTGAACTACACTTGGAGGGGGACCATGCCGAGCCTTGGCCACAGTTTAGTCCCCACGTGGGGTGGCCGAGGCAAGAGCGGGTCCCACCCGCTAGAAGCAACCTCTGTCCCCCACAAATAAGTCTCTCTACACTCTATCTATACATTCACACACTCTATCCTCTGGGTACAAATTAGTCAACCTGGTTACTGTTTTTGATATTAAGCTGTTATATATAAGACGTTGTTCTACCGCCGCAATGTTCTTTGAATATATCTAAGATCTATTAGTCCTACCTCTTCGGAGGAAATGTAATGTTTGTCACTATGTGTAATTCAAAAACTCAATAAAAATCTATTGATATAAAAACATTTTGATCTCCACCACTAACTTTTTATGGGATAGATAGGATCACCAATCACTGGCGCGGAACAGACCTGACCAAGGCAGTATCCCAGAATGAGACCCAGTGGATCCATCGTCTTAGGACGATGAGGCCCCAGGGCCTCAACATAGAGCTGGACCTCAATTGTTTTTTGACTGATGAGTAATGAGGGGTGGGTCATCTTAATTCAAATGTTTAGGTCCAGCATTGCCCATCTAAATTTTAAAATATATATTTTAAAACATTTTATATATATTTTAATTTATTTTAAGTTGGTTTTAATAATAATAATAAAAAACACATTAGCAGTATATGCGAATGGTCTGTTTCCATTCATACTGGAGGTAGACACTACCCATTAGTATTCATGCATTTCTATTCTGTATGTATATGCATATCTGCTTCTATTCAAAATTGTAGATCGGAGACAGACATCACTCATTTGTATCTATGGACTTTTATGTGTATTCGATACATCATCTGTGGATACGTTTGTCATTTGAGTTTGTTAATATTGTTTTGAATCTGCCATTACGATTGTATATCGAATTTGTTACGATCGTGTTTTTGAATCTTGTGTTACGATTGTACATCGCAATTTTAAATATGGCTGCCGTAACCGGAACAGAGGCTGTTGTTCTATCGAATTGCCCCTCCCATCTGGTGATTGACAGACCTATATCAATAGCCCATATTGATGACGACAATATCGAAATGTACGTCGAGGCGGTACCTGGGCACGCATTGACCAACATCCGGTTCTCTGGTTTCCTAGCTGTCAGCAGTGAAACGCACGCCGGCATTCTACCTCTCTCCATATTTATTCAAGCTCACAGCCTCAGTTCCGGGATACGGGCACTTATTCAAGTAAGAGGCCACTTGGCACTGTGATTTTTTATCTATTACTACAATTAAATAGTTTTACACTATGGGAGCTGTTTTCTTTCCTTTATGATAAAGTGCTATAAACATAATTTTTAAACAATTTTAACATGTGTAAAAAAAGATACATGTTCAACTTAATAAACAATATTTACAGTGCACCGTGCTCAGAAATTTGTAACTACAATAAATGAATAAAAACAGTCCTTCAAAAGACCATACATTTTTTAGTGATAAATTGCCAAATCATAAAACCATCACCATAAGGCAGTAGTCTGCAGATTACACTGATGTTTCTGATCAAAATGTTCTACTCACCAGAAGAATATGACCTCTTTAGTTAAAAAGAAGGTGAGACAAGCTTGTTTTGTGGGTCTTTAGACTTGCTTGGATGTCAATGGAGATGTGACAGGAAACTTTTAGGTATATAACCTCCTCTCCACCATGGTATCCCATAAAAAATAAGATATAAAAGGTACCATAGCGTAAAATTGTTTATTAAAATGCCATAAAAACTTGCCCTTAGTGGACGTAATCACAGATGAAGACCCTACCAAATTAATATCCACATTATATACCACGTTGCGCACCCTCTCAGGTATTCAAATTATTGATAAGGCTAGAACCCGCTGGGAGGGTGATGTTGCCCCCCTAGAAGAATCAGATTGGGACGAAATACTAGAAAACATAAAGAAGACTTCTCCTAGAGACTATCTGAGCATTTGACACAATTATACATAATACACAGACCCTACCCAACTCCATTAAAAAAAATGGAATATCGATCATATTATAGCCCGTTATGTCCTAGATTTACTGGCCACCCTTCACATTTTTTCATCTAATGTGGACCCAGATATTTAAAATTAAATTACTGAGCGCAAATTATTAAGTCTCTACACGACCACATGGGATCCTCTCTCCTACTAGACCCAAAATCTTGAGTGTTAGGCCTACTCCCGGACATCAATATAGACAAGTTCCTTGCCACTTTTCTTTACGAAACTCTTTTTAGTGTTAGGAAATTGGTGGCCTGTTATTGGATGCAGGCAACTCCCCCTACCTTCCATGCTTGGGTCACCCCTGCCATACAAGAAAGTAGGGGTTGCCCCGCCAAATACAATAAGGTCTGGGACAGATGGTTGGAGCTCTGCAATGAATAAGTCATGGCTCCTGCTCCCCAGACTGTACGTAGGAGATCCTCCCGAATTTCCCCTCTGTACTGTAGTCGTATGCACTTCATCAACAACCTTCATTTGTTATCTGCAATGTATGATATGTACCATGCTTATATGCTTTACATAAAAATAAACTTGTTTTTTTTATGAAAACAAATTACAAAGTGGCTGCTTACATTCACAAATGCCTTCTCCCGGAGTATACCCGCATATGACTCTAGTCGCTTTCTGATGGTGTAAAATTAAACGTATGCCAAGGCGCATTACGGTCACGTCACTTCTGAGCACGGTGCACTTTGAATAATTTTTTATTTTATTTTTTTAAATTGTTTTTATTATGGTATTTCTCATAGTACAGAAGAGAACGAACAAACAAACAGCGTAAAGCACAAATAGCTCAATTGCATACAATACACACAACAAAATATCTTGCAGAATAACTATTGCAACGTGTACAGAATAATCGCCTATAGGTTAGGGGGTGAGGGTGCACAAAATCACAGGCTAGGTACAGCCCCAGTAAGTCCATAGATCAAAAACTGCCGAGACCACTCACAGGGACCAGGTCAAATGACAGCTTTTCTAAGCATTCTATTTAGGCAGCAGTCTCAGGCTCCGCCAGCCAAGCATGCCAAACGTTGTCGTATTTCAGCGGGCAGCCACGATTGACATACGTGTCTCTGTACAGGGGAAGGCTGGTGTTCACCAGACACCTCCACTGCACCAGAGAGGGGGGTGTGGGTTTCTTCCAGTGCATAGCAATAGTTTTACGTGCGTAAAAAAGCAACAAGCTGATCAAAGTACGTTTTTCAGAGTTCGGAACAATGTTGTAAATTATTCCCAGGAGACACACCTCCATCGCCAATGGTACCTGAACACTTAGAATAATTTTTTTTTTTTTTATTTTTTTTTTTTTGCTCCACATCAGTCGTGACCCAGGGTAATACCAGATGACCAGCTCATGGATCTTTCCGCCCTTCGCTTATCATTGTAGTCATTGCATCATCTGTGGTTCTCTTTTTTTTCCTTCTGTTTTAATGACTTTTTTTTTTTTTTTATTAGTATATACTATTTTGATTTAGTATGTGGATTTCCCCCCTCGGTCCCCCCCCCCCTCCTCCCTCCCTCTATCTCGTGATTCCACTATCTCTCCCCCCAAGTGTCCCCCCTACGGTTAGATTTCCTTGTTCAAGGTACTCTAAGGTTTTCTGCATAGCTCCAGGTTCTTTTAAATTCTCTCCACGGGCTCCATTTCTTACATATATCCTCACTGTCCTCCCCCTCTCTAAGTTTCCACTCCTCCCTCCTATAGGTTTCCTCCACTGAGTCAATCCATTCCCATATCTGTGGGCTGTTCTTATCCCTCCATTTTTCGGAATTAACCGTTTTGCAGCATTAAGGAGGTGGGGAACCAAGGTCTTTTTATACTCCTTTAAGGGCACCACTCCTCCATGAAATAGGACTTCCCAAGGATCGTCTTTAATCTCTTTTTTAGTAATATCCTTAATTAGTGGAAGAATCCTGTTCCAAAAGCTTTTAATTTTGGGACATTTCCACCACAGGTGGGCCATTGTCCCCATTGTTGGGCAGCCTCTCCAGCATTCTCCTGTCTCCCCTTCTTTAAATTTACTGACTTTATCGGGGGTAGAGTACCATCCCGTAATAAGTTTGAAATTCATCTCAGCTGTTCTTACATCGATTGCTGAGGAATGGGTTAGGTTCAATATTCTTTCTACTGATGTTTTCCCCCTGGTGACTTCAAGTTCCCTTTCCCATTTCATTATATACCTAGGCGTCCCCAGCTCTTCCGCCCTCATCAGGATTTTATACAATTTTGAGATATTTCCTTTTGAACTATCCACCAGGCAAAGTTGTTCCAAGGATGTGTAGTCCTTCTGTTCCCGGATGGGGCCTGGTAGGGTCCTGATGAAGGAGGAGAGCTGTCTGTATCGCCAATCATTCCACCCTGTGCATATATTCTTAACTTTAATTTCGTGAGGTGTCATTATTTTACCTTGCTGTGTTAAATCTTTTACCCGAGTCCGGTTTTTAATCCAATTCCCCCCCTCCTCTTTTAAACCCGGTGAGAAAAATACATTATCTTTTAAATCTATAAGTGGTGAGTTATAAACTGATCCTAGTTGTTTGTGTGTTCTATCCCATATCCTTAGTGCTGTCCGTGTCATTTTGTGGGTAGTTATGTGTAATTTTCTGTACTGTGGTGGATTCCATATCACTCTACCTAATTGTGTATTTGCTAGTGCACACTCGATCTGAACCCATCTTTTATCGTGCTTTTCTTTGGCCCACTCTATTATACGGGAGATAATTGAAGCTGCGTAATATTTTCTGATATCCGGGACTCCTAAGCCCCCCAGTTTTTTTCCCTGTTTTAGAATTTGAAGGGAGATCCTATGTTTTTTTTTGTTCCATATGAAATTCAATAGGAGTGAGTTCAGTAATCTGAAATATCCTTGGGGGATGAAAATTGGAATCATCTGGAACCTATACAGGATTTTCGGGACTAGTATCATTTTTACTAAATTTACTCTACCGAACCTGGAGATCGGTCGATTCTTTATTTTTCTAATTTCTCCTTTTATTTCCTCGAGGAGGGGGATATAATTTGATCGGTATATATTTTTTAAAGATCTTGCTAGTTTTATTCCTAAGTACTTGATCTCTTTCTGCCAAGTAAAGTTGTATTCCTTTTTAAGAAATCCCACCTCGTCTTTATTAATGTTTACATTTAATATTTCTGTCTTGGCCATGTTCATCTTGAAATTAGAGATTTCTCCATATTGTTTAATGTTCGCTATTAAGTAGGGCAGCGTGTCTCTTGGGTTTCTTACGAAAAACAGCACGTCGTCAGCAAAAGCTGACAATATGTGTTCCTCATCTCCTGCTCTGACCCCTTTAATGTTGGGGTCGTTCCATATCATGGCCAAAAGGGGCTCGAGTGAGAGCACAAAGAGGAGGGGGGACAGAGGGCATCCCTGCCTCGTCCCGTTCCCCATCTCAAAGGCTGATGATAGGGAGCCGTTGATCTTGACTCTTGCTCGTGGGTGTCGGTATAATGTTTGGATTCTCTCTCTCATCCTTGGGCCTAGCCCTGTCTTTTCTAGTGATAGCATCATGAACCCCCAGTCTACCCTGTCAAACGCTTTCTCAGCGTCTACTGAAAGGAGTAGACTGGGGGTTCGATTTTCTTTAATTTGCTCTATGAGTAAGAGGGCTCTGATTCCATTGTCCTTGCCCTCTCTGCCTGATATGAATCCCACCTGGTCCGGGTGAATAATGAACGTCATTATCTCCTTCATACGATCTGCTAGAATTTTAGCATAAATCTTTATATCTACGTTCAACAATGAGATTGGTCTAAACCCTGAGCATACCGTATTGTCTTTCCCCTCTTTTTCTATGACCGTGATGTTTGCCATGGCGGCTTCTCTACTCAGCTCATAGTCACTCCCAAGTCCATTAAAATACTGGCAACGTTTTGGGATTAATATGTTTCCAAACTTTTGTATATATCTGGTAGAAAAGCCGTCAGGGCCAGGGCTTTCCCCTTTATTGGAATTTTTTAAAGTTATCCTTATTTCCTCCTCCGTTATAGGCTGGTCTAGGATTTCGGCTACCTCTTTGTCTATTCTGGGAAGTTTGCCTTTTCTCAGTATCTCCTCAATTCTAGCTTCTTTCTCACCCGGTTTCCAGTTCTTTTGTTTTACATTATATAGGCTCTCATAATAACTCCTGAACTCTTCTGCAATGTCGCTGGTTTTATAGACTAAGTCACCATTCTTTTTCCTTATTTTTTCTATATAGTTCCTACTTTTTTTTTTTCACCATTCTGGCCAGGGATTTGCCCGGTTTGTCTCCCCATATATATCTCTCTCTTTCAACGATATTTAATTCTTTCTTGACCTCTTGTTCTATGAGTGCTCTATACTCATCCCTTTTCATCTTTACTTTGTGCCATGTTTCTATTTTTTGTCCTTTATTTTTATGTTCTTGTTCTAATAATGAGATAACCTTCACTAATTCCTTTAACTCTTTTGTTTTTTCTTTCTTTTTCCTAGCCCCCTCCATAATAAATATTCCTCTTATGTAGGCCTTATGGGCTTCCCACAGTGTCGCCCTGGAGATCCCCTCCGTGTCATTCTCTATGAAGTATCTTTCTAATTCTCCTTGCACTCTTTTTACTATTTTTTCATCATCTAATAGGCTCTCATCTATTCTCCACTCTGGCGGATTCGTTTTCTGGTCTGATACATTGAGCTTCATAGTTATAGGTGAATGATCGGAGATTGTCATAACTTCAATACTAGTCTCTTCTATTCTTTCCAGGAGTCTGTGGTCAACCATGGCATAATCAATCCTAGAGTACGTCCCGTGCACAGGGGAGTAAAACGTATAATCTAATTTTTTGGGATGTTGCAGACGCCATATGTCTACCAACTGGGCCTGATGTAGTCCATGTTTTACTAGTTTGCGCTGTTCGTTACTCGTCCCCTGTGCACGGGACGTACTGTCCACCTCAAGATCCATGCAAAAGTTAAAGTCTCCCATTATTATCAAATATCCCGACCTAAATTGTTCAAGTTTTTTCAAGACTTTAGTCACATAGTTTGCAGAGTTGTCATTGGGTGCGTATATGTTTGCTAGCGTGTATTCCTCCCCTCTTAATTTACCTTTTAAAAAAAGAAATCTCCCTTCGGCATCAGTTAATCTGTCGCCCAGCTCGAATCGTATGGTGCCTCGGATGCCAATTGCGACACCTCTGGCTCGTTTTGTGATTGTATCCCCATAGTACCATATAGGGTGACTTCGAGAAGACAATCTTATATTGGATTCCAACGTTAAGTGTGTCTCCTGCAAAAAGACTATGTCCGCTTTATAGAGTTGTAATTCCTTGAAAATTTTATGTCTCTTTGCAGGGGAATTTAACCCCTTAACGTTGTATGATAGTAGTTTAATTTCTGTCATCTGCTCTTAGTACTTTTTTGTTTGCTTGACTGACCCTATCCTCCTTTTCATGGGGGCTTGCTTGGAAAAAATGGATCGATGTGGAATCAACGAGATATCCCCCCCTCCCCATCCCCCCCGCCTCCCTTCTCCCCCCCCCCCCATACCTCCCTTCCCCAACCCCTCCTCCCTCATCCCCCCTCCCCCCTTCCTCTCCCCCCTTGGCCTATTAGAGGCCTGGAAGCCGATCCTGGTCTCCTCCACTCCCTTACCCTCGGCTCCTCTCCCTGAGGTTGAGCCTAGGGATAGCTCCATGACTGTCAAATCTCCCTTCTTTCGTGGGCCTCCCCTCCCCCACCCCACCCCCCCAGTCCTGTTCATCCCTTAAACTACCCAGTCTGGAAGATCGGGCACTATAATGTCCATTTTTTGACAGAACCTCTCTAGTTCTTCCGGGAATCTTAATCGGGCGGATATCCCCCCCTTAAACCCAATAAGGCAGGCCGGGAATCCCCATTGGTACTTGATGTTCTCCCTATGCAATTGGTCTAAAAGGGGTCTCATATGTCTTCTCCTTTCTAAAGTTTCTCTTGATAAGTCCGAGAAGATTTGGATCTCCTTCTCTTTATATTTAATGGGGGGTAATCCCCTCAAGCTTCCCCAGATTGCGGCCTTGTCCTCGTAGTTCCGGAAACGTATTATGATGTCTCTGGGTCCCCTTTTCTCTGCCTGTTTGGGGTTCCCTATCCGGTGAGTCCTCTCAATTTTGATGTGCTTGTCTTCTGGAGATTTTCCCAACAGGGGTTTAAAAAGCGAATTTATGATCTCCCCTAGGTCCTCCCCCTGTACTTCCTCTATTCCACGTATTCTAAGGTTCTGTCGCCTGTTGCGATTTTCCTGGTCTTCCAGTCTGTAAGCTAGGATTTTTTGACTCTCTGTTATCGCTTGTACTTGTGATTTTAATTTAACCAGTTCTTGGTCTTGTTCTGCTATTTTTTTTTCGGTCCCCTCCACTCTTTTAAAAAGACCACCCATTTCTGTTCTTAAACTGTTGATTTCTGTTTTTATTAGATTTTCCATCCTCAGGAGCATCACATTCATCTCTGCTTTTGATGGTGGTTGTATATCTTGACCCAGGTCTTCCAACCTACTTTGTTCGAGGTCTCCGACCAGGGACGTCTCGCCTTTAGACCGGTCCGCCATGACTTCTCCTGTTCTTTTCTTGTCCGTTTTCTTTACAGCACTTGGGCTTTTAGCGGTAGGTTCCTGTGTCATGTACTGCTGTATCGAGCTTATACCGGTATTACTCTTAGGAGGTTTTGAGGCGGTACCTCTTGTTGACCGACTCATTTTAATTCTATTGTTTGGTCTAATTCTTTTCCCCAGTTTGCCGTTGGAGTGCGAGGAGGGGGGTGCCCAGTTACTTTACTGTTTTTTTTTTTTTTCCCGGGTTCAGGGGGCTTCTTGGTGATGTAAATGCTGACACTATCGGTTCTTTAATTCTGTTCATCAGGTGCTTACTGATGTGGGGTTGTAAACCTTCCCCTATTCTTTTTTTTTTTTATATCCCCCCTTATTATGAGCCTTTCACTTTCACTGATGTATTAATTCCCCAACTTACCCCCAGCCCTAAGACTTTTTATAACTCATCCATAGAGCTCTGTTACTAGGGAATAGATTTTTATTTTATTTTTTACCAGATAGGTCTCCACATCTCTATCCCTCGGGAACTTAGATCTATTTTTTTAAGTTCTAGGGCCCATTCCTTAAATCCTGCTGCCTCTCTATTATATTACACCTGCGTGTGGCCTAAGGTCCCGCTATCAAGTCCTTTAATAGAGTGCATGGGGGTGCGATTTTCTGTCGTCCTGTCTTTATGCTTTTTACTTGCCCCCCTTTGGTATCCCCAATCAAGGGAGTAGGCTGAGACACCCAACTCACGGTCTCAAGGTATCCAGCTCAAGTTTGCAAAGACATCAGACACTAAATCGCATTGAGTCGCAAGGTCAGGTTTGCAAAAGACATCAGACTCGTCAGACTCAGATTGCGCAGTCCTGCACCCACTTCACAGACCCAGTTATAATATCTTAGGCTCTAGATTGAACCCGCTTCCAAATTTCAGTAGTTGTCTCACTCCAGGTTGTGGGGGCAACTGCCTCAGAGTGACAGAGACATCATAGCTAGCCCAGGAACACAGTACCAGCAAACATAGGGTTAATCAAATTCACCAAAGTTCATTCCCTGCCTTACTAGATCAGACAGGTTTATCAAAGGTTATACATGAACTGTTTATACATAGCTTTACAGGTGTTTTTACTCTCCCCTATCACACACAATAATTTCTCCACTTGTGAGGGGGGGGGGGAATTGCAGGGGGAGGGGGGGCCCACCGGACCATGTCAGTTCTCGGCTCCTCGGAGCGCCTCACCCATCCTTATTCTGCCTCCTAATCCATGCTGTCAAGCATGCTATGAAGCATGCCTCACTGGCTCCACGGGGACTGCGTGCACCTACTCCTTCGTGCCGCCACCTCAGCACCCTGCGGACTCCAAACATGGGGGGCTTGTCGCGCTGTCAGATCCGCCTCCAATGGGTGGCGGGTCGCGGTGATGGTTCCGGGTGGGTTCCCCCTCGCGTCCGGATCCAGCCCAGCCTCTCACGCCGGGTCTGTCCGCCTTGCGTCTCACGGAGCTTCAGAACGCTGCACACAGCCACGGAGCATTCCTGCGGCCCCTCCCTCCTACGCGCGTCACGTCCTCATCACGTGACTTTGAATAATTTTAATTAAGTTAAACATGCATCTTTTTCACACGTTAAAATTGTTTACAAATGATGTTTAAAAATCCTTCCTGGTGGCATGATAACATCACCAAGCATCGAGTTGACGTATTTCATCGCTTCCTGTGACTTCTTCCAAAGGGAAACAGAACACTGCCACCTTCCTCAATATATACATGTTTGCTGTGAGGCTAATTTAATTGGGAACACAGAGTAGTGATTTGTAGCAATGTTCTGATTATTTGGAGATACAGTGATACCTCGGTCTGCGAGGAACGTGGTATACAAGCGTTTAGCAAGACGAGCTATGTTTTTTTTTTAATTCTGACTTAATTTGTGAGCGTTGCATCGCAAGACAAGCAAGACTCAAGCTGATGATGTATATATTACCGTATGTGACCAGTGGTCCGGGGGCGCTGGTGTCTTCCAGCGCTTCCTGAAGAACTCAGAGACAGCTGGGTGGGGCGAGCGTAACGTGTGTCGGAGCACCCCAAAGTGTCTACAGTTACCAAGTGTCTCTGACCATCACCAGCGCCCTCGTACCTCTGGCCACATACAGTACTGCATACACCAGCGCCCCCACAACTCTGGCAACATACAGTACTGCATACACCAGTGCCCCTGCACCTCTGGCCACATACAATACTGCATACACCAGCAGTGGTTGTGGAACAAATCATCTGATTTTCCATTATTTCTTATGGGGAAACTCGCTTTGAGATACGAATGCTTTGGAACTTTGGATTACAAGCATGCTTCTGGAACAAATTATATTTGACACAATTATAATAAACAGCTGTGCTTAGTCTTGTGACATAAAAAAAATACTATTACCATGTTTTGATTTTTTGGGTCCTTTGTTTTCAGAAAAAAATAATGTTTTTGGTATTATAACAGCGTTTTCATGTAAAAAAAAAAAGTGCATTTTAGCATCTGTATGAAAAAAATGGCTCCGGCAGCAACAGGATTAAAGGTTGGTGTTTAATACATTGATCCAAAGGCATTATATTTAAATGAGCTATGTTTACTGATTGTTTCATTAACAGCTGGAATTTACAGATGTTCTGCTTCTTCATTTTCTAAGCTCTGGCAAGCTTGTTCACAACACCGATTTTTGTCATGTTAACATCTTGTTAATATATGCATGCCAAATATTTCAAGATTTATTTGTAAAAAGGCAGCTTATATCGTTTATTGCAATATTATTATTAAAATACTTTTAAAAAAAAATTGTCTTATAGAGGAAGAAGATATCAAAAATGTTGTACCTTGGTATTGTATGTCACATTCCTTATTCCTGTATTTATTATTTTATGCAAAACTTCACACTATATATATTATCATTTTTATTATGTGTTACCCGAGACCTAAAAATTATTTCAACGGCTCCTTTAGGGTTAAATGGTTGAGAATGTCTGGTTTATAAAAATAAAAAAAAAGCCAGAATGTACTATAAAGTAAAATTCTATCTGGAGAAAATACTGCAACATTCATTGACTGGTCTTTTGGTTGCTATGGTGATGTTACTCAAGGGAAAAAGAAGGCCACAGAACAGTATAAATTCCCAGGAGGGGAGGGAAAGTGAACATCAATCACAAAAAAAAAAAAAAAATCTGCAAATAATAGTGCATGTTATATGTTTTTACATTACCAATGCCTAATGCTTAGTAGACATAAATCAAGATAAGTGTATAGATGATGGCACACAATCCGATTGTACTAACTGTTCAATTATATCTAAACCCGAGAACAAAAATGTAATATATAAAAACTTGCCAGTCCTTCAATGGCATGGCAGCATTGGTTTTCTTTTCTTCTGGCTTGATTTTCTTTTTTGTTGCCAAAAGTATTGGAATGCCTGCCTTTATCCGCACATGAACTTTAATGGCACCCCAGTCTTATTCCGTAGGAACAGCTTCAACTCTTCTGGGAAGGCTGTCCACAAGGTTTAGGAGCGTGTCTATGGGAATGCTTGACCATTCTTCCAGAAGTGCATTTGTGAGGTCAGGCACTTATGTGGCCGAGAAGGCCTGACTTGCAGTCTATGCTCGAATTCATCCCAAAGGTGTTCTATCGCATTGAGTTCCAGACTATGTACAGGCCAGTCAAGCACCTCCACCCCACGGGCTGCTTTACAAATTTTGGAAAAGATGCCTAATGCTGTAATGCTCATGAAGCACTAACAAATCTGACAGAATGTGCTTTAACAGAGAACTGAGGAGCCCTATTCTTCAGACTATAAGCCTTAATGATAGCTTGTCTGATCCACCTAGCAATGGTAATGCAAGAGACAAGTAGACCATTTGCGAGAACCGTCTGAAAGTACATCCAATTTCCTAAAAGCTGCAGTAGCTAAGAAATAAAATCAGGCAGAAATTTCCCTTGGATGCTTCTGAGCAGAACATAAGGGAAGAAGGAAGGACAATATCCTAAATAATGTGGAAGGCAAAGACTACTTTTGGTAGAAAGAAGGCCCTAGGATACAGGATAACCTTTTCCTTATGCAACACTAAAAATTGTTTCTTACAGGACAAGGCCACTAACCTAGAGACTCCCCTTGCAGAGGTAATAGCCACAAGAAAGGTCACCTTAGGGGTAGGATTAGACTAGAAAATATCCACGATAGGTTTCAGAGGTGGCTTCTGAAGAGAACCAGATTGAGATATAAGGGGATACAGGGGAACAAATAGGGGGAGAGATGTGCACTGCTCCATGCACAAATGCCTTAACTAGATACCAAAGGTTTTTGAAATAGAATGGCCAAGGCCTAGATTTTTCCTTAACCACTTAAGGACTGCCGCACGCACATTTACGGCCACAGAAGGGCACAAGGGCGTAAATTTACGTCCTCGCCCAGTAGCGGGTCGGGGGTCCGATCGGGACCCACTCCGCGGCGTGTGGCGGTCCCCGTGTCTCCGGGAGCGATCCGGGACGAGCGGGCGGATGTCCGTCTTTGCCCGCCCCCCCCCCCCCCGCGATCGCTCCCAGCCAATCGCTGCGCTCCCTCGCCCTGTCACTTCCTCCTCCTGTGTTTACACAGGAAGGGGGAAGTGATGTAATCTCTCATTGCAGCGGTATTTCCAACTGCTGCGACGAGAGAAACACCTAACAGTAAGGTGTCCGTTTATGAAGCAGTGAACATCGGTGATCCCAGGGATCACCACTGATCACAGCCCATAAACAGTTTATGAAACAGTGATAATCGGGGGAGAAGTGTTTGAACTTGTTCTCCCTCTGATTATCTCTACACACAGTGAAGTCTCATAGACTGACACAGAAACGGACAGTTTATGAAGCTGTGATCTGAGCTCTTCACTGGTGATCTGTGTCAGAATTCACATGCCCTGATTCACCAGCTCAGAGGTGGTGAAGCGGGGAGTGAAGAGGGAATCCCAGGGGTTCTGAGGAGGAAGGAGGAAGATTTTTAACTTCCTTCTACCTCATTTAGACCCCCGACACTGTAACCATGTCCCCCTGTAATATTTATGTGTATACATATATACACATATATATAATGTGTACATGTACATATATATATATATAATGTGTGTGTATATACATGTATATATAATGTGTGTGTGTGTGTATTCATATATATATATTATGCAGGGGGACTCGTTATTTTAATTACATTAACCATGCGACGGTGATAATTTATCACTGCTCAATAAACTGACATCTCTGTATTTCTGTGAATTTCTGGTCTGTTCTCCACTGTTTGAAGCATTGGTAGATCACTTCACATCTCCAAGGGTGAAGCGATCTTCTCCGCTTCATAAACAGGCACACAGAGGAGAACCATCTTCACTGTGAATGCCGGAGAAAGAAGCAGTGAATAGATTTCACTGCTTCATAAACGGACACCTAAGTGTGCACGAACACTACACTGACATGCACACACATAGGCACACTTAACCCCTTGCAATCTGCCCCCCCACCCCCCCTGTCACAGTGTCACTGAATGCAGTGATCTAATCATTGCATTTAGTGTCAGTTTGACAGGCAGTGTAAAAGTCAGTTAGTGTTAGGTTCAGGATAGCCCCCCCACCCCCCCTAATAAAGTTTTAACCCCCGGATCACCGCCCTAGTTAACCCTTTCACTCACTATTGCCAGCGTCACTAAGCGATCATTTTTCTGATCGCTGTATTAGTGTCGCTGTTCCCGCTAGGTAGCTATTTTTTTTATTGCAATTTTTTTGTTTTACTAAAGACATGTGGCTAAATAAATTTTGGCCTAAATGTTTGACTAAAATTTAGTTTATTTGATTTTTTTTTTAACAAAAAGTAAAAAAGTGTTTTTTTTTCAAAAATGTCGCTCTATTTTTGTATATAGCGCAAAAAATAAAAATCGCAGAGGTGATCAAATACCACCAAAAGAAAGCTCTATTTGTGGGAAGAAAAGGACGCAAATTTTGTTTGGGAGCCATGTCGCACGACCGCGCAATTGTCTGTTAAAGCGACGCAGTGCCGAATCGCAAAAACACCTTGGGTCATTTACCAGCGTATTGGTCCGGGTCTTAAGTGGTTAAAGGCACTCAGACAGTTTTTGTCCCAGACCAGACTAGAGAAAGGACATGTTTCATGTCATGGAACATTTTCTAGGATAAGTTCCTTGACCTACACTAACCAAAGTGCGTCCTCCAGGTGTGCTGGTAAACTTTACGAGAATTTGACTTTCTAGCTTTAAAGTTGAACTAAACCCCCCTCCTACCCTTTACAAACAAGGAAGCTGCTATCTTAGTCTCTGTTTAATCTACAGTTGCCATTGTGCTGACATGTGATCAGTTGACACCAACCATTTGATAGCTTGATAGTTTGGTTGGGAGCATAAAGCCACTGCGTTATAATTCATGGCATGGCTTGACTAACTGTTTTCGGAATTCGGAAGCAATCAGGACAGACCTAGCACCTAAACCTACTGCACTTGTCCAGTTTAATAACACTTAAAACTAGTTGCTGTTACCGCAATTGTGCTGTGTAGTAGCACTTAAACCTACTCGGTGTTACTGCACTTGTCCAGTTTAATAGCATCTAAACCTAGTTGGTGTTATCGCACTTGTGCTGTGTAGTAGCACCTAAACCTACTGCACTTGTCTTCACATTTTCACTGGCAAGTTGTACACTTACAGAGCACTTGAAGCACAAGTTTTGATGCAATACTTTGCATGTGTCTCTTTTTTTGCGCTCCAATTACAGTATCTGTGAGAGGTTGCAGTGTTGTGCCTAAGACCCAATTTTTCTGCCCCTGTTCAACAGGGGCGTCTAGTAACAATTTTTGATGCAATACTTTGCATGTGGCTCTTTGTCCTTGCAGTCCTTGTCTTGTTTGCACCGTCTGTATACTGCTGTTCAAAGTATATAGGGTGAAAGGGTCTTTGTCAGGGCTGATCCTCCCTATAGGCTCACTATGCAAGCCGCTTAAGGCCCCGCAAAGCTGTGATGGGCCCCCCAAATTACTAGAGACCCCCGCCTGGTGAGAAGTAATTTTCGCCCCCTCAGCCCGCTTCTAAACTCGCTGGCTGAGTCATTTCAGACAGCAGAACACCCCCCCCTTCTCAACTTTCTTTAATGTGAAATGTCACTGTCGTCAGCCCCCCGCTTCTCATTTTTAATGTGCCATGTCATTTTGCTTAGGGCCTCAGGGAGGTCGGCACTGGGTCTTGTAATGACCTGGGGGCAGAGGTGTATTTAGGTTTTGTGCTGCCCTAGGCCTGACTAAACTCGTGCACCCCCTAATTTAAATATGACCCACCCCTTCCTGTCACAGCCACACCCTGTGTTTAAGACCCACCTTGAAATTTTTAAGTGAGGACACTAGTTCTGAGGGCCTGGGGGGGGGGGGGGGGGCAATGGATTCCCTTAATTTACTTAGATTTCCTGTTACTTTCTGGTTGCCCATAGAGCAGGAAGTGAAGGGAAATCTTCGCAATGGAACAGGGATGGTAAAAGTGTTGCCTATAGTTCTACCTTAAGTAGATGGTGCAGCAGAAAAATAGCAGAGTGAGGAAGGTTTGTGGTCCAGGATGACAAAAACAGTCAAAATTGGAAGCGCCCCCCCCCCCACAGTTGCAGAATGCCGCCCGCATACTAGAAGCAGCGTGGCTGCTTTATGGGGGGCGCCAGACTAACAGTGTAGCGCAGGTCTGCGGGGACTCTTTTTGTGCTGCCCTAGGCCAGGATACAGCTCTGCCTGGGGGGCGTGGTACCAGGGAAACAAATGCTATTTTTTTTCAATGATTTGTATCCATATTGCAGGGACCAAACATTACATTAAAGCCGCAAGCAGTATTAAATTTATTTTTTCTGAGAGTAATCTCATTCTGTGCAGGGACAGTTCTAAACACGTGCCACTACTATAGACACCCAGCAGGTACAATATTTAAAAGGAATTTTTCATTTTTTTTCACTTTAAGCATCATTAAAATTGCTGCTCCAGAAAAAACTACAGCTTTTAGAAAAAAAAAAAAAAGAATTCCATTGATACATGTTCCCTGGGGCAAGACCCGGGTTCTCTGACATTTTCCAACAATAAATTGAATATTGGGCTTTAACCACTTAAGACCCGGACCAAAATGTAGGTAAAGGACCTTGCCCCTTTTTGCGATTCGGCACTGCTTCGTTTTAACTGACAATTGCGCGGTCGTGCGACGTGGCTCCCAAACAAAATTGGCGTCCTTTTTTTCCCACAAATAGAGCTTTCTTTTGGTGGTATTTGATCACCTCTGCGGTTTTTATTTTTTGCGCTATTAACAAAAATAGAGCAACAATTTTAAAAAAAATTCAATATTTTTTACTTTTTGCTATAATAAATATCCCCCAAAAATATATAAAAAAAACATTTTTTTTCCTCAGTTTAGGCCGATACGTATTCTTCTACGTATTTTTGGTAAAAAAAAAAAATCGCAATAATCGTTTATCGGTCGGTTTTCGCAAAATTTATAGCGTTTACTAAATAAGGGATAGTTTTATTGCATTTTTATTAATTTTTTTTTTTTTACTACTAATAGCGGCGATCAGCGATTTTTTTCGTGACTGCGACAATATGGCGGACACTTCGGACAATTTTGACACATTTTTGGGACAATTGTCATTTTCACAGCAAAAAATGCATTTAAATTGCATTGTTTACTGTGGAAATGACAGCTGCAGTTTGGGAGTTAACCACAGGTAGCGCTGTAGGGGATGTGAGACCTAGTGTGTTTGTTTACAACTGTAGGGGGGTGTGACGTCATCGATCGCGTCCCCCTATTACAGGGATGACGCGATCGATGCTGCGGCCACAGAAAAGCACGGGGAAGCCATGTGTACACACGGCTCTCCCCGTTCTTCCGCTCCAGGGACGGATCGCCGCACTCCAGCGGCGATCGGGTCCGCGAATCCCGCGGTCCCGGTCCTTCGGACCGGGTCGCGGGCGCGCGCCCGCGACCCACGGCTGGGTACTAAAATCAACGTATATATACGTTGATGTGCCCAGCCGTGCCATTCTGCCGACGTAAATGTGCAGTAGGCGGTCCTTAAGTGGTTAAAATGAGCACTTTTGAATTCCAACGTTCGAGTCCCATAGACTTCAATGGGGTTCTAAATGTTTGCGCGAACGGTCAGTCTGTTCGAACTGAACGCGGGGGTGTTCGACGCATCCCTAGCTAAGAGTAGGATTCCTCTACAATTAGACTACACTGAGAAGGGAAATAATCAGCACTGGGTGATTCAAGTCAAATGTTAAAGAAAAAGGGAATATGGAGGCCGCTTCCTATGGACCCCAACAATTTGACAAACTGCAGTAGCATTGTCCGGAACCCTGGGTATTTGGGACACATAGCCCTTAAAGTGGAACTAAATCCTTTCATCAGATAAGAAATGTTCCATCTTAGCCTCTATTGAGTGCAGGTTAGTACCAAGATGGTACGTGTTTACATAGTTGGTCAGGTTGAAAAAAAAAAAGTTTGTTACGATTTACTTCTTAAAGCCAACTCCAGGCACAAAGAAATACAATTAACGATACTCCCCAACAGCCACAAATTTCAATCCACTGTTTAGCACTAAATGTCTTTTCAAAACATGAAATTAGTCACTGTGCATGTAGAAGGCATAGCTGTGGCAGGCACCCAGTGGCTACCTGCAGAAAACAGGTACAAGACAAGTCACCCTTCAAATGGAAAAAGCTGCAATAAGCAGCTTTTAGTACAGGAGTGTCCTGTGCAGAGGCAATGTCCAAATATTGCTTCATGCTGGACTACTGCACTGATCAGCCATAACATATGACCACTCACCATGACCTGTTGAGGCATGGACACTAGCCCTCTGAAGGTTTGCTGTGGTATCTGCCACCAAGCTGCGAGTAGCAGATCCTTAAAGTCCTGTAAGTTGAGAGGCGAGACCTCCATGGATCCAATTTGTTTTTCCAGCACATCCCACAGATGTGTAATTGGATTGAAATCTGGAGGCCAAATCAACACCATTCATTCATCGGACCATGCCGCCATTGCTCCGTGGTCCAGTTCTGATGCGCACATAACCATTGTAGGAGCTTTTGGCTGTGACCACAGGTAAGCATGGGCACCCTGACAGGTATGTGGCTATGTATACACAATTGTGATGCACTGTGTTCTGACACCTTTTTATTGGAACCACTATTAATGTTTCAGCAATTTGAGCTAGAGTAGCACTTAATTTTCGTTGGACTAGATGGGTCAGCCTTCACTCCCTGGGTGCATCAATGAGCCTTGGGAGCCCATGAACCTGTCGCTGGTTTTTCTTCCTTGGACCTGACCCCTGAAGACCAAGAACATCCCACAAAAGTTGCAGTTTTGCGGTTACTTAGACTCGGCTAGCTAGTCATTAGAATCTGGCACTTTATTAAAGTGAAGCGCTAGCTCCTCCAAATCATAAGCAACAAATGTAGAACCTAGAAGATAATAGTGGCACACTGTGGCAGATGTGAATACTAGGATTAGAAAAAATAACCATGGTGACAAGACCCTTCTATAGGTAATATGTAGCAACAGTAGTGGTGTGAACCTCCTACAGAAAACCGTATAGTGCACTGGTAATACCTAGTAATAATGACAGATACATTTACAACAGTGAACGTAAGCAACTACTGGCAATAATGAAAAATACTATTAGTGAAGCGATAAGTCAATTCCTAGTGAACATGGCAGAAAAATCACTCCGTGACAATGACGGAATTCACTTCCCTCCGTGGGTTTGGTGTTCTTTGCAAGAAACAACAAATGCCCTCCACCGGTCACAATATGCATTCACCTTCCTAGAGGAGCCCACTGGGTCCAATTACGCCTTCCCCTTAGGGGTACAAATCCTTTGGATGGCAGCTGCTCTGGTATTCCTGGGACTCACTCAGTACTGACAATAAAATTCCAAGTATAAAGCATATGGACAGGAAAGAACTAATCTAGTGCTTGAACTGCTTTAAAAAAAAAAAAAAAGTTTTTATTGAAATAGAAAAACGCACTCCCATATGGTCATGCACTACCTCTGGTGCACTCAAGCAAAATGCAAGGTGCATAGGGGGGTGCAGAAGCCTCTTAAAGTGAAGTTCCGTTTGTTTTTATTAAAAGTCAGCAGCTACAAAAAGTTTAGCCGACTTATTAAAACACACACACACACACAAACTCACCTGTCCCGCGGACCAGCGATGCAGGTGCCCAAAGCCTCGGTGCTCCCCTTCTCCACGGCATCACTACTGTGGACACATGGCTTTAACAGCTTGTGGCCTCATGGCTAGGTGCGAGTCGCGCCATGCATCCTGAAAGGCCAGGCATGATCTGTGATGAGTGTCCCAAAAGATTGCAGGGACCGCTTAGGCGGTTCGAGCAGAACTGGAAGCTGGGTACCTGTCAAAACCAGGTACCCGCTCCCCCCCCCCCCCCCAAAAAAAAGACCTGCCACATGTGGGATGTCAGGGAGCCAGGATTCCTTAAAGTGAAAGTTCCACTTTTGGGTGGAACTCCGCTTTAAGGTCACCAAGATGTTCTCAGATGCTCGGCTGTACAACGATCATAAGCTCACAGTCCGCTTCCTGGTGGTGCGCAATGACGTCACAGGCTCTGTCCCAAGGGGTGTGAATTCATGGTCACAGAGTGATTTTCTGGCATGTTCACTATATGAATGGACTTGTCACATCATTAATAGTATTCTTTATTATTGCTACTAGGTGGTTACGTTCACTGTTGTATATTTATCTGTCATCACTACTAGGTATTGTTACCAGTGCACTATATGGTTTTCTGTAGAAGATTTACACTACTGTTGCTACATATTACTTGCCTATAGGAGGGTCTCATCGTCGTGGTTTTATCTATATTTTCTAATCATAGTAGTCACATCTGCCACAGGGTGTCAGCACTAGGAGTTCTAGATTTTACATTTATGTTATTCATGATTTAGAAGAGAAAAGCACTTCACTTTATTTAAAATGTTCATGCGTTAAGCAGCACCTCACATACACCAATAGTGAACAGTAATAGTATTTGCATTATTAGTTCACTTGTTCAGTTATCCATAGTAGCACAGAAGTTCAAATATTATTTTAAAAACTGGTGCAGAATTCCTTATACCTGTCTATTTTTTTTCCTGCTTTTAACACATCAACTTCAGGGACAACATGTTCACTTGTGGCCCAATATATCCCACCCACTTTTAAATGCTGTTGTAATAAGATAATCAATGTTGTTCACTTGAACTTCTGTTATGGCTAATCAGTATAATAAGAAATACACAAACACCAATATATCGAAGTAAAAATACATATACTTTTATTTAGACTCTTTTCAACCCTGAATTCCAGCTTAAAAACCCATTTCCATCCAAAACTTTTTTTTTTTCCCCCATGCATATCTAGTCAGATCAGGATCTACTACAATTCTATCCTAACAAAATGTATTTGAATGGGGAAAAAGTGGTTTCTGTCCCGTTTTCATTGCTGTCCATGTTCCTGTTGAGGGGAACTTCTCACTTTCTGTCCCCATTGACCCACAAGGTGAAATCTCTGCAACACAAAGGCAGACAGCAATATGTATCCTTTATGAGCCTTTTAGAACCTCTAAACCCCATCTTCTCGTCCCAGCCACAGGAGTCCCTTGGACAATAAACGGAAAGGAATGTCCCCAAACAAAAACCGTAAAGAAAACTAAAGAGAAACAAACCTTCCAGGAAACTGGTTTAGCCCTGTGCAGATTTTTTCACAATTGTGCTCACTGGGACAGGAAGGAGAAAATCCTGATTGAAGTTATAACTTTTCCTCATTCTATACAAAACTACAGCAAAAATGTTTTGCTCAGAGTTGCATTCATAGTGATTGTATGCAAGTTTGTAACAGTTTATTACATATCAAACTCTGTGCAAAGTGGATTCAAGTGTGGAGATTTCCATTCGCTTCCTGCACCATAGCCAAAACAAGAAAAGAAAAGAAATCCCTCTAAAGTG